>OV050031.1:83178586-83778586 GCA_920105625.2 Clusia tigrina
GATATAGGCATTAAGAAGGCAGCAGACCCCTCCAATAATCAGCGGCAGCGACTGAGACGCCTACAGAGACGCTGACAGTGGCTGCGACGCCGACTGAGCCGCCGACTGAGACGCCGACTGAGGCAGATAGGGGTAGATATAGGCATAGAGAAGGCAGCAGACTCCCCAATCGACAGCGGCAGCGACAGAGACGCCTACAGAGATGCAGACAGAGGCTGCGACGCCGACTGAGGCAGATAGGGGTAGATATAGGCATTAAGAAGGCAGCAGAACCCTCCAATCAACAGCGGCAGCGACTGAGACGCCTACAGAGACGCTGACAGATGCTGCGAAGCTGACTGAGACGTCGACTGAGGCAGATAGGGTTAGCTGTAGGCATAGAGAAGGCAGCAGACCCCCCAATCGACAGCGGCAGCGACTGAGACGCCTATAGAGACGCTGACAGACGCTGCGACGCCGAATGAGTTTGCCGACTGAGGCAGATAGGGGTAGATATAGGTATAGAGAAGGCAGCAGACCCCCAATCGACAGCGGCAGCGACTGAGACGCATTCAGAAACGCTGACAGAGGTTGCAACGCCGACTGAGACGCCGACTGAGGCAGATAAGTGTAGATATAGGCATAGAGAAGGCAGCAGACCGCCCAATCGACAGCGGCAGCGACTGAGACACCTACAGAGACGCTGAGAGAAGCTGAGAAGCCGACTGTGACGCCGACTAAGGCAAGTAGGGGTAGATATTGACATAGAGAAGGCAGCAGACTCCCCAATCGACAGCGGCAACATCTGAGACGCCTTCAGACACGCTAACTGAGGCTGCGACGCCAACTGAGATGCCGACTGAGGCAGATAGGCGTAGATATTGGCATAGAGAAAGCATCAGACCCCACAATCGACAGGGGCAGCAACTGAGATGCCTACAGAGGCTGACAAGAGGCTGCGACGCCGACTGAGGCAGATAGGGGTATATATAGGCATAGAGATGGCAGCAGACCCCCCAATCGACAGCGGCAGCGACTGAGACACCTACAGAGACGCTGACAGAGGCTGAGAAGCCGACTGTGACGCCGACTGAGGCAGGTAGGGGTAGAGATAGGCATAGAGAAGGCACCAGACCTCCCCAATCGACAGGGGCAGCGACTGAGACGCCTACATAGACGCTGACAGAGGCTGCGATGCCGATTGAGACGCCAACTGAGGCAGATAGGGGTATATATAGGCATAGAGAAAGCAGCAGAACCCCCCAATCGACAGCGGCAGCGACTGAGACACCTACAGAGACGCTGACAGAGGCTGAGAAGCCGACTGTGACGCCGACTGAGGCACGTAGTGGTGGAGATAGGTATAGAGAAGGCAGCAGACCACCCCAATCGACAGGGGCACCGACTGAGATGTCTGCAGAGTCGCTGACAAGAGGCTGCGACGCCGACTGAGACGCCGACTGAGGCAGATAGGGGTAGATATAGGCATAGAGAAGGCAGCAGACTCCCCAATCGACAGCGGCAGCGACTGGGACGCCTACAGAGAGGTTCACAGAGGCTGCGACGCCGACTGAGGCAGATAGGGGTAGATATTGACATAGAGAAGCCAGCAGACCCCCCAATCGACAGGGGCAGCCACTGAGATGCCTACAGAGACGCTGACAAGAGGCTGCGACGCCAACTGAGACGCCGACTGAGGCAGATACGGGTAGATATTGGCATAGAGAAAGCAGCAGAACCCCCCAATCGACAGCGGCAGCGACTGAGACACCTACAGAGACGCTGACAGAGGCTGAGAAGCCGACTGTGACACCGACTGAGGCACGTAGTGGTGGAGATAGGTATAGAGAAGGCAGCAGACCACCCCAATCGACAGGGGCAGCGACTGAGACGCCTACAGAGACGCTGACAGAGGCTGCTACGCCGACTGAGACGCCGACTGAGCCAGATGGGGGTAGATATAGGCATAGAGAAAGCAGCAGACCCCCGCAATCAACAGCGACACCGACTGAGAGGCCAACAGAGACGCTGACAGAGACTACGACGCCGACTGAGATGCAAACTGAGACGCCGACTGAGGCAGAGAGGGGTAGATAGAGGCATAGAGAAGGCAGCAGACCCCCCAATCAACAGCGGCAGCGACTGAGACGCCTACAGAGACGCTGACAGAGGCTGCGAAGCCTACTGAGACGTCGACTGAGACGCAGACTGAGGCTGCGACGCCGACTGAGACGTCGACAGAGGCAGATAGGGGTAAATATAGCCATAGAGAAGGTAGCAGACCCCACTATCGACAGCAGCAACGACTGAGACGCCGACTGAGACGCCGGCTGAGGCAGATGGGGGTAGATATAGGCATAGAGAAGGCAGCAGACCCCCCAATCAACAGCGGCAGCGACTGAGACGCCGACAGAGACGCTGACAGAGGCTGCGAAGTCGACTGAGACGTCGACTGAGGCAGATAGGGATGGATATAGGCATAGAGACGGCAGCAGACCCCCGAATCGACAGTTGCAGCGACTAAGACGCCTACAGAGACGCTGACAGAGGCTGCGGCGACGATTGAGACCCCGACTCAGGCAGAGAGGAGTAGATATTGGCATAGAGAAGGCAGCAGACCCCCCAATCGACAGCGGCAGCAACTGAGACGCCTACAGAGACGCTGACCGAGACTGCGACGCCGACTGAGATGCCGACTGGGGCAGATAGGGGTAGATATAGGCATAGGGAAGGCAGCAGACCCCCCAATTGACAGCGGCAGCGACTGAGACACCTACAGAAACGCTGACAGATGCTGAGAAGCCGACTGTGACGCCGATTGAGGCAGGTAGGGGTAGATATTGACATAGAGACGGCAGCAGACCCCCCAATCGACAGCGGTAACAACTGAGACGCCTACATAGACGCTGACAGAGGCTGCGATGCCGACTGAGACGTCGACTGACGCAGATAGGGGTTGATATAGGCATATAGAAGGCAGCAGACACCCCAATCAACAGCGGCAGCGACTAAGACGCTGACTGAGGCAGATAGGGGTAGGTATAGGCATAGAGAGGGCAGCAGACTCCCCCAATCGACAGCGGCAACAACTGAGACACCTACAGAGACGCTGACAAAGGCTGCGACGCCGACTGAGATACCGACTGAGGCAGATAGGGGTAGATATTGGCATAGAGAAGGCAGCAGACCCCCCCAATCGACAGGGGCAGCGCCTGAGATGCCTACAGAGATGCTGACAAGAGGCTGCGATGCCGATTGAGACGCCGACTGAGGCATTTTGGGGTAGATATAGGCATACAGAAGGCAGCAGACCTCCCAATCGACAGCGGCAGCGACTGGGACGCCTACAGAGACGTTCACAGAGGCTGCGACGCCGACTGAGGCAGATAGGGGTAGATATTGACATAGAGAAAGCAGCAGACCCCCCCAATCGACAGGGGCAGCGACTGAGATGCCTACAGAGACGCTGACAAGAAGCTGCGACGCCGACTGAGACGCCGACTGAGGCAGATAGGGGTAGATATAGGCATAGAAAAGGCAGCAGACCCCGCAATCGACAGCGACACCGCCTGAGAGGCCTACAGAGACGCTGACAGAGACTACGACGCAGACTGAGATGCCAACTGAGACACCGACTGAGACGCCGACTGAGACGCCGACTGAGACGCCGACTGAGACGCCGACTGAGGCTGCGACGCCGACTGAGACGTCAACTGAGCCAGATAGGGGTAGATATAGGCATAGAGAAGGTAGCAGACCCCCCTATCGACAGCAGCAACGACTGAGACGCCGACTGAGACGCCGACTGAGGCAGATAGGGGCAGATATAGTCATAGAGAAGGCAGCAGATCCCCCAATCGACAGCGGCAGCGACTGAGACGCCGACTGAGGCAGATGGGGGTAGATATAGGCATAGAGAAGGCGGCAGACCCCCCAATCAACAGCGGCAGCGACTGAGACGCCTACAGAGATGCTGACAGAGGCTGCGAAGCCGACTGAGACGTCGACTGAGGCAGATAGGGTTAGATGTAGGCGTAGAGAAGGCAGCAGACCCCCCATTCGACAGCGGAAGCTACTGAGACGCCTACAGAGACGCTGACAGTGGCTGCGACGCCGCCTGAGACGCCGACTGAGGCAGATAGGGATATATATAGGCATAGAGAAGGCAGCAGACCCCCCCAATTGACAGCGGCAGCGACTGAGACGCCTACAGAGACGCTAGCAGAGACTACGACGCCGACTGAGACTCCGACTGAGGCAGAGAGGGGTAGACATAGGCATATAGATGGCAGCAGATCCCTCAATCAACAGCGGCAACAACTGAGATGCCTACAGACACGCTGACAGAGGCTGCGACGCCGACTGAGACGCCGCCTAAGGCAGATACGGATGGATATAGGCATAGAGACGGCAGCGGAACCCCCAATCGACAGCGGCAGCTACTAAGACGCCTACAGAGTCGCTGACAGAGGCTGCGACGCCGACTGAGACCCCGACTGAGGCAGAGAGTGGTAGATATTGGCATAGAGAAGGCAGCAGAACCCCCAATCGACAGCGGCAGCGACTGAGACGCCTACAGAGACGCTGACAGAGGCTGCGACGCCGACTGAGATGCCGACTGAGGCAGATAGGGGAAGATATAGGCATAGAGAATTCAGCAGAACCCCCAATCGACAGCGGCAGCGACTAAGACGCCTACAGAGACGCTTACAGAGGCGCGACGCCGACTGAGACCCCGACTGAGGCAGAGAGGGGTAAATATTGGCATAGAGAAGGCAGAAGACCCCCCAATCGACAGCGGCAGCGACTGAGACGCCTATAGAGACGCTGACAGAGGCTGCGACGCCGAATGAGATGCCGACTGAGGCAGATAGCGGTAAATATAGGCATAGAGAAGGCAGCAGACCCCCAATCGACAGCGGCAGCGACTGAGACGCCTACAGAGATGCTGACAGAGGCTGCGAAGCCGACTGAGACGTCGACTGAGGCAGATAGGGTTAGATGTAGGCGTAGAGAAGGCAGCAGACCCCCCATTCGACAGCGGAAGCTACTGAGACGCCTACAGAGACGCTGACAGTGGCTGCGACGCCGCCTGAGACGCCGACTGAGGCAGATAGGCATAGATATAGGCATAGAGAAGGCAGCAGACCCCCCCAATTGACAGCGGCAGCGACTGAGACGCCTACAGAGACGCTAGCAGAGACTACGACGCCGACTGAGACTCCGACTGAGGCAGAGAGGGGTAGACATAGGCATATAGATGGCAGCAGATCCCTCAATCAACAGCGGCAACAACTGAGATGCCTACAGACACGCTGACAGAGGCTGCGACGCCGACTGAGACGCCGCCTAAGGCAGATACGGATGGATATAGGCATAGAGACGGCAGCGGAACCCCCAATCGACAGCGGCAGCTACTAAGACGCCTACAGAGTCGCTGACAGAGGCTGCGACGCCGACTGAGACCCCGACTGAGGCAGAGAGTGGTAGATATTGGCATAGAGAAGGCAGCAGAACCCCCAATCGACAGCGGCAGCGACTGAGACGCATTCAGAAACGCTGACAGAGGCTGAGAAGCCGACTGTGACGCCGACTGAGGCAGGTAGGGGTAGATATTGACATAGAGAAGGCAGCAGACCCCCCAATCGACAGCGGCAAGAGTTGAGACGAATACAGAGACGCTGACAGAGGCTGCGACGCCGACTGAGATGCCGACTGAGGCAGATAGGCGGAGACATTGACATAGAGAAGGCAGCAGACCCCCCAATCGACAGGGGCAGCGACTGAGATGCCTACAGAGACGCTGACAATAGACCGCGACGCCGACTGAGGCAGATAGGTGTAGATATAGGCATAGAGAAGGCAGCAGACCACCCAATCGACAGCGGCAGCTACTGAGACACCTACAGAGACACTGACAGAGGCTGAGAAGCCGACTGTGACGCCGACTGAGGCACTTAGGGGTAGAGATAGGCATAGAGAAGGCAGCAGACCACCCAAATCGACAGGGGCAGCGACTGAGACGCCTACAGATACGCTAACAGAGGCTGCGACGCTGACTGAGTCGCCGACTGAGCCAGATAGGGGTAGATATAGGCATAGAGAGAGCAGCAGACCCCGCAATCGACAGCGACACCGCTTGAGAGGCCTACAGAGACGCTGACAGAGACTACGACGCCGACTGAGATGCCAACTGAGACGCCGACTGAGGCAGAGAGGGGTAGATATAGGCATATAGAAGGCAGCAGACCCCTCAATCGACAGCGGCAACAACTGAGACGCCTACAGACACGCTGACAGAGGCTGCGACGCCGACTGAGACACCGACTAAGGCAGATAGTGATAGATATAGGCATAGAGACGGCAGCAGATCCCCCAATCGACAGCGGCAGCGACTAAGACGGCAGACCACCCATTCGACAGCGGCAGCGCCTGAAACGCCTACAGAGACGCTGAAAGAGGCTGCGCCGCCGACAGAGACACCGACTGAGACGCCAAATGAGACGCCGACTGAGGCAGATAGGGGTTTATATTGGCTTAGAGAAGGCAGCAGACCCCCCCAAACGACAGCGACAGCGACTGAGACGCCTACAGAGGCGCTGACAGAGGCTGAGACTCCGACTGAGAGGCCGACTGAGGCAGATAGGGGTAGATATAGGCAGAGAGAAAGCAGCAGACCCCCCAATCGACATCGGCAGCGACTGAGACGCCTACAGAGACGCTGAAAGAGGCTGCGCCGCCGACTGAGACGCCAAATGAGACGCCGACTGAGGCAGATAGGTGTAGATATGGGCATAGAGATAGTAGCAGACCCCCCAATCGACAGCGGCAGCGACTGAGACGCGTACAGAGACGTTGACAGAGGCTGCGACGCCGACTGAGACGCCGACTGAGGCAGGTATGGGTAGATATAGGCATAGATAAGGCAGCAGACCTCCCAATCGACATCGCCAGCCCCTGACACGCCTACAGAGACGCTGACAGAGGCTGCGACGCCGACTGAGGCAGATAGGGGTATGTATAGGCATAGAGAAGGCAGCAGACCCCCCCCAATGGACAGCGGCAGCGACTGAGACGCCTACAGAGGCGCTGACAGAGGTTGCGACGCCGACTGAGATGCCGACTGAGGCAGATAGGGGTAGATATTGGCTTAGAGAAGGCAGCCGACCCCCCAATCGACAGCGGCAGCGACTGAGACGCCTACAGAGGCGCTGACAGAGGCTGAGACTCCGACTGCGAGGCCGACTGAGGCAGATAGGGGTAGATATAGGCAGAGAGAAAGCAGCAGACCCCCCAATCGACAGAGGCAGCGACTGAGACCCCTACAGAGACACTGACAGAGGCTGCGACGCCGATTGAGACGCCGACTGAGACGCCGACTGAGGCAGATATGGGTAGATATAGGCATAGAGAAGGCAGCAGACCCCCCAATCGATATCGGCAGCGACTGATTTGCCTACAGACACGCTTACAGAGGCTGCGAAGCTGACTGAGATGCCGACTGAGGCAGATAGGGGTAGATATAGGCAGAGAGTAAGCAGCAGACCCCCCAATCGACAGCGGCAGCGACTGAGACGCCTACAGTGACGCTGGCAGAGGCTGCGACGCCAACTGAGACGTCAAATGAGGCAGATAGGTGTAGATATGGGCATAGAGAAAGCAGCAGACACTCCAATCGATAGCGGCAGCGACTGAGACGCGTACAGAGACGTTGACAGAGGCTGCGACGCCGACTGAGACGCCGACTGAGGCAGGTATGGGTAGATATAGGCATAGATAAGGCAGCAGACCTCCCAATCGACAGCGCCAGCCCCTGACACGCCTACAGAGACGCTGACAGAGGCTGCGACGCCGACTGAGGCAGATAGGGGTATGTATAGGCATAGAGAAGGCAGCAGACCCCCCCCAATGGACAGCGGCAGCGACTGAGACGCCTACAGAGATTCTGCCAGACGCTGTGACGCCGACTGAGCTAGAGAGGAGTATATATAGGCAATAAAGAAGGCAGCAGACCCCCCAATCAACAGCGCCAGAACTTAAGACGCCTACAGAGACGCTGTCACAGGCTGCGACGCCGACTGAGGCAGATAGGGGTAGATATAGGCATAGAGAAGGCAGCAGACCCAGCCAAACAACAGCGGCAGTGACTGAGACGCGTACAGAGAAGCTGACAGAGGCTGCGACGCCGACTGAGGCAGATAGGTGTAGATATGGGCATAGATAAGGTAGCAGACCCCCCAATCGACACCGGCAGCGACTGAGACGCCTACAGAGGCGCTGACAGAGGCTGCGACGCCAACTGAGACGCCAAATGAGGCAGATAGGTGTAGATATGGGCATAGAGAAAGCAGCAGACACCCCAATCGACAGCGGCAGCAACTGAGACGCGTACAGAGACGCTGACAGAGGCTGCGACGCCGACTGAGACGCCGACTGAGGCAGGTATGGGTAGATATACGCATATATAAGGCAGCAGACCTCCCAATCGACAGCGACAGCCCCTGACACGCCTACAGAGACGCTGACAGACGCTGCGACGCCGACTGAGGCAGAGAGGGGTATGTATAGGCATACAGAAGGCAGCATACCCCCAATCGACAGCGGCAGCGACTGAGACGCCTACAGAGCCGCTGACAGAGGCTGAGACTCCGACTGAGAGGCCGACTGAGGCAGATAGGGGCAGATATAGGCAGAGAGAAAGCAGCAGACCCCCCAATCGACAGCGGCAGCGACTGAGACGCCTACAGAGACGCTGAAAGAGGCTGCGATGCCGACTGAGATGCCCACTGAGGCAGATAGGGGTAGATATTGGCTTAGAGAAGGCAGCAGACCCCCCCAATCGACAGCGGCAGCGACTGAGACGCCCACAGAGCCTCTGACAGAGGCTGAGACTTCGACTGAGACGCCGACTGAGGCAGATAGGGGTAGATATAGGCAGAGAGTAGGCAGCAGACCCCCCAATCGGCAGCGGCAGCGACTAAGACGCCTACAGAGACGCTGACACAGGCTGCGACGCCGACTGAGACGTCGACTGAGGCAGATAAGGTTGGTATAAGCATAGAGAAGGCAGCAGACCCCCCCAAACGACAGCGGCAGTGACTGAGACGCGTACAGAGAAGCTGACAGAGGCTGCGACGCCGACTGAGGCAGATAGGTGTAGATATGGGCATAGAGATAGTAGCAGACCCCCCAATCGACAGCGGCAACGACTGAGACGCCTACAGAGGCGCTGACAGAGGTTGCGACGCCGACTGAGATGCCGACTGAGGCAGATAGGGGTAGATATTGGCTTAGAGAAGGCAGCCGACAACCCAATCGACAGCGGCAGCGACTGAGACGCCTACAGAGACGTTGACAGAGGCTGCGACGCCGACTGAGACGCCGACTGAGGCAGGTATGGGTAGATATAGGCATAGATAAGGCAGCAGACCTCCCAATCGACATCGCCAGCCCCTGACACGCCTACAGAGACGCTGACAGAGGCTGCGACGCCGACTGAGGCAGATAGGGGTATATATAGGCATAGAGAAGGCAGCAGACCCCCCCAATGGACAGCGGCAGCGACTGAGACGCCTACAGAGATTCTGCCAGAGGCTGCGACGCCGACTGAGGCAGAGAGGGGTATATATAGGCATAAAGAAGGCAGCAGACCCCCAATCGACAGCGCCAGAACCTAAGACGCCTACAGAGACGGTGTCACAGGCTGCGACGCCGACTGAGACGTCAACTGAGGCAGATAGGGGTAGATATAGGCATAGAGAAGGCAGCAGACCCCCCAATCGACAGCGGCAGTGACTGAGACGCCGACAAAGAAGCTGACAGAGGCTGCGACGCCCACTGAGGCAGATAGGTTTAGATATGGGCATAGATAAGGTAGTAGACCCCCAATCGTCAGCGGCAGCGACTGAGACGCCTACAGAGGCGCTGACAGAGGCTGAGACTCCGACTGAGAGGCCGACTGAAGCAGATAGGGGTAGAGATAGGCAGAAAGAAAGCGGCAGACCCCCCAATCAACACCGGCATCGACTGAGACGCCTACAGAGACGCTGAAAGAGGTTGCGATGCTGACTGAGACGCCGACTGACGCAGATAGGGGTAGATATTGGCTTAGAGAAGGCACCAGACCCCCCAATCGACAGCGGCAGCGACTGAGGCGCCTACAGAGCCTCTGACAGAGGCTGAGGCTCCGACTGAGACCCCGACTGAGGCAGTTAAGGGTAGATATAGGCAGAGAGTAGGCAGCAGACCCCCCAATTGGCAGCGGCAGCGACTAAGACGCCTACAGAGACGCTGACACAGGCTGCGACGCCGACTGAGACGTCGACTGAGGCAGAAAAGGTTGGTATAAGCATAGAGAAGGCAGCAGACCCATCAATCGACATCGGCAGCGACTGAGACGCTTACAGAGGCGCTGACAAAAGCTGAGACCCCGACTGAGACGCCGACTGAGGCAGATAGGGGTAGATATAGGCAGAGCGTAGGCAGCAGACTGAGACGCCGACTGAGGCAGGTATGGGCATATATAAGGCAGCAGACCTCCCAATCGACAGCGCCAGCCCCTGACACGCCTACAGAGACGCTGACAGAGGTTGCGACGCCGACTGAGACGCCGACTGAGACGCCAAATGAGACGCCGACTGAGGCAGATAGGGGATGATATTGGCTTAGAGAAGGCAGCAGACCCCCCAATCGACAGCGGCAGTGACTGAGACGCCTGCAGAGATTCTGCCAGAGGCTGCGACGCCGACTGAGGCAGAGAGGGGTATATATAGGCATAAAGAAGGCAGCAGACCCCCCAATCGACAGCGCCAGAACCTAAGATGCCTACAGAGACGCTGTCACAGGTTGCGACGCCGACTGAGAGGCCGACTGAGGCAGATAGGGGTAGATATAGGCAGAGAGAAAGCAGCAGACCCCCCATTCGACAGCGGCAGTGACTGAGACGCTTACAGAGAAGCTGACAGAGGCTGCGACGCCGACTGAGGCAGATATGGGCATAGAGAAGGTAGCAGACCCCCCAATCGACAGCGCCAGAACCTAAGATGCCTACAGAGACGCTGTCACAGGCTGCGACGCCGACTGAGATGCCGACTGAGGCAGATTGGGGTAGATATTGGTTTAGAGAAGGCAGCAGACCCCCCAATCGACAGCGGCAGCGACTGAGACGCCTACAGAGCCGCTGACAGAGGCTGAGACTCCGACTGAGAGGCCGACTGAGGCAGATAGGGGTAGATATAGGCAGAGAGAAAGCAGCAGACCCCCCAATCGACAGCGGCAGCGACTGAGACGCCTACAGAGACGCTGAAAGAGGCTGCGCCGCCGACTGAGATGCCGACTGAGACGCCAAATGAGAAGCCGACTGAGGCAGATAGGGGATGATATTGGCTTAGAGAAGGCAGCAGACCCCCCCAATCGACAGCGGCAGTGACTGAGACGCTTACAGAGAAGCTGACAGACGCTGCGACGCCGACTGAGGCAGATAGGTGTAGATATGGGCATAGAGAAGGTAGCAGACCCCCCAATCGACAGCGGCAGCGACTGAGACGCGTACAGAGACGTTGACAGAGGCTGCGACGCCGACTGAGACGCCGACTGAGGCAGGTATGGGTAGATATAGGCATAGATAAGGCAGCAGACCTCCCAATCGACAGCGCCAGCCCCTGACACGCCTACAGAGACGCTGTCACAGGCTGCGACGCCGACTGAGGCAGATAGGGGTATATATAGGCATAGAGAAGGCAGCAGACCCCCCCAATGGACAGCGGCAGCGACTGAGACGCCTACAGAGATTCTGCCAGAGGCTGCGACGCCGACTGACGCAGAGAGGGGTATATATAGGCATAAAGAAGGCAGCAGACCCCCAATCGACAGCGCCAGAACCTAAGACGCCTACAGAGACGGTGTCACAGGCTGCGACGCCGACTGAGACGTCAACTGAGGCAGATAGGGGTAGATATAGGCATAGAGAAGGCAGCAGACCCCCCAATCGACAGCGGCAGTGACTGAGACGCCGACAAAGAAGCTGACAGAGGCTGCGACGCCCACTGAGGCAGATAGGTTTAGATATGGGCATAGATAAAGTAGTAGACCCCCCAATCGTCAGCGGCAGCGACTGAGACGCCTACAGAGGCGCTGACAGAGGCTGAGACTCCGACTGAGAGGCCGACAGAAGCAGATAGGGGTAGAGATAGGCAGAAAGAAAGCGGCAGACCCCCCAATCGACACCGGCAGCGACTGAGACGCCTACAGAGACGCTGAAAGAGGCTGCGACGCCAACTGAGACGCCAAATGAGGCAGATAGGTGTAGATATGGTCATAGAGAAAGCAGCAGACACCCCAATCGACAGCGGCAGCGACTGAGACGCGTACAGAGACGTTGACAGAGGCTGCGACGCCGACTGAGACGCCGACTGAGGCAGTTATGGGTAGATATACGCATATATAAGGCAGCAGACCTCCCAATCGACAGCGCCAGCCCCTGACACGCCTACAGAGACGCTGACGGAGGGTGCGACGCCGACTGTGGCAGATAAGGGTATGTATAGGCATAGAGAAGGCAGCAGACCCCCCAATGGACAGCGGCAGCGACTGAGACGCCTACAGAGCCGCTGACAGAGACTGAGACTCCGACTGAGAGGCCGACTGAGGCAGATAGGGGTAGATATAGGCAGAGAGAAAGCGTCAGACCCCCCAATCAACACCGGCATCGACTGAGACGCCTACAGAGACGCTGAAAGAGGTTGCGATGCTGACTGAGACGCCGACTGACGCAGATAGGGGTAGATATTGGCTTAGAGAAGGCACCAGACCCCCCAATCGACAGCGGCAGCGACTGAGGCGCCTACAGAGCCTCTGACAGAGGCTGAGGCTCCGACTGAGACCCCGACTGAGGCAGTTAAGGGTAGATATAGGCAGAGAGTAGGCAGCAGACCCCCCAATTGGCAGCGGCAGCGACTAAGACGCCTACAGAGACGCTGACACAGGCTGCGACGCCGACTGGGACGTCGACTGAGGCAGAAAAGTTTGGTATAAGCATAGAGAAGGCAGCAGACCCATCAATCGACATCGGCAGCGACTGAGACGCTTACAGAGGCGCTGACAAAAGCTGAGACCCCGACTGAGACGCCGACTGAGGCAGATAGGGGTAGATATAGGCAGAGAGTAGGCAGCAGACTGAGACGCCGACTGAGGCAGGTATGGGCATATATAAGGCAGCAGACCTCCCAATCGACAGCGCCAGCCCCTGACACGCCTACAGAGACGCTGACAGAGGTTGCGACGCCGACTGAGACGCCGACTGAGACGCCAAATGAGACGCCGACTGAGGCAGATAGGGGATGATATTGGCTTAGAGAAGGCAGCAGACCCCCCAATCGACAGCGGCAGTGACTGAGACGCCTGCAGAGATTCTGCCAGAGGCTGCGACGCCGACTGAGGCAGAGAGGGGTATATATAGGCATAAAGAAGGCAGCAGACCCCCCAATCGACAGCGACAGAACCTAAGATGCCTACAGAGACGCTGTCACAGGTTGCGACGCCGACTGAGAGACCGACTGAGGCAGATAGGGGTAGATATAGGCAGAGAGAAAGCAGCAGACCCCCCATTCGACAGCGGCAGCGACTGAGACGCCTACAGAGACGCTGAAAGAGGCTGAGACTCCGACTGAGAGGCCGACTGAGGCAGATAGGGGTAGATATAGGCAGAGAGAAAGCAGCAGACCCCCCAATCGACAGCGGCAGCGACTGAGACGCCTACAGAGACGCTGACAGAGGTTGCGACGCCGACTGAGACGCCGACTGAGACGCCAAATGAGACGCCGACTGAGGCAGATAGGGGATGATATTGGCTTAGAGAAGGCAGCAGACCCCCCCAATCGACAGCGGCAGTGACTGAGACGCTTACAGAGAAGCTGACAGAGGCTGCGACGCCGACTGAGGCAGATATGGGCATAGAGAAGGTAGCAGACCCCCCAATCGACAGCGCCAGAACCTAAGATGCCTACAGAGACGCTGTCACAGGCTGCGACGCCGACTGAGATGCCGACTGAGGCAGATTGGGGTAGATATTGGTTTAGAGAAGGCAGCAGACCCCCCAATCGACAGCGGCAGCGACTGAGACGCCTACAGAGCCGCTGACAGAGGCTGAGACTCCGACTGAGAGGCCGACTGAGGCAGATAGGGGTAGATATAGGCAGAGAGAAAGCAGCAGACCCCCCAATCGACAGCGGCAGCGACTGAGACGCCTACAGAGACGCTGAAAGAGGCTGCGCCGCCGACTGAGATGCCGACTGAGACGCCAAATGAGAAGCCGACTGAGGCAGATAGGGGATGATATTGGCTTAGAGAAGGCAGCAGACCCCCCAATCGACAGCGGCAGTGACTGAGACGCTTACAGAGAAGCTGACAGACGCTGCGACGCCGACTGAGGCAGATAGGTGTAGATATGGGCATAGAGAAGGTAGCAGACCCCCCAATCGACAGCGGCAGCGACTGAGACGCGTACAGAGACATTGACAGAGGCTGCGACGCCGACTGAGACGCCGACTGAGGCAGGTATGGGTAGATATAGGCATAGATAAGGCAGCAGACCTCCCAATCGACAGCGCCAGCCCCTGACACGCCTACAGAGACGCTGTCACAGGCTGCGACGCCGACTGAGACGTCGACTGAGGCAGATAGGGGTAGATATAGGCATAGAGAAGGCAGAAGACCCCCCAATCGACAGCGGCAGTGACTGAGACGCCGACAAAGAAGCTGACAGAGGCTGCGACGCCCACTGAGGCAGATATGTTTAGATATGGGCATAGGTAAGGTAGCAGACCCCCCAATCGACAGCGGCAGCGACTGAGACGCCTACAGAGGCGCTGACAGAAGCTGAGACTCCGACTGAGAGGCCGACTGAGGCAGATAGGGGTAGATATAGGCAGAGAGAAAGCGTCAGACCCCCCAATCAACACCGGCATCGACTGAAACACCTACAGAGACGCTGAAAGAGGTTGCGATGCTGACTGAGACGCCGACTGACGCAGATTGGGGTAGATATTGGCTTAGAGAAGGCAGCAGACCCCCCAATCGACAGCGGCAGCGACTGAGGCGCCTACAGAGCGTCTGACAGAGGCTGCGACGCCGACTGAGACGTCGACTGAGGCAGATAAGGTTGGTATAAGCATAGAGAAGGCAGCAGACCCCCCAATCGACACCGGCAGTGACTGCGACGCGTACAGAGAAGCTGACAGAGGCTGCGACGCCGACTGATGCAGATAGGTGTAGATATGGGCATAGAGAAGGTAGCAGACCCCCTATTGACAGCGGCAGCGACTGAGACGCTTACAGAGGCGCTGACAGAGGCTGCGACGCCGACTGAGACGCCGACTGAGGCAGATAGGGGTAGATATTGGCTTAGAGAAGGCAGCAGACCCCCCAATCCACAGCGGCAGCGACTGAGACGCCTACAGAGACGCTGAAAGAGGCTGCGACGCCGACTGAGGCAGATAGGGGTAGATATTGGCTTAGAGAAGGCAGCAGACCCCCCCAATCGACAGCGGCAGCGACTGAGACGCCTACAGAGTCGCTGACAGAGGCTGAGACTCCGACTGAGACGCCGACTGAGGCAGATAGGGGTAGATATAGGCAGAGAGTAGGCAGCAGACCCCCAATCGGCAGCGGCAGCGATTAAGACGCCTACAGAGATGCTGACACAGGCTGCGACGCCGACTGAGACGTCGACTGATGCAGATAAGGTTGGTATAGGCATAGAGAAGGCAGCAGACCCCCCAATCGACAGCGGCAGTGACTGAGACGCGTACAGAGAAGCTGACAGAGGCTGCGATGCTGACTGAGATGCCGACTGAGGCAGATAGGGGTAGATATTGGCTTAGAGAAGGCAGCAGACCCCCAAGACAACAGTGGCAGTGACTGAGATGCCTACAGAGACGCTGACAGAGGCTGAGACTCCGACTGAGACGCCGACTGAGACGCCAACTGAGACGGCTTCTGAGGCAGATAGGGGATGATATTGGCTTAGAGAAGGCAGCAGACCCCCCAATCGATGGCGGCAGCGACTGAGACGCCTACAGAGACGCTGAAAGAGGCTGCGCCGCCGCCTGAGACGCCGACTGAGACGCCAACTGAGACGGCTTCTGAGGCAGATAGGGGATGATATTGGCTTAGAGAAGGCAGCAGACCCCCCAATCCACAGCGGCAGCGACTGAGACGCTTACAGAGGCGCTGACAGAGGCTGCGACGCCGACTGAGACGCCGACTGAGGCAGATAGGGGCAGATATTGGCTTAGAGAAGGCAGCAGACCCCCCAATATACATGGGCAGCGACTGAGACGCCTACAGAGACGCTGAAAGAGGCTGCGATGCCGACTGAGGCAGATAGGGGTAGATATAGGCAGAGAGAAAGCAGCAGACCCCCCAATCGACAGCGGCAGCGACTGAGACGCCTACAGAGACGCTGAAAGAGGCTGCGCCGCCGACAGAGACACCGACTGAGACGCCAACTGAGACGCCGACTGAGGCAGATAGGGGTTGATATTGGCTTAGAGAAGGCAGCAGACCCCCCAATCGACAGCGGCAGCGACTGAGACGCCTACAGAGGCGCTGACAGAGGCTGAGACTCCGACTGAGAGGCCGACTGCGTCGCAGCGTCTGTCAGCTTCTCTGTAAGCGTCTCAGTCACTGCCGCTGTCGATTGGGGGGCCTGCTGCCTTCTCTAAGCCAATATCATCCCCTATCTGCCTCAGTCGGCTTCTCATTTGGCGTCTCAGTCGGCATCTCAGTCGGCGGCGCAGCCTCTTTCAGCGTCTCTGTAGGCGTCTCAGTCGCTGCCGCTGTCGATTGGGGGGTCTGCTGCTTTCTCTCTGCCTATATCTACCCCTATCTGCCTCAGTCGGCCTCTCAGTCGGAGTCTCAGCCTCTGTCAGCGGCTCTGTAGGCGTCTCAATCGCTGCCGCTGTCGATTGGGGGGTCTGCTGCCTTCTCTAAACCAATATCTACCCCTATCTGCCTCAGTCGGCATCTCAGTCGGCGTCGCAGCCTGTGACAGCGTCTCTGTAGGCATCTTAGGTTCTGGCGTTGTCGATTGGGGGGTCTGCTACCTTCTCTATGCCCATATCTACACCTATCTGCCTCAGTCGGCGTCGCAGCCTCTGTCAGCTTCTCTGTAAGCGTCTCAGTCACTGCCGCTGTCGATTGGGGGGTCTGCTGCCTTCTCTAAGCCAATATCATCCCCTATCTGCCTCAGTCGGCGTCTCATTTGGCGTCTCAGTCGGCGTCTCAGTCGGCGTCGCAACCTCTGTCAGCGTCTCTGAAGGCGTCTCAGTCGCTGCCGCTGTCGATTGGGGGGTCTGCTGCTTTCTCTCTGCCTATATCTACCCCTATCTGCCTCAGTCGGCCTCTCAGTCGGAGTCTCAGCCTCTTTCATATATATGCCCATACCTGCCTCAGTCGGCGTCTCCGTCGGCGGCGCAGTCTCTGTCAGCGTCTCTGTAGGCGTCTCAGTCGCTGCCGCTGTCAATTGGGGCGTCTGCTGCTTTCTCTCTGCCTATATCTACCCCTATCTGCCTCAGTCGGCCTCTCAGTCGGAGTCTCAGCCTCTGTCAGCGCCTCTGTAGGCGTCTCAGTCGCTGCCGCTGTCGATTGGGGGGTCTGCTGCCTTCTCTAAACTAATATCTACCCCAATCTGCCTCAGTCGGCATCTCAGTCAGCGTCGCAGCCTCTGTCAGCGCCTCTGTAGGCGTCACAGTCGTTGCCGCTGTCGATTGGGGGGTCTGCTACCTTCTCTATGCCCATATCTACACCTATCTGCCTCAGTCGGCGTCGCAGCTTCTGTCAGCTTCTCTGTACGCGTCTCAGTCACTGCCGCTGTCGATTGGGGGGTCTGCTGCCTTCTCTAAGCCAATATCAACATCTATCTGCCTCAGTCGGCGTCTCAGTTGGCGTCTCAGTCGGCGTCTCAGTCGGCGGCGCAGCCTCTTTCAGCATCTCTGTAGGCGTCTCAGTCGCTGCCGCTGTCGATTGGGGGGTCTGCTGCTTTCTCTCTGCCTATATCTACCCCTATCTGCCTCAGTCGGCCTCTCAGTCGGAGTCTCAGCCTCTGTCAGCGCCTCTGTAGGCGTCTCAGTCGCTGCCGCTGTCGATTGGGGGGTCTGCTGCCTTCTCTAAACCAATATCTACCCCTATCTGCCTCAGTCGGCATCTCAGTCGGCGTCGCATCCTCTGTCAGCGCCTCTGTAGGCGTCTCAGTCGTTGCCGCTGTCGATTGGGGTGTCTGCTACCTTCTCTATGCCCATATCTACACCTATCAGCCTCAGTCGGCATCGCAGCCTCTGTCAGCTTCTCTGTACGCGTCTCAGTCACTGCCGCCATCGATTGGGGGGTCTGCTGCCTTCTCTAAGCCAATATCATCCCCTATCTGCCTCAGAAGCCGTCTCAATTGGCGTCTCAGTCGGCGTCTCAGGCGGCGGCGCAGCCTCTTTCAGCGTCTCTGTAGGCGTCTCAGTCTCTGCCGCTGTCGATTGGAGGGTCTGCTGCTTTCTCTCTGCCTATATCTACCCCTATCTGCCTCAGTCGGCCTCTCAGTCGGAGTCTCAGCCTCTGTCAGCGCCTCTGTAGGCGTCTCAGTCGCTGCCGCTGTCGATTGGGGGGTCTGCTGCCTTCTCTAAGCCAATATCAACCCCTATCTGCCTCAGTCGGCGTCTCAGTTGGCGTCTCAGTCGGTGTCTCTGTCGGCGGCGCAGCCTCTTTCAGCGTCTCTGTAGGCGTCTCAGTCGCTGCCGCTGTCGATTGGGGGGTCTGCTGCTTTCTCTCTGCCTATATCTACCCCTATCTGCCTCAGTCGGCATCGCAGCCTCTTTCAGCGTCTCTGTAGGCGTCTCAGTCGCTGCCCATGTATATTGGGGGGTCTGCTGCCTTCTCTAAGCCAATATCTACCCCTATCTGCCTCAGTCGGCGTCTCAGTCGGCGTCGCAGCCTCTGTCAGCGCCTCTGTAAGCGTCTCAGTCGCTGCCGCTGTCGATTGGGGGGTCTGCTGCCTTCTCTAAGCCAATATCTACCCCTATCTGCCTCAGAAGCCGTCTCAGTTGGCGTCTCAGTCGGCGTCTCAGGCGGCGGCGCAGCCTCTTTCAGCGTCTCTGTAGGCGTCTCAGTCGCTGCCGCCATCGATTGGGGGGTCTGCTGCCTTCTCTAAGCCAATATCATCCCCTATCTGCCTCAGAAGCCGTCTCAGTTGGCGTCTCAGTCGGCGTCTCAGTCGGAGTCTCAGCCTCTGTCAGCGTCTCTGTAGGCATCTCAGTCACTGCCACTGTTGTCTTGGGGGTCTGCTGCCTTCTCTATGTTTATATCTACCCCTATCTGCCTCAGTCGGCATCTCAGTCAGCATCGCAGCCTCTGTCAGCTTCTCTGTACGCGTCTCAGTCACTGCCGCTGTCGATTGGGGGGTCTGCTGCCTTCTCTATGCCTATACCAACCTTATCTGCCTCAGTCGACGTCTCAGTCGGCGTCGCAGCCTGTGTCAGCATCTCTGTAGGCGTCTTAATCGCTGCCGCTGCCGATTGGGGGTCTGCTGCCTACTCTCTGCCTATATCTACCCCTATCTGCCTCAGTCGGCGTCTCAGTCGGGGACTCAGCCTCTGACAGAACCTGACAGACGCCGACTGAGGCAGATAGGGGTAGATATAGGCAGAGAGTAGGCAGCAGACCCCCAATCGGCAGCGGCAGCGATTAAGACGCCTACAGAGATGCTGACACAGGCTGCGACGCCGACTGAGACGTCGACTGAGGCAGATAAGGTTGGTATAGGCATAGAGAAGGCAGCAGACCCCCCAATCGAGAGCGGCAGTGACTGAGACGCGTACAGAGAAGCTGACAGAGGCTGCGATGCTGACTGAGATGCCGACTGAGGCAGATAGGGGTAGATATAAACATAGAGAAGGCAGCAGACCCCCAAGACAACAGTGGCAGTGACTGAGATGCCTACAGAGACGCTGACAGAGGCTGAGACTCCGACTGAGACGCCGACTGAGACGCCAACTGAGACGGCTTCTGAGGCAGATAGGGGATGATATTGGCTTAGAGAAGGCAGCAGACCCCCCAATCGATGGCGGCAGCGACTGAGACGCCTACAGAGACGCTGAAAGAGGCTGCGCCGCCGCCTGAGACGCCGACTGAGACGCCAACTGAGACGGCTTCTGAGGCAGATAGGGGATGATATTGGCTTAGAGAAGGCAGCAGACCCCCCAATCCACAGCGGCAGCGACTGAGACGCTTACAGAGGCGCTGACAGAGGCTGCGACGCCGACTGAGACGCCGACTGAGGCAGATAGGGGTAGATATTGGCTTAGAGAAGGCAGCAGACCCCCCAATATACATGGGCAGCGACTGAGACGCCTACAGAGACGCTGAAAGAGGCTGCGATGCCGACTGAGGCAGATAGGGGTAGATATAGGCAGAGAAAAAGCAGCAGACCCCCCAATCGACAGCGGCAGCGACTGAGACGCCTACAGAGACGCTGAAAGAGGCTGCGCCGCCGACAGAGACACCGACTGAGACGCCAACTGAGACGCCGACTGAGGCAGATAGGGGTTGATATTGGCTTAGAGAAGGCAGCAGACCCCCCAATCGACAGCGGCAGCGACTGAGACGCCTACAGAGCCGCTGACAGAGGCTGAGACTCCGACTGAGAGGCCGACTGAGGCAGATAGGGGTAGATATAGGCAGAGAGAAAGCAGCAGACCCCCCAATCGACAGCGGCAGAGACTGAGACGCCTACAGAGACGCTGAAAGAGGCTGCGCCGCCGCCTGAGACGCCGACTGAGACGCCAACTGAGACGGCTTCTGAGGCAGATAGGGGATGATATTGGCTTAGAGAAGGCAGCAGACCCCCCAATCGATAGCGGCAGTGACTGAGACGCGTACAGAGAAGCTGACAGAGGCTGCGACGCCGACTGAGGCAGATAGGTGTAGATATGGGCATAGAGAAGGTAGCAGACACCCCAATCGACAGCGGCAACGACTGAGACGCCTACAGAGGCGCTGACAGAGGATGCGACGCCGACTGAGATGCCGACTGAGGCAGATAGGGGTAGATATTGGTTTAGAGAAGGCAGCAGACCCCCCAATCGACAGCGGCAGCGACTGAGACGCCTACAGAGGCGCTGACAGAGGCTGAGACTCCGACTGAGAGGCCGACTGAGGCAGATAGGGGTAGATATAGGCAGAGAGAAAGCAGCAGACCCCCCAATCGACAGCGGCAGCGACTGAGACGCCTACAGAGACGCTGAAAGAGGCTGCGCCGTCGACAGAGACACCGACTGAGACGCCAACTGAGACGCCGACTGCGGCAGATAGGGGTTGATATTGGCTTAGAGAAGGCAGCAGACCCCCCAATCGACAGCGGCAGCGACTGAGACGCCTACAGAGGCGCTTACAGAGGCTGAGACTCCGACTGAGACGCCGACTGAGGCAGATAGGGGTAGATATAGGCAGAGAGAAAGCAGCAGACCCCCCAATCGACAGCGGCAGCGACTGAGACGCCTACAGAGACGCTGAAAGAGGCTGCGCCGCGGACTGAGACACCGACTAAGACGCCAACTGAGACGCCGACTGAGGCAGATAGGGGATGATATTGGCTTAGAGAAGGCAGCAGACCTTCAATCGACAGCGGCAGTGACTGAGACGCGTACAGAGAAGCTGACAGAAGCTGCGACGCCGACTGAGGCAGATAGGTGTAGATATGGGCATAGAGAAGGTAGCAGACCCCCCAATCGACAGCGGCAACGACTGTGACGCCTACAGAGGCGCTGACAGAGGCTGCGACGCTGACTGAGATGCCGACTGAGGCAGATTGGGGTAGATATTAGTTTAGAGAAGGCAGCAGACCCCCCAATCGACAGCGGCAGCGACTGAGACGCCTACAGAGGCGCTGACAGAGGCTGAGACTCCGACTGAGAGGCCGACTGAGGCAGATAGGGGTAGATATAGGCAGAGAGAAAGCAGCAGACGCCCCAATTGACAGCGGCAGCGACTGAGACGCCTACAGAGACGCTGACAGAGACTGCGCCGCCGACGGAGACGCCGACTGAGGCAGGTATGGGCATATATATGAAAGAGGCTGAGACTCCGACTGAGAGGCCGACTGAGGCAGATAGGGGTAGATATAGGCAGAGAGAAAGCAGCAGACCCCCCAATCGACAGCGGCAGCGACTGAGACGCCTACAGAGACGCTGACAGAGGTTGCGACGCCGACTGAGACGCCGACTGAGACGCCAAATGAGACGCCGACTGAGGCAGATAGGGGATGATATTGGCTTAGAGAAGGCAGCAGACCGCCCAATCGACAGCGGCAGTGACTGAGACGCGTACAGAGAAGCTGACAGAGGCTGCGACGCCGACTGAGGCAGATAGGTGTAGATATGGGCATAGAGAAGGTAGCAGACCCCCCAATCGACAACGCCAGAACCTAAGATGCCTACAGAGACGCTGTCACAGGCTGCGACGCCGACTGAGATGCCGACTGAGGCAGATAGGGGTAGATATTGGCTTAGAGAAGGCAGCAGACCCCCCAATCGACAGCGGCAGCGACTGAGACGCCTACAGAGCCGCTGACAGAGGCTGCGACGCTGACTGAGACGCCGACTGAGGCAGGTATGGGTAGATATAGGCATAGATAAGGCAGCAGACCTCCCAATCGACAGCGCCAGCCCCTGACACGCCAACAGAGACGCTGTCACAGGCTGCGACGCCGACTGAGACGTCGACTGAGGCAGATAGGGGTAGATATAGGCATAGAGAAGGCAGAAGACCCCCCAATCGACAGCGGCAGTGACTGAGACGCCGACAAAGAAGCTGACAGAGGCTGCGACGCCCACTGAGGCAGATAGGTTTAGATATGGGCATAGGTAAGGTAGCAGACCCCCCAATCGACAGCGGCAGCGACTGAGACGCCTACAGAGGCGCTGACAGAGGCTGAGACTCCGACTGAGAGGCCGACTGCGGCAGATAGGGGTAGATATAGGCAGAGAGAAAGCGGCAGACCCCCCAATCGACACCGGCAGCGACTGAGACGCCTACAGAGACGCTGAAAGAGGCTGCGACGCCAACTGAGACACCAAATGAGGCAGATAGGTGTAGATATGGGCATAGAGAAAGCAGCAGACACCCCAATCTACAGCGGCAGCGACTGAGACGCGTACAGAGACGTTGACAGAGGTTGCGACGCCGACTGAGACGCCGACTGAGGCAGGTATGGGTAGATATACGCATATATAAGGCAGCAGACCTCCCAATCGACAGCGCCAGCCCCTGACATGCCTACAGAGACGCTGACAAAGGCTGCGACGCCGACTGAGGCAGATAGGGGTATGTATAAGCATAGAGAAGGCAGCAGACCCCCCAATAGACAGCGGCAGCGACTGAGACGCCTACAGAGCCGCTGACAGAGGCTGAGACTCCGACTGAGAGGCCGACTGAGGCAGATAGGGGTAGATATAGGCAGAGAGAAAGCGTCAGACCCCCCAATCAACACCGGCATCGACTGAAACGCCTACAGAGACGCTGAAAGAGGTTGCGATGCTGACTGAGACGCCGACTGACGCAGATTGGGGTAGATATTGGCTTAGAGAAGGCAGCAGATTCCCCAATCGACAGCGGCAGCGACTGAGGCGCCTACAGAGCCTCTGACAGAGGCTGCGACGCCGACTGAGACGTCGACTGAGGCAGATAAGGTTGGTATAAGCATAGATAAGGCAGCAGACCCCCCAATCGACACCGGCAGTGACTGCGACGCGTACAGAGAAGCTGACAGAGGCTGCGACGCCGACTGATGCAGATAGGTGTAGATATGGGCATAGAGAAGGTAGCAGACCCCCTATTGACAGCGGCAGCGACTGAGACGCTTACAGAGGCGCTGACAGAGGCTGCGACGCCGACTGAGACGCCGACTGAGGCAGATAGGGGTAGATATTGGCTTAGAGAAGGCAGCAGACCCCCCAATCGACAGCGGCAGCGACTGAGACGCCTACAGAGACGCTGAAAGAGGCTGCGATGCCGACTGAGGCAGATAGGGGTAGATATTGGCTTAGAGAAGGCAGCAGACCCCCCCAATCGACAGCGGCAGCGACTGAGACGCCTACAGAGTCGCTGACAGAGGCTGATACTCCGACTGAGACGCCGACTGAGGCAGATAGGGGTAGATATAGGCAGAGAGTAGGCAGCAGACCCCCAATCGGCAGCGGCAGCGATTAAGACGCCTACAGAGATGCTGACACAGGCTGCGACGCCGACTGAGACGTCGACTGAGGCAGATAAGGTTGGTATAGGCATAGAGAAGGCAGCAGACCCCCCAATCGACAGCGGCAGTGACTGAGACGCGTACAGAGAAGCTGACAGAGGCTGCGATGCTGACTGAGATGCCGACTGAGGCAGATAGGGGTAGATATAAACATAGAGAAGGCAGCAGACCCCCAAGACAACAGTGGCAGTGACTGAGATGCCTACAGAGACGCTGACAGAGGCTGAGACTCCGACTGAGACGCCGACTGAGACGCCAACTGAGACGGCTTCTGAGGCAGATAGGGGTTGATATTGGCTTAGAGAAGGCAGCAGACCCCCCAATCGATGGCGGCAGCGACTGAGACGCCTACAGAGACGCTGAAAGAGGCTGCGCCGCCGCCTGAGACGCCGACTGAGACGCCAACTGAGACGGCTTCTGAGGCAGATAGGGGATGATATTGGCTTAGAGAAGGCAGCAGACCCCCCAATCCACAGCGGCAGCGACTGAGACGCTTACAGAGGCGCTGACAGAGGCTGCGACGCCGACTGAGACGCCGACTGAGGCAGATAGGGGTAGATATTGGCTTAGAGAAGGCAGCAGACCCCCCAATATACATGGGCAGCGACTGAGACGCCTACAGAGACGCTGAAAGAGGCTGCGATGCCGACTGAGGCAGATAGGGGTAGATATAGGCAGAGAAAAAGCAGCAGACCCCCCAATCGACAGCGGCAGCGACTGAGACGCCTACAGAGACGCTGAAAGAGGCTGCGCCGCCGACAGAGACACCGACTGAGACGCCAACTGAGACGCCGACTGAGGCAGATAGGGGTTGATATTGGCTTAGAGAAGGCAGCAGACCCCCCAATCGACAGCGGCAGCGACTGAGACGCCTACAGAGGCGCTGACAGAGGCTGAGACTCCGACTGAGAGGCCGACTGAGGCAGATAGGGGTAGATATAGGCAGAGAGAAAGCAGCAGACCCTCCAATCGACAGCGGCAGAGACTGAGACGCCTACAGAGACGCTGAAAGAGGCTGCGCCGCCGCCTGAGACGCCGACTGAGACGCCAACTGAGACGGCTTCTGAGGCAGATAGGGGATGATATTGGCTTAGAGAAGGCAGCAGACCCCCCAATCGATGGCGGCAGTGACTGAGACGCGTACAGAGAAGCTGACAGAGGCTGCGACGCCGACTGAGGCTGATAGGTGTAGATATGGGCATAGAGAAGGTAGCAGACACCCCAATCGACAGCGGCAACGACTGAGACGCCTACAGAGGCGCTGACAGAGGCTGCGACGCCGACTGAGATGCCGACTGAGGCAGATAGGGGTAGATATTGGTTTAGAGAAGGCAGCAGACCCCCCAATCGACAGCGGCAGCGACTGAGACGCCTACAGAGGCGCTGACAGAGGCTGAGACTCCGACTGAGAGGCCGACTGAGGCAGATAGGGGTAGATATAGGCAGAGAGAAAGCAGCAGACCCCCCAATCGACAGCGGCAGCGACTGAGACGCCTACAGAGACGCTGAAAGAGGCTGCGCCGTCGACAGAGACACCGACTGAGACGCCAACTGAGACGCCGACTGCGGCAGATAGGGGTTGATATTGGCTTAGAGAAGGCAGCAGACCCCCCAATCGACAGCGGCAGCGACTGAGACGCCTACAGAGGCGCTTACAGAGGCTGAGACTCCGACTGAGAGGCCGACTGAGGCAGATAGGGGTAGATATAGGCAGAGAGAAAGCAGCAGACCCCCCAATCGACAGCGGCAGCGACTGAGACGCCTACAGAGACGCTGAAAGAGGCTGCGCCGCGGACTGAGACACCGACTAAGACGCCAACTGAGACGCCGACTGAGGCAGATAGGGGATGATATTGGCTTAGAGAAGGCAGCAGACCCTCAATCGACAGCGGCAGTGACTGAGACGCGTACAGAGAAGCTGACAGAAGCTGCGACGCCGACTGAGGCAGATAGGTGTAGATATGGGCATAGAGAAGGTAGCAGACCCCCCAATCGACAGCGGCAACGACTGTGACGCCTACAGAGGCGCTGACAGAGGCTGCGACGCTGACTGAGATGCCGACTGAGGCAGATTGGGGTAGATATTAGTTTAGAGAAGGCAGCAGACCCCCCAATCGACAGCGGCAGCGACTGAGACGCCTACAGAGGCGCTGACAGAGGCTGAGACTCCGACTGAGAGGCCGACTGAGGCAGATAGGGGTAGATATAGGCAGAGAGAAAGCAGCAGACGCCCCAATTGACAGCGGCAGCGACTGAGACGCCTACAGAGACGCTGACAGAGACTGCGCCGCCGACGGAGACGCCGACTGAGGCAGGTATGGGCATATATATGAAAGAGGCTGAGACTCCGACTGAGAGGCCGACTGAGGCAGATAGGGGTAGATATAGGCAGAGAGAAAGCAGCAGACCCCCCAATCGACAGCGGCAGCGACTGAGACGCCTACAGAGACGCTGACAGAGGTTGCGACGCCGACTGAGACGCCGACTGAGACGCCAAATGAGACGCCGACTGAGGCAGATAGGGGATGATATTGGCTTAGAGAAGGCAGCAGACCGCCCAATCGACAGCGGCAGTGACTGAGACGCTTACAGAGAAGCTGACAGAGGCTGCGACGCCGACTGAGGCAGATAGGTGTAGATATGGGCATAGAGAAGGTAGCAGACCCCCCAATCGACAACGCCAGAACCTAAGATGCCTACAGAGACGCTGTCACAGGCTGCGACGCCGACTGAGATGCCGACTGAGGCAGATAGGGGTAGATATTGGTTTAGAGAAGGCAGCAGACCCCCCAATCGACAGCGGCAGCGACTGAGACGCCTACAGAGCCGCTGACAGAGGCTGCGACGCTGACTGAGACGCCGACTGAGGCAGGTATGGGTAGATATAGGCATAGATAAGGCAGCAGACCTCCCAATCGACAGCGCCAGCCCCTGACACGCCAACAGAGACGCTGTCACAGGCTGCGACGCCGACTGAGACGTCGACTGAGGCAGATAGGGGTAGATATAGGCATAGAGAAGGCAGAAGACCCCCCAATCGACAGCGGCAGTGACTGAGACGCCGACAAAGAAGCTGACAGAGGCTGCGACGCCCACTGAGGCAGATAGGTTTAGATATGGGCATAGGTAAGGTAGCAGACCCCCCAATCGACAGCGGCAGCGACTGAGACGCCTACAGAGGCGCTGACAGAGGCTGAGACTCCGACTGAGAGGCCGACTGCGGCAGATAGGGGTAGATATAGGCAGAGAGAAAGCGGCAGACCCCCCAATCGACACCGGCAGCGACTGAGACGCCTACAGAGACGCTGAAAGAGGCTGCGACGCCAACTGAGACACCAAATGAGGCAGATAGGTGTAGATATGGGCATAGAGAAAGCAGCAGACACCCCAATCGACAGCGGCAGCGACTGAGACGCGTACAGAGACGTTGACAGAGGTTGCGACGCCGACTGAGACGCCGACTGAGGCAGGTATGGGTAGATATACGCATATATAAGGCAGCAGACCTCCCAATCGACAGCGCCAGCCCCTGACATGCCTACAGAGACGCTGACAAAGGCTGCGACGCCGACTGAGGCAGATAGGGGTATGTATAAGCATAGAGAAGGCAGCAGACCCCCCAATAGACAGCGGCAGCGACTGAGACGCCTACAGAGCCGCTGACAGAGGCTGAGACTCCGACTGAGAGGCCGACTGAGGCAGATAGGGGTAGATATAGGCAGAGAGAAAGCGTCAGACCCCCCAATCAACACCGGCATCGACTGAAACGCCTACAGAGACGCTGAAAGAGGTTGCGATGCTGACTGAGACGCCGACTGACGCAGATTGGGGTAGATATTGGCTTAGAGAAGGCAGCAGATTCCCCAATCGACAGCGGCAGCGACTGAGGCGCCTACAGAGCCTCTGACAGAGGCTGCGACGCCGACTGAGACGTCGACTGAGGCAGATAAGGTTGGTATAAGCATAGATAAGGCAGCAGACCCCCCAATCGACACCGGCAGTGACTGCGACGCGTACAGAGAAGCTGACAGAGGCTGCGACGCCGACTGATGCAGATAGGTGTAGATATGGGCATAGAGAAGGTAGCAGACCCCCTATTGACAGCGGCAGCGACTGAGACGCTTACAGAGGCGCTGACAGAGGCTGCGACGCCGACTGAGACGCCGACTGAGGCAGATAGGGGTAGATATTGGCTTAGAGAAGGCAGCAGACCCCCCAATCCACAGCGGCAGCGACTGAGACGCCTACAGATACGCTGAAAGAGGCTGCGATGCCGACTGAGGCAGATAGGGGTAGATATTGGCTTAGAGAAGGCAGCAGACCCCCCCAATCGACAGCGGCAGCGACTGAGACGCCTACAGAGCCTCTGACAGAGGCTGAGTCCCCGACTGAGACGCCGACTGAGGCAGATAGGGGTAGATATAGGCAGAGAGTAGGCAGCAGACCCCCAATCGGCAGCGGCAGCGATTAAGACGCCTACAGAGATGCTGACACAGGCTGCGACGCCGACTGAGACGTCGACTGAGGCAGATAAGGTTGGTATAGGCATAGAGAAGGCAGCAGACCCCCCAATCGACAGCGGCAGTGACTGAGACGCGTACAGAGAAGCTGACAGAGGCTGCGATGCTGACTGAGATGCCGACTGAGGCAGATAGGGGTAGATATAAACATAGAGAAGGCAGCAGACCCCCAAGACGACAGTGGCAGTGACTGAGATGCCTACAGAGACGCTGACAGAGGCTGAGACTCCGACTGAGACGCCGACTGAGACGCCAACTGAGACGGCTTCTGAGGCAGATAGGGGATGATATTGGCTTAGAGAAGGCAGCAGACCCCCCAATCGATGGCGGCAGCGACTGAGACGCCTACAGAGACGCTGAAAGAGGCTGCGCCGCCGCCTGAGACGCCGACTGAGACGCCAACTGAGACGGCTTCTGAGGCAGATAGGGGATGATATTGGCTTAGAGAAGGCAGCAGACCCCCCAATCCACAGCGGCAGCGACTGAGACGCTTACAGAGGCGCTGACAGAGGCTGCGACGCCGACTGAGACGCCGACTGAGGCAGATAGGGGTAGATATTGGCTTAGAGAAGGCAGCAGACCCCCCAATCCACAGCGGCAGCGACTGAGACGCCTACAGAGACGCTGAAAGAGGCTGCGATGCCGACTGAGGCAGATAGGGGTAGATATAGGCAGAGAGAAAGCAGCAGACCCCCCAATCGACAGCGGCAGCGACTGAGACGCCTACAGAGACGCTGAAAGAGGCTGCGCCGCCGACAGAGACACCGACTGAGACGCCAACTGAGACGCCGACTGAGGCAGATAGGGGTTGATATTGGCTTAGAGAAGGCAGCAGACCCCCCAATCGACAGCGGCAGCGACTGACACGCCTACAGAGGCGCTGACAGAGGCTGAGACTCCGACTGAGAGGCCGACTGAGGCAGATAGGGGTAGATATAGGCAGAGAGAAAGCAGCAGACCCTCCAATCGACAGCGGCAGAGACTGAGACGCCTACAGAGACGTTGAAAGAGGCTGCGCCGCCGCCTGAGACGCCGACTGAGACGCCAACTGAGACGGCTTCTGAGGCAGATAGGGAATGATATTGGCTTAGAGAAGGCAGCAGACCCCCCAATCGATGGCGGCAGTGACTGAGACGCGTACAGAGAAGCTGACAGAGGCTGCGACGCCGACTGAGGCTGATAGGTGTAGATATGGGCATAGAGAAGGTAGCAGACACCCCAATCGACAGCGGCAACGACTGAGACGCCTACAGAGGCGCTGACAGAGGCTGCGACGCCGACTGAGATGCCGACTGGGGCAGATAGGGGTAGATATTGGTTTAGAGAAGGCAGCAGACCCCCCAATCGACAGCGGCAGCGACTGAGACGCCTACAGAGGCGCTGACAGAGGCTGAGACTCCGACTGAGAGGCCGACTGAGGCAGATAGGGGTAGATATAGGCAGAGAGAAAGCAGCAGACCCCCCAACCGACAGCGGCAGCGACTGAGACGCCTACAGAGATGCTGAAAGAGGCTGCGCCGCCGACTGAGACGCCGACTGAGACGCCAACTGAGATGCCGACTGAGGCAGATAGATGTTGATATTGGCTTAGAGAAGGCAGCAGACCCCCCAATCGACAGCGGCAGTGACTGAGACGCGTACAGAGAAGCTGACAGAGGCTGCGACGCCGACTGAGAGGCCGACTGAGGCAGATAGGGGTAGATATAGGCAGAGAGAAAGCAGCAGACCCCCCAATCGACAGCGGCAGCGACTGAGACGCCTACAGAGACGCTGAAAGAGGCTGCGCCGTCGACAGAGACACCGACTGAGACGCCAACTGAGACGCCGACTGCGGCAGATAGGGGTTGATATTGGCTTAGAGAAGGCAGCAGACCCCCCAATCGACAGCGGCAGCGACTGAGACGCCTACAGAGGCGCTGACAGAGGCTGAGACTCCGACTGAGAGGCCGACTGAGGCAGATAGGGGTAGATATAGGCAGAGAGAAAGCAGCAGACCCCCCAATCGACAGCGGCAGCGACTGAGACGCCTACAGAGCCTCTGACAGAGGCTGAGACTCCGACTGAGAGGCCGACTGAGGCAGATAGGGGTAGATATAGGCAGAGAGAAAGCAGCAGACCCCCCAATCGACAGCGGCAGCGACTGAGACGCCTACAGAGACGCTGAAAGAGGCTGCGCCGCGGACTGAGACACCGACTAAGACGCCAACTGAGACGGCGACTGAGGCAGATAGGGGATGATATTGGCTTAGAGAAGGCAGCAGACCCCCTATCGACAGCGGCAGTGACTGAGACGCGTACAGAGAAGCTGACAGAAGCTGCGACGCCGACTGAGGCAGATAGGTGTAGATATGGGCATAGAGAAGGTAGCAGACCCCCCAATCGACAGCGGCAACGACTGTGACGCCTACAGAGGCGCTGACAGAGGCTGCGACGCTGACTGAGATGCCGACTGAAGCAGATTGGGGTAGATATTAGTTTAGAGAAGGCAGCAGACCCCCCAATCGACAGCGGCAGCGACTGAGACGCCTACAGAGGCGCTGACAGAGGCTGAGACTCCGACTGAGAGGCCGACTGAGGCAGATAGGGGTAGATATAGGCAGAGAGAAAGCAGCAGACGCCCCAATTGACAGCGGCAGCGACTGAGACGCCTACAGAGACGCTGACAGAGACTGCGCCGCCGACGGAGACGCCGACTGAGACGCCGACTGAGACGCCAAATGAGGCAGATAAGGTTGGTATAAGCATAGAGAACTCAGCAGACACCCCAATCGACAGCGGCAGCGACTGAGACGCCTACAAAGCTGCTGACAGCGGCTGCGACGCCTACTGAGGCAGATAGGGGTAGATATAGGCATAAAGAAGGCAGCAGACCCCCAATCGACAGCGGCAGCGACTAAGACGCCTACAGAGACGCTGACACAGGCTGCGACGCCGACTGAGACGTCAACTGAGGCAGATAAGGTTGGTATAAGCATAGAGAACTCAGCAGACCCCCCAATCGACAGCGGCAGCGACTGAGACGCCTACAGAGACGCTGACAGAGGCTGCGACGCCGACTGAGACGCCGACTGAGAAAGAGAGGGGCAGAAATAGGCATAGAGAAGGCAGCAGACACCCCAATCTACAGCGCCAACGGCTGATACGCCTACAGAGACGCTGACAGAGGCTGCAACGAAGACTAAGATGCCGACTGAGGCAGATCGGGGTAGATATCGGCATAGACCCCTCAATCCATAGCGGCAGTGACTTAGAGAAGCTGACAGAAGCTGCGACGCCGACTGAGGCAGATAGGGGTAGATATTGGCCTGGAGAAGGTAGAAGACCCCCACCAGCCACTGACAGAGGCTGAGACTCCGACTGAGACGTCGACTGAGGCAGATAAGGGTAGATATAGGCAGAGAGTAAGCAGCAGACCCCCAATCGACAGCGGCAGCGACTGAGACGCCTGCAGTGACGCTGGCAGTGGCTGCGACGCCAACTGAGACGCCAAATGCGGCAGATAGAGGTAGATATAGGCATAGAGAAGGCAGCAGACACCCCAATCGACAGCGGCAGCGACTGATATGCCTACAGAGACCCTTACAGAGGTTGCGATGCTGACTGAGATGCCGACTGAGACTCCGACTGAGACGCCGACTGAGGCGGATAGGCGTAGATATATGCATAGAGAAGGCAGCAGACCCCCAAACCGACAGCGGCAGCGACTGAGATGCCTTCAGAGATGCTGACAGAGGCTGCGACGCCGACTGAGACGCCGACTGAGGCAGATAGGGGTAGAGATAGACATACAGAAGGCAGCAGACCCCCCCAATCGACAGCGGCAGCGACTGAGACCCCTACAGAGACGTTGAAAGAGGCTGCGGCGCCGACTGAGACGCCGACTGAGGCAGATAGGGGTAGATATAAGCATAGAGAAGGCAGCAGACCCCCCAATCGAAAGCGGCAGCGACTGAGACCCCTACAGAGACGTTGACAGAGTGTTGGGGTCCTGTTCTGCTTGTCAGCGAGTGACGTCCTCTGGGATGTCCTGTCACGGGAACCTGTAAAACCTACACCACCTTATTAAATGAGCACTGCACTATTTCAAGTTTAAAACAACAAGAGACCTTTATTCTTAAAATGCTAGTTCTTATATAATATTTACAAATAAACATTACAGTCTACGTCTTCACTTTTCTGGTGTTCCAGTTACGCAGTTGTTATTTGGTGTCAGTGGCTCAAGCCCACTGACCTACTGCAAGTAAAAGTGTCATCGGTGCATTCTAAATGCCCCTCGTCAGCTTGACTGCAGAACTGTGACACCCTAAAAGTTTACATCATAATTAATGAATAAATACTGTTCATTTACAATATTTGCACCCTAAAAATATGTGCGTTCTTAATGAATTTAATAGGAGCCGGTGCTGTGAGTCAACTACGCGTAAGTAGCTTGATTCTAACTCACAACATCCCTCCCCTCTTTCTAAAAGAAGTTAGTGCAACTAACTTCCCTAAAATCTTTACAATATTTTTCTTGCACTGTAAACAATTATGTGCATCGATTGAACTCTATATTACATACATATGACTTGTTTTTATTTACATCTTTTTTTTTTTAAAATCGCCTTATTTGGGTTCTATCACGGTTTTTTTCTTCCTTTTTTATTCTTTTCTTTTCCATATATATATATATTTTTTTTTCTCTAGCTTTTATTTTCTTTTGTAGTTTTCTTTCTTTTATTTTTATTTTTTTCTTTACTTTGTTTTTGTTTTTGTTTGTTTGTTTTTTTTTTCTTATTTTTATCCATCATTATTTTCTTTTTTTTTTTTATAATCCCCTTTTTATAATTTGGTCTTTCATTGACTCGTTTCTCATTGGCGTATATACAAACATCTAAACAATAACACAATTCTACTGTATACATAAAACCTTACATTATACTGCGCTCTCTGCTACCCGCTGGTCCATTTGACGACCGTCGTTGTCGGAGTGAAGTCCCTCGATGAACTCTGCATACCCCTCCCTTCTTTCTGGATCAGTACGTACAAAGATGTTATAGGTTGGCGATCTGGTTTTCCATTAAAACTTTGCTTTTAGTGGCCTTCTTCTTTCCATTTATATAGTGTGCCCCACGGCTGTAGGTGGTACTGCCTCTGCTTATAGTATTCAACTTGTAAAAAACATTTGGAATACATGAGAGATTACAATACACTTTCTTCCTTTGCAGCAATGCGTTTTATGGTGGAAATGTTTCTCTTGAGCTTCCTCATAATGGTATTTGACATCGTTTGGCTTTGATGCGGAGACAATCGGTATTTTTCTGAGATACACGTTTAATGATGTAATTTGTGTACTCTGATCGGTTACCAGTCTCTGTGTCCTCTTGTATTAAATCATATACTTCAATGAAGCAATTAACTTCCGTGAGCCAAATTTCTTCTGCTTATTATATTTGGTGGTGGTTTCAGTCACGCTCCTTAAGCTTTTACCCATCTTCAACTTATTCAAAATCGATTCTGTTGAGATCGTGATACACTGGGTGGACATTGTACTATAAAATTGTCCAATTCAAAAAATGACTCCTCAAGGAAACTTTTTTATTTTTCGTTGCTTGTCAATAACTCATCCACAACGCGTTCAAATGCTGCGGCCATATGCCGTTTCGCAAAATTAAAATTACATCCGTCGCCATTCATCCCCAATCTAATATGCTGGCATCCTTGGGGTCACAAACAAATAGCTGCCAAAAATCTCTGATTTTCAAAAACACATCTTTCCGGATAATATGTTGGTCCCTTAGTCCGCACCGTATTCCAATATCCGCTCTTCCCGGAACTTCCTGCTTCGCTTCACATCATCAGAGCTATTTAGAGAACACCTATAATAATTTTCTTAATTTTCTAATATACATTTTAGTTTGATATTTCTTCTATGTTTAATTTTTGTCGAACATTTCAAAGTCAACTTAATAAATGAATTTAAAAATTATATAATATTTAAATAAATACACTATAAGTACTATATATACTCTTGGGTATAATTTTCCAAATTAGTATAATTTTTGTTTTTTTTTTGTTTTATTATAACGCTTATTTCATTATAAAGTTATATTTTAAACAATTAATTTTTAACTCTAATTTTTTCTAAACTACCTTTAATTTTAATCTGAAGTTTTACTCAGATTATAATTTTTGAATCTGTAACTTTTCTTAAACATACGCTATTCCTGAATATATAAACAAAAAATAATATTTCTACAACATGCTTTTTTTATAATTGAATGCTATATCATTCAATTTGCCGTCCACTCGTCTTCTCCCCTTACATTATCGGATTCGCTACCGTATCCTGGAGGAAAAGAGGACTGGACTATGTGTTTTCATAGCCATATAGGGCATCAGTTTTGCTCTGATTAATTTTTCGTGCTCTTTTTCAACACGTGAGTTATCACTCATTTCAACTATAAACCAATTCATTGGCCCTCCGACAAAAACCAGATTATATAAAATAATCCCGTTTGTGTCAAAACTTTGTCCATTGCATGACTATACCTTTCATCGCATACAATTACGTTTTATTTAAATTTACTTCTAGCCTGATATGTATATATCCATTATCGATTCTATTTTCCATCCTGTAATTAGCTCGTATATGAATACATGCATACATTCAAGGCGCTTTAATTTACCTAGAATTAATTACTAACGTTATTTTCCCCAATTAACTATACATTTTTTCGAATTTCCATCCGCTAATTTCCTAAACAATAAACAGTTAAAACCTATGTACGAGTATATCTACATATAGCCTGCTGCAGTATCTGCACATATATACATACGCACATACCCATTCCTCCTAACTAGAATACTTACTTCTTTAAATATACATTCGTACATTCATTCTTTAACTTATACACATATATATATACTCGTATATATACTTACTTCACCAGCAGTTCCATTGCCTGGCGTTAATGCCCACGCATCGAATTTCAGTGCATACACTGCCGTATGTATGTATGTACATATTCGAAGTTTTGTTTTATATTACTTACCCACGACTGTCTTATTATTTCATTTTATTTTTTAATTACGTGCAATATTTATCATTATTTTAAAAAAAATATTTTTCCCTACTATGCTTCGCTCGGCCACAGTGCATAATAAGCACTTTTATTACGTCAACTTTAATCGCTCGATTTTAAGTGGCACACTTCTACTGGCCTTGACTTTGAGAATCGGAGCTGTGTGTTATCCGATATACACACGTACATGTTTACGTTGTTATTCTTGTGTTTACACTTGTAAAACACTGTCAACACATGTCTTTAGTTGTGTGGTCTAATGTGGAATAATTTTAACAAATTATTATGTAGCTTTTTACTCTTGCCCTTAATCGTTACGACTGTTGTAACTGGGCTTCGGATCTCTGCTACCACATACGGACCTATCCACACAGGTGAGAATTTATTTCTCCTAGCCTGATTCTTCATTAGTACTTGATCACCCACATGAAAAACTACTGGGTTTAGTACCTTGTTATAGGCTTCCCTGGCCACTCGTTTAGCACATTCCTGGTTTTCTCTAACCAATTCGTGCGCTCGTTGTAACTGATACTTCTGCACTTTATTCGGGTTATCAGCATTGTATACAGGCGCACATTTGCGCTTCAAATTCGCTGGCATGTTGAAATCAAACCCGTAGAGTGTTCTAAATGGAGTTTGCTTCGTTGATACATGCACAGTATTGTTGTGTACGTGCATTGCAGTGGTCAACCATTGATCCCAATTCGAGCCGTCTTCCTTGGCGAAACTGCGCAAGTACTCGGCCAGAGGTCGATGACTACGTTCCAGTGAGCCATTCGCCTGCGGATGATATGGTGTTATATGCAACTTCTTAATTCCCAGCATTTTACATGTTTCTGAGAATAATTTCGATACGAAATTTGAGCCATTGTCGGTTATCAAAACCTTAGGTATGTTGTATCGTGCTACTATTTCATCAAAGAATGCTTTGGCCACCGTGCTTGCTTCAGCATCGGGTATAGCCACGCACGCCATATACTTTGAGAAATCGTCTTGGAACGTCAAAATATATTTATTCCCCGAGACAGTCTCAGGTAAAATACCTACAATATCCATATGGACTTTATCAAATGGCTGTTTAGGTGTGTCAGTTAACACCATTGGCATCTTCGTCAGCCTTGAGCTTTTGTTGGCCTGGCATTTTGGACAACTCTTTATATATTTCTTAATGTCCCTGAGCATACCCTTCCATCCGTATACTCGCCTAATTCTGTCATGGGTTTTCCAGAATCCCTGGTGTCCACCTAGAGGTGAATCATGGAAACCCTTTAATACAGCCTGGATATCCTTTATATCCTCCAGCCATTCTACATTACTGGCTGCTTGCTCATTGGCATCGAAACCCGCATTGCTAACATCTCTTGTAGCATCAACTTTATCCTTCTGCATTCTCTCGGCCTTCTCCTTATCCGACCGTGCTTTGGGCCTTGTTTGCACTACTGATACTTTCTGTGCCTGCGGTACTCTGCTGAGTGCATCGGCATTCAGATTCTTCTTCCCAGGTTTGTATATGATTTCAAAATCATACTCAGACAATTTGTGTCTGAACCTGGCTAGCCTAGACGTTTGGTCTTTCAAGTTGGCTATGCCTCTCAACGGCTGGTGATCAGTGTATATCTTGAATGGGCGTCCTAGCAGATATGCCCTAAAATTCTTTGTAGCCCACACTATGGCTAGAAATTCTTTTTCTATTGTGGAGTATCTCTTTTCCGTGTCGCTAAGCGCTCTGCTTGCGAATGCTATTGGTCGGTCATTACCGACTTCCCCTTGTGATAATACTGCCCCTAATGCTTCATTGCTAGCATCAGTGGTCAACAAAAAGGTTTGCTCAAAGTCGGGGTACGCCAAAATTGGTGGCGAGCTAATTATTTCTTTTAGCCTCTCGAATGCTTGCTGACATCTCTCTGTCCATTCGAACTTTGCTTCTTTACGTAGCAACTTATTAATTGGCAACGCAATTCCGGCTAGTCCTTCCACGAACTTTCTATAATAGTTCACTAGTCCTAGGAATGCTTGCACTTCTTTTCTGTTTCTTGGAACCGCTAAATTTCTAACGCATTCCACCTTCTGCGGGTCAGGCAGTGCTCCTGCTTCTGAGCAACGATGGCCTAAATAGACCACCTCTCTCCGCAAAAATTGACACTTCTCCGTGTTCAATTTCAAATTGTGTTCTCGTAATTTCTGGAGCACCTTGCACAAGCGTTGCGAATGCTGCTGCAAGTTCTTCCCATAAATTACAATATCATCCAGATACACAAAACAATCTAACCCTTGTAAGCCTGTTAGCACATGGTTCATTAGCCGTTGGAAGGTAGCCGGTGCTCCTGTTAATCCAAACGGCATTCTATTGAACTCATAATGGCCTAAACCGGTGCTGAACGCGGTTTTCTGCTTATCTTGGGTATCCACCAGAACTTGGTGGTAGCCACTCGCTAAATCAAGCGTAGAAAAATATCTACTATGCCCCAATTGATCCAGAATCTCTTCTATCCTTGGAATCGGGAACACCTGCTTGATAGTGGCGTCGTTCAATTTCCTAAAATCGACGACCATTCTCCACTTCTTCTGACCCTGAGCACCTCCCTTCTTTGGTACCAAAATTATTGGTGAATTCCAAGGCGAGATACTCGGTGAAATTATGTTATCTTTTAACATTCCCTGCATTTACCTCATCTTTGTGAGCCTGTGGCAATCTGTATTGCTTCTGGTTAATTGGCGCTTGATCCACTCTAGTAGGTATTTCATGCTCTACCTCTGGTGTATATGTTAACTGGTCTCCTTCCAGCAAAAATATGTCATGGAATGACGTACAAATGGCTTCTATTGATGCCTTCTCTTCTGAATTCACGCTTGGGTCTAACTTCAAGGATTCTAGCACCCTCTCCATTCTTTTTCTTATATCTACCTGCTTAATCTGATTCACCGATCTATAATTCGGTTCCTTAAAATTATCATAGCTAGTGAACTTGGGCCTAAAATCCTCCTCCATCAGGTAGTCCTTTTCCGATGCGTTGAGTACGCAAGCGTACACCTTACCCTTGTCAACGTGCGTTATGGTTTCTCCCATATATACGCCCTCCGCTAGCTGCTGCTTGTGCAAAACAACAGTCCTAAGTTTCGTATTTACATGCATAGTAACTACTCTGGTTGACCTTCCGTTTACTACCTCCATACCACACTTCTTAACCCCAGTCACGGTTCCTTCCTGCCATGACATTAATGGAAAAGTAAGGATTCTATGCTTATTGTTATCATAGAATGATAACTGCTTATCGAGCGCATCCAGTATGGTGCGTCCCCAAAGATTATCACGGCCAATTATTCCATCAGCCGGGATACCTTTCCTATCCACTTCCACTGCGTGCACTCTAAAACTCATACCCTTAACTCCACTGTGCCCTATTCTGAGCGACCCCAATGTCCTAATGCACCCTCCAAACGCTCCGTTAAGCGTTCTTAAGTCCATTTGATTAATGTCTAGCCCCTTCCGTAAAACACTAGATTTTACGAGGCTAGTGTCCGCTCCTGAATCTACTAATAGCACTAGCTTTCCACTCGCTGCTTCCTCGCAGGGTATCTCGATGAAGGCATCACCTATCCTGCTCATAGCGAAGCAATGTCCTTCTGTTCCCAACATGGACGTGTATCCACTTCCTAACCCTTCGTGATATTGGAGAGCCTCTTGCTCCTCCTTCTCCTGGACTGTAGTTCCTACATTACTAGTCCCACTTACTTCCGGCCTAATTATTACTCTCTTTCTTTTGGCTTTCCAGTCTATTGGCTTCGACTGGGCCGCTGGAAGTTTCCCTGGTTCCTTTGCTGGGACTTTCTATCCCTGCATTCCGCTGCCCGATGTCCCATCTGCCCACATGAGAAGCATCTCAACCCCTGTTGGGTGTTGCGTATCCTTGGTTCACTCCTGGAATTCCAATTTGATTGCTGCTGACCACTCCCAGTTTTGAAAGGATTTCTTCCTTGGTTAATTCCTTCTGTTGAATTAACTCGGGGTCTACTGAAATTACCCCTGCTGTCCCTCAAGGGTGGAACCGGGCGCCTCGGAGCTGGCTGCCTTCTATTCTGATTCCATACCGTGCCTCCTTGGCACTGTCTACTTGCCTCATGACCATATGTTTGGCACTCCATACAATAGGGCGTATTCTTGCGTGTAATGCATTCATCTCTTGTATGGCCTGGCCTATGGCAGAACGAACATGTGGGAGCCTTCTGTACAACCCCCCTGTGCGGATTTCTCTGATACGCGGCTCTGCTGTCGGAGATACCGGGATTATACGCTCCTCTGTATACGTTTGGGACGAAATTATTTCCTTCTCTATCCATGACAGCGGCAGTTAAATTGTCCTGTCTATTTTCCAACATATGTATCTCCCCCAATCCGGCCGTACTCCGTTCCACAAGGACTTGCGCTCGAATTGCTTCTTCTACCAATTCCTCCAGATTTCCTGTTTTGCTATTCAGCATATGAATTTTAAGAGCGGAGTTGCGGAGCCCCACTACGAAAGTCGTTAAGACCGACTTGTCAACTTCGTATAATAACGCGGTATCACCAACGCCATCGTACTTATTCTTGATTACTTCTTGGGCCATCATCCGAAGTGACTCCAAACGCCTGGCAAAGGCGCGTATGTCTTCACCTGCCAGTTGTTTCCCGATTCTAATTTCTTCGGATATGTCTTCCAGAGTTCTCTCCTTTAGATAAGTTCTCTTCAGAAGGCCGTAAAGTTCATTCACACTGGCGAATTGTTTTGGCAGCACAAGGTTGTACGCATCTCCAAATAACCTTTGCTTAACACAGTCAAAGAAGTCCTGCAACTCATCAGGGCCTATGCTTCGCTTTGCAAGTTCACAACCTTGAATGAACCTACTGAGTTCGGACCTTAAATCTTCTGAAGCAGCACCAGTAAACACAGGTACTAGCCTGGACACGGTCTTTGAAATCTCCTCTATACCCATTTTACGTATTTTTGTTTTACTTATGACCGGTAAAACTTGAGCGCTATCTTTGTGGGTCGTTCCTAGATTCACTTCTCCCGGATCTGAGAGGTAATTGACCAATGACGGACTCAAACTAATTAGTCTTCGATCGGTTGTTCGTACAGGCGAAATACTGTCCACAGTATTGGGCCTGTCCTGTACCGTTACTGCTTCTGGCTCTTTTGGCGTATATCCCTTATTTTTATTAGTTACCGGACGTTCTGGAGTAAATGGCTCGACACCGATTTCCGACGCGTCAAATAAAAATCCCGCTTCACTTTCTCCAGTCAATACTAATCTAGGCTTTACCACACGACCTATCCCTTCCGGAGTTAAATACTCCGGCCAGCGAACTTCAGGAGGCAATGTCAACACTGTCTGTGTGAATCCAGCCGATGCTGATTTTGATCTCTCCTTTCTATGTGGGTTGCTATTGGTCGCCCGTCCTCTTTTCAATCCTGCACACTCCTTTTCCAACAGCGTTGCTGCTTCCTCTGTTTCCGACAATCTCTGAGAAAGTTCCTTTACCTTCTTCTCAAGATACTCTTTTTGTGCTCTCAAATCTTCTGTTTTCTTATGAAAACTGAATAACTTTTCTTCTGTTCTTCTTTGGATTGCCGTAAAGGCTTGATCCGCTACTTCTAATGGTGACACAGCTCCTCCGGCATTCGCCTGCTTCCACAATTCCTGAGCTTCTTCCCTGCTTGTACTTGCTTCGAACTGGTCAACTATTTTCCCAGTAAACAGTTTCACCTCTGACTGTATTGATTTTAATCTGTTCCTTACTTCCTCGTCTGGTGAAACCAAACTCACTGTTTGTTGCCCTAGTCCTTCTAATTCAGAACTAAATGTATCTGCCCATTCGTTGACCAGACTATTTATGTAGTCTGCGTATTTTTCCGCAAAATATTTTCCCTTGCCGTACTCAACTGCGTGAGGTAACAACAGTCCGTGATTATTGTTGAACTCTCTCCCCAGATCTTGCAACTGTGTTATTCGCTTGCGATAATACACGTTGTCCTTACGTAACTTGCCGTCTTTCTTAAAGTTACGGACCAGCTTTTCAATCGTTTCGCCAATTTGTTCCTGTCTCAGCAGTAATCCTTGCGCTTCCTTCGTCATATCCCAAATGCCAGAACAGATGTCGTATCCCAATTACAAATAAAAATCCAATAATTGATAAAACTTGTTATTAACTTATCCCAATATTTTATTCCATCTTACTTATTGATAAATACAAATTTATTTAAAAAAAAACATTCCACCGTAAATTCTATGTTTATATACATATTCTGCTATACTTGTTTTCCATTACAAAGTTCTATGTTCGCTGTCTACCGGCGTCCATTAAGTCCTTCCATCAGTGCAAATTGGTTCTTGACTTCCCACAGATACTCCTTGATTTCCTCTCACCATCTTTAAATTCTCCCAAGAATCCATAGAAAAGGCCATATGTTTGTAAAAACCGAAATTTGATTTACCGGCAAAAGTGTCTTGATTCATTCCCGGAAATTTGAATCCATATTTAAAAATAAACCCGTAACGTATGCGCCACATAATAGCAGCATTTAGCTGTTATCTTCAACATTGCTACGCAAATTGTAGTTTCCGAACTACAAAAAACTTTAATGCAACAACACATGTTGTCTGCACCTCTTCACCTAATACCCTAGACTCAAAATGCCAAATATTTAAATCAATCTTTATTTTGATTTCAAAACAATATAAATTGAATCGTATAAATGTCCCTACCGACAAACAAACACAAATCCCCTATCATAACCGTACGAACCCTATACCGTGGCACGTTCTTTCCGAACCAAACCAACCGGTATACACAAGTTCGCAATTCAATAACGCAAAATTCGTGAATAAACAGACACGTCCCACATTCCCCGAGAATGCTGAAACAAAATGTATTAAAAAGTATGAGCCTAATCTCAGTGGAACAACCCTATACAACCTGACCGTAAGTAAAAATTTTCCTTTAGAATCGACCTATTATCACCTAACCGCAGCGGCTAATCAGCCCCAATGCTGCTTCTTCTGCATGACCGGCGCAAAAGCGCCCACACGGTCACCGAAGAATCGTCGACAAAATTCACTTAGATACTAGAATGTCCTACCATAGACATACTCACCATTTTCGTTCCCTCCATCGCCCTCCTTTGGGATGGTTATCCTTATGGTTTCCTATTGGTGGATTCCCGCGTAGGAGTGCTTCTTTCCTGGCACTCGACGTTGGATCCTACCGGCTGCGCCAAAATGTTGGGGTCCTGTTCTGCTTGTCAGCGAGTGACGTCCTCTGGGATGTCCTGTCACGGGAACCTGTAAAACCTACACCACCTTATTAAATGAGCACTGCACTATTTCAAGTTTAAAACAACAAGAGACCTTTATTCTTAAAATGCTAGTTCTTATATAATATTTACAAATAAACATTACAGTCTACGTCTTCACTTTTCTGGTGTTCCAGTTACGCAGTTGTTATTTGGTGTCAGTGGCTCAAGCCCACTGACCTACTGCAAGTAAAAGTGTCATCGGTGCATTCTAAATGCCCCTCGTCAGCTTGACTGCAGAACTGTGACACCCTAAAAGTTTACATCATAATTAATGAATAAATACTGTTCATTTACAATATTTGCACCCTAAAAATATGTGCGTTCTTAATGAATTTAATAGGAGCCGGTGCTGTGAGTCAACTACGCGTAAGTAGCTTGATTCTAACTCACAACAAGAGGCTGCGACGCCGACTGAGACGCCGACTGAGACGCCGACTGAGACGCCGACTGAGGCAGATAGGGGTAGATATAGGCATAGAGAAGGCAGCAGACCCCCCAATCGACATCGGCAGCGACTGATATGCCTACAGAGACGCTTACACAGGCTGCGAAGCTGACTGAGATGCCGACTGAGGCAGATAGTGGTAGATATAGGTAGAGATTAAGCAGCAGACCCCCCAATCCACAGCGGCAGCGACTGAGACGCCTACAGTGACGCTGGCAGAGGCTGCGACGCCAACTGAGACGCCAAATGAGGCAGATTGGTGTAGATATGGGCATAGAGAAAGCAGCAGACACCCCAATCGACAGCGGCAGCGACTGAGACGCGTACAGAGACTTTGACATAGGCTGCGACGCCGACTGAGACGCCGACTGAGGCAGGTATGGGTAGATATAGGCATAGATAAGGCAGCAGACCTCCCAATCGACAGCGCCAGCAACTGAGATGCCTACAGGGACGCTGACAGATGCTGCGACGCCGACTGAGTCAGATAGGGGTATGCATAGGCATAGAGAAGGCAGCAGACCCCCCAATGGAGAGCGGCAGCGACTGAGACGCCTACAGAGATTCTGCCAGAGGCTGCGACGCCGACTGAGGCAGATAGGGGTAGATATAGGCATAAAGAAGGCAGCAGACCCCCCAATCGAAAGCGCCAGAACCTAAGACGCCTACAGAGACGCTGTCACAGGCTGCGACGCCGACTGAGACGTCGACTGAGGCAGATAGGGGTAGATATAGGCATAGAGAAGGCTGCAGACCCCCCCAATCGACAGAGGCAGTGTCTGAGACGCCTACAAAGAAGCTGACAGAGACCCCCAATCGACAGAGGCAGTGTCTGAGACGCCTACAAAGAAGCTGACAGAGGCTGCGACGCCCACTGAGGCAGATAGGTTTAGATATGGGCATAGAGAAGGTAGCAGACCCCCCAATCGACAGCGGCAGCGACTGAGACGCCTACAGAGGCGCTGACAGAGGCTGCGACGCCAACTGAGACGCCGAGAGAGGCAGATAGGGGTAGATATTGGCTTAGAGAAGGCAGCAGACCCCCCCAATCGGCAGCGGCAGCGACTGAGACGCCTACAGAGCCGCTGACAGAGGCTGAGACTCCGACTGAGAGGCCGACTGAGGCAGATAGGGGTAGATATAGGCAGAGAGAAAGCAGCAGACCCCCAATCTACAGCGGCAGCGACTGAGACGCCTACAGAGATGCTACCAGGGGCTGCAACGCCGACTGAGGCAGATAGGGGTAGATATAGGCATAAAGAAGGCAGAAGACCCCCCAATCGACAGCGCCAGCGACTAAGACACCTACAGAGACGCTGACACAGGCTGCGACGCCGACTGAGACGTCGACTGAGGCAGATAAGGTTGGTATAAGCATAGAGAAGGCAGCAGACCCGCCAATCGACAGCGGCAGTGACTGAGACGCGTACAGAGAAGCTGACAGAGGCTGCGACGCCGACTGAGGCAGATAGGTGTAGATATGGGCATAGAGAAGGTAGCAGACCCCCCAATCGACAGCGGCAACGACTGAGACGCCTACAGAGGCGCTGACAGAGGCTGCGACGCCGACTGAGATGCCGACTGAGGCAGATAGGGGTAGATATTGGCTTAGAAAAGGCAGCAGACCCCCATTCGACAGCGGCAGCGACTGAGACGCCTACAGCGGCGCTGACAGAGGCTGAGACTCCGACTGAGAGGCCGACTGAGGCAGATAGGGGTAGATATAGGCAGAGAGTAGGCAGCAGACCCCCCAATCGACAGCGGCAGCGACTAAGACGCCTACAGAGACGCTGACACAGGCTGCGACGTCGACTGAGACGTCGACTGAGGCAGATAAGGTTGGTATAAGCATATAGAAGGCAGCAGACCACCCAATCGACAGCGGCAGCGACTGAGATGCGTACAGAGACGTTGACAGAGACTGCGACGCCGACTGAGGCAGGTAGGGGTAGTTATAGGCATAGAGAAGGCAATCGACATCGGCAGCGACTGATATGTCTACAGAGACGCTTATAGGGGCTGCGACGCCGACTGAGATGCTGACTGAATCAGATAGGGGTAGAAATAGGCAGCGAGTAGGCAGCAGACCGCCCAATCGACAGCGGCAACGACTAAGACGCCCACAGAGACGCTGATACAGGCTGCGATAATGTTGGTATAAGCATAGAGAAGGTAGCAGATCCTCACGTCGACAGTGGCAGCGACTAAAACGACTACAGAGACGCTGACAAAGGCTGCGACGAGCACAGAGGCAGATAGGGGTAGATATGGGCATAGAGAAGGCAGCAGACCCCCATTCGACAACCCCAGTGACTGAGACCCCTATAGCGACGCTGACAGAGGCTGCGAAACTGACTGAGATGCCGACTGAGGCAGATAGAGGTAGATGTAGGCATAGAGAAGGCAGCAGACCCCCCAATCGACAGCGGCAGTGACTGAGACAACTAGAGACAAGCTGACAGAGGCTGCAACGCCGACTGAGGTAGATAGGTGTAGATATGGGCATAGAGAAGGTAGGAGACCACCCAATCGACAGCGGCAGCGACTGCGACGCCTACAGAGGCGCCGACAGAGGCTGCGACGCCGACTGAGATGCCCACTGAGGCAGATAGGGGTAAATATAGGCATAGAGTAGGTAGCAGACCCCCCAATCGACAGCGGCACCGACTGCGACGCCTACAGAGGCGCTGACAGAGGCTGCGACGCCGACTGAGACGCCCACTGAGGCAGATAGGGGTAGATATAGGCATAGAGAAGGCAACAGACGCCCCAATCGACATCGGCAGCGACTGATATGCCTACAGAGACGCTTACAGAGCCTGCGAAGCTGACTGAGATGCCGACTGAGGCAGATGTAGGCATAGAGAAGGCAGCAGACTCCCCAATCGACAGCGGCAGCGACTGAGACGCGTACAGAGACGCTGAAAGACGCTGCGACGCCGACTGAGGCAGATAGGGGTAGATATTGGCTTAGAGAAGGCAGCAGGCCCCCAATCGACAGCGGCAGCGACTGATATGCCTACAGAGACGCTAACAGAGGCTGCGACGAGGACAGAGACAGATAGGGGTAGATATGGGCATAGAGAAGGCAGCAGACCGCCCAATCAACAGTGGCAGCGATTGAGACGCGTACAGAGACGCTCACAGAGGCTGCGAAGCTGACTGAGACGCCGACTGAGGCAGATAGGGGTAGATATAGGCATTGAGAAGGCAGCAGACCTCCCAATCGACAGCGGCAGCGACTGAGACGCCTGCAGAGCCGCTGACAGAGGCTGAGACTCCGACTGAGAGGCCGACTGAGGCAGATAGGGGTAGATATAGGCAGAGAGAAAGCAGCAGACCCCCCAATCGGCAGCGACTGAGACGCCGACTGAGACGCCGACTGAGGCAGATAGGGGTAAATATTGGCTTAGAGAAGGCAGCAGACACCCCAATCGACAGCGGCAGCGACTGATATGCCTACAGAGACGCTTACAGAGGCTGCGATGCTGACTGAGATGCCGACTGCGACTCCGACTGAGACACCGACTGAGGCAGATAGGGGTAGATATAGCCATAGAGAAGGCAGCAGACCCCCTAGTCGACAGTGGCAGCGACTGAGATGCCTTCAGAGACGCTGACAGAGGCTGCAACGCCGACAGAGGCATATAGGGGTAGATATGGGCATAGAGAAGGCAGCAGACCCCCCAATCAACAGTGGCAGTGACTGAGACGCCTACAGAGACGCTGAAAGAGGCTGCGTCGCCGACTGAGGCAGATAGGGGTAGATATAGGCATAGAGAAGGTAGCAGACAACCCAATCGACAGCGGCAGCGACTGCGACGCCTACAGAGGCGCTGACAGAGGCTGCGACGTCGACTGAGACGCCCACTGAAGCAGAAAGGGGTTAGATATTGGCTTAGAGAAGGCAGCAGACCCCCCAATCGACAGCGGCAGCGACTGAGACGCCCACAGAGAAGCTGACAGAGGCTGCGACGCCGACTGAGGCAGATAGGTGTATATATGGACATAGAGAAGGTAGCAGACCTCCCAATCGACAGCGGCAGCGACTGAGACGCCTACAGTGCCGCTGACAGAATCTGAGACTCCGACTGAGAGGCAGACTGAGGCAGATAGGGGTAGATATAGGCAGAGAGAAAGCAGCGGACCCCCAATCGACAGGGGCAGCGACTGCGACGCCTACAGAGGCGCTGACAGAGGCTGCGACGCGGACTGAGACACCCACTGAGGCAGATAGGGGTAGATATTGGCTTAGAGAAGGCAGCAGACCCCCCAATCGACAGCGGCAGCGACTGAGACGCCTACAGAGCCGCTGACAGAGGCTGAGACTCCGACTGAGAGGCCGACTGAGGCAGATAGGGGTGGATATAGGCAGAGAGAAAGCAGCGGACTCCCCAATCGACAGCGGCAGCGACTGAGACGCCTACAGAGACGCTGAAAGAGGCTGCGACGCCGACTGAGGCAGATAGGGGTAGATATTGGCTTAGAGAAGGCAGCAGACCCCCCCCCCCAATCGACAGCGGCAGCGACTGAGACGCCTACAGAGCCGCTGACAGAGGCTGAGACTCCGACTGCGGCAGATAGTGGTAGATATATTCATAGAGAAGGGCGCAGACCCCCCAATCGACAGCGGCAGCGACTGAGACCCCTGCAGAGACGCTGACAGCGGCTGCGACGCCGACTGAGACGCCGACTAAGGCAGATAGGGGTAGATATAGGCATAGAGAAGGCAGCAGACCAGCCAAACGACATCGGCAGCGACTGATATGCCTACAGAGACGCTGACAGCGGCTGCGACGCCGACTGAGACGCCGACTGATTCAGATAGGGGTAGATATTGGTTAAGAGAAGGCAGCAGGCCCCCAATCGATAGCGGCAGCGACTGACACGCCTACAGAGCCGCTGACAGAGGCTGAGACTCCGACTGAGACGCTGACTGAGGCAGATAGGGGTAGATATAGGCAGAGAGTAGGAAGCAGACCCCCCAATCGACAGCTGCAGCGACTAAGACGCCTACAGAGACGCTGACAGAGGCTGCGACGCCGACTGAGACGCCGACTGAGGCAGATAGGGGTAGATATTGGCTTAGAGAAGGCAGCAGACACCCCAATCGACAGCGGCAGCGACTGATATGCCTACAGAGACGCGTACAGAGGCTGCGATGCTGACTGAGATGCCGACTGAGACTCCGACTGAGACACCGACTGAGGCAGATATGGGTAGATATAGGCATAGAGAAGGCAGCAGACCCCCCCAATCGACAGCGGTAGCGACTGAGACGCTTACAGAGACGCTGACATTGGCTGTGACGCCGACTGAGACGAAAAATTAAGGCATATAGGGGTAGATATAGGCATAGAGATGGCAGCAGACCCCCAAGTCGACAGTGGCAGCGACTGAGATGCCTACAGAGACGCTGAAAGTGGCTGCGACGCCGACAGAGGCATATAGGGGTAGATATGGGCATAGAGAAGGCAGCAGACCCCCCAATTGACAGTGGCAGCGACAGTGGCAGCGACTGAGATGCATACAGAGACGCTGACAGTGGCTGCGACGCCGACAGAGGCATATAGGGGTAGATATGGGCATAGAGAAGGCAGCAGACCCCCCAATCGACAGCGGCAGCGACTGAGACCCCTACAGAGACGCTGACAGAGGCTGCGACGCCGACTGAGGCAGATAGGGGTAGATATTGGCGTTGAGTAGGCAGCAGACCCCCCAATCGACATCGGCAGCGACTGATATGCCTACAGACACGCTTACAGAGGCTGCGAAGCTGACTGAGACTCCGACTGAGGCAGATAGGGGTAGATATAGGCATAGAGAAGGCAGCAGACCACCCAAACGACATCGGCAGCGACTGATATGCCTACAGAGACGCTGACAGCGGCTACAACGCCGACTGAGACGCCGACAGATTCAGATAGGGGTAGATATTGGCTTAGAGAAGGCAGCAGTCCCCCAATCGATAGCGGCAGCGACTGAGACGCCTACAGAGCCGCTGATAGAGGCTGAGACTCCGACTGAGACGCTGACTGAGGCAGATAAGGGTAGATATAGGCAGAGAGTAGGAAGCAGACCCCCCAATCGACAGCGGCAGCGACTAAGACGCCTACAGAGACGCTGACAGAGGCTGCGACGCCGACTGAGACGCCCACTGAGGCAGATAGGGTTAGATATTGGCTCAGAAGAGGCAGCAGACCCTCCAATCGGCAGCGGCAGCGACTGAGACGCCTACAGAGACGCTGAAAGAGGCTGCGACGCCGACTGAGGCAGATAGGGGTAGATATAGGCATAGAGAAGGTAGCAGACAACCCAATCGACAGCGGCAGCGACTGCGACGCCTACAGTGCCGCTGACAGAGGCTGAGACTCCGACTGAGAGGCCGACTGAGGCACATAGGGGTAGATATAGGCAGAGAGAAAGCAGCGGACCCCCAATCGACATTGGTAGCGACTGCGACGCCTACAGAGGCGCTGACAGAGGCTGCGACGCCGATTGAGACACCCACTGAGGCAGATAGGGGTAGATATTTTTCTTAGAGAAGGCAGCAGAACCCCCAATCGACAGCGGCAGCGACTGAGACGCCTACAGAGCCGCTGACAGAGGCTGAGACTCCGACTGAGAGGCCGACTGAGGCAGATAGGGGTAGATATAGGCATAGAGAAGGCAGCAGACCACCCAAACGACATCGGCAGCGACTGATATGCCTACAGAGACGCTGACAGCGGCTGCGACGCCGACTGAGACGCCGACTGATTCAGATAGGGGTAGATATTGGCTAAGAGAAGGCAGCAGGCTCCCAATCGATAGCGGCAGCGACTGAGACGCCTACAGAGCCACTGACAGAGGCTGAGACTCCGACTGAGGCAGATAGGGGTAGATATACGCATAGAGAAGGTAGCAGATAACCCAATCGACAGTGGCAGCGACTGAGACGCGTACAGAGACGCTGACAGAGGCTGCGAAGCCGACTGAGACGCCAACTGAGGCAGATAGGGGTAGATATAGGCATAGAGAAGGCAGCACACCCCCAAGTCGACAGTGGCAGCGACTGAGACGCGTACAGAGACGCTTACAGAGGCTGAGACTCCGACTCAGGCAGATAGGGGTAGATATGGGCATAGAGAAGGCAGCAGACCCCCCAATCGACAGTGGCAGCGATTGAGACGCGTACAGAGACGCTTACAGAGGCTGCGAAGCTGACTGAGACGCCGACTGAGGCAGATAGGGGTAGATATAGGCATAGAGAAGGCAGCAGAACCCCCAATCGACAGCGGCAGAGACTGAGACCCCTACAGAGACGCTGACAGAGGTTGCGACGCCGACTGAGGCAGATAGGGGTAGATATTGGCATAGAGTAGGCAGCAGACCCCCCAATCGACATCGGCAGCGACTGATATGCCTACAGACACGCTTACAGAGGCTGCGAAGCTGACTGAGATGCCGACTGAGGCAGATAGGGGTAGATGTAGGCATAGAGAAGGCAGCAGACCACCCCAATCGACAGCGGCAGCGACTGCGATGCCTACAGAGGCGCTGACAGAGGCTGCGACGTCGACTGAGACGCCCACTGAGGCAGAAAGGGGTTAGATATTGGTTTAGAGAAGGCAGCAGACCCCCCAATCGACAGCGGCAGCGACTGAGGCGCCTACAGAGAAGCTGACAGAGGCTGCGACGCCGACAGAGGCAGATAGGTGTAGATATGGGCATAGAGAAGGTAGCAAACCCCCCAATCGACAGCGGCAGCGACTGAGACGCCTACAGAGCCGCTGACAGAGGCTGAGACTCCGACTGAGAGGCCGACTGAGGCAGATAGGGGTAGATATAGGCAGAGAGAAAGCAGCGGGCCCCCCAATCGACAGCGGCAGCGACTGCGACGCCTACAGAGCCGCTGACAGAGGCTGAGACTCCGACTCAGGCAGATAGGGGTAGATATAAGCATAGAGAAGGTAGCAGATAACCCAATCGACAGTAGCAGCGACTGAGACGCGTACAGAGACGCTGACAGAGGCTGCGAAGCCGACTGAGACGTTGACTGAGGCAGATAGTGGTAGATATATTCATAGAGAAGGCAGCAGACCCCCCAATCGACAGTGGCAGCGATTGAGACGCGTACAGAGACGCTTACAGAGGCTGCGAAGCTGACTGAGATGCCGACTGAGGCAGATAGGGGTAGATGTAGGCATAGAGAAGGCAGCAGACCACCCCAATCGACAGCGGCAGCGACTGAGACGCCTACAGAGCCGCTGACAGCGGCTGAGACTCTGACTGAGGCAGATAGGGGTAGATATAAGCATAGAGAAGGTAGCAGATAACCCAATCGACAGTAGCAGCGACTGAGACGCGTACAGAGACGCTGACAGAGGCTGCGAAGCCGACTGAGACGCTGACTGAGGCAGATAGTGGTAGATATATTCATAGAGAAGGCAGCAGACCACCCCAATCGACAGCGGCAGCGACTGAGACGCCTACAGAGCCGCTGACAGCGGCTGAGACTCTGACTGAGGCAGATAGGGGTAGATATAAGCATAGAGAAGGTAGCAGATAACCCAATCGACAGTAGCAGCGACTGAGACGCGTACAGAGACGCTGACAGAGGCTGCGAAGCCGACTGAAACGCCGACTGAGGCAGATAGGGGTAGATATTGGCTTAGAGAAGGCAGCAGACCTCCCAATCGACAGCGGCAGCGACTGAGACGCCTGCAGAGCCGCTGACAGAGGCTGAGACTCCGACTGAGAGGCCGACTGAGGCAGATAGGGGTAGATATAGGCAGAGAGCAAGCAGCAGACCCCCCAATCGGCAGCGGCAGCGACTGAGACGCCGACTGAGACGCCGACTGAGGCAGATAGGGGTAAATATTGGCTTAGAGAAGGCAGCAGACACCCCAATCGACAGCGGCAGCGACTGATATGCCTACAGAGACGCTTACAGAGGCTGCGATGCTGACTGAGATGCCGACTGAGACTCCGACTGAGACACCGACTGAGGCAGATAGGGGTAGATATAGCCATAGAGAAGGAAGTAGACCCCCTAGTCGACAGCGGCAGCGACTGAGATGCCTGCAGTGACGCTGGCAGAGGCTGCGACGCCAACTGAGACGCCGACTAAGGCAGATATTGGTAGATATAGGCATAAAGAAGGCAGCAAACTCCCCCAATGGACAGCGCCATCGGCTGAGACGCCTACAGTGACGCTGACAGAGGCTGCGACGCCGACTGAGACACCGACCGAGGCAGATAGGGTTAGATATAGGCATAGAGAAGGCAGCAGACCCCCCAATCGACAGCGGCAGTGACTGAGACGCCTACAGACAAGCTGACAGAGGCTGCGACGCCGACTGAGGCAGATAGGTGCAGATATGGGCATATAGAAGGTAGCAGACCACCCAATCGACAGCAGCAGCGACTGAGACGCCTACAGAGGCGCTGACAGATTCTGCGACGCCGACTGAAACGCCAACTGAGGCAGATAGGGGTAGATATTGGCTTAGAGAACGCAGCAGACCTCCCAATCGACAGCGGCAGTGACTGAGACGCCTGCAGAGCCGCTGACAGAGGCTGAGACTCCGACTGAGAGGCTGACTGAGGCAGATAGGGGTAGATATAGGCAGAGAGAAAGCAGCAGACCCCCCAATCGGCAGCGGCAGCGACTGAGACGCCGACTGAGACGCCGACTGATTCAGATAGGGGTAAATATTGGCTTAGAGAAGGCAGCAGACACCCCAATCGACAGCGGCAGCGACTGATATGCCTACAGAGACGCTTACAAAGGCTGCGATGCTGACTGAGATGCCGACTGAGACTCCGACTGAGACACCGACTGAGGCAGATAGGGGTAGATATAGCCATAGAGAAGGCAGCAGACCCCCTAGTCGACAGTGGCAGCGACTGAGATGCCTTCAGAGACGCTGACAGAGGCTGCAACGCCGACAGAGGCATATACGGGTAGATATGGGCATAGAGAAGACAGCAGACCCAACAATCAACAGTGGCAACGACTGAGACGCGTACAGAGACGCTTACAGAGGCTGCGAAGCTGACTGAGATGCCGACTGAGGCAGATAGGGGTAGATATAGGCATAGAGAAGGCAGCATACCCCCCAATCGACAGCGGCAGCGACTGAAACCCCTACAGAGACGCTGACAGAGGCTGCGACACCGACTGAGATGCCGACTGAGGCAGATAGGGGTAGATACAGCCATAGAGTAGGCAGCAGACCCCCCAATCGACATCGGCAACGACTGATATGCCTACAGAGACGCTTACAGAGGCTGCGAATCTGACTGAGATGCCGATTGACGCAGATAGGGGTAGATGTAGGCATAGAGAAGGCAGCAGACCCCCCAATCGACAGCGGCAGCGACTGCGACGCCTACAGAGGTGCTGACAGAGGCTGCGACGCCGACTGAGACGCCCACTGAGGCAGATAGGGGTAGATATTGGCTTAGAGAAGGTAGCAGACCCCCCAATCGACAGCGGCAGCGACTGAGACGCCTACAGAGACGCTGAAATAGGCTGCGTCGCCGACTGAGGCAGATAGGGGTAGATATAGGCATAGAGAAGGTAGCAGACAACCCAATCGACAGCGGCAGCGACTGCGACGCCTACAGAGGCGCTGACAGAGGCTGCGATGTCGACTGAGACACCCACTGAAGCAGAAAGGGGTTAGATATTGGCTTAGAGAAGGCAGCAGACCCCCCCAATCGACAGCGGCAGCGACTGAGACGCCCACAGAGAAGCTGACAGAGGCTGCGACGCCGACTGAGGCAGATAGGTGTATATATGGACATAGAGAAGGTAGCAGACCTCCCAATCGACAGCGGCAGCGACTGAGACGCCTACAGTGCCGCTGACAGAATCTGAGACTCCGACTGAGAGGCCGACTGAGGCAGATAGGGGTAGATATAGGCAGAGAGAAAGCAGCGGACCCCCAATCGACAGGGGCAGCGACTCCGACGCCTACAGAGGCGCTGACAGAGGCTGCGACGCCGACTGAGACACCCACTGAGGCAGATAGGGGTAGATATTTTCTTAGAGAAGGCAGCAGACCCCCCAATCGACAGCGGCAGCGACTGAGACGCCTACAGAGCCGCTGACAGAGGCTGAGACTCCGACTGAGACGAAAAATTAAGGCAGATAGGGGTAGATATAGGCATAGAGATGGCAGCAGACCCCCAAGTCGACAGTGGCAGCGACTGAGATGCCTACAGAGACGCTGAAAGTGGCTGCGACGCCGACAGAGGCATATAGGGGTAGCTTTGGGCATAGAGAAGGCAGCATACCCCCCAATCGACAGTGGCAGCGACAGTGGCAGCGACTGAGATGGTTACAGAGACGCTGACAGTGGCTGCGACGCCGACAGAGGCATATAGGGGTAGATATGGGCATAGAGAAGGCAGCAGACCCCCCAATCGACAGCGGCAGCGACTGAGACCCCTACAGAGACGCTGACAGAGGCTGCGACGCCGACTGAGGCATATAGGGGTAGATATTGGCATAGAGTAGGCAGCAGACCCCCCAATCGACATCGGCAGCGACTGATATGCCTACAGACACACTTACAGAGGCTGCGAAGCTGACTGAGACTCCGACTGAGGCAGATAGGGGTAGATATAGGCATAGAGAAGGCAGCAGACCACCCAAACGACATCGGCAGCGACTGATATGCCTACAGAGACGCTCACAGCGGCTGCAACGCCGACTGAGACGCCGACAGATTCAGATAGGGGTAGATATTGGCTTAGAGAAGGCAGCAGTCCCCCAATCGATAGCGGCAGCGACTGAGACGCCTACAGAGCCGCTGACAGAGGCTGAGACTCCGACTGAGACGCTGACTGAGGCAGATAAGGGTAGATATAGGCAGAGAGTAGGAAGCAGACCCCCCAATCGACAGCGGCAGCGACTAAGACGCCTACAGAGACACTGACAGAGGCTGCGACGCCGACTGAGACGCCACCTGAGGCAGATAGGGGTAGATATTGGCTTAGAGAAGGCAGCAGACACCCCAATCGACAGCGGCAGCGACTGAGATGCCTACAGAGACGCGTACAGAGGCTGCGATGCTGACTGGGATGCCGACTGAGACTCTGACTGAGACACCGACTGAGGCAGATATGGGTAGATATAGGCATAGAGAAGGCAGCAGAGCCCCCAATCGACAGCGGCAGCGACTGAGACGCCTACAGAGACGCTGACATTGGCTGCGACGCCGACTGAGACGCCAACTGAGGCAGATAGGGGTAGATATAGGCATAGAGAAGGCAGCAGACCCCCAAGTCGACAAGGGCAGCGACTGAGATGCCTACAGAGACGCTGACAGTGGCTGCGACGCCGACAGAGGCATATAGGGGTAGATATGAGCATAGAGAAGGCAGCAGACCCCCCAATCGACAGTGGCAGCGACAGTGGCAGCGACTGAGACGCCTACAGAGACGCTGACAGTGGCTGCGACGCCGACTGAGGCAGGTAGGGGTAAATATTGGCATAGAGTAGGCAGCAGACCCCCCAATCGACATCGGCAGCGACTAAGACGCCTACAGAGACGCTGACATTGGCTGCGACGCCGACTGAGACGCCAACTGAATCAGATAGGGGTAGATATAGGCATAGAGAAGGCAGCAGACCCCCAAGTCGACAGTGGCAGCGACTGAGATGCCTACAGAGACGCTGACAGTGGCTGCGACGCCGACTGAGGCAGGTAGGGGTAAATATTGGCATAGAGTAGGCAGCAGACCCCCCAATCGACATCGGCAGCGACTTATATGCCTACAGACACGCTTACAGAGGCTGCGAAGCTGACTGAGATGCCGACTGAGGCAGATAGGGGTAGATGTAGGCATAGAGAAGGCAGCAGACCCCCAAATCGACAGCGGCAGCGACTGTGACGCCTACAGAGGCGCTGACAGAGCAGCGACGCCGACTGAGACGCCCACTGAGGCAGATAGGGTTAGATATTGGCTCAGAGGAGGCAGCAGACCCTCCAATCGACAGCGGCAGCGACTGAGACGCCTACAGAGACGCTGAAAGAGGCTGCGACGCCGGCTGAGGCAGATAGGGGTAGATATAGGCATAGAGAAGGTAGCAGACAACCCAATCGAAAGCGGCAGCGACTGCGACGCCTACAGAGAAGCTGACAGAGGCTGCGACGCCGATTGAGGCAGATAGGTGTAGATATGGGCATAGAGAAGGTAGCAGACCCCCCAATCGACAGCGGCAGCGACTGAGACGCCTACAGAGCCGCTGACAGAGGCTGAGACTCCGACTGAGAGGCCGACTGAGGCACATAGGGGTAGATATAGGCAGAGAGAAAGCAGCGGACCCCCCAATCAACAGCGGCACCGACTGCGACGCCTACAGATGCGCTGACAGGGGCTGCGACGCCGACTGAGACGCCCACTGAGGCAGATAGGGGTAGATACTGATATGCCTACAGAGACGCTTACAGAGGCTGCGAATCTAACTGAGATGCCGACTGAGATGCCGATTGAGGCAGATAGGGGTAGTTGTAGGCATAGAGAAGGCAGCAGACCCTCCAATCGACAGCGGCAGCGACTAAGATGCCTACAGAGACGCTTCCAGAGGCTGCGACGCCGAATGAGACTCCGACTGAGGCAGAGAGGGGTAGATAATGGCATAGAGAAGGCAGAAGACCCCCCCATCCGACAGTGGCAGTGACTGAGACGTCTACAGAGACGCTGACAGAGGTTGCGACGCCGAATGAGATGCCGACTGAGGCAGATAGGGGTAGATATAGGCATAGAGAAGGCAGCAGACCCCCCAATCGACAGCGGCAGCGACTCAGTCGCATTCAGAAACGCTGACAGAGGTTGCGACGCCGACTGAGACGCCGACTGAGGCAGATAAGGGTAGATATAGGCTTAGAGAAGGCAGCAGACCCCCTAATCGGCAGCGGCAACAACTGAGACGGCTACAGAGACGTTCACAGAGGCTGCGATGGCGACTGAGACGCCCACTGAAACGCCGACTGAGGCAGATAGGGGTATATATAGGCACATAGAAGGCAGCAGACCCCCCAATCAAAAGCGGCAGCGACTAAGATGCTGACTGAGGTAGATAGGGGTAGATATAGGCATAGAGAAAGTAGCAGACCCCCCAATGAACAGCGGTAGCTACTGAAATGCCTACAGAGACGCTGAGAGTGGCAGCGACTCCGACTGAGTCGCCGACTGAGCCGCCAACAGAGATGCTGACAGAGGCTGCGACGCCGACTGAGACGCCGACTGAGGCAGATAGGGGTAGATATAGGCATAGAGAAGGCAGCAAACCCCCAATCAACAGCGGCAGCGACTGAGACGCCTACAGAGATGCTGACAGTGGCTGCGAAGCCGACTGAGACGTCGACTGAGGCAGATAGGGTTAGATGTAGGCATAGAGAAAGCAGCAGACCCCCCAATCGACAGCGGAAGCGACTGAGACGCCTACAGAGACACTGACAGTGGCTGTGACGCCGACTGAGACGCCGACTGAAAAGCCGACTGAGGCAGATAGGGGTAGATGTAGGCATAGAGAAAGTAGCAGACTCCCCAATCGAGAGCGGCAACGATTGAGACGCCGACTGAGGCAGATAGGGGTAGATGTAGGCATAGAGAAGGCAGCAGACCCCCCAATCGACAGCGGCAGCGACTGAGACGCCTACAGAGACCCTGACAGAGGCTGCGAAGCCGACTGAGACGTCGACTGAGGCAGATAGGGCTAGATGTAGGCATAGAGAAGGCAGCAGACCCCCCAATCTACAGCGGAAGCGACTGAGACGCCTACAGAGATGCTGACAGTGGCTGCGACGCCGACTGAGACGCCGACTGAGGCAGATAGGGGTAGATATAGGCTTAGAGAAGGCAGCACACTCCCCAATCGACAGCGGCAGCGACTGAGGAGCCTACAGAGACGCTGACAGAGGCTGCGACGCCGACTGAGACGCCGACTGAGGCAGATAGGGTTAGATATAGGCATAGAGAAGGCAGCTGACCTCCTAATCGACAGCGGTAGCGACTGAGACGCCTACAGAGACGCTAGCACAGGCTGCGACGCCGACTGAGACGCCGACTGAGGCAGAGAGGGGTAGACATTGGCATAGAGAAGGCAGTAGACCCCTCAATCGACAGCGGCAACAACTGAGACGCCTACAAAGACGCTGACAGAGGCTGCGACACCGACAGAGACGCCGACAGATATAGGCATAGAGAAGGCAGCAGATCCCCCAATCGACAGCGGCAGCGACTAAGATGCCTACAGAGACGCTTACAGAAGCTGCGACGCCGAATCAGACCCCGACTGAGGCAGAGAGGGGTAGATAATGGCATAGAGAAGGCAGACGACCCCCCAATCGACAGCGGCAGCGACTGAGATGTCTACAGAGACGCTGACAGAGGCTGCGACGCCGAATGAGATGCCGACTGAGGCAGATAGGGGTAGATATAGGCATAGAGAAGGCAGCAGACCCCCCAATCGACAGCGGCAGCGACTCAGTCGCATTCAGAAACGCTGACAGAAGTTGCGACGCCGACTGAGACGCCGACTGAGGCAGATAAGGGTAAATATAGGCTTAGAGAAGGCAGCAGACCACCTAATCGACAGCGGCAGCGACTGAGACACCTACAGAGACGCTGGCAGAGGCTGCGAAGCCGACTGTGACGCCGACTGAGGCAGATAGGAGTAGATATAGGCATAGAGAAGGCAGCAGACCCTCCAATCGACAGCGGCAGTCTCTGAGACGCCAACAGAGATGCTGACAGAGGCTGCGACTCCGACTGTTACGCCGATTGAGACGCCGACTGAGACGCTGGCTGAAGCAGATAGGGGTATATATAAGCACATAGAAGGCAGCAGACCCCCCAATCAACAGCGGCAGCGACTAAGATGCTGACTGAGGTAGATAGGGGTAGATATAGGCATAGAGAAGGCAGCAAACCCCCCAATCAACAGCGGCAGCGACTGAGACGCCTACAGAGACGCTAACAGAGGCTGCGGCGACGATTGAGATACCGACTGAGGCAGATAGCGGTGGATATAGGCATAGAGAAGGCAGCATACCCTCCAATCGACAGCGGCAGTCTCTGAGACGCCAACAGAGATGCTGACAGAGGCTGCGACTCCGACTGTTACGCCGATTGAGACGCCGACTGAGACGCTGGCTGAAGCAGATAGGGGTAGATATAGGCATAGAGAAGGCAACAGACCCCCAATCAACAGCGGCAGCGACAGAGACGCCTACAGAGATGCTGACAGAGGCTGCGACGCCGACTGAGGCAGATAGGGGTAGATATAGGCATTAAGAAGGCAGCAGACCCCTCCAATAAACAGCGGCAGCGACTGAGACGCCTACAGAGACGCTGACAGTGGCTGCGACGCCGACTGAGCCGCCGACTGAGACGCCGACTGAGGCAGATAGGGGTAGATATAGGCATAGAGAAGGCAGCAGACTCCCCAATCGACAGCGGCAGCGACTGAGACGCCGACTGAGGCAGATGGGGGTAGATATAGGCATAGAAAAGGCAGCAGACCCCCAATCAGCAGCGGCAGCGACAGAGACGCCTACAGAGATGCTGACAGAGGCTGCGACGCCGACTGAGGCAGATAGGGGTAGATATAGGCATTAAGAAGGCAGCAGAAACCTCCAATCAACAGCGGCAGCGACTGAGACGCCTACAGAGACGCTGACAGATGCTGCGAAGCCGACTGAGACGTCGACTGAGGCAGATAGGGTTAGATGTAGGCATAGAGAAGGCAGCAGACCCCCCCAATCGACAGCGGAAGCTACTGAGACTCCTACAGATACGCTGACAGTGGCTACGACGCCGACTGAGACGCCGACTTAGGCAGATAGGGGTAGATATTGGCATAGAGAAGGCAGCAGACTCCCCAATCGACAGCGGCAGCGACTGAGACGCCTACAGAGACGCTGACAGAGGCTGCGCCGCCAACTGAGATACCGACTGAGGTAGATAGCGGTGGATATAGGCATAGAGAAGGCAGCAGACCCCCCCAATCGGCAGCGGCAGGGACTGAGATGTCTACAGAGACGCTGACAGAGGCTGCGACGTCGACTGAGGCAGACAGGGGTAAATATAGGCATAGAGAAGGCAGCAGACCCCCCAATCGACAGCGGCAGCGACTGAGATGCCTTCAGAGACGCTGACAGAGACGCTGACAGAGACGCTGACAGAGACGCTGACAGAGACGCTGACAGAGACGCAGACAGAGACGCAGACAGAGACGCTGACAGAGGCTGCGACGCCTACTGAGACGCCGACTGAGGCAGATAGGAGTAGATATAGGCATAGAGAAGGCAGCAGACCCTCCAATCGACAGCGGCAGTCTCTGAGACGCCAACAGAGATGCTGACAGAGGCTGCGACTCCGACTGTTACGCCGATTGAGACGCCGACTGAGACGCGGGCTGAAGCAGATAGGGGTAGATATAGGCATAGAGAAGGCAGCAGACCCCCAATCAACAGCGGCAGCGACAGAGACGCCTACAGAGATGCTGACAGAGGCTGCGACGCCGACTGAGGCAGATAGGGGTAGATATAGGCATTAAGAAGGCAGCAGACCCCTCCAATAAACAGCGGCAGCGACTGAGACGCCTACAGAGACGCTGACAGTGGCTGCGACGCCGACTGAGCCGCCGACTGAGACGCCGACTGAGGCAGATAGGGGTAGATATAGGCATAGAGAAGGCAGCAGACTCCCCAATCGACAGCGGCAGCGACTGAGACGCCGACTGAGGCAGATGGGGGTAGATATAGGCATAGAGAAGGCAGCAGACCCCCCAATCAGCAGCGGCAGCGACAGAGACGCCTACAGAGATGCTGACAGAGGCTGCGACGCCGACTGAGGCAGATAGGGGTAGATATAGGCATTAAGAAGGCAGCAGAACCCTCCAATCAACAGCGGCAGCGACTTAGACGAATACAGAGACGCTGACAGATGCTGCGAAGCCGACTGAGACGTCGACTCAGGCAGATAGGGATAGATGTAGGCATAGAGAAGGCAGCAGACCCCCCCAATCGACAGCGGAAGCTACTGAGACGCCTACAGATACGCTGACAGTGGCTACGACGCCGACTGAGACGCCGACTTAGGCAGATAGGGGTAGATATTGGCATAGAGAAGGCAGCAGACTCCCCAATCGACAGCGGCAGCGACTGAGACGCCTACAGAGACGCTGACAGAGGCTGCGCCGCCAACTGAGATACCGACTGACGTAGATAGCGGTGGTTATAGGCATAGAGAAGGCAGCAGACCCCCCCAATCGACAGCGGCAGGGACTGAGATGTCTACAGAGACGCTGACAGAGGCTGCGACGTCGACTGAGGCAGACAGGGGTAAATATCGGCATAGAGAACGCAGCAGACCCCCCAATCGACAGCGGCAGCGACTGAGATGCCTTCAGAGACGCTGACAGAGACGCTGACAGAGACGCTGACAGAGGCTGCGACGCCTACTGAGACGCCGACTGAGGCAGATAGGAGTAGATATAGGCTTAGAGAAGGCAGCAGACCCTCCAATCGACAGCGGCAGTCTCTGAGACGCCAACAGAGATGCTGACAGAGGCTGCGACGCCGACTGTTACGGCGATTGAGACGCCGACTGAGACGCTGGCTGAAGCAGATAGGGGTAGATATAGGCATAGAGAAGGCAGCAGACCCCCCCAATCGACAGCGGCAGGGACTGAGATGTCTACAGAGACGCTGACAGAGGCTGCGACGTCGACTGAGGCAGAAAGGGGTAAATATCGGCATAGAGAAGGCAGCAGACCCCCCAATCGACAGCGGAAGCTACTGAGACGCCTACAGATACGCTGACAGTGGCTGCGACGCCGCCTGGGGCAGATAGGGGTAGATATTGGCATAGAGAAGGCAGCAGACTCCCCAATCGACAGCGGCAGCGACTGAGACGCCTACAGAGACGCTGACAGAGGCTGCGACGCCGACTGAGGCAGATAGGGATAGATATAGGCATAGAGAAGGCAGCAGACCCCCCAATCGACAGCGGCAGCGACTGAGACGCCTACAGAGACGCTAGCAGAGACTACGACGCCGACTGAGACTCCGAGTGAGGTAGAGAAGGGTAGACATAGGCATATAGAAGGCAGCAGACACCTCAATCGACAGCGGCAACAGCTGAGACGCCTACAGAGACGCTGATAGAGGCTGCGACGCCGACTGAGACGCCGACTAAGGCAGATAGGGATGGATATAGGCATAGAGATGGCAGCAGAACCCCCAATCGACAGCGGCAGCGACTAAGACGCCTACAGAGACGCTGAAAGAGGCTGCGACGCCGACTGAGACCCCGACTGAGGCAGAGAGGGGTAGATATTGGCATAGAGAAGGCAGAAGACCCCCCCCCAATCGACAACGGCAGCGACTGAGACGCCTATAGAGACGCTGACAGACGCTGCGACGCCGAATGAGTTTGCCGACTGAGGCAGATAGGGGTAGATATAGGCATAGAGAAGGCAGCAGACCCCCAATCGACAGCGGCAGCGACTGAGACGCATTCAGAAACGCTGACAGAGGTTGCAACGCCGCCTGAGACGCCGTCTGAGGCAGATAAGTGTAGATATAGGCATAGAGAAGGCAGCAGACCGCCCAATCGACAGCGGCAGCGACTGAGACACCTACAGAGACTCTGAGAGAAGCTGAGAAGCCGACTGTGACGCCGACTGAGGCAGGTAGGGGTAGATATTGACATAGAGAAGGCAGCAGACCCCCCAATCGACAGCGGCAACTTCTGAGACGCCTACAGAGACGCTGACTGAGGCTGCGACGCCAACTGAGATGCCGACTGAGGCAGATAGGCGTAGATATTGGCATAGAGAAGGCATCAGACCCCACAATCGACAGGGGCAGCGACTGAGATGCCTACAGAGGCTGACAAGAGGCTGCGACGCCGACTGAGGCAGATAGGGGTAGATATAGGCATAGAGAAGGCAGCAGACCCCCCAATCGACAGCGGCAGCGACTGAGACACCTACAGAGACGCTGACAGAGGCTGAGAAGCCGACTGTGACGCCGACTGAGGCAGGTAGGGGTAGAGATAGGCATAGAGAAGGCAGCAGACCTCCCCAATCGACAGGGGCAGCGACTGAGACGCCTACATAGACGCTGACAGAGGCTGCTATGCTGACTGAGACGCCGACTGAGGCAGATAGGGGTAGATATAGGCATATAGAAGGTAGCAGACCCCCCCAATCAACAGCGGCTGCGACTAAGACGCTGACTGAGGCAGATAGGGGTAGGTATTGGCATAGAGAAGGCAGCAGACCCCCCAATCGACAGCGGCAACAACTGAGACACCTACAGAGACGCTGACAGAGGCTGCGACGCCGACTGAGATGCCGACTGAGGCAGATAGGGGTAGATATTGGCATAGAGAAGGCAGCAGACCCCCCATTCGACAGGGGCACCGACTGAGATGTCTACAGAGTCGCTGACAAGAGCCTGCGACACCGACTGAGACGCCGACTGAGGCAGATAGGGGTAGATATAGGCATAGAGAAGGCAGCAGACCCCCCAATCGACAGCGGCAGCGACTGAGACGCCTACAGAGAGGTTCACAGAGGCTGCGACGCCGACTGAGGCAGATAGGGGTGGATATTGACATAGAGAAGGCAGCAGACCCCCCAATCGACAGCGGCAGCGATTGAGATGCCTACAGAGACGCTGACAAGAGGCTGCGACGCCAACTGAGACGCCGACTGAGGCAGATATGGGTAGATATAGGCATAGAGAAAGCAGCAGAACCCCCAATCGACAGCGGCAGCGACTGAGACGCCTACAGAGATACTGACAGGGGCTGCGACGCCGACTGTTACGCCCACTGAGACGCCGACTGAGACGCCGACTGAGACGCCGGCTGAGGCAGATGGGGGTAGGTATAGGCATAGAGAAGGCAGCAGACCACCCCAATCGACAGGGGCAGCGACTGAGACGCCTACAGAGACGCTGACAGAGACTACGACGCCGACTGAGATGCCAACTGAGACGCCGACTGAGGCAGATAGGGGTAGATATAGGCATAGAGAAGGCAGCAGACCCCTCCAATCGACAGCGGAAGCTACTGAGACGCCTACAGATACGCTGACAGTGGCTACGACGCCGACTGAGACGCCGACTTAGGCAGATAGGGGTAGATATAGGCATAGAGATGTCAGCAGACTCCCCAATCGACAGCGGCAGCAACTGAGACGCCTACAGAGACGCTGACAGAGGCTGCGCCGCCAACTGAGATACCGAGTGAGGTAGATAGCGGTGGTTATAGGCATAGAGAAGGCAGCAGACCCCCCAATCGACAGGGGCAGCGACTGAGACGCCTACAGAGACGCTGACAGAGACTACGACGCCGACTGAGACGCCGACTGAGACGCCGGCTGAGGCAGATGGGGGTAGAGATAGGCATAGAGAAGGCAGCAGACCACCCCAATCGACAGGGGCAGCGACTGAGACGCCTACAGAGACGCTGACAGAGACTACGACGCCGACTGAGATGCCAACTGAGACGCCGACTGAGGCAGATAGGGGTAGATATAGGCATAGAGAAGGCAGCAGACCCCTCCAATCGACAGCGGCAGCAACTGAGACGCCTACAGAGACGCTGACAGAGGCTGCGCCGCCAACTGAGATACCGAGTGAGGTAGATAGCGGTGGTTATAGGCATAGAGAAGGCAGCAGACCCCCCAATCGACAGCGGCAGGGACTGAGATGTCTACAGAGACGCTGACAGAGGCTGCGACGTCGACTGAGGCAGACAGGGGTAAATATTGGCATAGAGAACGCAGCAGACCCCCCAATCGACAGCGGCAGCGACTGAGATGCCTTCAGAGACGCTGACAGAGACGCTGACAGAGACGCTGACAGAGAAGCTGACAGAGACGCTGACAGAGACGCTGACAGAGGCTGCGACGCCTACTGAGACGCCGACTGAGGCAGATAGGAGTAGATATAGGCATAGAGAAGACAGCAGACCCTCCAATCGACAGTCTCTGAGACGCCAACAGAGATGCTGACAGAGGCTGCGACGCCGACTGTTACGCCGATTGAGACACCGACTGAGACGCTGGCTGAAGCAGATAGGGGTAGATATAGGCATAGAGAAGGCAGCAGACCCCCAATCGACAGCGGCAGCGACAGAGATGCCTACAGAGATGCTGACAGAGGCTGCGACGCCGACTGAGACGCCGACTGAGGCAGATAAGTGTAGATATAGGCATAGAGAAGGCAGCAGACCCCCCAATCGACAGCGGCAGCGACTAAGACACCTACAGAGACTCTGAGAGAAGCTGAGAAGCCGACTGTGACGCCGATTGAGGCAGGTAGGGGTAGATATTGACATAGAGCTATGCTGCTATGCCGACTGAGACGCCGACTGAGGCAGATAGGGGTAGATATAGGCATATAGAAGGTAGCAGACCCCCCCAATCAACAGCGGCTGCGACTAAGACGCTGACTGAGGCAGATAGGGGTAGGTATAGGCATAGAGAAGGCAGCAGACCCCCCAATCGACAGCGGCAACAACTGAGACACCTACAGAGACGCTGACAGAGGCTGCGACGCCGACTGAGATGCCGACTGAGGCAGATAGGGGTAGATATTGGCATAGAGAAGGCAGCAGACCCCCCAATCGACAGGGGCACCGACTGAGATGTCTACAGAGTCGCTGACAAGAGGCTGCGACACCGACTGAGACGCCGACTGAGGCAGATAGGGGTAGATATAGGCATAGAGAAGGCAGCAGACCCCCCAATCGACAGCGGCAGCGACTGAGACGCCTACAGAGAGGTTCACAGAGGCTGCGACGCCGACTGAGGCAGATAGGGGTAGATATTGACATAGAGAAGGTAGCAGACCCCCAATCGACAGGGGCAGCGACTGAGATGCCTACAGAGACGCTGACAAGAGGCTGCGACGCCAACTGAGACGCCGACTGAGGCAGATAAGGGTAGATATAGGCATAGAGAAAGCAGCAGAACCCCCAATCGACAGCGGCAGCGACTGAGACGCCTACAGAGATACTGACAGGGGCTGCGACGCCGACTGTTACGCCCACTGAGACGCCGACTGAGACGCCGACTGAGACGCCGGCTGAGGCAGATGGGGGTAGGTACAGGCATAGAGAAGGCAGCAGACCCCCCAATCGACAGCGGCAACAACTGAGACACCTACAGAGACGCTGACAGAGGCTGAGAAGCCGACTGTGACGCCGACTGAGGCACGTAGTGGTGGAGATAGGTATAGAGAAGGCAGCAGACCACCCCAATCGACAGGGGCAGCGACTGAGACGCCTACAGAGACGCTGACAGAGGCTGCGACGCCGACTGAGACGCCTACAGAGATACTGACAGGGGCTGCGACGCCGACTGTTACGCCCACTGAGACGCCGACTGAGACGCCGACTGAGACGCCGGCTGAGGCAGATAGGGGTAAATATAGGCATAGAGAAAGCAGCAGACCCCCGCAATCAACAGCGACACCGACTGAGAGGCTAACAGAGACGCTGACAGAGACTACGACGCCGACTGAGATGCCAACTGAGACGCCGACTGAGGCAGAGAGGGGTAGATATAGGCATAGAGAAGGCAGCAGAACCCCCAATCGACAGCGGCAGCGACTGAGACGCCTACAGAGATACTGACAGGGGCTGCGACGCCGACTGTTACGCCCACTGAGACGCCGACTGAGACGCCGACTGAGACGCCGGCTGAGGTAGATGGGGGAGCCTACTGAGACGTCGACTGAGACGCAGACTGAGGCTGCACCGCCGACTGAGGCTGCGACGCCGACTGAGACGTCGACTGAGGCAGATAGGGGTAGATATAGGCATAGAGAAGGTAGCAGACCCCCCTATCGACAGCAGCAACGTCTGAGACGCCGACTGAGACGCCGACTGAGATGCCGACTGAGGCTGCGACGCCGACTGAGACGCCGACTGAGGCAGATAGGGGTAGATATAGGCATAGAGAAGGCAGCAGACCCCCCAATCGACAGCGGCAGCGACTGAGATGCCTTCAGAGACGCTGACAGAGACGCTGACAGAGACGCTGACAGAGACGTCGACTGAGGCAGATAGGGGTAGATATAGGCATAGAGAAGGTAGCAGACCCCCCTATCGACAGCAGCAACGTCTGAGACGCCGACTGAGACGCCGACTGAGATGCCGACTGAGGCTGCGACGCCGACTGAGACGCCGACTGAGGCAGATAGGGGTAGATATAGGCATAGAGAAGGTAGCAGACCCCCCTATCGACAGCAGCAACGTCTGAGACGCCGACTGAGACGCCGACTGAGATGCCGACTGAGGCTGCGACGCCGACTGAGACGCCGACTGAGGCAGATAGGGGTAGATATAGGCATAGAGAAGGCAGCAGACCGCCCAATCGACAGCGGCAGCGACTGAGACACCTACAGAGACTCTGAGAGAAGCTGAGAAGCCGACTGTGACGCCGACTGAGGCAGGTAGGGGTAGATATTGACATAGAGAAGGCAGCAGACCCCCCAATCGACAGCGGCAACTTCTGAGACGCCTACAGAGACGCTGACTGAGGCTGCGACGCCAACTGAGATGCCGACTGAGGCAGATAGGCGTAGATATTGGCATAGAGAAGGCATCAGACCCCACAATCGACAGGGGCAGCGACTGAGATGCCTACAGAGGCTGACAAGAGGCTGCGACGCCGACTGAGGCAGATAGGGGTAGATATAGGCATAGAGAAGGCAGTAGACCCCCCAATCGACAGCGGCAGCGACTGAGACACCTACAGAGACGCTGACAGAGGCTGAGAAGCCGACTGTGACGCCGACTGAGGCAGGTAGGGGTAGAGATAGGCATAGAGAAGGCAGCAGACCTCCACAATCGACAGGGGCAGCGACTGAGACGTCTACATAGACGCTGACAGAGGCTGCTATGCTGACTGAGACGCCGACTGAGGCAGATAGGGGTAGATATAGGCATATAGAAGGTAGCAGACCCCCCCAATCAACAGCGGCTGCGACTAAGACGCTGACTGAGGCAGATAGGGGTAGGTATTGGCATAGAGAAGGCAGCAGACCCCCCAATCGACAGCGGCAACAACTGAGACACCTACAGAGACGCTGACAGAGGCTGCGACGCCGACTGAGATGCCGACTGAGGCAGATAGGGGTAGATATTGGCATAGAGAAGGCAGCAGACCCCCCATTCGACAGGGGCACCGACTGAGATGTCTACAGAGTCGCTGACAAGAGCCTGCGACACCGACTGAGACGCCGACTGAGGCAGATAGGGGTAGATATAGGCATAGAGAAGGCAGCAGACCCCCCAATCGACAGCGGCAGCGACTGAGACGCCTACAGAGAGGTTCACAGAGGCTGCGACGCCGACTGAGGCAGATAGGGGTGGATATTGACATAGAGAAGGCAGCAGACCCCCCAATCGACAGCGGCAGCGATTGAGATGCCTACAGAGACGCTGACAAGAGGCTGCGACGCCAACTGAGACGCCGACTGAGGCAGATATGGGTAGATATAGGCATAGAGAAAGCAGCAGAACCCCCAATCGACAGCGGCAGCGACTGAGACGCCTACAGAGATACTGACAGGGGCTGCGACGCCGACTGTTACGCCCACTGAGACGCCGACTGAGACGCCGACTGAGACGCCGGCTGAGGCAGATAGGGGTAGGTATAGGCATAGAGAAGGCAGCAGACCACCCCAATCGACAGCGGCAGCGACTGAGACGCCTACAGAGACGCTGACAGAGACTACGACGCCGACTGAGATGCCAACTGAGACGCCGACTGAGGCAGATAGGGGTAGATATAGGCATAGAGAAGGCAGCAGACCCCTCCAATCGACAGCGGAAGCTACTGAGACGCCTACAGATACGCTGACAGTGGCTACGACGCCGACTGAGACGCCGACTTAGGCAGATAGGGGTAGATATTGGCATAGAGAAGGCAGCAGACTCCCCAATCGACAGCGGCAGCAACTGAGACGCCTACAGAGACGCTGACAGAGGCTGCGCCGCCAACTGAGATACCGAGTGAGGTAGATAGCGGTGGTTATAGGCATAGAGAAGGCAGCAGACCCCCCAATCGACAGGGGCAGCGACTGAGACGCCTACAGAGACGCTGACAGAGACTACGACGCCGACTGAGACGCCGACTGAGACGCCGGCTGAGGCAGATGGGGGTAGGTATAGGCATAGAGAAGGCAGCAGACCACCCCAATCGACAGGGGCAGCGACTGAGACGCCTACAGAGACGCTGACAGAGACTACGACGCCGACTGAGATGCCAACTGAGACGCCGACTGAGGCAGATAGGGGTAGATATAGGCATAGAGAAGGCAGCAGACCCCTCCAATCGACAGCGGCAGCAACTGAGACGCCTACAGAGACGCTGACAGAGGCTGCGCCGCCAACTGAGATACCGAGTGAGGTAGATAGCGGTGGTTATAGGCATAGAGAAGGCAGCAGACCCCCCAATCGACAGCGGCAGGGACTGAGATGTCTACAGAGACGCTGACAGAGGCTGCGACGTCGACTGAGGCAGACAGGGGTAAATATCGGCATAGAGAACGCAGCAGACCCCCCAATCGACAGCGGCAGCGACTGAGATGCCTTCAGAGACGCTGACAGAGACGCTGACAGAGACGCTGACAGAGAAGCTGACAGAGACGCTGACAGAGACGCTGACAGAGGCTGCGACGCCTACTGAGACGCCGACTGAGGCAGACAGGAGTAGATATAGGCATAGAGAAGACAGCAGACCCTCCAATCGACAGTCTCTGAGACGCCAACAGAGATGCTGACAGAGGCTGCGACGCCGACTGTTACGCCGATTGAGACACCGACTGAGACGCTGGCTGAAGCAGATAGGGGTAGATATAGGCATAGAGAAGGCAGCAGACCCCCAATCGACAGCGGCAGCGACAGAGATGCCTACAGAGATGCTGACAGAGGCTGCGACGCCGACTGAGACGCCGACTGAGGCAGATAAGTGTAGATATAGGCATAGAGAAGGCAGCAGACCGCCCAATCGACAGCGGCAGCGACTAAGACACCTACAGAGACTCTGAGAGAAGCTGAGAAGCCGACTGTGACGCCGATTGAGGCAGGTAGGGGTAGATATTGACATAGAGCTATGCTGCTATGCCGACTGAGACGCCGACTGAGGCAGATAGGGGTAGATATAGGCATATAGAAGGTAGCAGACCCCCCCAATCAACAGCGGCTGCGACTAAGACGCTGACTGAGGCAGATAGGGGTAGGTATAGGCATAGAGAAGGCAGCAGACCCCCCAATCGACAGCGGCAACAACTGAGACACCTACAGAGACGCTGACAGAGGCTGCGACGCCGACTGAGATGCCGACTGAGGCAGATAGGGGTAGATATTGGCATAGAGAAGGCAGCAGACCCCCCAATCGACAGGGGCACCGACTGAGATGTCTACAGAGTCGCTGACAAGAGGCTGCGACACCGACTGAGACGCCGACTGAGGCAGATAGGGGTAGATATAGGTATAGAGAAGGCAGCAGACCCCCCAATCGACAGCGGCAGCGACTGAGACGCCTACAGAGAGGTTCACAGAGGCTGCGACGCCGACTGAGGCAGATAGGGGTAGATATTGACATAGAGAAGGTAGCAGACCCCCAATCGACAGGGGCAGCGACTGAGATGCCTACAGAGACGCTGACAAGAGGCTGCGACGCCGACTGAGACGCCGACTGAGGCAGATAGGGGTAGATATAGGCATAGAGAAAGCAGCAGAACCCCCAATCGACAGCGGCAGCGACTGAGACGCCTACAGAGATACTGACAGGGGCTGCGACGCCGACTGTTACGCCCACTGAGACGCCGACTGAGACGCCGACTGAGACGCCGGCTGAGGCAGATGGGGGTAGGTACAGGCATAGAGAAGGCAGCATACCCCCCAATCGACAGCGGCAACAACTGAGACACCTACAGAGACGATGACAGAGGCTGAGAAGCCGACTGTGACGCCAACTTAGGCAGTTAGGGGTAGATATAGGTATAGAGAAGGCAGCAGACCACCCCAATCGACAAGGGCAGCGACTGAGACGCCTAAATAGACGCTGACAGAGGCTGCGACGCCGACTGAGACGCCTACAGAGATACTGACAGGGGCTGCGACGCCGACTGTTACGCCCACTGAGACGCCGACTGAGACGCCGACTGAGACGCCGGCTGAGGCAGATAGGGGTAGATATAGGCATAGAGAAAGCAGCAGACCCCCGCAATCAACAGCGACACCGACTGAGAGGCTAACAGAGACGCTGACAGAGACTACGACGCCGACTGAGATGCCAACTGAGACGCCGACTGAGGCAGAGAGGGGTAGATATAGGCATAGAGAAGGCAGCAGACCCCCCAATCGACAGCGGCAGCGACTGAGACGCCTACAGAGATACTGACAGGGGCTGCGACGCCGACTGTTACGCCCACTGAGACGCCGACTGAGACGCCGACTGAGACGCCGGCTGAGGTAGATGGGGGAGCCTACTGAGACGTCGACTGAGACGCAGACTGAGGCTGCACCGCCGACTGAGGCTGCGACGCCGACTGAGACGTCGACTGAGGCAGATAGGGGTAGATATAGGCATAGAGAAGGTAGCAGACCCCCCTATCGACAGCAGCAACGTCTGAGACGCCGACTGAGACGCCGACTGAGATGCCGACTGAGGCTGCGACGCCGACTGAGACGCCGACTGAGGCAGATAGGGGTAGATATAGGCATAGAGAAGGCAGCAGACCCCCCAATCGACAGCGGCAGCGACTGAGATGCCTTCAGAGACGCTGACAGAGACGCTGACAGAGACGCTGACAGAGACGCTGACAGAGACGCTGACAGAGACGCTGACAGAGACGCAGACAGAGACGCAGACAGAGACGCTGACAGAGGCTGCGACGCCAACTGAGACGCCGACTGAGGCAGATAGGAGTAGATATAGGCATAGAGAAGGCAGCAGACCCTCCAATCGACAGCGGCAGTCTCTGAGACGCCAACAGAGATGCTGACAGAGGCTGCGACTCCGACTGTTACGCCGATTGAGACGCCGACTGAGACGCGGGCTGAAGCAGATAGGGGTAGATATAGGCATAGAGAAGGCAGCAGACCCCCAATCAACAGCGGCAGCGACAGAGACGCCTACAGAGATGCTGACAGAGGCTGCGACGCCGACTGAGGCAGATAGGGGTAGATATAGGCATTAAGAAGGCAGCAGACCCCTCCAATAAACAGCGGCAGCGACTGAGACGCCTACAGAGACGCTGACAGTGGCTGCGACGCCGACTGAGCCGCCGACTGAGACGCCGACTGAGGCAGATAGGGGTAGATATAGGCATAGAGAAGGCAGCAGACTCCCCAATCGACAGCGGCAGCGACTGAGACGCCGACTGAGGCAGATGGGGGTAGATATAGGCACAGAGAAGGCAGCAGACCCCCCAATCAGCAGCGGCAGCGACAGAGACGCCTACAGAGATGCTGACAGAGGCTGCGACGCCGACTGAGGCAGATAGGGGTAGATATAGGCATTAAGAAGGCAGCAGAACCCTCCAATCAACAGCGGCAGCGACTTAGACGAATACAGAGACGCTGACAGATGCTGCGAAGCCGACTGAGACGTCGACTGAGGCAGGTAGGGATAGATGTAGGCATAGAGAAGGCAGCAGACCCCCCCAATCGACAGCGGAAGCTACTGAGACGCCTACAGATACGCTGACAGTGGCTACGACGCCGACTTAGGCAGATAGGGGTAGATATGGGCATAGAGAAGGCAGCAGACTCCCCAATCGACAGCGGCAGCGACTGAGACGCCTACAGAGACGCTGACAGAGGCTGCGCCGCCAACTGAGATACCGACTGAGGTAGATAGCGGTGGTTATAGGCATAGAGAAGGCAGCAGACCCCCCCCAATCGACAGCGGCAGGGACTGAGATGTCTACAGAGACGCTGACAGAGGCTGCGACGTCGACTGAGGCAGACAGGGGTAAATATCGGCATAGAGAACGCAGCAGACCCCCCAATCGACAGCGGCAGCGACTGAGATGCCTTCAGAGACGCTGAGAGAGACACTGACAGAGACGCTGACAGAGACGCTGACAGAGGCTGCGACGCCTACTGAGACGCCGACTGAGGCAGATAGGAGTAGATATAGGCATAGAGAAGGCAGCAGACCCTCCAATCGACAGCGGCAGTCTCTGAGACGCCAACAGAGATGCTGACAGAGGCTGCGACGCCGACTGTTACGCCGATTGAGACGCCGACTGAGACGCTGGCTGAAGCAGATAGGGGTAGATATAGGCATAGAGAAGGCAGCAGACCCCCCAATCAACAGCGGCAGCGACAGAGATGCCTACAGAGATGCTGACAGAGGCTGCGACGCCGACCGAGGCAGATAGGGGTAGATATAGGCATTAAGAAGGCAGCAGACCCCTCCAATAAACAGCGGCAACGACTGAGACGCCTACAGAGACGGTGACAGATGCTGCGAAGCCGACTGAGACGTCGACTCAGGCAGATAGGGTTAGATGTAGGCATAGAGAAGGCAGCAGACCCCCCAATCGACAGCGGAAGCTACTGAGACGCCTACAGATACGCTGACAGTGGCTGCGACGCCGCCTGGGGCAGATAGGGGTAGATATTGGCATAGAGAAGGCAGCAGACTCCCCAATCGACAGCGGCAGCGACTGAGACGCCTACAGAGACGCTGACAGAGGCTGCGACGCCGACTGAGGCAGATAGGGATATATATAGGCATAGAGAAGGCAGCAGACCCCCCAATCGACAGCGGCAGCGACTGAGACGTATTCAGAAACGCTGACAGAGGTTGCAACGCCGACTGAGACGCCGTCTGAGGCAGATAAGTGTAGATATATGCATAGAGAAGGCAGCAGACCGCCCAATCGACAGCGGCAGCGACTGAGACACCTACAGAGACTCTGAGAGAAGCTGAGAAGCCGACTGTGACGCCGACTGAGGCAGGTAGGGGTAGATATTGACATAGAGAAGGCAGCAGACCCCCCAATCGACAGCGGCAACTTCTGAGACGCCTACAGAGACGCTGACTGAGGCTGCGACGCCAACTGAGATGCCGACTGAGGCAGATAGGCGTAGATATTGGCATAGAGAAGGCATCAGACCCCACAATCGACAGGGGCAGCGACTGAGATGCCTACAGATGCTGACAAGAGGCTGCGACGCCGACTGAGGCAGATAGGGGTAGATATAGGCATAGAGAAGGCAGCAGACCCCCCAATCGACAGCGGCAGCGACTGAGACACCTACAGAGACGCTGACAGAGGCTGAGAAGCCGACTGTGACGCCAACTGAGGCAGGTAGGGGTAGAGATAGGCATAGAGAAGGCAGCAGACCTCCCCAATCGACAGGGGCAGCGACTGAGATGCCTACATAGACGCTGACAGAGGCTGCTATGCTGACTGAGACGCCGACTGAGGCAGATAGGGGTAGATATAGGCATATAGAAGGTAGCAGACCCCCCCAATCAACAGCGGCTGCGACTAAGACGCTGACTGAGGCAGATAGGGGTAGGTATAGGCATAGAGAAGGCAGCAGACCCCCCAATCGACAGCGGCAACAACTGAGACACCTACAGAGACGCTGACAGAGGCTGCGACGCCGACTGAGATGCCGACTGAGGCAGATAGGGGTAGATATTGGCATAGAGAAGGCAGCAGACCCCCCAATCGACAGGGGCACCGACTGAGATGTCTACAGAGTCGCTGACAAGAGGCTGCGACACCGACTGAGACGCCGACTGAGGCAGATAGGGGTAGATATAGGCATAGAGAAGGCAGCAGACCCCCCAATCGACAGCGGCAGCGACTGAGACGCCTACAGAGAGGTTCACAGAGGCTGCGACGCCGACTGAGGTAGATAGGGGTAGATATTGACATAGAAGGCAGCAGACCCCCCAATCGACAGCGGCAGCGATTGAGATGCCTACAGAGACGCTGACAAGAGGCTGCGACGCCAACTGAGACGCCGACTGAGGCAGATAAGGGTAGATATAGGCATAGAGAAAGCAGCAGAACCCCCAATCGACAGCGGCAGCGACTGAGACGCCTACAGAGATACTGACAGGGGCTGCGACGCCGACTGTTACGCCCACTGAGACGCCGACTGAGACGCCGACTGAGACGCCGGCTGAGGCAGATGGGGGTAGTTATAGGCATAGAGAAGGCAGCAGACCACCCCAATCGACAGGGGCAGCGACTGAGACGCCTACAGAGACGCTGACAGAGGCTGCGACGCCGACTGAGACGCCGACTGAGCCAGATAGGGGTATATATAGGCATAGAGAAAGCAGCAGACCCCCGCAATCAACAGCCACACCGACTGAGAGGCCAACAGAGACGCTGACAGAGACTACGACGCCGACTGAGATGCCAACTGAGACGCCGACTGAGGCAGATAGGGGTAGATATAGGCATAGAGAAGGCAGCAGACCCCCCAATCGACAGCGGAAGCTACTGAGACGCCTACAGATACGCTGACAGTGGCTACGACGCCGACTGAGACGCCGACTTAGGCAGATAGGGGTAGATATTGGCATAGAGAAGGCAGCAGACTCCCCAATCGACAGCGGCAGCAACTGAGACGCCTACAGAGACGCTGACAGAGGCTGCGCCGCCAACTGAGATACTGAGTGAGGTAGATAGCGGTGGTTATAGGCATAGAGAAGGCAGCAGACCCCCCCAATCGACAGCGGCAGGGACTGAGATGTCTACAGAGACGCTGACAGAGGCTGCGACGTCGACTGAGGCAGACAGGGGTAAATATCGGCATAGAGGACGCAGCAGACCCCCCAATCGACAGCGGCAGCGACTGAGATGCCTTCAGAGACGCTGACAGAGACGCTGACAGAGACGCTGACAGAGAAGCTGACAGAGACGCTGACAGAGACGCTGACAGAGGCTGCGACGCCTACTGAGACGCCGACTGAGGCAGACAGGAGTAGATATAGGCATAGAGAAGACAGCAGACCCTCCAATCGACAGTCTCTGAGACGCCAACAGAGATGCTGACAGAGGCTGCGACGCCGACTGTTACGCCGATTGAGACGCCGACTGAGACGCTGGCTGAAGCAGATAGGGGTAGATATAGGCATAGAGAAGGCAGCAGACCCCCAATCGACAGCGGCAGCGACAGAGATGCCTACAGAGATGCTGACAGAGGCTGCGACGCCGACTGAGACGCCGACTGAGGCAGATAAGTTTAGATATAGGCATAGAGAAGGCAGCAGACCGTCCAATCGACAGCGGCAGCGACTAAGACACCTACAGAGACTCTGAGAGAAGCTGAGAAGCCGACTGTGACGCCGACTGAGGCAGGTAGGGGTAGATATTGACATAGAGCTATGCTGCTATGCTGACTGAGACGCCGACTGAGGCAGATAGGGGTAGATATAGGCATATAGAAGGTAGCAGACCCCCCCAATCAGCAGCGGCTGCGACTAAGACGCTGACTGAGGCAGATAGGGGTAGGTATAGGCATAGAGAAGGCAGCAGACCCCCCAATCGACAGCGGCAACAACTGAGACACCTACAGAGACGCTGACAGAGGCTGCGACGCAGACTGAGATGCCGACTGAGGCAGATAGGGGTAGATATTGGCATAGAGAAGGCAGCAGACCCCCCAATCGACAGGGGCACCGACTGAGATGTCTACAGAGTCGCTGACAAGAGGCTGCGACACCGACTGAGACGCCGACTGAGGCAGATAGGGGTAGATATAGGCATTGAGAAGGCAGCAGACCCCCCAATCGACAGCGGCAGCGACTGAGACGCCTACAGAGAGGTTCACAGAGGCTGCGACGCCGACTGAGGCAGATAGGGGTAGATATTGACATAGAGAAGGCAGCAGACCCCCCAATCGACAGGGGCAGCGACTGAGATGCCTACAGAGACGCTGACAAGAGGCTGCGACGCCAACTGAGACGCCGACTGAGGCAGATAAGTGTAGATATAGGCATAGAGAAAGCAGCAGAACCCCCAATCGACAGCGGCAGCGACTGAGACGCCTACAGAGATACTGACAGGGGCTGCGACGCCGACTGTTACGCCCACTGAGACGCCGACTGAGACGCCGGCTGAGGCAGATGGGGGTAGGTACAGGCATAGAGAAGGCAGCAGACCCCCCAATCGACAGCGGCAACAACTGAGACACCTACAGAGACGCTGACAGAGGCTGAGAAGCCGACTGTGACGCCGACTGAGGCACGTAGTGGTGGAGATAGGTATAGAGAAGGCAGCAGACCACCCCAATCGACAGGGGCAGCGACTGAGACGCCTACAGAGACGCTGACAGAGGCTGCGACGCCGACTGAGACGCCTACAGAGATACTGACAGGGGCTGCGACGCCGACTGTTACGCCCACTGAGACGCCGACTGAGACGCCGACTGAGACGCCGGCTGAGGCAGATAGGGGTAGATATAGGCATAGAGAAAGCAGCAGACCCCCGCAATCAACAGCGACACCGACTGAGAGGCTAACAGAGACGCTGACAGAGACTACGACGCCGACTGAGATGCCAACTGAGACGCCGACTGAGGCAGAGAGGGGTAGATATAGGCATAGAGAAGGCAGCAGACCCCCCAATCAACAGCGGCAGCGACTGAGACGCCTACAGAGACGCTGACAGAGGCTGCGAAGCCTACTGAGACGTCGACTGAGACGCAGACTGAGGCTGCACCGCCGACTGAGGCTGCGACGCCGACTGAGACGTCGACTGAGGCAGATAGGGGTAGATATAGGCATAGAGAAGGTAGCAGACCCCCCTATCGACAGCAGCAACGTCTGAGACGCCGACTGAGACGCCGACTGGGGCAGATAGGGGTAGATATAGGCATAGAGAAGGCAGCAGACCCCCCCAATCGACAGCGGAAGCTACTGAGACGCCTACAGATACGCTGACAGTGGCTACGACGCCGACTGAGACGCCGACTTAGGCAGATAGGGGTAGATATTGGCATAGAGAAGGCAGCAGACTCCCCAATCGACAGCGGCAGCGACTGAGACGCCTACAGAGACGCTGACAGAGGCTGCGCCGCCAACTGAGATACCGAGTGAGGTAGATAGCGGTGGTTATAGGCATAGAGAAGGCAGCAGATCCCCCCAATCGACAGCGGCAGGGACTGAGATGTCTACAGAGACGCTGACAGAGGCTGCGACGTCGACTGAGGCAGACAGGGGTAAATATCGGCATAGAGAACGCAGCAGACCCCCCAATCGACAGCGGCAGCGACTGAGATGCCTTCAGAGACTCTGACAGAGACGCTGACAGAGACGCTGACAGAGAAGCTGACAGAGACGCTGACAGAGACGCTGACAGAAGCTGCGACGCCTACTGAGACGCCGACTGAGGCAGATAGGAGTAGATATAGGCATAGAGAAGGCAGCAGACCCTCCAATCGACAGCGGCAGTCTCTGAGACGCCAACAGAGATGCTGACAGAGGCTGCGACGCCGACTGTTACGCCGATTGAGACGCCGACTGAGACGCTGGCTGAAGCAGATAGGGGTAGATATAGGCATAGAGAAGGCAGCAGACCCCGCTGTTAAACTAAATTTAACAGCTGAATTTCAACAACGGTTCTTGTACCGAGTTGATTATAAAGTTGATACCAGGCACGTAAACCTTGGTATCGTTGAAAAAGGACCTAATGTCAACAGCGGTGCTTGTACCGAGTTGATGGTGGGTTTGACAACAGGCACATAAACCTTGGTGTCGGAGAAGGAGAATCAATCAATGTTAAGTTAAAATGAAAAGACTCACAGTTAACTCTTACTGATTGACTGACTTTTGGATGTGCCAATCGTGGGTATTTATTCATTTTCTATATACATATATTACATATAATTTGGCTATACATATTAGGTATTATTGAATTGACAGCATAACCATGAAATGTGCATTATTGACAAATTTGCAAGCTGGCCTTGAATTGAGTTTCTCAGCGTATTGCACTTGATATCATGTTTCATCCAGTGCAATGCCTTCGCTGATGTAGTATATATTGGAGTTTTTGTCAACAATGCAAATTCCATCGTTAAGCTGGCAATGTTTGCTTAACACAAGCCTAATTGTATGCAAAAGAAGATGTTATGCATTAAAAGTGTGAATGTTACATACCTCCCAATGAGGTTTGCACATCAACTGTTAATGCAATTAACATTTCTCCCGCGCGTTGAGCACAGCTCAACCTATATAAGATTCTCTATTGGTTGGGGGCGAGGGCGAGGCTGAGGCACCGTATCTGTTGACGTGATGATTTCTGGTACATTGACGCCACGTTGACTTCGTATTTTCCATATGAGCCCAGTAATTAAAAGTATCACGGACAGGAACAGTGCGGTATAACTGACCGCATGGTGGTAATAGTCTGGTGGTAGAATTTTGTGCAGTGTCATCAGTTTTTCCTTGGCCAGAGCATTGTGTAATTCTGTGAGATTCTTCAGTTGTGTTGTGTAAGTGATCGCGTTGATTTTTTGCAATAGTGGGGTTATTTGTTCACTATTAGATAATTCTGTAATTTTTCCTAGGCTTGTGCGTGATGCTGTTAACGCACTGGACACGGATTTTTGCCCTTGTATTGAGATTGCATTGTGTTTCAGCACACATTCTGGCTGAAGTGTCAGTAGTCCTGAGCCTTTCAGTGTCAACGGGATGATTTCCTTGCCGCAGACTGCAGTGGCTCGTGAAGTTGACGGAATTGCATAAATCCATTGATTTTTTTTTCTTCAATGGTAGCCACGTAATGTTATTGGCCACAGGTTTTAGTTTACAATTTGGTTGAGTGTTGTTGTTAAACAAATTAATTTCGCAGGAACACATCTCAGCCTCATAGCTGTACCGGATTGGAACATTTGAACATACGTATTCAATTTGATTGATTCGCTCACATGATGCAAAGTCGTCGGAGCTAATTCGGAGGTATTGATCGCGAGCAGCATTTGTGGCTAGAAAGGTGGTGCATGTATCAATTGCCACCATAGTGCTGTTGATCCAATTTGGTACCGAAATGAGCAGAAAGAGTTCAAATCGGTCATGTTCCACCAACGGTAATGTAATCTTAAACAGAACATGGTCCTGAGTGAGTCCTTCCTTGACCTTCATTATCCTATACAGTTGTATTAAGTCCTCTTGATTTGCAGGTAGTTCTAATGATGATGGCAGGTGGAGTTTAATTTTGTCAGCTTCGGTGTGCAACTGCTCCGGAGTTAAAAGTAGCGGATTGAATTTACCATGGTGAGTGTCTGTGAGAACATCCAGTATAGCTGACTGTGTACGTTGTAAATCGGTTGCGATTAGAGTTAGTTGAATTGCCAGAGCGTTGAATAGTTCCAACAATTTCGATTGTTGTAGCTCTTCGTCTTCTTTCTGCAATTGATTCCACATTTGATTCACTTGTTGGTCAAAGTCATCAAATTTTGTCTTAACCGCTATCTGATCCTGCTTTATGATGTTGACGGTGGAATCAATGATGGATGTTTGATTCTTCAGCAGATGTAGCAGATTGGACTCGTTTTCTTTGACGTTTAATATTGTCCTTGACATCTTTTTGGAATACTCTGAATCTAACACGCCAAATAGTGTATGTGCAAGGTTTCCAACGAGATTTACTGCCCCTCTCCTGTTGCGACTGCTTCTTATCAGATTATTATCTACACGCAATTCTCCTTCAAGTCGATCGAAGCTGTCAGTTAGATGACTACAAGTGTAGTTTTGTTTAATCTTTCGGCAAAGTTGACGTAGGGTGCTGGTACCGTTGAACAGCGTTGATGCTTCTGTCCAATATGGTTTCAGATCGTAGTATACGAGCAAGTTCCATTCGGTAGATGAAATAGCAACTGATCCTATATTTTCGAAGTGGATGGCAAGTTTTGAACCAAAACGATTAACTTGCACTGGAGATCCCAATATTATTGGTAACATCATTATTGTGACTAGCAATGCCAAACCATTAGTGATTGCTGGTATTATTCTTCTCCTTTTTGGTAATGGTTGCTCTTCTGGATCTACTTCGATGTCGTCATGATCTGCCGAGAATAATGGTGCCAGTCTTTGAATTGCTCTTTTAAATATGCCCCTTTGTGTTTTTACGTCGCACACTCTTACTAAGCCATCGTCACCCTTGTACACCTTAACAATTCGCCCTAGAGGCCATTGGAGCACTGGTAAGTTATCTTCTTTGACGATTACCATAGTATTTGGCTCTATGGTGCTAGTTGGACCCTTCCATTTGTGTCGTTGCTGAAGTTGGTGAAGGTACTCGTGTGACCAACGTTTCCAGAACTCGTATTTAAGGTGTGTCACCAATTTCCATCTAGTTTGTAGGGATACCTTGGATTCTGACATGTTCCTATCTATCTGTGAAGTTAACGGTTCGCCTATCAAGAAGTGTCCCGGAGTTAGCGCTGTTAGGTCATCTGGATCTGTTGACATTGGGGTAAGCGGTCGAGAATTCAAAATTCCTTCGATCTCCACGACGATGGTTTCGAGTTCTTCGTAGGTCAGTGATGCCGTCGATACACTTCGTAGTAGCAAATGCTTGGCGGATTTAACAGCTGCTTCCCATAAGCCTCCAAAATGTGGAGCTCTAGGAGGAATAAATTTGAAGTTTATTCCACGGTCGCTGCATGATCTCGTGATATTTTCTCGTGAGGTGTTTGAGAAGATGACATCATTTAGCTCCTTCAGATTGTTACTTGCGCCGACGAAATTGGTTGCGTTGTCACAATAGATAGTGTCACACCGTCCGCGGCGAGACGTGAAGCGTTTCAGCGCTCCGATAAATGCTTCGGTCGTCAATTCGGTTACAACCTCTAGGTGAACTGCCTTTGTTGCGAAACAGGAAAATACTGCGATGTAAGCCTTGTGTGGCTTCTTTCCACGAATTTTATAGTGCACCCAAAATGGTCCGCAATAATCCACTCCACTATGGACAAACGGGCGAGCTGGAGTGACTCTGGTTGCTGGCAAATTTCCCATCACTTGAGTGAATAATTTAGGCTTGGATCTGGTGCAGCGCACGCAATTTTGCACAACGTTTCGGGCCATTCTTTTTCCTTTTATTATCCAAAATCGTTGCCTTGACGCTGATAGCAAACCTTGTGCACCACAATGCAAATTATTCTCATGCATCATGACGAGAATCATTCTGGAGATATGGTCATTGTATGGCAGCAACATGGGATGTTTTGCGTAGGATACCTTGGTCATCAATAAACGGTGACAAATTACTGATATCGCTAGTGTTATTGACAGTTGAGTGACGCTCTAAGTTTTTAATGTCATCGTAAAAAGCTCTTCCTTGGGTACCCTTGACAATCAATGTCAATGATGCCTCCATTTCTTCAGCTGTTGGTGCTATTGTAGGGTGGGACACCTTGTTTCTTAATGCTTTCACATACCGAATGACATATGCTACAATTCTTTGCAGGCGTCGAAATGAGTTCCTGTGATTGATTTCTTCCCAGAAAGTTGTTGTCTCTTTCGAATTGAGTGTTAGAGCTGCACTCGTCTGCCGCCTGAGTTCCAAGGCACATTGTTTTCGTGGAGGTTGAAGTGGCCAAATTGTCATAGATCCGTGCAGGAACTTAGGTCCATATAGCCAAAACAGGTTGTCTACCAATTTAGCTGCTGTCACGCCTCTTGATACCAGATCTGCGGGATTGTCTTGGGACTGCACGTGACGCCATTGTTGTGGATTAGTTGCTTGCTGAATAGCCGAAATTCGGTTTGCCACGAATGTGTGGTAGTGTGCTGATTCTGCATTTATCCATCCCAGCACCGCTGTGGAATCAGACCAAAAATGCGTTGTAACGCTTTTGAAGAATGGGCTTTCATGGAGCTTCTGCATCAATTCCACGGCGACCTTAGCAGCGCATAATTCCAGTCTTGGTAATGTTACTTGCTTTGTTGGAGCTACTCGTGATTTCGCGCATAGGAAGCGAACGATTATCTGGTTTTGGGAATCTTGTGTTCGCATGTATGCTACCGCTCCATAGGCACGTTCTGATGCGTCAGCGAAAATGTGTACTTGGGGGTCCTTGGGTACTGTGCGACCGAAGACGTGGCGTGGCACGCTGATGGTTTCTAACTTCTGCAAGTCCTTTTTGAAGGTTAGCCATGTTTTGTGAAGTGGTGCTGGAAGTTCTGTGTCCCAGTCTATTTTAAGTTTCCATAGTTGTTGAAGGAACACTTTTGCTGTGGTCGTAACTGGTGCGATGAAGCCAAGGGGATCGAAAATACGTGAAATATCTGCTAAGGCTGAACGCTTTGTTATCCTACCGGATTCTACTACACCAACCTTGACCTTAAAGTCATCATTAGAAGGGCTCCAAATCAATCCCATTGTTTTGATGTTGTCGTCCAGTGTGTCACCGAATTCCATATTTACTTCACGGTCCGTGACTGGAATTTCTTCTAGTAACCTTGGATGATTCGCGCACCATTTCCGTAAATTGAAACCCGCGGAACTAAGCATGAGTCGAAGTTGCCGCTGTATTTCACATGCAGTGGAGAGATGATCAGATCCACTCAACACGTCATCGACATAAAAATTGGATTTTACGACTTCTGCTCCTAGTTGATATTTTTTGGCTTGATCGTCAGCCAGAGCCTGAAGTGTGCGGATAGCCAAATACGGTGCAGATGTTGTACCGTAGGTGACTGTCGTGAGCTGATAACACTTCATGGGATGTGAGGGATCCTCTCTCCACCAGATAAGTTGGAACTTTTGATCGTCTTTTTCTACTCGCACTTGTCGATATATCTTTTCAATGTCGGCTGTAAAGACAAATCGAGGGAGCCGCAAACGCAAAAGAATAGTGAACACATCTTCCTGGATAGTTGGTCCTGTTGCCAGAAGATTGTTTAAAGAGACATTTGTTGATGTTTTGGCTGAAGCATCGAATACAACTCTTAGCTTTGTCGTTGAGCTGTCTGGCTTCAAATCGGCATGATGTGGAAGAAAGTAGTGGGAACTCTTGATGCTAGTTATATCAATCTCTTCCATATGACCAAGCTTCTCGTATTCTCGCATGAAGGCTACATATTGGGCCTTGAATTCAGGAATCTTTATCATTTTTCGTTCAATTGTCATGAACCGTTGCAGAGCTAACTTCTGCGATTCTCCCAGTTGGTTTGGAGTGGTTTGGAACGGCAATTTCACTATGAAGCGCCCATTGATATCACGTTGATAATTTTGCAGAAAATGTTCTTCACAACGACGCTCGGCGGTTGTAAACTTACAGCTCGGTGAATCACATCCTTCAAGTTGCCAGAATTTTTCAAGAGTGTCGTTGAGGGAACCATTCTCCTGACCAGTGTAGACTGCACATGTTGCTGTTTTTGTTGAGCTTTGGCCAATTTTTCCACTTATCACCCAACCAAGCGTTGTGTTTTGCATGACTGGGAGCTCAGAGGAAAGTTTGATTTGGCCCATTTCTATGAGGTCGTAATACAGCTCTGCGCCCAAGAGAACATCGATTTTTCCTGGTTGATGAAAGTCCGGATCAGCCAGTTGGAGACCCTTAGGAATCGGCCATTTTGTAACGTTTAGCTGCTGAGCTGGTTGAGTTGGAACAATGCTTGGCAGCACAAATGCCTCGAAGTCGGCTGCAAAGTTGCTTGTTCGAGATTCCAGTTTCATGTTAGCGCGGTGCGTAGCTCTTCTTTGGGAATTCCCAATACCTTCAATGCACAACGAAGCCTCGATTGGATATCCAATCGTTGTGCATTGAAGGTATTGGGAATTCCCAAAGAAGAGCTACGCACCGCGCTAACATGAAACTGGAATCTCGAACAAGCAACTTTGCAGCCGACTTCGAGGCATTTGTGCTGCCAAGCATTGTTCCAACTCAACCAGCTCAGCAGCTAAACGTTACAAAATGGCCGATTCCTAAGGGTCTCCAACTGGCTGATCCGGACTTTCATCAACCAGGAAAAATCGATGTTCTCTTGGGCGCAGAGCTGTATTACGACCTCATAGAAATGGGCCAAATCAAACTTTCCTCTGAGCTCCCAGTCATGCAAAACACAACGCTTGGTTGGGTGATAAGTGGAAAAATTGGCCAAAGCTCAACAAAAACAGCAACATGTGCAGTCTACACTGGTCAGGAGAATGGTTCCCTCAACGACACTCTTGAAAAATTCTGGCAACTTGAAGGATGTGATTCACCGAGCTGTAAGTTTACAACCGCCGAGCGTCGTTGTGAAGAACATTTTCTGCAAAATTATCAACGTGATATCAATGGGCGCTTCATAGTGAAATTGCCGTTCCAAACCACTCCAAACCAACTGGGAGAATCGCAGAAGTTAGCTCTGCAACGGTTCATGACAATTGAACGAAAAATTATAAAGATTCCTGAATTCAAGGCCCAATATGTAGCCTTCATGCGAGAATACGAGAAGCTTGGTCATATGGAAGAGATTGATATAACTAGCATCAAGAGTTCCCACTACTTTCTTCCACATCATGCCGTTTTGAAGCCAGACAGCTCAACGACAAAGCTAAGAGTTGTATTCGATGCTTCAGCCAAAACATCAACAAATGTCTCTTTAAACAATCTTCTGGCAACAGGACCAACTATCCAGGAAGATGTGTTCACTATTCTTTTGCGTTTGCGGCTCCCTCGATTTGTCTTTACAGCCGACATTGAAAAGATGTATCGACAAGTGCGAGTAGAAAAAGACGATCAAAAGTTCCAACTTATCTGGTGGAGAGAGGATCCCTCACATCCCATGAAGTGTTATCAGCTCACGACAGTCACCTACGGTACAACATCTGCACCGTATTTGGCTATCCGCACACTTCAGGCTCTGGCTGACGATCAAGCCAAAAAATATCAACTAGGAGCAGAAGTCGTAAAATCCAATTTTTATGTCGATGACGTGTTGAGTGGATCTGATCATCTCTCCACTGCATGTGAAATACAGCGGCAACTTCGACTCATGCTTAGTTCCGCGGGTTTCAATTTACGGAAATGGTGCGCGAATCATCCAAGGTTACTAGAAGAAATTCCAGTCACGGACCGTGAAGTAAATATGGAATTCGGTGACACACTGGACGACAACATCAAAACAATGGGATTGATTTGGAGCCCTTCTAATGATGACTTTAAGGTCAAGGTTGGTGTAGTAGAATCCGGTAGGATAACAAAGCGTTCAGCCTTAGCAGATATTTCACGTATTTTCGATCCCCTTGGCTTCATCGCACCAGTTACGACCACAGCAAAAGTGTTCCTTCAACAACTATGGAAACTTAAAATAGACTGGGACACAGAACTTCCAGCACCACTTCACAAAACATGGCTAACCTTCAAAAAGGACTTGCAGAAGTTAGAAACCATCAGCGTGCCACGCCACGTCTTCGGTCGCACAGTACCCAAGGACCCCCAAGTACACATTTTCGCTGACGCATCAGAACGTGCCTATGGAGCGGTAGCATACATGCGAACACAAGATTCCCAAAACCAGATAATCGTTCGCTTCCTATGCGCGAAATCACGAGTAGCTCCAACAAAGCAAGTAACATTACCAAGACTGGAATTGTGCGCTGCTAAGGTCGCCGTGGAATTGATGCAGAAGCTCCATGAAAGCCCATTCTTCAAAAGCGTTACAACGCATTTTTGGTCTGATTCCACAGCGGTGCTGGGATGGATAAATGCAGAATCAGCACACTACCACACATTCGTGGCAAACTTAATTTCGGCTATTCAGCAAGCAACTAATCCACAACAATGGCGTCACGTGCAGTCCCAAGACAATCCCGCAGATCTGGTATCAAGAGGCGTGACAGCAGCTAAATTGGTAGACAACCTGTTTTGGCTATATGGACCTAAGTTCCTGCACGGATCTATGACAATTTGGCCACTTCAACCTCCACGAAAACAATGTGCCTTGGAACTCAGGCGGCAGACGAGTGCAGCTCTAACACTCAATTCGAAAGAGACAACAACTTTCTGGGAAGAAATCAATCACAGGAACTCATTTCGACGCCTGCAAAGAATTGTAGCATATGTCATTCGGTATGTGAAAGCATTAAGAAACAAGGTGTCCCACCCTACAATAGCACCAACAGCTGAAGAAATGGAGGCATCATTGACATTGATTGTCAAGGGTACCCAAGGAAGAGCTTTTTACGATGACATTAAAAACTTAGAGCGTCACTCAACTGTCAATAACACTAGCGATATCAGTAATTTGTCACCGTTTATTGATGACCAAGGTATCCTACGCAAAACATCCCATGTTGCTGCCATACAATGACCATATCTCCAGAATGATTCTCGTCATGATGCATGAGAATAATTTGCATTGTGGTGCACAAGGTTTGCTATCAGCGTCAAGGCAACGATTTTGGATAATAAAAGGAAAAAGAATGGCCCGAAACGTTGTGCAAAATTGCGTGCGCTGCACCAGATCCAAGCCTAAATTATTCACTCAAGTGATGGGAAATTTGCCAGCAACCAGAGTCACTCCAGCTCGCCCGTTTGTCCATAGTGGAGTGGATTATTGCGGACCATTTTGGGTGCACTATAAAATTCGTGGAAAGAAGCCACACAAGGCTTACATCGCAGTATTTTCCTGTTTCGCAACAAAGGCAGTTCACCTAGAGGTTGTAACCGAATTGACGACCGAAGCATTTATCGGAGCGCTGAAACGCTTCACGTCTCGCCGCGGACGGTGTGACACTATCTATTGTGACAACGCAACCAATTTCGTCGGCGCAAGTAACAATCTGAAGGAGCTAAATGATGTCATCTTCTCAAACACCTCACGAGAAAATATCACGAGATCATGCAGCGACCGTGGAATAAACTTCAAATTTATTCCTCCTAGAGCTCCACATTTTGGAGGCTTATGGGAAGCAGCTGTTAAATCCGCCAAGCATTTGCTACTACGAAGTGTATCGACGGCATCACTGACCTACGAAGAACTCGAAACCATCGTCGTGGAGATCGAAGGAATTTTGAATTCTCGACCGCTTACCCCAATGTCAACAGATCTAGATGACCTAACAGCGCTAACTCCGGGAAACTTCTTGATAGGCGAACCGTTAACTTCACAGATAGATAGGAACATGTCAGAATCCAAGGTATCCCTACAAACTAGATGGAAATTGGTGACACACCTTAAATACGAGTTCTGGAAACGTTGGTCACACGAGTACCTTCACCAACTTCAGCAACGACACAAATGGAAGGGTCCAACAAGCACCATAGAGCCAAATACTATGGTAATCGTCAAAGAAGATAACTTACCAGTGCTCCAATGGCCTCTAGGGCGAATTGTTAAGGTGTACAAGGGTGACGATGGCTTAGTAAGAGTGTGCGACGTAAAAACACAAAGGGGCATATTTAAAAGAGCAATTCAAAGACTGGCACCATTATTCTCGGCAGATCATGACGACATCGAAGTAGATCCAGAAGAGCAACCATTACCAAAAAGGAGAAGAATAATACCAGCAATCACTAATGGTTTGGCATTGCTAGTCACAATAATGATGTTACCAATAATATTGGGATCTCCAGTGCAAGTTAATCGTTTTGGTTCAAAACTTGGCATCCACTTCGAAAATATAGGATCAGTTGCTATTTCATCTACCGAATGGAACTTGCTCGTATACTACGATCTGAAACCATATTGGACAGAAGCATCAACGCTGTTCAACGGTACCAGCACCCTACGTCAACTTTGCCGAAAGATTAAACAAAACTACACTTGTAGTCATCTAACTGACAGCTTCGATCGACTTGAAGGAGAATTGCGTGTAGATAATAATCTGATAAGAAGCAGTCGCAACAGGAGAGGGGCAGTAAATCTCGTTGGAAACCTTGCACATACACTATTTGGCATGTTAGATTCAGAGTATTCCAAAAAGATGTCAAGGACAATATTAAACGTCAAAGAAAACGAGTCCAATCTGCTACATCTGCTGAAGAATCAAACATCCATCATTGATTCCACCGTCAACATCATAAAGCAGGATCAGATAGCGGTTAAGACAAAATTTGATGACTTTGACCAACAAGTGAATCAAATGTGGAATCAATTGCAGAAAGAAGACGAAGACCTACAACAATCGAAATTGTTGGAACTATTCAACGCTCTGGCAATTCAACTAACTCTAATCGCAACCGATTTACAACGTACACAGTCAGCTATACTGGATGTTCTCACAGACACTCACCATGGTAAATTCAATCCGCTACTTTTAACTCCGGAGCAGTTGCACACCGAAGCTGACAAAATTAAACTCCACCTGCCATCATCATTAGAACTACCTGCAAATCAAGAGGACTTAATACAACTGTATAGGATAATGAAGGTCAAGGAAGGACTCAATCAGGACCATGTTCTGTTTAAGATTACATTACCGTTGGTGGAACATGACCGATTTGAACTCTTTCTGCTCATTTCGGTACCAAATTGGATCAACAGCACTATGGTGGCAATTGATACATGCACCACCTTTCTAGCCACAAATGCTGCTCGCGATCAATACCTCCGAATTAGCTCCGACGACTTTGCATCATGTGAGCGAATCAATCAAATTGAATACGTATGTTCAAATGTTCCAATCCGGTACAGCTATGAGGCTGAGATGTGTTCCTGCGAAATTAATTTGTTTAACAACAACACTCAACCAAATTGTAAACTAAAACCTGTGGCCAATAACATTACGTGGCTACCATTGAAGAAAAAAAAATCAATGGATTTATGCAATTCCGTCAACTTCACGAGCCACTGCAGTCTGCGGCAAGGAAATCATCCCGTTGACACTGAAAGGCTCAGGACTACTGACACTTCAGCCAGAATGTATGCTGAAACACAATGCAATCTCAATACAAGGGCAAAAATCCGTGTCCAGTGCGTTAACAGCATCACGCACAAGCCTAGGAAAAATTACAGAATTATCTAATAGTGAACAAATAACCCCACTATTGCAAAAAATCAACGCGATCACTTACACAACACAACTGAAGAATCTCACAGAATTACACAATGCTCTGGCCAAGGAAAAACTGATGACACTGCACAAAATTCAACCACCAGACTATTACCACCATGCGGTCAGTTATACCGCACTGTTCCTGTCCGTGATACTTTTAATTACTGTAACTATTGGGAATTCCCAATACCTTCAATGCACAACGAAGCCTCGATTGGATATCCAATCGTTGTGCATTGAAGGTATTGGGAATTCCCAAAGAAGAGCTACGCACCGCGCTAACATGAAACTGGAATCTCGAACAAGCAACTTTGCAGCCGACTTCGAGGCATTTGTGCTGCCAAGCATTGTTCCAACTCAACCAGCTCAGCAGCTAAACGTTACAAAATGGCCGATTCCTAAGGGTCTCCAACTGGCTGATCCGGACTTTCATCAACCAGGAAAAATCGATGTTCTCTTGGGCGCAGAGCTGTATTACGACCTCATAGAAATGGGCCAAATCAAACTTTCCTCTGAGCTCCCAGTCATGCAAAACACAACGCTTGGTTGGGTGATAAGTGGAAAAATTGGCCAAAGCTCAACAAAAACAGCAACATGTGCAGTCTACACTGGTCAGGAGAATGGTTCCCTCAACGACACTCTTGAAAAATTCTGGCAACTTGAAGGATGTGATTCACCGAGCTGTAAGTTTACAACCGCCGAGCGTCGTTGTGAAGAACATTTTCTGCAAAATTATCAACGTGATATCAATGGGCGCTTCATAGTGAAATTGCCGTTCCAAACCACTCCAAACCAACTGGGAGAATCGCAGAAGTTAGCTCTGCAACGGTTCATGACAATTGAACGAAAAATTATAAAGATTCCTGAATTCAAGGCCCAATATGTAGCCTTCATGCGAGAATACGAGAAGCTTGGTCATATGGAAGAGATTGATATAACTAGCATCAAGAGTTCCCACTACTTTCTTCCACATCATGCCGTTTTGAAGCCAGACAGCTCAACGACAAAGCTAAGAGTTGTATTCGATGCTTCAGCCAAAACATCAACAAATGTCTCTTTAAACAATCTTCTGGCAACAGGACCAACTATCCAGGAAGATGTGTTCACTATTCTTTTGCGTTTGCGGCTCCCTCGATTTGTCTTTACAGCCGACATTGAAAAGATATATCGACAAGTGCGAGTAGAAAAAGACGATCAAAAGTTCCAACTTATCTGGTGGAGAGAGGATCCCTCACATCCCATGAAGTGTTATCAGCTCACGACAGTCACCTACGGTACAACATCTGCACCGTATTTGGCTATCCGCACACTTCAGGCTCTGGCTGACGATCAAGCCAAAAAATATCAACTAGGAGCAGAAGTCGTAAAATCCAATTTTTATGTCGATGACGTGTTGAGTGGATCTGATCATCTCTCCACTGCATGTGAAATACAGCGGCAACTTCGACTCATGCTTAGTTCCGCGGGTTTCAATTTACGGAAATGGTGCGCGAATCATCCAAGGTTACTAGAAGAAATTCCAGTCACGGACCGTGAAGTAAATATGGAATTCGGTGACACACTGGACGACAACATCAAAACAATGGGATTGATTTGGAGCCCTTCTAATGATGACTTTAAGGTCAAGGTTGGTGTAGTAGAATCCGGTAGGATAACAAAGCGTTCAGCCTTAGCAGATATTTCACGTATTTTCGATCCCCTTGGCTTCATCGCACCAGTTACGACCACAGCAAAAGTGTTCCTTCAACAACTATGGAAACTTAAAATAGACTGGGACACAGAACTTCCAGCACCACTTCACAAAACATGGCTAACCTTCAAAAAGGACTTGCAGAAGTTAGAAACCATCAGCGTGCCACGCCACGTCTTCGGTCGCACAGTACCCAAGGACCCCCAAGTACACATTTTCGCTGACGCATCAGAACGTGCCTATGGAGCGGTAGCATACATGCGAACACAAGATTCCCAAAACCAGATAATCGTTCGCTTCCTATGCGCGAAATCACGAGTAGCTCCAACAAAGCAAGTAACATTACCAAGACTGGAATTGTGCGCTGCTAAGGTCGCCGTGGAATTGATGCAGAAGCTCCATGAAAGCCCATTCTTCAAAAGCGTTACAACGCATTTTTGGTCTGATTCCACAGCGGTGCTGGGATGGATAAATGCAGAATCAGCACACTACCACACATTCGTGGCAAACTTAATTTCGGCTATTCAGCAAGCAACTAATCCACAACAATGGCGTCACGTGCAGTCCCAAGACAATCCCGCAGATCTGGTATCAAGAGGCGTGACAGCAGCTAAATTGGTAGACAACCTGTTTTGGCTATATGGACCTAAGTTCCTGCACGGATCTATGACAATTTGGCCACTTCAACCTCCACGAAAACAATGTGCCTTGGAACTCAGGCGGCAGACGAGTGCAGCTCTAACACTCAATTCGAAAGAGACAACAACTTTCTGGGAAGAAATCAATCACAGGAACTCATTTCGACGCCTGCAAAGAATTGTAGCATATGTCATTCGGTATGTGAAAGCATTAAGAAACAAGGTGTCCCACCCTACAATAGCACCAACAGCTGAAGAAATGGAGGCATCATTGACATTGATTGTCAAGGGTACCCAAGGAAGAGCTTTTTACGATGACATTAAAAACTTAGAGCGTCACTCAACTGTCAATAACACTAGCGATATCAGTAATTTGTCACCGTTTATTGATGACCAAGGTATCCTACGCAAAACATCCCATGTTGCTGCCATACAATGACCATATCTCCAGAATGATTCTCGTCATGATGCATGAGAATAATTTGCATTGTGGTGCACAAGGTTTGCTATCAGCGTCAAGGCAACGATTTTGGATATTAAAAGGAAAAATAATGGCCCGAAACGTTGTGCAAAATTGCGTGCGCTGCACCAGATCCAAGCCTAAATTATTCACTCAAGTGATGGGAAATTTGCCAGCAACCAGAGTCACTCCAGCTCGCCCGTTTGTCCATAGTGGAGTGGATTATTGCGGACCATTTTGGGTGCACTATAAAATTCGTGGAAAGAAGCCACACAAGGCTTACATCGCAGTATTTTCCTGTTTCGCAACAAAGGCAGTTCACCTAGAGGTTGTAACCGAATTGACGACCGAAGCATTTATCGGAGCGCTGAAACGCTTCACGTCTCGCCGCGGACGGTGTGACACTATCTATTGTGACAACGCAACCAATTTCGTCGGCGCAAGTAACAATCTGAAGGAGCTAAATGATGTCATCTTCTCAAACACCTCACGAGAAAATATCACGAGATCATGCAGCGACCGTGGAATAAACTTCAAATTTATTCCTCCTAGAGCTCCACATTTTGGAGGCTTATGGGAAGCAGCTGTTAAATCCGCCAAGCATTTGCTACTACGAAGTGTATCGACGGCATCACTGACCTACGAAGAACTCGAAACCATCGTCGTGGAGATCGAAGGAATTTTGAATTCTCGACCGCTTACCCCAATGTCAACAGATCTAGATGACCTAACAGCGCTAACTCCGGGAAACTTCTTGATAGGCGAACCGTTAACTTCACAGATAGATAGGAACATGTCAGAATCCAAGGTATCCCTACAAACTAGATGGAAATTGGTGACACACCTTAAATACGAGTTCTGGAAACGTTGGTCACACGAGTACCTTCACCAACTTCAGCAACGACACAAATGGAAGGGTCCAACAAGCACCATAGAGCCAAATACTATGGTAATCGTCAAAGAAGATAACTTACCAGTGCTCCAATGGCCTCTAGGGCGAATTGTTAAGGTGTACAAGGGTGACGATGGCTTAGTAAGAGTGTGCGACGTAAAAACACAAAGGGGCATATTTAAAAGAGCAATTCAAAGACTGGCACCATTATTCTCGGCAGATCATGACGACATCGAAGTAGATCCAGAAGAGCAACCATTACCAAAAAGGAGAAGAATAATACCAGCAATCACTAATGGTTTGGCATTGCTAGTCACAATAATGATGTTACCAATAATATTGGGATCTCCAGTGCAAGTTAATCGTTTTGGTTCAAAACTTGGCATCCACTTCGAAAATATAGGATCAGTTGCTATTTCATCTACCGAATGGAACTTGCTCGTATACTACGATCTGAAACCATATTGGACAGAAGCATCAACGCTGTTCAACGGTACCAGCACCCTACGTCAACTTTGCCGAAAGATTAAACAAAACTACACTTGTAGTCATCTAACTGACAGCTTCGATCGACTTGAAGGAGAATTGCGTGTAGATAATAATCTGATAAGAAGCAGTCGCAACAGGAGAGGGGCAGTAAATCTCGTTGGAAACCTTGCACATACACTATTTGGCATGTTAGATTCAGAGTATTCCAAAAAGATGTCAAGGACAATATTAAACGTCAAAGAAAACGAGTCCAATCTGCTACATCTGCTGAAGAATCAAACATCCATCATTGATTCCACCGTCAACATCATAAAGCAGGATCAGATAGCGGTTAAGACAAAATTTGATGACTTTGACCAACAAGTGAATCAAATGTGGAATCAATTGCAGAAAGAAGACGAAGACCTACAACAATCGAAATTGTTGGAACTATTCAACGCTCTGGCAATTCAACTAACTCTAATCGCAACCGATTTACAACGTACACAGTCAGCTATACTGGATGTTCTCACAGACACTCACCATGGTAAATTCAATCCGCTACTTTTAACTCCGGAGCAGTTGCACACCGAAGCTGACAAAATTAAACTCCACCTGCCATCATCATTAGAACTACCTGCAAATCAAGAGGACTTAATACAACTGTATAGGATAATGAAGGTCAAGGAAGGACTCAATCAGGACCATGTTCTGTTTAAGATTACATTACCGTTGGTGGAACATGACCGATTTGAACTCTTTCTGCTCATTTCGGTACCAAATTGGATCAACAGCACTATGGTGGCAATTGATACATGCACCACCTTTCTAGCCACAAATGCTGCTCGCGATCAATACCTCCGAATTAGCTCCGACGACTTTGCATCATGTGAGCGAATCAATCAAATTGAATACGTATGTTCAAATGTTCCAATCCGGTACAGCTATGAGGCTGAGATGTGTTCCTGCGAAATTAATTTGTTTAACAACAACACTCAACCAAATTGTAAACTAAAACCTGTGGCCAATAACATTACGTGGCTACCATTGAAGAAAAAAAAATCAATGGATTTATGCAATTCCGTCAACTTCACGAGCCACTGCAGTCTGCGGCAAGGAAATCATCCCGTTGACACTGAAAGGCTCAGGACTACTGACACTTCAGCCAGAATGTATGCTGAAACACAATGCAATCTCAATACAAGGGCAAAAATCCGTGTCCAGTGCGTTAACAGCATCACGCACAAGCCTAGGAAAAATTACAGAATTATCTAATAGTGAACAAATAACCCCACTATTGCAAAAAATCAACGCGATCACTTACACAACACAACTGAAGAATCTCACAGAATTACACAATGCTCTGGCCAAGGAAAAACTGATGACACTGCACAAAATTCAACCACCAGACTATTACCACCATGCGGTCAGTTATACCGCACTGTTCCTGTCCGTGATACTTTTAATTACTGGGCTCATATGGAAAATACGAAGTCAACGTGGCGTCAATGTACCAGAAATCATCACGTCAACAGATACGGTGCCTCAGCCTCGCCCTCGCCACCAACCAATAGAGAATCTTATATAGGTTGAGCTGTGCTCAACGCGCGGGAGAAATGTTAATTGCATTAACAGTTGATGTGCAAACCTCATTGGGAGGTATGTAACATTCACACTTTTAATGCATAACATCTTCTTTTGCATACAATTAGGCTTGTGTTAAGCAAACCTTGCCAGCTTAACGATGGAATTTGCATTGTTGACAAAAACTCCAATATATACTACATCAGCGAAGGCATTGCACTGGATGAAACATGATATCAAGTGCAATACGCTGAGAAACTCAATTCAAGGCCAGCTTGCAAATTTGTCAATAATGCACATTTCATGGTTATGCTGTCAATTCAATAATACCTAATATGTATAGCCAAATTATATGTAATATATGTATATAGAAAATGAATAAATACCCACGATTGGCACATCCAAAAGTCAGTCAATCAGTAAGAGTTAACTGTGAGTCTTTTCATTTTAACTTAACATTGATTGATTCTCCTTCTCCGACACCAAGGTTTATGTGCCTGTTGTCAAACCCACCATCAACTCGGTACAAGCACCGCTGTTGACATTAGGTCCTTTTTCAACGATACCAAGGTTTACGTGCCTGGTATCAACTTTATAATCAACTCGGTACAAGAACCGTTGTTGAAATTCAGCTGTTAAATTTAGTTTAACAGCGGGGTCTGCTGCCTTCTCTATGCCTATATCTACCCCTATCTGCTTCAGCCAGCGTCTCAGTCGGCGTCTCAATCGGCGTAACAGTCGGCGTCGCAGCCTCTGTCAGCATCTCTGTTGGCGTCTCAGAGACTGCCGCTGTCGATTGGAGGGTCTGCTGCCTTCTCTATGCCTATATCTACTCCTATCTGCCTCAGTCGGCGTCTCAGTAGGCGTCGCAGCTTCTGTCAGCGTCTCTGTCAGCGTCTCTGTCAGCTTATCTGTCAGCGTCTCTGTCAGCGTCTCTGTCAGAGTCTCTGAAGGCATCTCAGTCGCTGCCGCTGTCGATTGGGGGGTCTGCTGCGTTCTCTATGCCGATATTTACCCCTGTCTGCCTCAGTCGACGTCGCAGCCTCTGTCAGCGTCTCTGTAGACATCTCAGTCCCTGCCGCTGTCGATTGGGGGGATCTGCTGCCTTCTCTATGCCTATAACCACCGCTATCTACCTCACTCGGTATCTCAGTTGGCGGCTCAGCCTCTGTCAGCGTCTCTGTAGGCGTCTCAGTCGCTGCCGCTGTCGATTGGGGAGTCTGCTGCCTTCTCTATGCCAATATCTACCCCTATCTGCCTAAGTCGGCGTCTCAGTCGGCGTCGTAGCCACTGTCAGCGTATCTGTAGGCGTCTCAGTAGCTTCCGCTGTCGATTGGGGGGGTCTGCTGCCTTCTCTATGCCTATATCTACCCCTATCTGCCCCAGTCGGCGTCTCAGTCGGCGTCTCAGACGTTGCTGCTGTCGACAGGGGGGTCTGCTACCTTCTCTATGCCTATATCTACCCCTATCTGCCTCAGTCGACGTCTCAGTCGGCGTCGCAGCCTCAGTCGGCGGTGCAGCCTCAGTCTGCGTCTCAGTCGACGTCTCAGTAGGCGTCTCAGCCTCTGTCAGCGTCTCTGTAGGCGTCTCAGTCGCTGCCGCTGTTGATTGGGGGGTCTGCTGCCTTCTCTATGCCTATATCTACCCCTCTCTGCCTCAGTCGGCGTCTCAGTTGGCATCTCAGTCGGCGTCGTAGTCTCTGTCAGCGTCTCTGTTAGCCTCTCAGTCGGTGTCGCTGTTGATTGCGGGGGTCTGCTGCTTTCTCTATGCCTATATCTACCCCTATCTGCCTCAGCCGGCGTCTCAGTCGGCGTCTCAGTCGGCGTCTCAGTGGGCGTAACAGTCGGCGTCGCAGCCCCTGTCAGTATCTCTGTAGGCGTCTCAGTCGGCGTCGCAGCCTCTGTCAGCGTCTCTGTAGGCGTCTCAGTCGCTGCCCCTGTCGATTGGGGTGGTCTGCTGCCTTCTCTATACCTATCTCCACCACTACGTGCCTCAGTCGGCGTCACAGTCGGCTTCTCAGCCTCTGTCAGCGTCTCTGTAGGTGTCTCAGTTGTTGCCGCTGTCGATTGGGGGGTCTGCTGCCTTCTCTATGCCTGTACCTACCCCCATCTGCCTCAGCCGGCGTCTCAGTCGGCGTCTCAGTCGGCGTCTCAGTGGGCGTAACAGTCGGCGTCGCAGCCCCTGTCAGTATCTCTGTAGGCGTCTCAGTCGCTGCCGCTGTCGATTGGGGGATCTGCTGCTTTCTCTATGCCTATATCTACCCTTATCTGCCTCAGTCGGCGTCTCAGTTGGCGTCGCAGCCTCTTGTCAGCGTCTCTGTAGGCATCTCAGTCGCTGCCCCTGTGATTGGGGGGTCTGCTGCCTTCTCTATGTCAATATCTACCCCTATCTGCCTCAGTCGGCGTCGCAGCCGCTGTGAACCTCTCTGTAGGCGTCTCAGTCGCTGCCGCTGTCGATTGGGGGGTCTGCTGCCTTCTCTATGCCTATATCTACCCCTATCTGCCTCAGTCGGCGTCTCAGTCGGTGTCGCAGCCTCTTGTCAGCGACTCTGTAGACATCTCAGTCGGTGCCCCTGTCGATTGCGGGGTCTGCTGCCTTCTCTATGCCAATATCTACCCCTATCTGCCTCAGTCGGCATCTCAGTCTGCGTCGCAGCCTCTGTCAGCGTCTCTGTAGGTGTCTCAGTTGTTGCCGCTGTCGATTGGGGGGTCTGCTGCCTTCTCTATGCCTATACCTACCCCTATCTGCCTCAGTCAGCGTCTTAGTCGCAGCCGCTGCTGATTGGGGGGGTCTGCTACCTTCTATATGCCTATATCTACCCCTATCTGCCTCAGTCGGCGTCTCAGTCAGCATAGCAGCATAGCTCTATGTCAATATCTACCCCTACCTGCCTCAGTCGGCGTCACAGTCGGCTTCTCAGCCTCTCTCAGAGTCTCTGTAGGTGTCTTAGTCGCTGCCGCTGTCGATTGGGCGGTCTGCTGCCTTCTCTATGCCTATATCTAAACTTATCTGCCTCAGTCGGCGTCTCAGTCGGCGTCGCAGCCTCTGTCAGCATCTCTGTAGGCATCTCTGTCGCTGCCGCTGTCGATTGGGGGTCTGCTGCCTTCTCTATGCCTATATCTACCCCTATCTGCTTCAGCCAGCGTCTCAGTCGGCGTCTCAATCGGCGTAACAGTCGGCGTCGCAGCCTCTGTCAGCATCTCTGTTGGCGTCTCAGAGACTGTCGATTGGAGGGTCTGCTGTCTTCTCTATGCCTATATCTACTCCTGTCTGCCTCAGTCGGCGTCTCAGTAGGCGTCGCAGCCTCTGTCAGCGTCTCTGTCAGCGTCTCTGTCAGCTTCTCTGTCAGCGTCTCTGTCAGCGTCTCTGTCAGCGTCTCTGAAGGCATCTCAGTCGCTGCCGCTGTCGATTGGGGGGTCTGCCGCGTTCTCTATGCCGATATTTACCCCTGTCAGCCTCAGTCGACGTCGCAGCCTCTGTCAGCGTCTCTGTAGACATCTCAGTCCCTGCCGCTGTCGATTGGGGGGGTCTGCTGCCTTCTCTATGCCTATAACCACCGCTATCTACCTCACTCAGTATCTCAGTTGGCGGCGCAGCCTCTGTCAGCGTCTCTGTAGGCGTCTCAGTTGCTGCCGCTGTCGATTGGGGAGTCTGCTGCCTTCTCTATGCCAATATCTACCCCTATCTGCCTAAGTCGGCGTCTCAGTCGGCGTCGTAGCCACTGTCAGCGTATCTGTAGGCGTCTCAGTAGCTTCCGCTGTCGATTGGGGGGTCTGCTGCCTTCTCTATGCCTATATCTACCCCTATCTGCCTCAGTCGGCGTCTCAGTTGGCATCTCAGTCGGCGTCGTAGTCTCTGTCAGCGTCTCTGTTGGCCTCTCAGTCGGTGTGGCTGTTGATTGCGGGGGTCTGCTGCTTTCTCTATGCCTATATATACCCCTATCTGGCTCAGTCGGCGTCTCAGTCGGCGTCGCAGCCTCTGTAAGCGTCTCTGTAGGCGTCTCAGTCGCTGCCCCTGTCGATTGGGGTGGTCTGCTGCCTTTTCTATGCCTATACCTACCCCCATCTGCCTCAGCCGTCGTCTCAGTCGGCGTCTCAGTCGGCGTCTCAGTGGGCGTAACAGTCGGCGTCGCAGCCCCTGTCAGTATCTCTGTAGGCGTCTCAGTCGCTGCCGCTGTCGATTGGGGGTTCTGCTGCTTTCTCTATGCCTATATCTACCCTTATCTGCCTCAGTCGGCGTCTCAGTTGGCGTCGCAGCCTCTTGTCAGCGTCTCTGTAGGCATCTCAATCGCTGCCGCTGTCGATTGGGGGGTCTGCTGCCTTCTATGTCAATATCTACCCCTATCTGCCTCAGTCGGCGTCGCAGCCTCTGTGAACCTCTCTGTAGGCGTCTCAGTCGCTGCCGCTGTCGATTGGGGGGTCTGCTGCCTTCTCTATGCCTATATCTACCCCTATCTGCCTCAGTCGGCGTCTCAGTCGGTGTCGCAGCCTCTTGTCAGCGACTCTGTAGACATCTCAGTCGGTGCCCCTGTCGATTGGGGGGTCTGCTGCCTTCTCTATGCCAATATCTACCCCTATCTGCCTCAGTCGGCATCTCAGTCGGCGTCGCAGCCTCTGTCAGCGTCTCTGTAGGTGTCTCAGCTGTTGCCGCTGTCGATTGGGGGGTCTGCTGCCTTCTCTATGCCTATACCTACCCCTATCTGCCTCAGTCAGCGTCTTAGTCGCAGCCGCTGTTGATTTGGGGGGTCTGCTACCTTCTATATGCCTATATCTACCCCTATCTGCCTCAGTCGGCGTCTCAGTCAGCATAGCAGCCTCTGTCAGCGTCTATGTAGGCGTCTCAGTCGCTGCCCCTGTCGATTGGGGAGGTCTGCTGCCTTCTCTATGCCTATCTCTACCCCTACCTGCCTCAGTCGGCGTCACAGTCGGCTTCTCAGCCTCTGTCAGCGTCTCTGTAGGTGTCTCAGTCGCTGCCGCTGTCGATTGGGGGGTCTACTGCCTTCTCTATGCCTATATCTACCCCTATCTGCCTCAGTCGGCGTCGCAGCCTCTTGTCAGCCTCTGTAGGCATCTCAGTCGCTGCCCCTGTCGATTGTGGGGTCTGATGCCTTCTCTATGCCAATATCTACGCCTATCTGCCTCAGTCGGCATCTCAGTTGGCGTCGCAGCCTCAGTCAGCGTCTCTGTAGGCGTCTCAGAAGTTGCCGCTGTCGATTGGGGGGTCTGCTGCCTTCTCTATGTCAATATCTACCCCTACCTGCCTCAGTCGGCGTCACAGTCGGCTTCTCAGCTTCTCTCAGAGTCTCTGTAGGTGTCTCAGTCGCTGCCGCTGTCGATTGGGCGGTCTGCTGCCTTCTCTATGCATATATCTACACTTATCTGCCTCAGACGGCGTCTCAGTCGGCGTTGCAACCTCTGTCAGCGTTTCTGAATACGTCTCAGTCGCTGCCGCTGTCGATTGGGGGTCTGCTGCCTTCTCTATGCCTATATCTACCCCTATCTGCCTCAGTCGGCAAACTCATTCGGCGTCGCAGCGTCTGTCAGCGTCTCTATAGGCGTCTCAGTCGCTGCCGTTGTCGATTGGGGGGGGGGGTCTTCTGCCTTCTCTATGCCAATATCTACCCCTCTCTGCCTCAGTCGGGGTCTCAGTCGGCGTCGCAGCCTCTTTCAGCGTCTCTGTAGGCGTCTTAGTCGCTGCCGCTGTCGATTGGGGGTTCTGCTGCCATCTCTATGCCTATATCCATCCCTATCTGCCTTAGTCGGCGTCTCAGTCGGCGTCGCAGCCTCTGTCAGCGTCTCTGTAGGCGTCTCAGCTGTTGCCGCTGTCGATTGAGGTGTCTGCTGCCTTCTATGTGCCTATGTCTACCCTTCTCTACCTCACTCGGAGTCTCAGTCGGCGTCGTAGTCTCTGCTAGCGTCTCTGTAGGCGTCTCAGTCGCTGCCGCTGTCGATTGGGGGGTCTGCTGCCTTCTCTATGCCTATATATATCCCTATCTGCCTCAGTCGGCGTCGCAGCCTCTGTCAGCGTCTCTGTAGGCGTCTCAGTCGCTGCCGCTGTCGATTGGGGAGTCTGCTGCCTTCTCTATGCCAATATCTACCCCTATCTGCCCCAGGCGGCGTCGCAGCCACTGTCAGCGTATCTGTAGGCGTCTCAGTAGCTTCCGCTGTCGATTGGGGGGTCTGCTGCCTTCTCTATGCCTACATCTAACCCTATCTGCCTGAGTCGACGTCTCAGTCGGCTTCGCAGCATCTGTCACCGTCTCTGTAGGCGTCTCAGTCGTTGCCGCTGTTTATTGGAGGGGTCTGCTGCCTTCTTAATGCCTATATCTACCCCTATCTGCCTCGGTCGGCGTCGCAGCCTCTGTCAGCATCTCTGTAGGCATTTCTGTCGCTGCCGCTGTTGATTGGGGGGTCTGCTGCCTTCTCTATGCCTATATCTACCCCTATCTGCTTCAGCCAGCGTCTCAGTCGGCGTCTCAATCGGCGTAACAGTCGGCGTCGCAGCCTCTGTCAGCATCTCTGTTGGCGTCTCAGAGACTGCCGCTGTCGATTGGAGGGTCTGCTGCCTTCTCTATGCCTATATCTACTCCTATCTGCCTCAGTCGGCGTCTCAGTAGGCGTCGCAGCCTCTGTCAGCGTCTCTGTCAGCGTCTCTGTCAGTGTCTCTGTCAGCGTCTCTGAAGGCATCTCAGTCGCTGCCGCTGTCGATTGGGGGGTCTGCTGCGTTCTCTATGCCGATATTTACCCCTGTCTGCCTCAGTCGACGTCGCAGCCTCTGTCAGCGTCTCTGTAGACATCTCAGTCCCTGCCGCTGTCGATTGGGGGGGGGTCTGCTGCCTTCTCTATGGCTATAACCACCGCTATCTACCTCAGTCGGTATCTCAGTTGGCGGCGCAGCCTCTGTCAGCGTCTCTGTAGGCGTCTCAGTCGCTGCCGCTGTCGATTGGGGAGTCTGCTGCCTTCTCTATGCCCATATCTACCCCTATCTGCCTAAGTCGGCGTCTCAGTCGGCGTCGTAGCCACTGTCAGCGTATCTGTAGGCGTCTCAGTAGCTTCCGCTGTCGATTGGGGGGGTCTGCTGCCTTCTCTATGCCTACATCTATCCCTACCTGCCTCAGTCGACGTCTCAGTCGGCTTCGCAGCATCTGTCAGCGTCTCTGTATTCGTCTAAGTCGCTGCCGCTGTTGATTGGAGGGTTCTGCTGCCTTCTTAATGCCTATATCTACCCTTATCTGCCTCAGTCGGCGTCGCAGCCTCTGTCAGCATCTCTGTAGGCGTCTCTGTCGCTGCCGCTGCTGATTGGGGGGTCTGCTGCCTTCTCTGTGCCAATATCTACCCCCATCTGCCTCAGTCGGCGTCTCAGTCGCTGCCGCTGTCGATTGGGGAGTCTGCTGCCTTCTCTATGCCTATATCTACCCCTATCTGCCTCAGTCGGCGTCTCAGTCGGCGGCTCAGTCGGCGTCGCAGCCACTGTCAGCGTCTCTGTAGGCGTCTCAGTCGCTGCCGCTGTTTATTGGAGGGGTCTGCTGCCTTCTTAATGCCTATATCTACCCCTATCTGCCTCAGTCGGCGTCGCAGCCTCTGTCAGCATCTCTGTAGGCGTCTCTGTCGCTGCCGCTGTTGATTGGGGGTCTGCTGCCTTCTCTATGCCTATATCTACCCCTATCTGCTTCAGCCAACGTCTCAGTCGGCGTCTCAATCGGCGTAACAGTCGGAGTCGCAGCCTCTGTCAGCATCTCTGTTGGCGTCTCAGAGACTGCCGCTGTCGATTGGAGGGTCTGCTGCCTTCTCTATGCCTATATCTACTCCTATCTGCCTCAGTCGGCGTCTCAGTAGGCGTCGCAGCCTCTGTCAGCGTCTCTGTCTGCGTCTCTGTCTGCGTCTCTGTCAGCGTCTCTGTCAGCGTCTCTGTCAGCGTCTCTGTCAGCGTCTCTGTCAGCGTCTCTGTCAGCGTCTCTGTCAGCGTCTCTGAAGGCATCTCAGTCGCTGCCGCTGTCGATTGGGGGGTCTGCTGCCTTCTCTATGCCTATATCTACCCCTATCTGCCTCAGTCGGCGTCTCAGTCGGCGTCGCAGCCTCAGTCGGCATCTCAGTCGGCGTCTCAGTCGGCGTCTCAGACGTTGCTGCTGTCGATAGGGGGGTCTGCTACCTTCTCTATGCCTATATCTACCCCTATCTGCCTCAGTCGACGTCTCAGTCGGCGTCGCAGCCTCAGTCGGCGGTGCAGGCTCAGTCTGCGTCTCAGTCGACGTCTCAGTAGGCTTCGCAGCCTCTGTCAGCGTCTCTGTAGGCGTCTCAGTCGCTGCCGCTGTTGATTGGGGGGTCTGCTGCCTTCTCTATGCCTATATCTACCCCTCTCTGCCTCAGTCGGCGTCTCAGTTGGCATCTCAGTCGGCGTCGTAGTCTCTGTCAGCGTCTCTGTTAGCCTCTCAGTCGGTGTCGCTGTTGATTGCGGGGGTCTGCTGCTTTCTCTATGCCTATATCTACCCCTATCTGCCTCAGCCGGCGTCTCAGTCGGCGTCTCAGTCGGCGTCTCAGTGGGCGTAACAGTCGGCGTCGCAGCCCCTGTCAGTCTCTCTGTAGGCGTCTCAGTCGGCGTCGCAGCCTCTGTCAGCGTCTCTGTAGGCGTCTCAGTCGCTGCCCCTGTCGATTGGGGTGGTCTGCTGCCTTCTCTATACCTATCTCCACCACTACGTGCCTCAGTCGGCGTCACAGTCGGCTTCTCAGCCTCTGTCAGCGTCTCTGTAGGTGTCTCAGTTGTTGCCGCTGTCGATTGGGGGGTATGCTGCCTTCTCTATGCCTGTACCTACCCCCATCTGCCTCAGCCGGCGTCTCAGTCGGCGTCTCAGTCGGCGTCTCAGTGGGCGTAACAGTCGGCGTCGCAGCCCCTGTCAGTATCTCTGTAGGCGTCTCAGTCGCTGCCGCTGTCGATTGGGGGTTCTGCTGCTTTCTCTATGCCTATATCTACCCTTATCTGCCTCAGTCGGCGTCTCAGTTGGCGTCGCAGCCTCTTGTCAGCGTCTCTGTAGGCATCTCAGTCGCTGCCCCTGTCGATTGGGGGTCTGCTGCCTTCTCTATGTCAATATCTACCCCTATCTGCCTCAGTCGGCGTCGCAGCCTCTGTGAACCTCTCTGTAGGCGTCTCAGTCGCTGCCGCTGTCGATTGGGGGGTCTGCTGCCTTCTCTATGCCTATATCTACCCCTATCTGCCTCAGTCGGCGTCTCAGTCGGTGTCGCAGCCTCTTGTCAGCGACTCTGTAGACATCTCAGTCGGTGCCCCTGTCGATTGGGGGGTCTGCTGCCTTCTCTATGCCAATATCTACCCCTATCTGCCTCAGTCGGCATCTCAGTCGGCATAGCAGCATAGCTCTATGTCAATATCTACCCCTACCTGCCTCAGTCGGCGTCTCAGTCGGCATAGCAGCATAGCTCTATGTCAATATCTACCCCTACCTGCCTCAGTCGGCGTCACAGTCGGCTTCTCAGCTTCTCTCAGAGTCTCTGTAGGTGTCTTAGTCGCTGCCGCTGTCGATTGGGCGGTCTGCTGCCTTCTCTATGCCTATATCTACACTTATCTGCCTCAGTCGGCGTCTCAGTCGGCGTCGCAGCCTCTGTCAGCATCTCTGTAGGCATCTCTGTCGCTGCCGCTGTCGATTGGGGGTCTGCTGCCTTCTCTATGCCTATATCTACCCCTATCTGCTTCAGCCAGCGTCTCAGTCGGCGTCTCAATCGGCGTAACAGTCGGCGTCGCAGCCTCTGTCAGCATCTCTGTTGGCGTCTCAGAGACTGTCGATTGGAGGGTCTGCTGTCTTCTCTATGCCTATATCTACTCCTGTCTGCCTCAGTCGGCGTCTCAGTAGGCGTCGCAGCCTCTGTCAGCGTCTCTGTCAGCGTCTCTGTCAGCTTCTCTGTCAGCGTCTCTGTCAGCGTCTCTGAAGGCATCTCAGTTGCTGCCGCTGTCGATTGGGGGGTCTGCTGCGTTCTCTATGCCGATATTTACCCCTGTCTGCCTCAGTCGACGTCGCAGCCTCTGTCAGCGTCCTGTAGACATCTCAGTCCCTGCCGCTGTCAATTGGGGGGGTCTGCTGCCTTCTCTATGCCTATAACCACCGCTATCTACCTCACAAGGTATCTCAGTTGGCGGCGCAGCCTCTGTCAGCGTCTCTGTAGGCGTCTCAGTTGCTGCCGCTGTCGATTGGGGAGTCTGCTGCCTTCTCTATGCCAATATCTACCCCTATCTGCCTAAGTCGGCGTCTCAGTCGGCGTCGTAGCCACTGTCAGCGTATCTGTAGGCGTCTCAGTAGCTTCCGCTGTCGATTGGGGGGTCTGCTGCCTTCTCTATGCCTATATCTACCCCTATCTGCCTCAGTCGGCGTCTCAGTTGGCATCTCAGTCGGCGTCGTAGTCTCTGTCAGCGTCTCTGTTGGCCTCTCAGTCGGTGTGGCTGTTGATTGCGGGGGTCTGCTGCTTTCTCTATGCCTATATATACCCCTATCTGGCTCAGTCGGCGTCTCAGTCGGCGTCGCAGCCTCTGCCAGCGTCTCTGTAGGCGTCTCAGTCGCTGCCCCTGTCGATTGGGGTGGTCTGCTGCCTTCTCTATGCCTATACCTACCCCCATCTGCCTCAGCCGTCGTCTCAGTCGGCGTCTCAGTCGGCGTCTCAGTGGGCGTAACAGTCGGCGTCGCAGCCCCTGTCAGTATCTCTGTAGGCGTCTCAGTCGCTGCCGCTGTCGATTGGGGGTTCTGCTGCTTTCTCTATGCCTATATCTACCCTTATCTGCCTCAGTCGGCGTCTCAGTTGGCGTCGCAGCCTCTTGTCAGCGTCTCTGTAGGCATCTCAATCGCTGCCGCTGTCGATTGGGGGGTCTGCTGCCTTCTATGTCAATATCTACCCCTATCTGCCTCAGTCGGCGTCGCAGCCTCTGTGAACCTCTCTGTAGGCGTCTCAGTCGCTGCCGCTGTCGATTGGGGGGGTCTGCTGCCTTCTCTATGCCTATATCTACCCCTATCTGCCTCAGTCGGCGTCTCAGTCGGTGTCGCAGCCTCTTGTCAGCGACTCTGTAGACATCTCAGTCGGTGCCCCTGTCGATTGGGGGGTCTGCTGCCTTCTCTATGCCAATATCTACCCCTATCTGCCTCAGTCGGCATCTCAGTCGGCGTCGCAGCCTCTGTCAGCGTCTCTGTAGGTGTCTCAGTTGTTGCCGCTGTCGATTGGGGGGTCTGCTGCCTTTTCTATGCCTATACCTACCCCTATCTGCCTCAGTCAGCGTCTTAGTCGCAGCCGCTGTTGATTGGGGGGGTCTGCTACCTTCTATATGCCTATATCTACCCCTATCTGCCTCAGTCGGCGTCTCAGTCAGCATAGCAGCCTCTGTCAGCGTCTATGTAGGCGTCTCAGTCGCTGCCCCTGTCGATTGGGGAGGTCTGCTGCCTTCTCTATGCCTATCTCTACCCCTACCTGCCTCAGTCGGCGTCACAGTCGGCTTCTCAGCCTCTGTCAGCGTCTCTGTAGGTGTCTCAGTCGCTGCCGCTGTCGATTGGGGGGTCTACTGCCTTCTCTATGCCTATATCTACCCCTATCTGCCTCAGTCGGCGTCGCAGCCTCTTGTCAGCCTCTGTAGGCATCTCAGTCGCTGCCCCTGTCGATTGTGGGGTCTGATGCCTTCTCTATGCCAATATCTACGCCTATCTGCCTCAGTCGGCATCTCAGTTGGCGTCGCAGCCTCAGTCAGCGTCTCTGTAGGCGTCTCAGAAGTTGCCGCTGTCGATTGGGGGGTCTGCTGCCTTCTCTATGTCAATATCTACCCCTACCTGCCTCAGTCGGCGTCACAGTCGGCTTCTCAGCTTCTCTCAGAGTCTCTGTAGGTGTCTCAGTCGCTGCCGCTGTCGATTGGGCGGTCTGCTGCCTTCTCTATGCATATATTTACACTTATCTGCCTCAGACGGCGTCTCAGTCGGCGTTGCAACCTCTGTCAGCGTTTCTGAATACGTCTCAGTCGCTGCCGCTGTCGATTGGGGGTCTGCTGCTTTCTCTATGCCTATATCTACCCCTATCTGCCTCAGTCGGCAAACTCATTCGGCGTCGCAGCGTCTGTCAGCGTCTCTATAGGCGTCTCAGTCGCTGCCGTTGTCGATTGGGGGGGGGTCTTCTGCCTTCTCTATGCCAATATCTACCCCTCTCTGCCTCAGTCGGGGTCTCAGTCGGCGTCGCAGCCTCTTTCAGCGTCTCTGTAGGCGTCTTAGTCGCTGCCGCTGTCGATTGGGGGTTCTGCTGCCATCTCTATGCCTATATCCATCCCTATCTGCCTTAGTCGGCGTCTCAGTCGGCGTCGCAGCCTCTGTCAGCGTCTCTGTAGGCGTCTCAGCTGTTGCCGCTGTCGATTGAGGTGTCTGCTGCCTTCTATATGCCTATGTCTACTCTTCTCTACCTCACTCGGAGTCTCAGTCGGCGTCGTAGTCTCTGCTAGCGTCTCTGTAGGCGTCTCAGTCGCTGCCGCTGTCGATTGGGGGGTCTGCTGCCTTCTCTATGCCTATATATATCCCTATCTGCCTCAGTCGGCGTCGCAGCCTCTGTCAGCGTCTCTGTAGGCGTCTCAGTTGCTGCCGCTGTCGATTGGGGAGTCTGCTGCCTTCTCTATGCCAATATCTACCCCTATCTGCCCCAGGCGGCGTCGCAGCCACTGTCAGCGTATCTGTAGGCGTCTCAGTAGCTTCCGCTGTCGATTGGGGGGTCTGCTGCCTTCTCTATGCCTACATCTAACCCTATCTGCCTGAGTCGACGTCTCAGTCGGCTTCGCAGCATCTGTCACCGTCTCTGTAGGCGTCTCAGTCGTTGCCGCTGTTTATTGGAGGGGTCTGCTGCCTTCTTAATGCCTATATCTACCCCTATCTGCCTCAGTCGGCGTCGCAGCCTCTGTCAGCATCTCTGTAGGCGTCTCTGTCGCTGCCGCTGTTGATTGGGGGTCTGCTGCCTTCTCTATGCCTATATCTACCCCTATCTGCTTCAGCCCGCGTCTCAGTCGGCGTCTCAATCGGCGTAACAGTCGGAGTCGCAGCCTCTGTCAGCATCTCTGTTGGCGTCTCAGAGACTGCCGCTGTCGATTGGAGGGTCTGCTGCCTTCTCTATGCCTATATCTACTCCTGTCTGCCTCAGTCGGCGTCTCAGTAGGCGTCGCAGCCTCTGTCAGCGTCTCTGTCAGCGTCTCTGTCAGCTTCTCTGTCAGCGTCTCTGTCAGCGTCTCTGTCAGCGTCTCTGAAGGCATCTCAGTCGCTGCCGCTGTCGATTGGGGGGTCTGCTGCGTTCTCTATGCCGATATTTACCCCTGTCTGCCTCAGTCGACGTCGCAGCCTCTGTCAGCGTCTCTGTAGACATCTCAGTCCCTGCCGCTGTCGATTGGGGGGGGTCTGCTGCCTTCTCTATGCCTATAACCACCGCTATCTACCTCACTCGGTATCTCAGTTGGCGGCGCAGCCTCTGTCAGCGTCTCTGTAGGCGTCTCAGTTGCTGCCGCTGTCGATTGGGGAGTCTGCTGCCTTCTCTATGCCAATATCTACCCCTATCTGCCTAAGTCGGCGTCTCAGTCGGCGTCGTAGCCACTGTCAGCGTATCTGTAGGCGTCTCAGTAGCTTCCGCTGTCGATTGGAGGGGTCTGCTGCCTTCTCTATGCCTATATCTACCCCTATCTGCCTCAGTCGGCGTCTCAGTTGGCATCTCAGTCGGCGTCGTAGTCTCTGTCAGCGTCTCTGTTGGCCTCTCAGTCGGTGTGGCTGTTGATTGCGGGGGTCTGCTGCTTTCTCTATGCCTATATATACCCCTATCTGGCTCAGTCGGCGTCTCAGTCGGCGTCGCAGCCTCTGTCAGCGTCTCTGTAGGCGTCTCAGTCGCTGCCCCTGTCGATTGGGGTGGTCTGCTGCCTTCTCTATGCCTATACCTACCCCCATCTGCCTCAGCCGGCGTCTCAGTCGGCGTCTCAGTCGGCGTCTCAGTGGGCGTAACAGTCGGCGTCGCAGCCCCTGTCAGTATCTCTGTAGGCGTCTCAGTCGCTGCCGCTGTCGATTGGGGGTTCTGCTGCTTTCTCTATGCCTATATCTACCCTTATCTGCCTCAGTCGGCGTCTCAGTTGGCGTCGCAGCCTCTTGTCAGCGTCTCTGTCTGCGTCTCTGTCTGCGTCTCTGTCAGCGTCTCTGTCAGCGTCTCTGTCAGCGTCTCTGTCAGCGTCTCTGTCAGCGTCTCTGTCAGCGTCTCTGAAGGCATCTCAGTCGCTGCCGCTGTCGATTGGGGGGTCTGCTGCCTTCTCTATGCCTATATCTACCCCTATCTGCCTCAGTCGGCGTCTCAGTCGGAGTCGCAGCCTCAGTCGGCATCTCAGTCGGCGTCTCAGTCGGCGTCTCAGACGTTGCTGCTGTCGATAGGGGGGTCTGCTACCTTCTCTATGCCTATATCTACCCCTATCTGCCTCAGTCGACGTCTCAGTCGGCGTCGCAGCCTCAGTCGGCGGTGCAGCCTCAGTCTGCGTCTCAGTCGACGTCTCAGTAGGCTTCGCAGCCTCTGTCAGCGTCTCTGTAGGCGTCTCAGTCGCTGCCGCTGTTGATTGGGGGGTCTGCTGCCTTCTCTATGCCTATATCTACCCCTCTCTGCCTCAGTCGGCGTCTCAGTTGGCATCTCAGTCGGCGTCGTAGTCTCTGTCAGCGTCTCTGTTAGCCTCTCAGTCGGTGTCGCTGTTGATTGCGGGGGTCTGCTGCTTTCTCTATGCCTATATCTACCCCTATCTGCCTCAGCCGGCGTCTCAGTCGGCGTCTCAGTCGGCGTCTCAGTGGGCGTAACAGTCGGCGTCGCAGCCCCTGTCAGTATCTCTGTAGGCGTCTCAGTCGGCGTCGCAGCCTCTGTCAGCGTCTCTGTAGGCGTCTCAGTCGCTGCCCCTGTCGATTGGGGTGGTCTGCTGCCTTCTCTATACCTATCTCCACCACTACGTGCCTCAGTCGGCGTCACAGTCGGCTTCTCAGCCTCTGTCAGCGTCTCTGTAGGTGTCTCAGTTGTTGCCGCTGTCGATTGGGGGGTATGCTGCCTTCTCTATGCCTGTACCTACCCCCATCTACCTCAGCCGGCGTCTCAGTCGGCGTCTCAGTCGGCGTCTCAGTGGGCGTAACAGTCGGCGTCGCAGCCCCTGTCAGTATCTCTGTAGGCGTCTCAGTCGCTGCCGCTGTCGATTGGGGGTTCTGCTGCTTTCTCTATGCCTATATCTACCCTTATCTGCCTCAGTCGGCGTCTCAGTTGGCGTCGCAGCCTCTTGTCAGCGTCTCTGTAGGCATCTCAGTCGCTGCCCCTGTCGATTGGGGGTCTGCTGCCTTCTCTATGTCAATATCTACCCCTATCTGCCTCAGTCGGCGTCGCAGCCTCTGTGAACCTCTCTGTAGGCGTCTCAGTCGCTGCCGCTGTCGATTGGGGGGTCTGCTGCCTTCTCTATGCCTATATCTACCCCTATCTGCCTCAGTCGGCGTCTCAGTCGGTGTCGCAGCCTCTTGTCAGCGACTCTGTAGACATCTCAGTCGGTGCCCCTGTCGATTGGGGGGTCTGCTGCCTTCTCTATGCCAATATCTACCCCTATCTGCCTCAGTCGGCATCTCAGTCGGCGTCGCAGCCTCTGTCAGCGTCTCTGTAGGTGTCTCAGTTGTTGCCGCTGTCGATTGGGGGGTCTGCTGCCTTCTCTATGCCTATACCTACCCCTATCTGCCTCAGTCAGCGTCTTAGTCGCAGCCGCTGTTGATTGGGGGGGTCTGCTACCTTCTATATGCCTATATCTACCCCTATCTGCCTCAGTCGGCGTCTCAGTCGGCATAGCAGCATAGCTCTATGTCAATATCTACCCCTACCTGCCTCAGTCGGCGTCACAGTCGGCTTCTCAGCTTCTCTCAGAGTCTCTGTAGGTGTCTTAGTCGCTGCCGCTGTCGATTGGGCGGTCTGCTGCCTTCTCTATGCCTATATCTACACTTATCTGCCTCAGTCGGCGTCTCAGTCGGCGTCGCAGCCTCTGTCAGCATCTCTGTAGGCATCTCTGTCGCTGCCGCTGTCGATTGGGGGTCTGCTGCCTTCTCTATGCCTATATCTACCCCTATCTGCTTCAGCCAGCGTCTCAGTCGGCGTCTCAATCGGCGTAACAGTCGGCGTCGCAGCCTCTGTCAGCATCTCTGTTGGCGTCTCAGAGACTGTCGATTGGAGGGTCTGCTGTCTTCTCTATGCCTATATCTACTCCTGTCTGCCTCAGTCGGCGTCTCAGTAGGCGTCGCAGCCTCTGTCAGCGTCTCTGTCAGCGTCTCTGTCAGCTTCTCTGTCAGCGTCTCTGTCAGCGTCTCTGTCAGCGTCTCTGAAGGCATCTCAGTCGCTGCCGCTGTCGATTGGGGGGTCTGCTGCGTTCTCTATGCCGATATTTACCCCTGTCTGCCTCAGTCGACGTCGCAGCCTCTGTCAGCGTCTCTGTAGACATCTCAGTCCCTGCCGCTGTCGATTGGGGGGGTCTGCTGCCTTCTCTATGCCTATAACCACCGCTATCTACCTCACTCGGTATCTCAGTTGGCGGCGCAGCCTCTGTCAGCGTCTCTGTAGGCGTCTCAGTTGCTGCCGCTGTCGATTGGGGAGTCTGCTGCCTTCTCTATGCCAATATCTACCCCTATCTGCCTAAGTCGGCGTCTCAGTCGGCGTCGTAGCCACTGTCAGCGTATCTGTAGGCGTCTCAGTAGCTTCCGCTGTCGATTGGAGGGGTCTGCTGCCTTCTCTATGCCTATATCTACCCCTATCTGCCTCAGTCGGCGTCTCAGTTGGCATCTCAGTCGGCGTCGTAGTCTCTGTCAGCGTCTCTGTTGGCCTCTCAGTCGGTGTGGCTGTTGATTGCGGGGGTCTGCTGCTTTCTCTATGCCTATATATACCCCTATCTGGCTCAGTCGGCGTCTCAGACGGCGTCGCAGCTTCTGTCAGCGTCTCTGTAGGCGTCTCAGTCGCTGCCCCTGTCGATTGGGGTGGTCTGCTGCCTTCTCTATGCCTATACCTACCCCCATCTGCCTCAGCCGGCGTCTCAGTCGGCGTCTCAGTCGGCGTCTCAGTGGGCGTAACAGTCGGCGTCGCAGCCCCTGTCAGTATCTCTGTAGGCGTCTCAGTCGCTGCCGCTGTCGATTGGGGGTTCTGCTGCTTTCTCTATGCCTATATCTACCCTTATCTGCCTCAGTCGGCGTCTCAGTTGGCGTCGCAGCCTCTTGTCAGCGTCTCTGTCTGCGTCTCTGTCTGCGTCTCTGTCAGCGTCTCTGTCAGCGTCTCTGTCAGCGTCTCTGTCAGCGTCTCTGTCAGCGTCTCTGTCAGCGTCTCTGAAGGCATCTCAGTCGCTGCCGCTGTCGATTGGGGGGTCTGCTGCCTTCTCTATGCCTATATCTACCCCTATCTGCCTCAGTCGGCGTCTCAGTCGGCGTCGCAGCCTCAGTCGGCATCTCAGTCGGCGTCTCAGTCGGCGTCTCAGACGTTGCTGCTGTCGATAGGGGGGTCTGCTACCTTCTCTATGCCTATATCTACCCCTATCTGCCTCAGTCGACGTCTCAGTCGGCGTCGCAGCCTCAGTCGGCGGTGCAGCCTCAGTCTGCGTCTCAGTCGACGTCTCAGTAGGCTTCGCAGCCTCTGTCAGCGTCTCTGTAGGCGTCTCAGTCGCTGCCGCTGTTGATTGGGGGGTCTGCTGCCTTCTCTATGCCTATATCTACCCCTCTCTGCCTCAGTCGGCGTCTCAGTTGGCATCTCAGTCGGCGTCGTAGTCTCTGTCAGCGTCTCTGTTAGCCTCTCAGTCGGTGTCGCTGTTGATTGCGGGGGTCTGCTGCCTTCTCTATGCCTATACTTTCCCCCATCTGCCTCAGCCGGCATCTCAGTCGGCGTCTCAGTCGGCGTCTCAGTTGGCGTAACAGTCGGCGTCGCAGCCCCTGTCAGCGTCTCTGTAGGCGTCTCAGTCGGCGTCGCAGCCTCTGTCCGCGTCTCTGTAGGCGTCTCAGTCGCTGCCCCTGTCGATTGGGGTGGTCTGCTGCCTTCTCTATACCTATCTCCACCACTACGTGCCTCAGTCGGCGTCACAGTCGGCTTCTCAGCCTCTGTCAGCGTCTCTGTAGGTGTCTCAGTTGTTGCCGCTGTCGATTGGGGGGTCTGCTGCCTTCTCTATGCCTGTACCTACCCCCATCTGCCTCAGCCGGCGTCTCAGTCGGCGTCTCAGTCGGCGTCTCAGTGGGCGTAACAGTCGGCGTCGCAGCCCCTGTCAGTATCTCTGTAGGCGTCTCAGTCGCTGCCGCTGTCGATTGGGGGTTCTGCTGCTTTCTCTATGCCTATATCTACCCTTATCTGCCTCAGTCGGCGTCTCAGTTGGCGTCGCAGCCTCTTGTCAGCGTCTCTGTAGGCATCTCAGTCGCTGCCCCTGTCGATTGGGGGTCTGCTGCCTTCTCTATGTCAATATCTACCCCTATCTGCCTCAGTCGGCGTCGCAGCCTCTGTGAACCTCTCTGTAGGCGTCTCAGTCGCTGCCGCTGTCGATTGGGGGGTCTGCTGCCTTCTCTATGCCTATATCTACCCCTATCTGCCTCAGTCGGCGTCTCAGTCGGTGTCGCAGCCTCTTGTCAACGACTCTGTAGACATCTCAGTCGGTGCCCCTGTCGATTGGGGGGTCTGCTGCCTTCTCTATGCCAATATCTACCCCTATCTGCCTCAGTCGGCATCTCAGTCGGCGTCGCAGCCTCTGTCAGCGTCTCTGTAGGTGTCTCAGTTGTTGCCGCTGTCGATTGGGGGGTCTGCTGCCTTCTCTATGCCTATACCTACCCCTATCTGCCTCAGTCAGCGTCTTAGTCGCAGCCGCTGTTGATTGGGGGGGTCTGCTACCTTCTATATGCCTATATCTACCCCTATCTGCCTCAGTCGGCGTCTCAGTCGGCATAGCAGCATAGCTCTATGTCAATATCTACCCCTACCTGCCTCAGTCGGCGTCACAGTCGGCTTCTCAGCTTCTCTCAGAGTCTCTGTAGGTGTCTTAGTCGCTGCCGCTGTCGATTGGGCGGTCTGCTGCCTTCTCTATGCCTATATCTACACTTATCTGCCTCAGTCGGCGTCTCAGTCGGCGTCGCAGCCTCTGTCAGCATCTCTGTAGGCATCTCTGTCGCTGCCGCTGTCGATTGGGGGTCTGCTGCCTTCTCTATGCCTATATCTACCCCTATCTGCTTCAGCCAGCGTCTCAGTCGGCGTCTCAATCGGCGTAACAGTCGGCGTCGCAGCCTCTGTCAGCATCTCTGTTGGCGTCTCAGAGACTGTCGATTGTAGGGTCTGCTGTCTTCTCTATGCCTTTTCTACTCCTGTCTGCCTCAGTCGGCGTCTCAGTAGGCGTCGCAGCCTCTGTCAGCGTCTCTGTCAGCGTCTCTGTCAGCTTCTCTGTCAGCGTCTCTGTCAGCGTCTCTGTCAGCGTCTCTGAAGGCATCTCAGTCGCTGCCGCTGTCGATTGGGGGGTCTGCTGCGTTCTCTATGCCGATATTTACCCCTGTCTGCCTCAGTCGACGTCGCAGCCTCTGTCAGCGTCTCTGTAGACATCTCAGTCCCTGCCGCTGTCGATTGGGGGGTCTGCTGCCTTCTCTATGCCTATAACCACCGCTATCTACCTCACTCGGTATCTCAGTTGGCGGCGCAGCCTCTGTCAGCGTCTCTGTAGGCGTCTCAGTTGCTGCCGCTGTCGATTGGGGAGTCTGCTGCCTTCTCTATGCCAATATCTACCCCTATCTGCCTAAGTCGGCGTCTCAGTCGGCGTCGTAGCCACTGTCAGCGTATCTGTAGGCGTCTCAGTAGCTTCCGCTGTCGATTGGGGGGGTCTGCTGCCTTCTCTATGCCTATATCTACCCCTATCTGCCTCAGTCGGCGTCTCAGTTGGCATCTCAGTCGGCGTCGTAGTCTCTGTCAGCGTCTCTGTTGGCCTCTCAGTCGGTGTGGCTGTTGATTGCGGGGGTCTGCTGCTTTCTCTATGCCTATATATACCCCTATCTGGCTCAGTCGGCGTCTCAGTCGGCGTCGCAGCCTCTGTCAGCGTCTCTGTAGGCGTCTCAGTCGCTGCCCCTGTCGATTGGGGTGGTCTGCTGCCTTCTCTATGCCTATACCTACCCCCATCTGCCTCAGCCGGCGTCTCAGTCGGCGTCTCAGTCGGCGTCTCAGTGGGCGTAACAGTCGGCGTCGCAGCCCCTGTCAGTATCTCTGTAGGCGTCTCAGTCGCTGCCGCTGTCGATTGGGGGTTCTGCTGCTTTCTCTATGCCTATATCTACCCTTATCTGCCTCAGTCGGCGTCTCAGTTGGCGTCGCAGCCTCTTGTCAGCGTCTCTGTAGGCATCTCAATCGCTGCCGCTGTCGATTGGGGGGTCTGCTGCCTTCTCTATGTCAATATCTACCCCTATCTGCCTCAGTCGGCGTCGCAGCCTCTGTGAACCTCTCTGTAGGCGTCTCAGTCGCTGCCGCTGTCGATTGGGGGGTCTGCTGCCTTCTCTATGCCTATATCTACCCCTATCTGCCTCAGTCGGCATCTCAGTCGGTGTCGCAGCCTCTTGTCAGCGACTCTGTAGACATCTCAGTCGGTGCCCCTGTCGAATGGGGGGTCTGCTGCCTTCTCTATGCCAATATCTACCCCTATCTGCCTCAGTCGGCATCTCAGTCGGCGTCGCAGCCTCTGTCAGCGTCTCTGTAGGTGTCTCAGTTGTTGCCGCTGTCGATTGGGGGGTCTGCTGCCTTCTCTATGCCTATACCTACCCCTATCTGCCTCAGTCAGCGTCTTAGTCGCAGCCGCTGTTGATTGGGGGGGTCTGCTACCTTCTATATGCCTATATCTACCCCTATCTGCCTCAGTCGGCGTCTCAGTCAGCATAGCAGCCTCTGTCAGCGTCTATGTAGACGTCTCAGTCGCTGCCCCTGTCGATTGTGGAGGTCTGCTGCCTTCTCTATGCCTATCTCTACCCCTACCTGCCTCAGTCGGCGTCACAGTCGGCTTCTCAGCCTCTGTCAGCGTCTCTGTAGGTGTCTCAGTCGCTGCCGCTGTCGATTGGGGGGTCTACTGCCTTCTCTATGCCTATATCTACCCCTATCTGCCTCAGTCGGCATCGCAGCCTCTTGTCAGCCTCTGTAGGCATCTCAGTCGCTGCCCCTGTCGATTGTGGGGTCTGATGCCTTCTCTATGCCAATATCTACGCCTATCTGCCTCAGTCGGCATCTCAGTTGGCGTCGCAGCCTCAGTCAGCGTCTCTGTAGGCGTCTCAGAAGTTGCCGCTGTCGATTGGGGGGTCTGCTGCCTTCTCTATGTCAATATCTACCCCTACCTGCCTCAGTCGGCGTCACAGTCGGCTTCTCAGCTTCTCTCAGAGTCTCTGTAGGTGTCTCAGTCGCTGCCGCTGTCGATTGGGCGGTCTGCTGCCTTCTCTATGCCTATATCTACACTTATCTGCCTCAGACGGCGTCTCAGGCGGCGTTGCAACCTCTGTCAGCGTTTCTGAATGCGTCTCAGTCGCTGCCGCTGTCGATTGGGGGTCTGCTGCCTTCTCTATGCCTATATCCTATCTGCCTCAGTCGGCAAACTCATTCGGCGTCGCAGCGTCTGTCAGCGTCTCTATAGGCGTCTCAGTCGCTGCCGTTGTCGATTGGGGGGGGGGGGTCTTCTGCCTTCTCTATGCCAATATCTACCCCTCTCTGCCTCAGTCGGGGTCTCAGTCGGCGTCGCAGCCTCTTTCAGCGTCTCTGTAGGCGTCTTAGTCGCTGCCGCTGTCGATTGGGGGTTCTGCTGCCATCTCTATGCCTATATCCATCCCTATCTGCCTTAGTCGGCGTCTCAGTCGGCGTCGCAGCCTCTATCAGCGTCTCTGTAGGCGTCTCAGCTGTTGCCGCTGTCGATTGAGGTGTCTGCTGCCTTCTATATGCCTATGTCTACCCTTCTCTACCTCACTCGGAGTCTCAGTCGGCGTCGTAGTCTCTGCTAGCGTCTCTGTAGGCGTCTCAGTCGCTGCCGCTGTCGATTGGGGGGTCTGCTGCCTTCTCTATGCCTATATCTATCCCTATCTGCCTCAGTCGGCGTCGCAGCCTCTGTCAGCGTCTCTGTAGGCGTCTCAGTCGCTGCCGCTGTCGATTGGGGAGTCTGCTGCCTTCTCTATGCCAATATCTACCCCTATCTGCCCCAGGCGGCGTCGCAGCCACTGTCAGCGTATCTGTAGGCGTCTCAGTAGCTTCCGCTGTCGATTGGGGGGTCTGCTGCCTTCTCTATGCCGATATTTACCCCTGTCTGCCTCAGTCGACGTCGCAGCCTCTGTCAGCGTCTCTGTAGACATCTCAGTCCCTGCCGCTGTCGATTGGGGGTGTCTGCTGCCTTCTCTATGCCTATATCTACCCCTATCTGCTTCAGCCAGCGTCTCAGTCGGCGTCTCAATCGGCGTAACAGTCGGCGTCGCAGCCTCTGTCAGCATCTCTGTTGGCGTCTCAGAGACTGCCGCTGTCGATTGGAGGGTCTGCTGCCTTCTCTAAGCCTATATCTACTCCTATCTGCCTCAGTCGGCGTCTCAGTAGGCGTCGCAGCCTCTGTCAGCGTCTCTGTCAGCGTCTCTGTCAGCGTCTCTGTCAGCGTCTCTGAAGGCATCTCAATCGCTGCCGCTGTCGATTGGGGGGTCTGCTGCGTTCTCTATGCCGATATTTACCCCTGTCTGCCTCAGTCGACGTCGCAGCCTCTGTCAGCGTCTCTGTAGACATCTCAGTCCCTGCCGCTGTCGATTGGGGGGGTCTGCTGCCTTCTCTATGCCTATAACCACCGCTATCTACCTCAGTCGGTATCTCAGTTGGCGGCGCAGCCTCTGTCAGCGTCTCTGTAGGCGTCTCAGTCGCTGCCGCTGTCGATTGGGGAGTCTGCTGCCTTCTCTATGCCAATATCTACCCCTATCTGCCTAAGTCGGCGTCTCAGTCGGCGTCGTAGCCACTGTCAGCGTATCTGTATGCGTCTCAGTAGCTTCCGCTGTCGATTGGGGGGGTCTGCTGCCTTCTCTATGCCTACATCTATCACTATCTGCCTTAGTCGACGTCTCAGTCGGCTTCGCAGCATCTGTCAGCGTCTCTGTATTCGTCTAAGTCGCTGCCGCTGTTGATTGGAGGGTTCTGCTGCCTTCTTAATGCCTATATCTACCCCTATCTGCCTCAGTCGGCGTCGCAGCCTCTGTCAGCATCTCTGTAGGCGTCTCTGTCGCTGCCGCTGCTGATTGGGGGGTCTGCTGCCTTCTCTATGCCTATATCTACCCCCATCTGCCTCAGTCGGCGTCTCAGTCGCTGCCGCTGTCGATTGGGGAGTCTGCTGCCTTCTCTATGCCTATATCTACCCCTATCTGCCTCAGTCGGCGTCTCAGTCGGCGGCTCAGTCGCCGTCGCAGCCACTGTCAGCGTCTCTGTAGGCGTCTCAGTCGCTGCCGCTGTTTATTGGAGGGGTCTGCTGCCTTCTTAATGCCTATATCTACCCCTATCTGCCTCAGCCGGCGTCGCAGCCTCTGTCAGCATCTCTGTAGGCGTCTCTGTCGCTGCCGCTGTTGATTGGGGGTCTGCTGCCTTCTCTATGCCTATATCTACCCCTATCTGCTTCAGCCCGCGTCTCAGTCGGCGTCTCAATCGGCGTAACAGTCGGAGTCGCAGCCTCTGTCAGCATCTCTGTTGGCGTCTCAGAGACTGCCGCTGTCGATTGGAGGGTCTGCTGCCTTCTCTATGCCTATATCTACTCCTATCTGCCTCAGTCGGCGTCTCAGTAGGCGTCGCAGCCTCTGTCAGCGTCTCTGTCTGCGTCTCTGTCTGCGTCTCTGTCAGCGTCTCTGTCAGCGTCTCTGTCAGCGTCTCTGTCAGCGTCTCTGTCAGCGTCTCTGAAGGCATCTCAGTCGCTGCCGCTGTCGATTGGGGGGTCTGCTGCCTTCTCTATGCCTATATTTACCCCTGTCTGCCTCAGTCGACGTCGCAGCCTCTGTCAGCGTCTCTGTAGACATCTCAGTCCCTGCCGCTGCCGATTGGGGGGGTCTGCTGCCTTCTCTATGCCTATATCCACCGCTATCTACCTCAGTCGGTATCTCAGTTGGCGGCGCAGCCTCTGTCAGCGTCTCTGTAGGCGTCTCAGTCGCTGCCGTTGTCGATTGGGGAGTCTGCTGCCTTCTCTATGCCAATATCTACCCCTATCTGCCTAAGTCGGCGTCTCAGTCGGCGTCGTAGCCACTGTCAGCGTATCTGTAGGAGTCTCAGTAGCTTCCGCTGTCGATTGGGGGGGTCTGCTGCCTTCTCTATGCCTACATCTAACCCTATCTGCCTCAGTCGACGTCTCAGTCGGCTTCGCAGCATCTGTCAGCGTCTCTGTAGGCGTCTCAGTCGCTGCCGCTGTTGATTGGAGGTTTCTGCTGCCTTCTTAATGCCTATATCTACCCCTATCTGCCTCAGTCGGCGTCGCAGCCTCTGTCAGCATCTCTGTAGGCGTCTCTGTCGCTGCCGCTGCTGATTGGGGGTCTGCTGCCTTTTCTATGCCTATATCTAGCCCCATCTGCCTCAGTCGGCGTTTCAGTCGCTGCCGCTGTCGATTGGGGAGTCTGCTGCCTTCTCTATGCCTATATCTACCCCTATCTGCCTCAGTCGGCGTCTCAGTCGGCGGCTCAGTCGGCGTCGCAGCCACTGTCAGCGTCTCTGTAGGCGTCTCAGTCGCTGCCGCTGTTTATTGGAGGGGTCTGCTGCCTTCTTAATGCCTATATCTACCCCTATCTGCCTCAGTCGGCGTCGCAGCCTCTGTCAGCATCTCTGTAGGCGTCTCTGTCGCTGCCGCTGTTGATTGGGGGTCTGTTGCCTTCTCTATGCCTATATCTACCCCTATCTGCTTCAGCCAGCGTCTCAGTCGGCGTCTCAATCGGCGTAACAGTCGGAGTCGCAGCCTCTGTCAGCATCTCTGTTGGCGTCTCAGAGACTGCCGCTGTCGATTGGAGGGTATGCTGCCTTCTCTATGCCTATATCCACCGCTATCTGCCTCAGTCGGTATCTCAGTCGTCGCCGCAGCCTCTGTTAGCGTCTCTGTAGGCGTCTCAGTCGCTGCTGCTGCCGATTGGGGGTCTGCTCCCTTCTCTATGCCTATATCTACCCCTATCTGCCTCAGTCGGCGTCTCAATCGTTGCCGCTGTCGATTGGGGAGTCTGCTACTTTCTCTATGCCTATATCTACCCTTATCTGCCTCAGTCGGCGTTTCAGTCGGCGTCTCAGTCGGCGTCGCAGCCACTGTCAGCGTCTCTGTAGGCGTCTCAGTCGCTTCCGCTGTCGATTGGGGGGTCTGCTGCTTTCTCTATGCCTACATCTAACCCTATCTGCCTCAGTCGACGTCTCAGTCGGCTTCGCAGCCATTGTCAGCATCTCTGTAGGCGTCTCAGTCGCTGCCGCTGTTGATTGGGGGGTTTGCTGCCTTCTCTATGCCTATATCTACCCCTATCTACCTCAGTCAGCATCTTAGTCGCTGCCGCTGTTGATTGGGGGGTCTGCTGCCTTCTATGTGCTTATATATACCCCTATCTGCTTCAGCCAGCGTCTCAGTCGGCGTCTCAATCGGCGTAACAGTCGGAGTCGCAGCCTCTGTCAGCATCTCTGTTGGCGTCTCAGAGACTGCCGCTGTCGATTGGAGGGTCTGCTGCCTTCTCTATGCCTATATCTACTCCTATCTGCCTCAGTCGGCGTCACAGTCGGCAACGCAGCCTCTGCCAGCGTCTCTGTAGGTGTCTCAGTCGCTGCCGCTGTCGATTAGGTGGTCTGCTGCCTTCTCTAAGCCTATATTTACCCTTATCTGCCTCAGTCGGCGTCTCAGTCGGCGTCGCAACTTCTGTCAGCGTTTCTGAATGCGACTGAGTCGCTGCCGCTGTCGATTGGGGGGTCTGCTGCCTTCTCTATGCCTATATCTACCCCTATCTGCCTCAGTCGGCATCTCATTCGGCGTCGCAGCCTCTGTCAGCGTCTCTGTAGACATCTCAGTCGCTGCCGCTGTCGATTGGGGGGTCGTCTGCCTTCTCTATGCCATTATCTACCCCTCTCTGCCTCAGTCGGGGTCTGATTCGGCGTCGCAGCTTCTGTAAGCGTCTCTGTAGGCATCTTAGTCGCTGCCGCTGTCGATTGGGGGATCTGCTGCCTTCTCTATGCCTATATCTGTCGGCGTCTCTGTCGGCGTCGCAGCCTCTGTCAGCGTCTTTGTAGGCGTCTCAGTTGTTGCCGCTGTCGATTGAGGGGTCTACTGCCTTCTCTATGCCAATGTCTACCCCTCTCTGCCTCAGTCGGCGTCTCAGTCGGCGTCGCAGCCTCTGCTAGCGTCTCTGTAGGCGTCTCAGTCGCTACCGCTGTCGATTAGGAGGTCAGCTGCCTTCTCTATGCCTATATCTAACCCTATCTGCCTCAGTCGGCGTCTCAGTCGGCGTCGCAGCCTCTGTCAGGGTCTCTGTAGGCTCCTCAGTCGCTGCCGCTGTCGATTGGGGAGTGTGCTGCCTTCTCTAAGCCTATATCTACCCCTATCTGCCTCAGTCGGCGTCTCAGTCGGCGTCGCAGCCACTGTCAGCATATCTGTAGGCGTCTCAGTCGCTTCCGCTGTAGATTGGGGGGTCTGCTGCCTTCTCTATGCCTACATCTAGCCCTATCTGCCTCAGTCGACGTCTCAGTCGGCTTTGCAGCCTCTGTCAGGGTCTCTGTAGGCGTCTCAGTCGCTGCCGCTGTCGATTGGGGGGTCTGCTGCCTTCTCTATGCCTACATCTACCCCTATCTGCCTCAGTCGGCGTCTCAATCGTTGCCGCTCTCGATTGGGGAGTCTGCTACTTTCTCTATGCCTATATCTACCCCTATCTGCCTCAGTCGGCTTTTCAGTCGGCGTCTCAGTCGGCGTCACAGCCACTGTCAGTGTCTCTGTAGGCGTCTCAGTCGCTTCCGCTGTCGATTGGGGGGTCTGCTGCTTTCTCTATGCCTACATCTAACCCTATCTGCCTCAGTCGACGTCTCAGTCGGCTTCGCAGCCACTGTCAGCATCTCTGTAGGCGTCTCAGTCGCTGCCGCTGTTGATTGGGGGTTTGCTGCCTTCTCTATGCCTATATCTACCCCTATCTGCCTCAGTCGGCGTCTCAGTCGGCGTCGCAGCCTCTGTCAGCATCTCTGTTGGCGGCTCAGTCGGCGACTCAGTCGGAGTCGCTGCCACTCTCAGCGTCTCTGTAGGTATCTCAGTAGCTACCGCTGTTCATTGGGGGGTCTGCTACTTTCTCTATGCCTATATCTACCCCTATCTACCTCAGTCAGCATCTTAGTCGCTGCCGCTTTTGATTGGGGGGTCTGCTGCCTTCTATGTGCCTATATATACCCCTATCTGCCTCAGTCGGCGTTTCAGTGGGCGTCTCAGTCGCCATCGCAGCCTCTGTGAACGTCTCTGTAGCCGTCTCAGTTGTTGCCGATGTCGATTGGTGGGTCTGCTGCCTTCTCTATGCCTATATCTACCCCTACCTGCCTCGGTCGGCGTCACAGTCGGCTTCGCAGCCTCTGCCAGCATCTCTGTAGGTGTCTCAGTCGCTGCCGCTGCCGATTAGGGGGTCTGCTGCCTTCTCTAAGCCTATATCTACCCTTATCTGCCTCAGTCGGCGTCTCAGTCGGCGTCGCAACCTCTGTCAGCGTTTCTGAATGCGACTGAGTCGCTGCCGCTGTCGATTGGGGGGTCTGCTGCCTTCTCTATGCCTATATCTACCCCTATCTGCCTCAGTCGGCATCTCATTCGGCGTCGCAACCTCTGTCAGCGTCTCTGTAGACGTCTCAGTCAATGCCACTGTCGGATGGGGGGGTCTTCTGCCTTCTCTATGCCATTATCTACCCCTCTCTGCCTCAATCGGCGTCGCAGCCTCTGTCAGCTTCTCTGTAGGCGTCGCAGTCGCTGCCGCTTTCGATTGGGTTGTCTGCTAACTTCTCTATGCCTATATCTACCCCTATCTGCCTCAGCCGGCGTCGCAGCCTCTTTCAGCGTCTCTGTAGGCGTCTCAGTCGCTGCCTCTGTCGATTGGAGGGTCTGCTGCCTCCTCTGATCCAATATCTAACCCTATCTGCCTCAGTGGGCGTCTCAGTCAGCGTCGCTGCTCTGTCAGCGCCTCTGTAGGCGTCACAGTCGCTGCCGCTGTCGATTGGGGGGTCTGCTGCCTTCTCTATGCCTACATCTACCCCTATCTGCCTCAGTCGGCATCTCAGTCAGCTTCGCAGCCTCTGTAAGCGTGTCTGTAGGCATATAAGTCGCTGCCGATGTCGATTGGGGGGTCTGCTGCCTACTCTATGCCAATATTTACCCCTACCTGCCTCAGTCGGCGTCGCAGCCACTGTCAGCGTCTCTGTAGGCATCTCAGTCGCTGCCACTGTCGACTTGGGGGTCTGCTGCCTTCTCTATGCCTATATCTACCCCTATCTGATTCAGTTGGCGTCTCAGTCGGCGTCGCAGCCAATGTCAGCGTCTCTGTAGGCGTCTTAGTCGCTGCCGATGTCGATTGGGGGGTCTGCTGCCTACTCTATGCCAATATTTACCCCTACCTGCCTCAGTCGGCGTCGCAGCCACTGTCAGCGTCTCTGTAGGCGTCTCAGTCGCTGCCACTGTCGCTGCCACTGTCGATTGGGGGGTCTGCTGCCTTCTCTATGCTCATATCTACCCCTATATGCCTCTGTCGGCGTCGCAGCAACTGTCAGCGTCTCTGTAGGCATCTCAGTCGCTGCCCTTGTCGACTTGGGGGTCTGCTGCCTTCTCTATGCCTATATCTACCCCTATCTGCCTCAGTTGGCGTCTCAGTCGGCGTCGCAGCCAATGTCAGCGTCTCTGTAGGCGTCTCAGTCGCTGCCGCTGTCGATTGGGGGCTCTGCTGCCTTCTCTATGCCTATATCTACCCATATCTGCCTCAGTCGGTGTCTCAGTCAGAGTCTCAGTCGGCATCCCAGTCAGCATCGCAGCCTCTGTACGCGTCTCTGTAGGCATCTCAGTCGCTGCCGCTGTCGATTGGGGTGTCTGCTGCCTTCTCTAAGCCAATATCTACCCCTATCTGCCTCAGGTGGCGTCTCAGTCGGCGTCGCAGCCTCTGTCAGTGTCTCTGTAGGCGTCTTAGTCGCTGCCGCTGTCGATTGGGGGGTCTGCTTCCTACTCTCTGCCTATATCTACCCTTATCTGCCTCAGTCAGCGTCTCAGTCGGAGTCTCAGCCTCTGTCAGCGGCTCTGTAGGCGTCTCAGTCGCTGCCGCTATCGATTGGGGGACTGCTGCCTTCTCTAAGCCAATATCTACCCCTATCTGAATCTGTCGGCGTCTCAGTCGGCGTTGTAGCCGCTGTGAGCGTCTCTGTAGGCATATCAGTCGCTGCCGATGTGGTTTGGGTGGTCTGCTGCCTTCTCTATGCCTATATCTACCCCTATCTGCCTCAGTCGGAGTCTCAGTCAGCTTCGCAGCCTCTGTAAGCGTGTCTGTAGGCATATCAGTCGCTGCCGATGTCGATTGGGGGGTCTGCTGCCTACTCTATGCCAATATCTACCCCTATCTGCCTCAGTCGGCGTCGCAGCCTCTGTCAGCGTCTCTGTAGGGGTCTCAGTCGCTGCCGCTGTCGATTGGGGGGTCTGCTGCCTTCTCTATGCCCATATCTACCCCTATATGCCTCTGTCGGCGTCGCAGCCACTGTCAGCGTCTCTGTAACCATCTCAGTCGCTGCCACTGTCGCTGCCACTGTCGATTGGGGGGTCTGCTGCCTTCTCTATGCCCAAATCTACCCCTATATGCCTCTGTCGGCGTCGCAGCCACTTTCAGCGTCTCTGTAGGCATCTCAGTCGCTGCCACTGTCGACTTGGGGGTCTGCTGCCATCTCTATGCCTATATCTACCCCTATCTGCCTTAATTTTTCGTCTCAGTCGGAGTCTCAGCCTCTGTCAGCGGCTCTGTAGACGTCTCAGTCGCTGCCGCTGTCGATTGGGGGGTCTGCTGCCTTCTCTAAGAAAATATCTACCCCTATCTGCCTCAGTGGGTGTCTCAGTCGGCGTCGCAGCCTCTGTCAGCGCCTCTGTAGGCGTCGCAGTCGCTGCCCCTGTCGATTGGGGGTCCGTTGCTTTCTCTCTGCCTATATCTACCCCTATCTGCCTCAGTCGGCCTCTCAGTCGGAGTCTCAGATTCTGTCAGCGGCACTGTAGGCGTCTCAGTCGCTGCCGCTGTCGATTGGGAGGTCTGCTACCTTCTCTATGTCCATATATACACCTATCTGCCTCAGTCGGCGTCGCAGCCTCTGTCAGCTTCTCTGTGGGCGTCTCAGTCGCTGCCGCTGTCGATTGGGGGGGTCTGCTGCCTTCTCTAAGCCAATATCTAACCCCTTTCTGCTTCAGTGGGCGTCTCAGTCGACATCGCAGCCTCTGTCAGCGCCTCTGTAGGCGTCGCAGTCGCTGCCGCTGTCGATTGGGTTGTCTGCTACCTTCTCTATGCCTATATCTACCCCTATCTGCCTCAGTCGGCGACGCAGCCTATTTCAGCGTCTCTGTAGGCGTCTCAGTCGCTGCCGCTGTCGATTGGGGGGTCTGCTACCTTCTCTAAGCCAATATCTACCCCTATCTGCCTCAGTGGGCGTCTCAGTCGGCGTCGCAGCCTCTGTCAGCACCTCTGTAGGCGTCGCAGTCGCTGCCGCTGTCGATTGGGGGGTCTGCTGCCTTCTCTATGCCTACATCTACCCCTATCTGCGTCAATCGGCATCTCAGTCAGATTCGCAGCCTCTGTAAGCGTCTCTGTAGGCATATCAGTCGTTGCCGATGTCGATTGGGGGGTCTGCTGCCTACTCTATGGCTGTATCTACCCCTATCTGCCTCCGTCGGCATCTCAGTCGGTGTCGCAGCCTCTGTCAGCGTCTCTGTAGGGGTCTCAGTCGCTGCCGCTGTCGATTGGGGGGTATGCTGCCTTCTCTATGCCTATATCTACCCCTATCTGCCTCAGTCGGCATCTCAGTCAGCTTCGCAGCCTCTGTAAGCGTCTCTGTACGCGTCTCAGTCGTTGCCACTGTTGATTGGGGGGTCTGCTGTCTTCTCTATGCCCATATCTACCCGTATATGCCTCTGTCGGCGTTGCAGCCTCTGTCAGCGTCTCTGAAGGCATCTCAGTCGCTGCCACTGTCGACTAGGGGGTCTGCTGCCTTCTCTATGGCTATATCTACCCCTATCTGCCTCAGTCGGTGTCTCAGTCGGAGTCTCAGTCGGCATCTCAGTCAGCATCGCAGCCTCTGTAAGCGTCTCTGTAGGCATATCAGTCGCTGCCGCTGTCGATTGGGGTGTCTGCTGCCTTCTCTAAGCCAATATTTACCCCTATCTGAATCAGTCGGCGTCTCAGTCGGCGTCTCAGTCGCTGCCGCTGCCGATTGGGGGGTCTGCTGCTTTCTCTCTGCCTATATCTACCCCTATCTGCCTCAGTCAGCCTCTCAGTCGGAGTCTCAGCCTCTGTCAGCGGCTCTGCAGGCGTCTCAGTCACTGCCGCTGTCGATTGGGAGGTCTGCTGCGTTCTCTAATCCAATATCTACCCCTATCTGCCTCAGTCGGCGTTTCAGTCGGCGTCGCAGAATCTGTCAGCGCCTCTGTAGGCGTCTCAGTCGCTGCTGCTGTCGATTGGGTGGTCTGCTACCTTCTATATGCCCATATCTGCACCTATCTGCCTCAGTCGGCGTCGCAGCCTCTGTCAGCTTGTCTGTAGGCGTCTCAGTCACTGCCGCTGTCGATTGGGGGGTCTGCTGCCTTCTCTATGCCTATATCTAACCCTATCTGCCTCGGTCGGTGTCTCAGTCGGCGTCGCAGCCTCTGTCAGCGTCACTGTAGGCGTCTCAGCCGATGGCGCTGTCCATTGGGGGAGTTTGCTGCCTTCTTTATGCCTATATCTACCAATATCTGCCTTAGTCGGCGTCTCAGTTGGCGTCGCAGCCTCTGCCAGCGTCACTGCAGGCATCTCAGTCGCTGCCGCTGTCGACTAGGGGGTCTACTTCCTTCTCTATGGCTATATCTACCCCTATCTGCCTCAGTCGGTGTCTCAGTCGGAGTCTCAGTCGGCATCTCAGTCAGCATCGCAGCCTCTGTAAGCGTCTCTGTAGGCATATCAGTCGCTGCCGCTGTCGATTGGGGTGTCTGCTGCCTTCTCTAAGCCAATATTTACCCCTATCTGCCTCAGTCGGCGTCTCAGTCGGCGTCTCAGTCGCTGCCGCTGCCGATTGGGGGGTCTGCTGCTTGCTCTCTGCCTATATCTACCCCTATCTGCCTCAGTCGGCCTCTCAGTCGGAGTCTCAGCCTCTGTCAGCGGCTCTGCAGGCGTCTCAGTCGCTGCCGCTGTCGATTGGGAGGTCTGCTGCCTTCTCTAAGCCAATATCTACCCCTATCTGCCTCAGTCGGCGTTTCAGTCGGCTTCGCAGCCTCTGTCAGCGTCTCTGTACGCGTCTCAGTCGCTGCTACTGTCGATTGGGTTATCTGCTACCTTCTCTATGCTTATATCTACCCCTATCTGCCTCAGTCAGAGTCTCAGCCGCTGTCAGCGGCTCTGTAGGCGTCTCAGTCGCTGCCGCTGTCGATTGGGGTGGTCTGCTGCCTTCTCTATGAATATATCTACCACTATATGCCTCAGTCAGCGTCTCAGTCGGCTTCGCAGCCTCTGTCAGCGTCTCTGTACGCGTCTCAGTCGCTGCTACTGACGATTGGGTTATCTGCTACCTTCTCTATGCTTATATCTACCCCTATCTGCCTCAGTCAGAGTCTCAGCCGCTGTCAGCGGCTCTGTAGGCGTCTCAGTCGCTGCCGCTGTCGATTGGGGTGGTCTGCTGCCTTCTCTATGCCTACATCTACCCCTATCTGCCTCAGTCGGCATCTCAGTCAGCTTCGCAGCCTCTGTAAGCGTCTCTGTACGCGTCTCAATCGCTGCCACTGTCGATTGGGGGGTCTGCTGCCTTCTCTATGAATATATCTACCACTATCTGCCTCAGTCAACGTCTCAGTCGGCTTCGCAGCCTCTGTCAGCGTCTCTGTACGCGTCTCAGTCGCTGCTACTGTCGATTGGGTTATCTGCTACCTTCTCTATGCTTATATCTACCCCTATCTGCCTGAGTCGGAGTCTCAGCCTCTGTCAGCGGCTCTGTAGGCGTCGCAGTCGCTGCCGCTGTCGATTGGGGGGCCCGCTGCTTTCTCTCTGCCTATATCTACCCCTATCTGCCTCAGTCGGCCTCTCAGTCGGAGTCTCAGCCTCTGTCAGCGGCTCTGTAGGCGTCTCAGTCGCTGCCGCTGTCGATTGGGGGGTTTGCTACCTTCTCTATGCCCATATCTACACCTATCTGCCTCTGTCGGCGTCGCAGCCTCTGTCAGCTTCTCTGTAGGCGCCTCAGTCGCTGCCGCTGTCGATTGGGGGGTCTGCTGCCTTCTCTAAACCAATATCTAACTCCTTTCTGCCTCAGTGGGCGTCTCAGTCGACGTCGCAGCCTCTGTCAGCGCCTCTGTAGGCATCGCAGTCGCTGCCGCTGTCGATTGGGGTGGTCTGCTGCCTTCTCTATGCCTACATCTACCCCTATCTGCCTCAGTCGGCATCTCAGTCAGCTTCGCAGCCTCTGTAAGCGTGTCTGTAGGCATATCAGTCGCTGCCGATGTCGATTGGGGGGTCTGCTGCCTACTCTATGCCAATATCTACCCCTATCTGCCTCAGTCGGCGTCGCAACCTCTGTCAGCGTCTCTGTAGGGGTCTCAGTCTCTGCCGCTGTCGATTGGGGGTTGTGCTGCCTTCTCTATGCCTATATCTACCCCTATCTGCCTCAGTCGGCGTCTCAGTCAGCTTCGCAGCCTCTGTAAGCGTCTCTGTACGCGTCTCAATCGCTGCCACTGTCGATTGGGGGGTCTGCTGCCTTCTCTATGCCCATATCTACCCCAATATGCCTCTGTCGGCGTCGCAGACACTGTCAGCGTCTCTGTAGGCATCTCAGTCGCTGCCACTGTCGACTTGGGGGTGTGCTGCCTTCTCTATGCCTATATCTACCCCTATCTGCCTCAGTTGGCGTCTCAGTCGGCGTCGCAGCCAATGTCAGCGTCTCTGTAGGCGTCTCAGTCGCTGCCGCTGTCGATTGGGGGCTCTGCTGCCTTCTCTATGCCTATATCTACCCATATCTACCTCAGTCGGTGTCTCAGTCGGAGTCTCATTCGGCATCTCAGTCAGCATCGCAGCCTCTGTACGCTTCTCTGTAGGCGTCTCAGTCGCTGCCGATGTCGTTTGGGTGGTCTGCTGCCTTCTCTATGCCTATATCTACCCCTCTCTGCCTTAGTCGGCGTCTCAGTCGGCGTCGCAGCCGCTGTCAGCGTCTCTGCAGGGGTCTCAGTCGCTGTCGCTGTCGATTGGGGGGTCTGCTGCATTCTCTATGAATATATCTACCACTATCTGCCTCAGTCAGCGTCTCAGTCGGCTTCGCAGCCTCTGTCAGCGTCTCTGTACGCGTCTCAGTCGCTGCCACTGTCGATTGGGTTATCTGCTACCTTCTCTATGCGTATATCTACCCCTATCTGCCTCAGTCGGAGTCTCAGCCTCTGTCAGTGGCTCTGTAGGCGTCTCAGTCGCTGCCGCTATCGATTGGGAGCCTGCTGCCTTCTCTTAGCCAATATCTACCCCTATCTGAATCAGTCGGCGTCTCAGTCGGCGTCGCAGCCGCTGTCAGCGTCTCTGTAGGCATATCAGTCGCTGCCGATGTCGTTTGGGTGGTCTGCTGCCTTCTCTATGCCTATATCTACCCCTATCTGCCTCAGTCGGCCTCTCAGTCGGAGTCTCAGCCTCTGTCAGCGGCTCTGTAGGCGTCTCAGTCGCTGCCGCTGTCGATTGGGGGTTCTGCTGCCTTCTCTAAGAAAAATATCTACCCCTATCTGCCTCAGTGGGTGTCTCAATCGGCGTCGCAGCCTCTGTCAGCGCCTCTGTAGGCGTCGCAGTCGCTGCCAATGTCGATTGGGGGTCCGCTGCTTTCTCTCTGCCTATATCTACCCCTATGTGCCTCAGTCGGCCTCTCAGTCGGAGTCTCAGCCTCTGTCAGCGGCACTGTAGGCGTCGCAGTCGCTGCCGCTGTCGATTGGGTTGTCTGCTACCTTCTCTATGCCTATATCTACCCCTATCTGCCTCAGTCGGCGTCGCAGCCTCTTTCAGCGTCTCTGTAGGCGTCTCAGTCGCTGCCGCTGCCGATTGGAGGGTCTGCTGCCTCTTCTGAGCCAATATCTAACCCTATCTGCCTCAGTGGGCGTCTCAGTCGGCGTCGCAGCCTCTGTCAGCGTCTCTGTAGGCGTCTTAGTCGCTGCCGCTGTCGATTGGGGGGTCTGCTTCCTACTCTCTGCCTATATCTACCCTTATCTGCCTCAGTCAGCGTCTCAGTCGGAGTCTCAGCCTCTATCAGCGGCTCTGTAGGCGTCTCAGTCGCTGCCGCTATCGATTGGGGGACTGCTGCCTTCTCTAAGCCAATATCTACCCCTATCTGAATCTGTCGGCGTCTCAGTCGGCGTTGCAGCCGCTGTCAGCGTCTCTGTAGGCATATCAGTCGCTGCCGATGTCGTTTGGGTGGTCTGCTGCCTTCTCTATGCCTATATCTACCCCTATCTGCCTCAGTCGGAGTCTCAGTCAGCTTCGCAGCCTCTGTAAGCGTGTCTGTAGGCATATCAGTCGCTGCCGATGTCGATTGGGGGGTCTGCTGCCTACTCAACGCCAATATCTACCCCTATCTGCCTCAGTCGGCGTCGCAGCCTCTGTCAGCGTCTCTGTAGGGGTCTCAGTCGCTGCCGCTGTCGATTGGGGTGTCTGCTGCCTTCTCTAAGCCAATATCTACCCCTATCTGCCTCAGTCGGCGTCTCAGTCGGCGTCGCAGCCTCTGTCAGCGTCTCTGTAGGCGTCTTAGTCGCTGCAGCTGTCGATTGGGGGGTCTGCTTCCTACTCTCTGCCTATATCTACCCCTATCTGCCTCAGTCAGCGTCTCAGTCGGAGTCTCAGCCTCTGTCAGCGGCTCTGTAGGCGTGTCAGTCGCTGCCGCTATCGATTGGGGGCCTGCTGCCTTCTCTTAACCAATATCTACCCCTATCTGAATCAGTCGGCGTCTCAGTCGGCGTCGCAGCCGCTGTCAGCGTCTCTGTAGGCATATCAGTCGCTGCCGATGTCGTTTGGCTGGTCTGCTGCCTTCTCTATGCCTATATCTACCCCTATCTGCCTTAGTCGGCGTCTCAGTCGGCGTCGCAGCCGCTGTCAGCGTCTCTGCAGGGGTCTCAGTCGCTGCCGCTGTCGATTGGGGGGTCTGCTGCCTTCTCTATGAATATATCTACCACTATCTGCCTCAGTCAGCCTCTCAGTCGGCTTCGCAGCCTCTGTCAGCGGCGCTGTACGCGTCTCAGTCGCTGCCACTGTCGATTGGGTTATCTGCTACCTTCTCTATGCCTATAACTACCCCTATCTGCCGCAGTCGGAGTCTCAGCCTCTGTCAGCGGCTCTGTAGGCGTCTCAGTCGCTGCCGCTGTCGATTGGGGGGGGTCTGCTGCCTTCTCTAAGCCAATATCTACCCCTATCTGCCTCAGTCGGCGTCGCAGCCTCTTTCAGCGTCTCTGTAGGCGTCTCAGTCGCTGCCGCTGTCGATTGGGGAGTCCGCTGCTTTCTCTCTGCCTATATCCACCCCTATCTGCCTCAGTCGGCCTCTCAGTCGGAGTCTCAGCCTCTGTCAGCGGCTCTGTAGGCGTCTCAGTCGCTGCCGCTGTCGATTGGGGGGTCTGCTGCCTTCTCTAAGCCAATATCTACCCCTATCTGCCTCAGTGGGTGTCTCAGTCGGCGTCGCAGCCTCTGTCAGCGCCTCTGTAGGCGTCGCAGTCGCTGCCCCTGTCGATTGGGGGTCCGCTGCTTTCTCTCTGCCTATATCTACCCCTATCTGGCTCAGTCGGCCTCTCAGTCGGAGTCTCAGATTCTGTCAGCGGCACTGTAGGCGTCTCAGTCGCTGCCGCTGTCGATTGGGAGGTCTGCTACCTTCTCTATGTCCATATATACACCTATCTGCCTCAGTCGGCGTCGCAGCCTCTGTCAGCTTCTCTGTGGGCGTCTCAGTCGCTGCCGCTGTCGATTGGGGGGTCTGCTGCCTTCTCTAAGCCAATATCTAACCCCTTTCTGCTTCAGTGGGCGTCTCAGTCGACGTCGCAGCCTCTGTCAGCGCCTCTGTAGGCGTCGCAGTCGCTGCCGCTGTCGATTGGGTTGTCTGCTACCTTCTCTATGCCTATATCTACCCCTATCTGCCTCAGTCGGCGACGCAGCCTCTTTCAGCGTCTCTGTAGGCGTCTCAGTCACTGCCACTGTTGATTGGGGGGTCTGCTGCCTTCTCTATGCCCATATCTACCCCTATATGCCTCTGTCGGCGTTGCAGCCTCTGTCAGCGTCTCTGAAGGCATCTCAGTCGCTGCCACTGTCGACTAGGGGGTCTGCTGCCTTCTCTATGGCTATATCTACCCCTATCTGCCTCAGTCGGTGTCTCAGTCGGAGTCGCAGTCGGCATCTCAGTCAGCATCGCAGCCTCTGTAAGCGTCTCTGTAGGCATATCAGTCGCTGCCGCTGTCGATTGGGGTGTCTGCTGCCTTCTCTAAGCCAATATTTACCCCTATCTGCCTCAGTCGGCGTCTCAGTCGGCGTCTCAGTCGCTGCCGCTGCCGATTAGGGGGTCTGCTGCTTTCTCTCTGCCTATATCTACCCCTATCTGCCTCAGTCGGCCTCTCAGTCGGAGTCTCAGCCTCTGTCAGCGGCTCTGCAGGCGTCTCAGTCGCTGCCGCTGTCGATTGGGAGGTCTGCTGCCTTCTCTAAGCCAATATCTACCCCTATCTGCCTCAGTCGGCGTTTCAGTCGGCGTCGCAGAATCTGTCAGCGCCTCTGTAGGCATCTCAGTCGCTGCTGCTGTCGATTGGGTGGTCTGCTACCTTCTATATGCCCATATCTGCACCTATCTGCCTCAGTCGGCGTCGCAGCCTCTGTCAGCTTGTCTGTAGGCGTCTCAGTCACTGCCGCTGTCGATTGGGGGGTCTGCTGCCTTCTCTATGCCTATATCTAACCCTATCTGCCTCGGTCGGTGTCTCAGTCGGCGTCGCAGCCTCTGTCAGCGTCACTGTAGGCGTCTCAGCCGATGGCGCTGTCCATTGGGGGAGTTTGCTGCCTTCTTTATGCCTATATCTACCCCTATCTGCCTTAGTCGGCGTCTCAGTTGGCGTCGCAGCCTCTGCCAGCGTCACTGCAGGCATCTCAGTCGCTGCCGCTGTCGATTGCAGGGTCTGATACCTTCTCTCTGCCGATATCTACCCCTATCTGCCTCAGTCGGCGTCTCAGTCAGCTTCGCAGCCTCTGTCAGCGTCTCTGTACGCGTCTCAGTCGCTGCCGCTGTCGATTGGGGGGGGTCTGCTGCCTTCTCTATGCCTACATCTACCCCTATCTGCCTCAGTCGGCATCTCAGTCAGCTTCGCAGGCTCTGTAAGCGTCTCTGTAGGGATATCAGTCGCTGCCGATGTCGATTGAGAGGTCTGCTGCCGATGTCGATTGGGAGGTCTGCTGCCTTCTCTATGTCTATATCTACCCCTATCTGCCTCAGTCGACGTCTCAGTCGGCGTCGCAGCCTCTGTCAGCGTCTCTGTAGGGGTCTCAGTTGCTGCCGCTGTCGATTGGGGGGTCTGCTGCCTTCTCAATGCCTATATCTACCCCTATCTGCGTCAGTCAGCAGCCTCTGTCAGCGTCTCTGTAGGTGTCTCAGCCGTTTGCGCTGTCGATCTGCTGCCTTCTCTATTCCTATATCTACCCCCACCTGCCTCAGTCGGCGTCTCAGTCGGCGTCGCAGTCTCTGTCAACGTCTCTGTACGCGTCTCAGTCGCTACCGCTGTCGATTGGGGGGTCTGCTGCCTTCTCTATGCTTATACCAACCTTATCTGCCTCAGTCGACGTCTCAGTCGGCGTCGCAGCCTGTGTCAGCGTCTCTGTAGACGTCTCAGTCGCTGTCGATTGGGGGGTCTGCTGCTTTCTCTATGCCTATATCTACCCCTATCTGCCTCAGCCGGTGTCTTAGTCGGCGTCGCAACCGCTGTCAGTGTCTCTTTAGGCGTCTCAGTCGCTGCCGCTGTCGATTGGGGACCTGCTGCCTTCTCTAAGCCAATATCTACCCCTATCTGCCTCAGTCGGCGTCTCAGTCGGCGTCGCAGCGTCTTTCAGCGTCTCTGTAGGCGTCTCAGTCGCTGCCGCTGTCGATTGGGGGGTCTGCTGCCTTCTCAATGCCTATATCTACCCCTATCTGCCTCAGTCGGCGTCTCAGTCAGCTTCGCAGCCTCTGTGAGCGTCTCTGTACGCGTCTCAATCGCTGCCACTGTCGATTGGGCGGTCTGCTGCCTTCTCTATGCCCATATCTACCCCTATCTGCCTCTGTCCTCGTCGCAGCCTCTGTTAGCGTCTCTGTAGGCATATCAGTCGCTGCCGCTGTCGATTGGGGGCCTGCTGCCTTCTCTAAGCCAATATCTACCCCTATCTGCCTCAGTCGGCGTCGCAGCGTCTTTCAGCGTCTCTGTACGCGTCTCAGTCGCTGCCGCTGTCGATTGGGGAGTCTGCTGCCTTCTCTATGCCTACATCTGCCTCAGTCGGCATCTCAGTCAGCTTCGCAGGCTCTGTAAGCGTCTCTGTAGGCATATCAGTCGCTGCCGATGTCGATTGGGGCGTCTGTTGCCTTCTCTATGCCTATATCTACCCCTATCTGCCTCAGTGGGCGTCTCAGTCGGCGTCGCAGCCTCTGTCAGCGCCTCTGTAGGCGTCGCAGTCGGTGCCGCTGTCGATTGGGGGGTCTGCTACCTACTCTATGCCTATATTTACCCCTATCTGCCTCAGTGGGCATCTCAGTCGGCGTCGCAGCCTCTGTCGGCGCCTCTGTAGGCGTCGCAGTCGCTGCCGCTGTCGATTGGGTGGTCTCCTACCTTCTCTATGCCCATATCTACACCTATCTACCTCAGTCGGCGTTGCAGCCTCTGTCAGCTTGTCTCTAGTTGTCTCAGTCACTGCCGCTGTCGATTGGGGGGTCTGCTGCCTTCTCTATGCCTACATCTACCTCTATCTGCCTCAGTCGGCATCTCAGTCAGTTTCGCAGCCTCTGTCAGCGTCGCTATAGGGGTCTCAGTCACTGGGGTTGTCGAATGGGGGTCTGCTGCCTTCTCTATGCCCATATCTACCCCTATCTGCCTCTGTGCTCGTCGCAGCCTTTGTCAGCGTCTCTGTAGTCGTTTTAGTCGCTGCCACTGTCGACGTGAGGATCTGCTGCCTTCTCTATGCTTATACCAACATTATCGCAGCCTGTATCAGCGTCTCTGTGGGCGTCTTAGTCGTTGCCGCTGTCGATTGGGCGGTCTGCTGCCTACTCGCTGCCTATTTCTACCCCTATCTGATTCAGTCAGCATCTCAGTCAGCGTCGCAGCCCCTATAAGCGTCTCTGTAGACATATCAGTCGCTGCCGATGTCGATTGCCTTCTCTATGCCTATAACTACCCCTACCTGCCTCAGACGGCGTCGCAGTCTCTGTCAACGTCTCTGTACGCATCTCAGTCGCTGCCGCTGTCGATTGGGTGGTCTGCTGCCTTCTATATGCTTATACCAACCTTATCTGCCTCAGTCGACGTCTCAGTCGACGTCGCAGCCTGTGTCAGCGTCTCTGTAGGCGTCTTAGTCGCTGCCGCTGTCGATTGGGGGGTCTGCTGCCTACTCTCTGCCTATATCTACCCCTATCTGCCTCAGTCGGCCTCTCAGTCGGAGTCTCAGCCTCTGTCAGCGCCGCTGTAATCGTCTCAGTCGCTGCCGCTGTCGAATGGGGGTCTGCTGCCTTTTCTAAGCCAATATCTACCCCTATCTGCCTCAGTCGGCATCTCAGTCGGCGTCGCAGCCTCTGTCAGCGCCTCTGTAGGCGTCTCAGTCGTTGCCGCTGTCGATTGGGGGGTCTGCTACCTTCTCTATGCCCATATCTACACCTATCTGCCTCAGTCGGCGTCGCAGCCTCTGTCAGCTTCTCTGTACGCGTCTCAGTCACTGCCGCTGTCGATTGGCGGGTCTGCTGCCTTCTCTATGCTTATACCAACCTTATCTGCCTCAGTCGACGTCTCAGTCGGCGTCGCAGCCTGTGTCAGCGTCTCTGTAGGTGTCTTAGTCGCTGGCGCTGTCGATTGGGGGGTCTTCTGCCTTCTTTATGCCTATATCTACCCCTATCTGCCTCAGTCGGCGTTGCAGCCCCTGGTAGCATCTCTGTAGGCGTCTCAGTCGCTGCCGCTGTCGATTGGGGGTCTGCTGCTTTCTCTCTGCCTATATCTACCCCTATCTGCCTCAGTCGGCCTCTCAGTCGGAGTCTCAGCCTCTGTCAGCGGCTCTGTAGGCGTCTCAGTCGCTGCCGCTGCCGATTGGGGGGGTCTGCTGCCTTCTCTAAGCCAATATCTACCCCTATCTGCCTCTCTCGGCGTCTCAGTTGGCGTCGCAGCCTCTGTCAGCGCCTCTGTAGGCGTCTCAGTCGCTGCCGCTGTCGATTGGGGGGTCTGCTACCTTCTCTATGCCCATATCTAAACCTATCTGCCTCAGTGGGCGTCGCAGCCTCTGTCAGCTTCTTTGTAGGCGTCTCAGACACTGCCTCTGTCGATTGGGGGGGTCTGCAGCCTTCTCTATGCCTATATCTACCCCTATCTGCCTCAGTCGACGTCTCAGTCGGCGTCGCAGCCTGTGACAGCGTCTCTGTAGGCGTCTTAGGTTCTGGCGCTGTCGATTGGGGGGTCTTCTGCCTTCTTTATGCCTATATCTACCCCTATCTGCCTCAGTCGGCGTCGCAGCCTCTGGCAGAATCTCTGTAGGCGTCTCAGTCGCTGCCGCTCTCCATTGGGGGGTCTGCTGCCTTCTCTATGCCTATGCATACCCCTATCTGCCTCAGTCGGCGTCGCAGCCTCTGTCAGCGTCCCTGTAGGCATCTCAGTTGCTGGCGCTGTCGATTGGGAGGTCTGCTGCCTTATCTATGCCTATATCTACCCATACCTGCCTCAGTCGGCGTCTCAGTCGGCGTCGCAGCCTATGTCAAAGTCTCTGTACGCGTCTCAGTCGCTGCCGCTGTCGATTGGGGTGTCTGCTGCTTTCTCTATGCCCATATCTACACCAATCTGCCTCATTTGGCGTCTCAGTTGGCGTCGCAGCCTCTGCCAGCGTCACTGTAGGCGTCTCAGTCGCTGCCGCTGTGGATTGGGGGGTCTGCTGCTTACTCTCTACCTATATCTACCACTATCTGCCTCAGTCGGCATCTCAGTGAGCTTCGCAGCCTGTGTAAGCGTCTCTGTAGGCATATCAGTCGCTGCCGATGTCGATTGGGGGGTCTGCTGCCTTCTCTATGCCTATATCTACCCCTATCTGCCTCAGTCGGCGTCTCAGTCGGCGTCTCAGTCGGCGTCGCAGCCTCTGTCAACGTCTCTGTAGGGGTCTCAGTCGCTGCCGCTGTCGATTGGGGGGTCTGCTGCCTTCTCTATGCTTATATCTACCCCTATCTGCCTCAGTCGGCGTCTCAGTCGGCGCCGCAGCCTCTTTCAACGTCTCTGTAGGGGTCTCAGTCGCTGCCGCTGTCGATTGGGGGGGTCTGCTGCCTTCTGTATGTCTATCTCTACCCCTATCTGCCTCAGTCGGCGTCTCAGTCGGCGTCGCAGCCTCTGTCAGCATCTCTGAAGGCATCTCAGTCGCTGCCGCTGTCGGTTTGGGGGTCTGCTGCCTTCTCTATGCATATATCTACGCCTATCCGCCTCAGTCGGCGTCTCAGTCGGAGTCTCAGTCGGCATCTCAGTCAGCATCGCAACCTCTGTAAGGGTCTCTGTAGGCATATCAGTCGCTGCCGCTGTCGATTGGGGTGTCTGCTGCCTTCTCTATGCCTATATCTACCCCTATCTGCCGCATTTGGCGTCTCAGTTGGCGTCGCAGCCACTGCCAGCGTTACTGCAGGCGTCTCAGTCGCTGCCGCTGTCGATTGGGGGTCTGCTGCTTACTCTCTGCCTATATCTACCCTTATCTGCCTCAGTCGACGTCTCAGTCGGAGTCTCAGCCTCTGTGAGCGGCTGGGGGGGGTCTTCTGCCTTCTCCAGGCCAATATCTATCCCTATCTGCCTCAGTCGGCGTCGCAGCTTCTGTCAGCTTCTCTAAGTCACTGCCGCTATCGATTGAGGGGTCTATGCCGATATCTACCCCGATCTGCCTCAGTCGGCATCTTAGTCTTCGTTGCAGCCTATGTCAGCGTCTCTGTAGGCGTATCAGCCGTTGGCGCTGTAGATTGGGGTGTCTGCTGCCTTCTCTATGCCTATTTCTGCCCCTCTCTTTCTCAGTCGGCGTCTCAGTCGGCGTCGCAGCCTCTGTCAGCGTCTCTGTAGGCGTCTCAGTCGCTGCCGCTGTCGATTGGGGGGTCTGCTGAGTTCTCTATGCTTATACCAACCTTATCTGCCTCAGTTGACGTCTCAGTCGGCGTCGCAGCCTGTGTCAGCGTCTCTGTAGGCGTCTTAGTCGCTGCCGCTGTCGATTGGGGGTCTGCTGCCTTCTTTATGCCTATATCTACCCCTATCTGCCTCAGTAGGCGTCGCAGCCGCTGTCAGCAGCTTTGTAGGCGTCTCAGTCGCTGCCGCTGTCGATTGGGGTGTCTGCTGAGTTCTCTATGCTTATACCAACCTTATCTGCCTCATTTGGCGTCTCAGTCGGCGTCTCAGTCGGCGTCTCCGTCGGCGGCGCAGTCTCTGTCAGCGTCTCTGTAGGCGTCTCAGTCGCTGCCGCTGTCAATTGGGGCGTCTGCTGCTTTCTCTCTGCCTATATCTACCCCTATCTGCCTCAGTCGGCCTCTCAGTCGGAGTCTCAGCCTCTGTCAGCGCCTCTGTAGGCGTCTCAGTCGCTGCCGCTGTCGATTGGGGGGTCTGCTGCCTTCTCTAAACTAATATCTACCCCAATCTGCTTCAGTCGGCATCTCAGTCAGCGTCGCAGCCTCTGTCAGCGCCTCTGTAGGCGTCACAGTCGTTGCCGCTGTCGATTGGGGGGTCTGCTACCTTCTCTATGCCCATATCTACACCTATCTGCCTCAGTCGGCGTCGCAGCTTCTGTCAGCTTCTCTGTACGCGTCTCAGTCACTGCCGCTGTCGATTGGGGGTCTGCTGCCTTCTCTAAGCCAATATCATCCCCTATCTGCCTCAGTCGGCGTCTCAGTTGGCGTCTTAGTCGGTGTCTCAGTCCGCGGAGCAGCCTCTTTCAGCGTCTCTGTAGGCGTCTCAGTCGCTGCCGCTGTCGATTGGGGGGTCTGCTGCTTTCTCTCTGCCTATATCTACCCCTATCTGCCTCAGTCGGCCTCTCAGTCGGAGTCTCAGCCTCTGTCAGAGGCTCTGTAGGCGTCTCAGTCGCTGCCGCTGTCGATTGGGGGGTCTGCTGCTTTCTCTCTGCCTATATCTACCCCTATCTGCCTCAGTCGGCCTCTCAGTCGGCGTCGCAGCCTCTGTCAGCTTCTCTGTACGCGTCTCAGTCACTGCCGCTGTCGATTGGTTGGTCTGCTGCCTTCTCTAAGCCAATATCAACATCTATCTGCCTCAGTCGGCGTCTCAGTTGGCGTCTCAGTCGGCGTCTCAGTCGGCGGCGCAGCCTCTTTCAGCATCTCTGTAGGCGTCTCAGTCGCTGCCGCTGTCGATTGGGGGGTCTGCTGCTTTCTATCTGCCTATATCTACCCCTATCTGCCTCAGTCGGCCTCTCAGTCGGAGTCTCAGCCTCTGTCAGCGCCTCTGTAGGCGTCTCAGTCGCTGCCGCTGTCGATTGGGGGGTCTGCTGCCTTCTCTAAACCAATATCTACCCCTATCTGCCCCAGTCGGCATCTCAGTCGGCGTCGCAGCCTCTGTCAGCGCCTCTGTAGGCGTCTCAGTCGTTGCCGCTGTCGATTGGGGTGTCTGCTACCTTCTCTATGCCCATATCTACACCTATCAGCCTCAGTCGGCGTCGCAGCCTCTGTCAGCTTCTCTGTACGCGTCTCAGTCACTGCCGCCATCGATTGGGGGGTCTGCTGCCTTCTCTAAGCCAATATCATCCCCTATCTGCCTCAGAAGCCGTCTCAGTTGGCGTCTCAGTCGGCGTCTCAGGCGGCGGCGCAGCCTCTTTCAGCGTCTCTGTAGGCGTCTCAGTCTCTGCCGCTGTCGATTGGAGGGTCTGCTGCTTTCTCTCTGCCTATATCTACCCCTATCTGCCTCAGTCGGCCTCTCAGTCGGAGTCTCAGCCTCTGTCAGCGCCTCTGTAGGCGTCTCAGTCGCTGCCGCTGTCGATTGGGGGGTCTGCTGCCTTCTCTAAGCCAATATCAACCCCTATCTGCCTCAGTCGGCGTCTCAGTTGGCGTCTCAGTCGGTGTCTCTGTCGGCGGCGCAGCCTCTTTCAGCGTCTCTGTAGGCGTCTCAGTCGCTGCCGCTGTCGATTGGGGGGTCTGCTGCTTTCTCTCTGCCTATATCTACCCCTATCTGCCTCAGTCGGCATCGCAGCCTCTTTCAGCGTCTCTGTAGGCGTCTCAGTCGCTGCCGCTGTGGATTGGGGGGTCTGCTGCCTTCTCTAAGCCAATATCTACCCCTATCTGCCTCAGTCGGCGTCTCAGTCGGCGTCGCAGCCTCTGTCAGCGCCTCTGTAAGCGTCTCAGTCGCTGCCGCTGTGGATTGGGGGGTCTGCTGCCTTCTCTAAGCCAATATCATCCCCTATCTGCCTCAGAAGCCGTCTCAGTTGGCGTCTCAGTCGGCGACTCAGGCGGCGGCGCAGCCTCTTTCAGCGTCTCTGTAGGCGTCTCAGTCGCTGCCGCCATCGATTGGGGGGTCTGCTGCCTTCTCTAAGCCAATATCATCCCCTATCTGCCTCAGAAGCCGTCTCAGTTGGCGTCTCAGTCGGCGTCTCAGTCGGAGTCTCAGCCTCTGTCAGCGTCTCTGTAGGCATCTCAGTCACTGCCACTGTTGTCTTGGGGGTCTGCTGCCTTCTCTATGTTTATATCTACCCCTATCTGCCTCAGTCGGCATCTCAGTCAGCATCGCAGCCTCTGTCAGCTTCTCTGTACGCGTCTCAGTCACTGCCGCTGTCGATTGGGGGGTCTGCTGCCTTTTCTATGCCTATACCAACCTTATCTGCCTCAGTCGACGTCTCAGTCGGCGTCGCAGCCTGTGTCAGCATCTCTGTAGGCGTCTTAATCGCTGCCGCTGCCGATTGGGGGTCTGCTGCCTACTCTCTGCCTATATCTACCCCTATCTGCCTCAGTCGGCGTCTCAGTCGGGGACTCAGCCTCTGTCAGAGGCTCTGTAGGCGTCTCAGTCGCTGCCGCTGTCGATTGGGGGGGTCTGCTGCCTTCTCTAAGCCAATATCTACCCCTATCTGCCTCAGTCGGCATCGCAGCCTCTTTCAGCGTCTCTGTAGGCGTCTCAGTCGCTGCCGCTGTGGATTGGGGGGTCTGCTGCCTTCTCTAAGCCAATATCTACCCCTATCTGCCTCAGTCGGCGTCTCAGTCGGCGTCGCAGCCTCTGTCAGCGCCTCTGTAAGCGTCTCAGTCGCTGCCGCTGTCAATAGGGGGTCTGCTACCTTCTCTATGCCCATATCTACACCTATCTGCATCAGTCGGCGTCGCAGCCTCTGTCAGCTTCTCTGTACGCGTCGCAGTCACTGCCGGTGTCGATTGGGGGGTCTGCTGCCTTCTCTATGCTTATACCAACCTTATCTGCCTCAGTCGACGTCTCAGTCGGCGTCGCAGCCTCTGTCAGACGCTCTGTAGGCGCCTCAGTCGCTGCCGCTGTCGATTGGGGGGTCTGCTGCCTTCTCTAAGCCAATATCTACCCCAATCTGCGTCAGTCGGCGTCTCAGTCAGCATCGCAACCTCTTTCAGCGTCTCTGTAGGCGTTTCAGTCGATGCCGGTGTTGATTGGGGGGTCTGACGCTTTCTCTCTGCCTATATCTACCCCTATCTGCCTCAGTCGGCCTCTCAGTCGGAGTCTCAGCTTCTGTCAGCGGCTCTGTAGGCGTCACAGTCGCTGCCGCTGTCCATTGGGGGGTCTGCTGCCTTCTCTATGCCTATACATACCCCTATCTGCCTCAGTCGGAGTCGCAGCCTCTGTCAGCGTCTCTGTAGGCATGTCAGGGGCTGGGGCTGTCGATTGGGAGGTCTGCTGCCTTATATATGCGTATATCTACCCATACCTGCCTCAGTCGGCGTCTCAGTCGGCGTCGCAACCTCTGTCAACGTCTCTGTACGCGTCTCAGTCGCTGCCGCTGTCGATTGGGGTGTCTGCTGCTTTCTCTATGCCCATATCTACACCTATCTGCCTCATTTGGTGTCTCAGTTGGCGTCGCAGCCTCTTTCAGCGTCTCTGTAGGCGTCTCAGTCGCTGCCGGTGTCGATTGGGGGGTCTGCCGCTTTCTCTCTGCCTATATCTACCCCTATCTGCCGCAGTCGGCCTCTCAGTCGGAGTCTCAGCCTCTGTCAGCGCCTCTGTAGGCGTCTCAGTCGCTGCCGCTGTCGATTGGGGGGTCTGCTACCTTACCTATGCCCATATCTAAACATATCTGCCTCAGTGGGCGTCGCAGCCTCTGTCAGCTTCTTTGTCGGCGTCTCAGTCACTGCCGCTGTCGATTGGGGGGTCTTCTGCCTTCTCTATGCCTATATCTACCCCTATCTGCCTCAGTCGACGTCTCAGTCGGCGTCGCAGCCTGTGACAGCGTCTCTGTAGGCGTGTCAGGGGCTGGCGCTGTCGATTGGGAGGTCTGCTGCCTTATCTATGCCTATATCTACCCATACCTGCCTCAGTCGGCGTCTCAGTCGGCGTCGCAGCCTCTGTCAACGTCTCTGTACGCGTCTCAGTCGCTGCCGCTGTCGATTGGGGGGTCTGCTACCTTCTCTATGCCCATATCTACACCTATCTGTCTCAGTCGGCTTCTCATTTGGCGTCTCAGTCGGCATCTCAGTCGGCGGCGCAGCCTCTTTCAGCGTCTCTGTAGGCGTCTCAGTCGCTGCCGCTGTCGATTGGGGGGTCTGCTGCTTTCTCTCTGCCTATATCTACCCCTATCTGCCTCAGTCGGCCTCTCCGTCGGAGTCTCAGCCTCTGTCAGCGGCTCTGTAGGCGTCTCAGTCGCTGCCGCTGTCGATTGGGGGGTCTGCTGCCTTCTCTAAACCAATATCTACCCCAATCTGCCTCAGTCGGCATCTCAGTCGGCGTCGCAGCCTGTGACAGCGTCTCTGTAGGCATCTTAGGTTCTGGCGCTGTCGATTGGGGGGTCTGCTACCTTCTCTATGCCCATATCTGCCTCAGTCGGCGTCGCAGCCTCTGTCAGCTTCTCTGTAAGCGTCTCAGTCACTGCCGCTGTCGATTGGGGGGTCTGCTGCCTTCTCTAAGCCAATATCATCCCCTATCTGCCTCAGTCGGCGTCTCATTTGGCGTCTCAGTCGGCGTCTCAGTCGGCGTCGCAACCTCTGTCAGCGTCTCTGTAGGCGTCTCAGTCGCTGCCGCTGTCGATTGGGGGGTCTGCTGCTTTCTCTCTGCCTATATCTACCCCTATCTGCCTCAGTCGGCGTCTCATTTGGCGTCTCAGTCGGAGGCGCAGCCTCTTTCAGCGTCTCTGTAGGCGTCTCAGTCGCTGCCGATGTCGATTGGGGGGTCTGCTGCTTTCTCTCTGCCTATATCTACCCCTATCTGCCTCAGTCGGCCTCTCAGTCGGAGTCTCAGCCTCTGTCAGCGCCTCTGTAGGCGTCTCAGTCGCTGTCGCTGTCGTTTGGGGGGGTCTGCTGCCTTCTCTAAGCCAATATAAACCCCTATCTGCCTCAGTCGGCGTCGCATTTGGCGTCTCAGTCGGTGTCTCTGTCGGCGGCGCAGCCTCTTTCAGCGTCTCTGTAGGCGTCTCAGGCGCTGCCGCTGTCGAATGGGCGGTCTGCAGCTTTCTCTCTGCCTATATCTACCCCTATCTGGCTCAGTCGGCCTCTCAGTCGGAGTCTCAGCCTCTGTCAGCGCCTCTGTAGGCGTCTCAGTCGCTGCCGCTGTCGATTGGGGGGTCGGCTGCCTTCTCTAAGCCAATATCTACCCCTATCTGCCTCAGTCGACGTCTCAGTCGGCGTCGCAGCCTGTGTCAGCGTGTCTGTAGGCAAATCAGTCGCTGCCGATATCGATTGGGGGGTCTGCTGCCTTCTCTATGCCTATATCTACCCATATCTGCCTCAGTCGGCGTCTCAGTCGGCGTCTCAATCGGCGTCGCAGCCTCTGTCAGTGTCTCTGTAGGGGTCTCAGTCGCTGCCGCTGTCGATTGGGGGGTCTGCTGCTTTCTCTCTGCCTATATCTACCCCTATCTGCCTCAGTCGGCCTCTCAGTCGGAGTCTCAGCCTCTGTCAGCGCCTCTGTAGGCGTCTCAGTCGCTGCCGCTGTCGATTGGGGGGTCGGCTGCCTTCTCTAAGTCAATATCTACCCCTATCTGCCTCAGTCGGCATCTCAGTCGGCGTCGCAACCTCTGTCAGCGCCTCTGTAGGCGTCTCAGTCGCTGCCGCTGTCCATTGGGGGGGGGTCTGCTGCCTTCTCTATGCCTATACATACCCCTATATGCCTCAGTCGGCGTCGCAGCCTCTGTCAGCGTCTCTGTAGGCGTGTCAGGGGCTGGCGATGTCGATTGGGAGGTCTGCTGCCTTATCTAAGCCTATATCTACCCATACCTGCCTCAGTCGGCGTCTCAGTCGGCGTCGCAGCCTCTGTCAACGTCTCTGTACGCGTCTCAGTCGCTGCCGCTGTCGATTGGGGGGTCTGCTACTATCTCTATGCCCATATCTACACCTATCTGCCTCAGTCGGCGTCTCATTTGGCGTCTCAGTCGGCGGCGCAGCCTCTTTCAGCGTCTCTGTAGGCGTCTCAGTCGCTGCCGATGTCGATTGGGGGGTCTGCTGCTTTCTCTCTGCCTATATCTACCCCTATCTGCCTCAGTCGGCCTCTCAGTCGGAGTCTCAGCCTCTGTCAGCGCCTCTGTAGGCGTCTCAGTCGCTGTCGCTGTCGTTTGGGGGGGTCTGCTGCCTTCTCTAAGCCAATATAAACCCCTATCTGCCTCAGTCGGCGTCTCATTTGGCGTCTCAGTCGGTGTCTCTGTCGGCGGCGCAGCCTCTTTCAGCGTCTCTGTAGGCGTTTCAGGCGCTGCCGCTGTCGAATGGGCGGTCTGCTGCTTTCTCTCTGCCTATATCTACCCCTATCTGCCTCAGTCGGCCTCTCAGTCGGAGTCTCAGCCTCTGTCAGCGCCTCTGTAGGCGTCTCAGTCGCTGCCGCTGTCGATTGGGGGGTCGGCTGCCTTCTCTAAGCCAATATCTACCCCTATCTGCCTCAGTCGACGTCTCAGTCGGCGTCGCAGCCTGTGACAGCGTCTCTGTAGGCGTGTCAGGGGCTGGCGCTGTCGATTGGGAGGTCTGCTGCCTTATCTATGCCTATATCTACCCATACCTGCCTCAGTCGACGTCTCAGTCGGCGTCGCAGCCTGTGTCAGCGTCTCTGTAGGCGTCTTAGTCGCTGCCGCTGCCAATTGGGGGGTCTGCTGCCTACTCTCTGCCTATATCTACCCTTAACTGCCTCAGTCGGGGTCTCAGTCGGAGCCTCAGCCTCTGTCAGAGGCTCTGTAGGCGCCTCAGTCGCTGCCGCTGTCGATTGGGGGGTCTGGTGCCTTCTCTAAGCCAATATCTACCCCTATCTGCGTCAGTCGGCGTCTCAGTCAGCATCGCAACCTCTTTCAGCGTCTCTGTAGGCGTCTCAGTCGATGCCGGTGTTGATTGGGGGGTCTGACGCTTTCTCTCTGCCTATATCTACCCCTATCTGCCTCAGTTGGCCTCTCAGTCGGAGTCTCAGTCTCTGTCAGCGGCTCTGTAGGCGTCTCAGTCGCTGCCGCTGTCCATTGGGGGGTCTGCTGCCTTCTCTATGCCTATACATACCCTTATCTGCCACAGTCGGCGTCGCACCCTCTGTCAGCGTCTCTGTAGGCGTGTCAGGGGCTGGCGCTGTCGATTGGGAGGTCTGCTGCCTTATATATGCGTATATCTACCCATAACTGCCTCAGTCGGCGTCTCAGTCGGCGTCGCAGCCTCTGTCAACGTCTCTGTACGCGTCTCAGTCGCTGCCGCTGTCGATTGTGGTGTCTGCTGCTTTCTCTATGACCATATCTACACCTATCTGCCTCATTTGGCGTCTCAGTTGGCGTCGCAGCCTCTTTCAGCGTCTCTGTAGGCGTCTCAGTCGCTGCCGGTGTCGATTGGGGGGTCTGCCGCTTTCTTTCTGCCTATCTCTACCCCTATCTGCTTCAGTCGGCCTCTCAGTCGGAGTCTCAGCCTCTGTCAGCGCCTCTGTAGGCGTCTCAGTCGCTGCCGCTGACGATTGGGGGGTCTGCTACCTTATCTATGCCCATATCTAAACCTATCTGCCTCAGTGGGCGTCGCAGCCTCTGTCAGCTTCTTTGTCGGCGTCTCAGTCACTTCCGCTGTCGATTGGGGGGTCTGCTGCCTTCTCTATGCCTATATCTACCCCTATCTGCCTCAGTTGACGTCTCAGTCGGCGTCGCAGCCTGTGACACCGTCTCTGTAGGCGTCTTAGGTTCTGGCGCTGTCGATTGGGGGTCTGCTGCCTTCTTTATGCCTATATATACCCCTCTCTGCGTCAGTCGGCGTCGCAGCCTCTGGCAGAATCTCTGTAGGCGTCTCAGTCGGTGCCGCTGTCCATTGGGGGGGTCTGCTGCCTTCTCTATGCCTATATATACCCCTATCTGCCTCAGTCGGCGTCGCAGCCTCTGTCAGCGTCTCTGTAGGCGTGTCAGGGGCTGGCGATGTCGATTGGGAGGTCTGCTGCCTTATCTATGCCTATATCTACCCATACCTGCCTCAGTCGGCGTCTCAGTCGGCGTCGCAGCCTCTGTCAACGTCTCTGTACGCGTCTCAGTCGCTGCCGCTGTCGATTGGGGGGTCTGCTACTATCTCTATGCCCATATCTACACCTATCTGCCTCAGTCGGCGTCTCATTTGGCGTCTCAGTCGGCGGCGCAGCCTCTTTCAGCGTCTCTGTAGGCGTCTCAGTCGCTGCCGATGTCGATTGGGGGGTCTGCTGCTTTCTCTCTGCCTATATCTACCCCTATCTGCCTCAGTCGGCCTCTCAGTCGGAGTCTCAGCCTCTGTCAGCGCCTCTGTAGGCGTCTCAGTCGCTGTCGCTGTCGTTTGGGGGGGTCTGCTGCCTTCTCTAAGCCAATATAAAACCCTATCTGCCTCAGTCGGCGTCTCATTTGGCGTCTCAGTCGGTGTCTCTGTCGGCGGCGCAGCCTCTTTCAGCGTCTCTGTAGGCGTCTCAGGCGCTGCCGCTGTCGAATGGGCGGTCTGCTGCTTTCTCTCTGCCTATATCTACCCCTATCTGCCTCAGTCGGCCTCTCAGTCGCAGTCTCAGCCTCTGTCAGCGCCTCTGTAGGCGTCTCAGTCGCTGCCGCTGTCGATTGGGGGGTCGGCTGCCTTCTCTAAGCCAATATCTACCCCTATCTGCCTCAGTCGGCATCTCAGTCGGCGTCGCAACCTCTGTCAGCGCCTCTGTAGGCGTCTCAGTCGTTGCCGCTGTCGATTGGGGGGTCTGCTACTATCTCTATGCCCATATCTACACCTATCTGCCTCAGTCGGCGTCGCAGCCTCTGTCAGCTTCTCTGTACGCGTCTCAGTCACTGCCGCTGTCGTTTGGGGGGGTCTGCTGCCTTCTCTATGCTTATACCAACCTTATCTGCCTCAGTCGACGTCTCAGTCGGCGTCGCAGCCTGTGTCAGCGTCTCTGTAGGCGTCTTAGTCGCTGCCGCTGCCGATTGGGGGGTCTGCTGCCTACTCTCTGCCTATATCTACCCCTATCTGCCTCAGTCGGCGTCTCAGTCGAAGTCTCAGCCTCTGTCAGAGGCTCTGTGGGCGTCTCAGTCGCTGCCGCTGTCGATTGGGGGGGTCTGCTGCCTTCTCTAAGCCAATATCTACCCCTATCTGCCTCAGTGGGCATCTCAGTCGGCATCGCAGCCTCTTTCAGCGTCTCTGTAGGCGTCTCAGTCGCTGCCGCTGTCGATTGGGGGGTCTGCTGCTTTCTCTCTGCCTATATCTGCCCCTATCTGCCTCAGTCGGCCTCTCAGTCGGAGTCTCAGCCTCTGTCAGCGGCTCTGTAGGCGTCTCAGTCGCTGCCGCTGTCGATTGGGGGTATGCTGCCTTCTCTATGCCTATACATACCCCTCTCTGCCTCAGTCGGCGTCGCAGCGTCTGTCAGCGTCTCTGTAGGCGTGTCAGGGGCTGTCGCTGTCGATTGGGAGGTCTGCTGCCTTATATATGCGTATATCTACCCATACCTGCCTCAGTCGGCGTCTCAGTCGGCGTCGCAGCCTCTGTCAGCGTCTCTGTACGCGTCTCAGTTGCTGCCGCTGTCGATTGGGGTGTCTGCTGCTTTCTCTATGCCCATATCTACACCTATCTGCCTCATTTGGCGTCTCAGTTGGCGTCGCAGCCTCTGTCAGCGCCTCTGTAGGCGTCTCAGTCGCTGCCGGTGTCGATTGGGGGGTCTGCTACCTTATCTATGCCCATATCTACACCTATCTGCCTCAGTCGGCGTCGCAGCCTCTGTCAGCTTCTCTGTACGCGTCTCAGTCACTGCCGCTGTTGTTTGGGGGGGTCTGCTGCCTTCTCTATGCCTATATCTACCCCTATCTGCCTCAGTCGGCGTCGCAGCCTGTGACAGCGTCTCTGTAGGCGTCTTAAGTTCTGGCGCTGTTGATTGGGGGGTCTGCTGCCTTCTTTATTGCCTATATATACTCCTCTCTAGCTCAGTCGGCGTCACAGCGTCTGGCAGAATCTCTGTAGGCGTCTCAGTCGCTGCCGCTGTCCATTGGGGGGGGGTCTGCTGCCTTCTCTATGCCTATACATACCCCTATCTGCCTCAGTCGGCGTCGCAGCCTCTGCCAGCGTCACTGTAGGCGTCTCAGTCGCTGCCGCTGTCGATTGGGGGGTCTGCTGCTTACTCTCTGCCTATATCTACCCCTATCTGCCTCAGTCGGCATCTCAGTCAGCTTCGCAGCCTCTGTAAGCGTGTCTGTAGGCAAATCAGTCGCTGCCGATATCGATTGGGGGGTCTGCTGCCTTCTCTATGCCTATATCTACCCATATCTGCCTCAGTCGGCGTCTCAGTCGGCGTCTCAATCGGCGTCGCAGCCTCTGTCAGTGTCTCTGTAGGGGTCTCAGTCGCTGCCGCTGTCGATTGGGGGGTCTGCTGCTTTCTCTCTGCCTATATCTACCCCTATCTGCCTCAGTCGGCCTCTCAGTCGGAGTCTCAGCCTCTGTCAGCGCCTCTGTAGGCGTCTCAGTCGCTGCCGCTGTCGATTGGGGGGTCGGCTGCCTTCTCTAAGCCAATATCTACCCCTATCTGCCTCAGTCGGCATCTCAGTCGGCGTCGCAACCTCTGTCAGCGCCTCTGTAGGCGTCTCAGTCGCTGCCGCTGTCCATTGGGGGGGGTCTGCTGCCTTCTCTATGCCTATACATACCCCTATCTGCCTCAGTCGGCGTCGAAGCCTCTGTCAGCGTCTCTGTAGGCGTGTCAGGGGCTGGCGATGTCGATTGGGAGGTCTGCTGCCTTATCTATGCCTATATCTACCCATACCTGCCTCAGTCGGCGTCTCAGTCGGCGTCGCAGCCTCTGTCAACGTCTCTGTACGCGTCTCAGTCGCTGCCGCTGTCGATTGGGGGGTCTGCTACTATCTCTATGCCCATATCTACACCTATCTGCCTCAGTCGGCGTCTCATTTGGCGTCTCAGTCGGCGGCGCAGCCTCTTTCAGCGTCTCTGTAGGCGTCTCAGTCGCTGCCGATGTCGATTGGGGGGTCTGCTGCTTTCTCTCTGCCTATATCTACCCCTATCTGCCTCAGTCGGCCTCTCAGTCGGAGTCTCAGCCTCTGTCAGCGCCTCTGTAGGCGTCTCAGTCGCTGTCGCTGTCGTTTGGGGGGGGTCTGCTGCCTTCTCTAAGCCAATATAAACCCCTATCTGCCTCAGTCGGCGTCTCATTTGGCGTCTCAGTCGGTGTCTCTGTCGGCGGCGCAGCCTCTTTCAGCGTCTCTGTAGGCGTCTCAGGCGCTGCCGCTGTCGAATGGGCGGTCTGCTGCTTTCTCTCTGCCTATATCTACCCCTATCTGCCTCAGTCGGCCTCTCAGTCGGAGTCTCAGCCTCTGTCAGCGCCTCTGTAGGCGTCTCAGTCGCTGCCGCTGTCGATTGGGGGGTCGGCTGCCTTCTCTAAGCCAATATCTACCCCTATCTGCCTCAGTCGGCATCTCAGTCGGCGTCGCAACCTCTGTCAGCGCCTCTGTAGGCGTCTCAGTCGTTGCCGCTGTCGATTGGGGGGTCTGCTACTATCTCTATGCCCATATCTACACCTATCTGCCTCAGTCGGCGTCGCAGCCTCTGTCAGCTTCTCTGTACGCGTCTCAGTCACTGCCGCTGTCGTTTGGGGGGGTCTGCTGCCTTCTCTATGGTTATACCAACCTTATCTGCCTCAGTCGACGACTCAGTTGGCGTCGCAGCCTGTGTCAGCGTCTCTGTAGGCGTCTTAGTCGCTGCCGCTGCCGATTGGGGGGTCTGCTGCCAACTCTCTGCCTATATCTACCCCTATCTGCCTCAGTCGGCGTCTCAGTCGAAGTCTCAGCCTCTGTCAGAGGCTCTGTGGGCGTCTCAGTCGCTGCCGCTGTCGATTGGGGGGGTCTGCTGCCTTCTCTAAGCCAATATCTACCCCTATCTGCCTCAGTGGGCATCTCAGTCGGCATCGCAGCCTCTTTCAGCGTCTCTGTAGGCGTCTCAGTCGCTGCCGCTGTCGATTGGGGGGTCTGCTGCTTTCTCTCTGCCTATATCTGCCCCTATCTGCCTCAGTCGGCCTCTCAGTCGGAGTCTCAGCCTCTGTCAGCGGCTCTGTAGGCGTCTCAGTCGCTGCCGCTGTCGATTGGGGGTCTGCTGCCTTCTCTATGCCTATACATACCCCTCTCTGCCTCAGTCGGCGTCGCAGCGTCTGTCAGCGTCTCTGTAGGCGTGTCAGGGGCTGTCGCTGTCGATTGGGAGGTCTGCTGCCTTATATATGCGTATATCTACCCATACCTGCCTCAGTCGGCGTCTCAGTCGGCGTCGCAGCCTCTGTCAGCGTCTCTGTACGCGTCTCAGTTGCTGCCGCTGTCGATTGGGGTGTCTGCTGCTTTCTCTATGCCCATATCTACACCTATCTGCCTCATTTGGCGTCTCAGTTGGCGTCGCAGCCTCTGTCAGCGCCTCTGTAGGCGTCTCAGTCGCTGCCGGTGTCGATTGGGGGGTCTGCTACCTTATCTATGCCCATATCTACACCTATCTGCCTCAGTCGGCGTCGCTGCCTCTGTCAGCTTCTCTGTACGCGTTTCAGTCACTGCCGCTGTTGTTTGGGGGGGTCTGCTGCCTTCTCTATGCCTATATCTACCCCTATCTGCCTCAGTCGGCGTCGCAGCCTGTGACAGCGTCTCTGTAGGCGTCTTAAGTTCTGGCGCTGTTGATTGGGGGGTCTGCTGCCTTCTTTATTGCCTATATATACCCCTCTCTAGCTCAGTCGGCGTCGCAGCGTCTGGCAGAATCTCTGTAGGCGTCTCAGTCGCTGCCGCTGTCCATTGGGGGGGGTCTGCTGCCTTCTCTATGCCTATACATACCCCTATCTGCCTCAGTCGGCGTCGCAGCCTCTGTCAGCGTCTCTGTAGGCGTGTCAGGGGCTGGCGCTGTCGATTGGGAGGTCTGCTGCCTTATCTATGCCTATATCTACCCATACCTGCCTCAGTCGGCGTCTCAGTCGGCGTCGCAGCCTCTGTCAACGTCTCTGTACGCGTCTCAGTCGCTGCCGCTGTCGATTGGAGTGTCTGCTGCTTTCTCTATGCCCATATCTACACCTATCTGCCTCATTTGACGTCTCAGTTGGCGTCGCAGCCTCTGCCAGCGTCACTGTAGGCGTCTCAGTCGCTGCCGCTGTCGATTGGGGGGTCTGCTGCTTACTCTCTGCCTATATCTACCCCTATCTGCCTCAGTCGGCATCTCAGTCAGCTTCGCAGCCTCTGTAAGCGTGTCTGTAGGCAAATCAGTCGCTGCCGATATCGATTGGGGGGTCTGCTGCCTTCTCTATGCCTATATCTACCCCTATCTGCCTCAGTCGGCGTCTCAGTCGGCGTCTCAATCGGCGTCGCAGCCTCTTTCAGCGTCTCTGTAATGGTCTCAGCCGCTGTCGATTGGGGGGTCTGCTGCCGTCTGTATGCCTATATCTACCCTATCTGCCTCAGTCGGCGTCGCAGCCTCTGTCAGTGTCTCTGTAGGGGTCTCAGTCGCTGCCGCTGTCGATTGGGGGGTCTGCTGCTTTCTCTATGCTTATGTCTACCCCTATCTGCCTCAGTCGGCGTCTCAGTCGGCGTCTCAGTCGGCGTCGCAGCCTCTTTCAGCGTCTCTGTAATGGTCTCAGCCGCTGTCGATTGGGGGGTCTGCTGCCTTCTGTATGCCTATATCTACCCTATCTGCCTCAGTCGGCGTCGCAGCCTCTGTCAGCGTCTCTGAAGGCATCTCAGTCGCTGCCGCTGTCGGTTTGGGGGTCTGCTGCCTTCTCTATGCCTATATCTACCCCTATCTGCCTCAGTCGGCGTCTCAGTCGGCGTCGCAGCCTCTGTCAGCGTCTCTGAAGGCGTCTCAGTCGCTGCCGCTGTCGATTGGGGGGGTCTGCTGCCTTCTCTATGCCTATATCTACCCCTATCTGCCTCAGTCGGCGTCGCAGCCTCTGGCAGCATCTCTGTAGGCGTCTCAGTCGCTGCCGCTGTCCATTGGGGTTCTGCTGCCTTCCTAATGCCTATACATACCCCTATCTGCCTCAGTTAGCGTCTCAGTTGGCGTAGCAGCCTCTGTCAACGTCTCTGTACGCGTCTCAGTCGCTGCCGCTGTCGATTGGAGTGTCTGCTGCCTTCTCTATGCCTTTATCTACCACTATCTGCCTCATTTTGCATCTCAGTCGACGTCGCAGCCTCTGCCAGCGTCACTGCAGGCGTCTCAGTCGCTGCTGCTGTCGATTGGGGGTCTGCTGCTTACTCTCTGCCTACATCTACCTCTATCTGCCTCAGTCGGCATCTCAGTCGGATTCTCAGCCTCTGTCAGCGGCTCTGTAGGCGTCTCAGTCGCTTCCGCTGTCGATTGGGGGGTCTGCTGCTTTCTCTAAGCCAATATCAACCCCTATCTGCCTCAGTCGACGCCTCAGTTGGCGTCTCAGTCGGTGTCTCAGTCGGCGGCGCAGCCTCTTTCAGCGTCTCTGTAAGCGTCTCAGTCGCTCCCGCTGCCGATTGGGGGGGGGGGGGGTTCTGCTACCTTCTCTATGCCCATATCTGCACCTATCTGCCTCATTCGGCGTCGTAGCCTCTATCAGCTTCTCTGTAGGCGTCTCAGCCGTTGGCGCTGTCTATTGGGGGAGTCTGCTGCCTTCTCTATGCCTATATCTGCCCCTCTTTGCCTCAGTCGGCGTCTCAGTCGGCGTCGCAGCCTCTGTCAGCTTCTCTGTAGGCGTCTCAGCCGTTGCCGCTGTCGATTGGGGGTCTGCTGCCTTCTTTATGCCTATATCTACCCCTATCTGCCTCAGTCGGCGTCGCAGCCTCTGGCAACATCTCTGTAGGCGTCTCAGTCGCTGCCGCTGTCCATTGGGGTTCTGCTGCCTTCCTAATGTCTATACATACGCCTATCTGCCTCAGTTGGCGTCTCAGTCGGCGTAGCAGCCTCTGTCAAAATCTCTGTACGCGTCTCAGTCGCTGCCGCTGTCGATTGGGGTGTCTGCTGCCTTCTCTATGCCTTTATCTACCCCTATCTGCCTCATTTTGCGTCTCAGTCGGCGTCGCAGCCTCTGCCAGCGTCTCTGTAGGCGTCTCAGTCGCTGCCGCTGTCGATTGGGGGTCTGCTGCCTTCTCTATGCCTATATATATACCCCTATCTGCCTCAGTCGGCGTCTCAGTCGGCTTCTCTGTAGGCGTCTCAGTCGCTGCCGCTGTCCATTGGGGAGTCTGCAGCCGTCTCTATGCATATATCTACCCCTATCTGCGTCAGTCGGCATCTCAGTCGGATTCTCAGGCTCTGTCAGCGGCTCTGTAGGCGTCTCAGTCGCTGCCGCTGTCGATTGGGGGGTCTGCTGCCTTCTCTAAGCCAATATCAACCCCTATCTGCCTCAGTCGGCGTCTCAGTTGGCGCCTCAGTCGGCGTCTCAGTCGGCGGCGCAGCCTCTTTCAGCGTATCTGTAGTCTTCAGTCGCTGCCGCTGTCGATTATGGTCTGCTACTTTCTCTATGCCCATATCTGCACCTATCTGCCTCAGTCGGCGTCGCAGCCTCTGTCAGCTTCTCTGTACGCGTCTCAGTCACTGCCGCTGTCGATTGGGGTGTCTGCTGCCTTCTCTATGCCTTTATCTACCCCTATCTTCCTCATTTGGCGTGTCAGTCGGCGTCGCAGCCTCTGCCAGCGTCACTGCAGGCGTATCAGTCGGCGTTGCAGCCTGTGTCAGCGTCTCTGTAGGCGTCTTAGTCGCTGCCGCTGTCGATTGGGGGTCTGCTGCCTTCTTTATGCCTATATCTACCCCTATCTGCCTCAGTCGGCGTCGCAGCCTCTGGCAGCATCTCCGTAGGCGTCTCAGTCGCTGCCGCTGTCCATTGGGGGTCTGCTGCCTTCCTAATGCCTATACATACCCCTATATGTCTCAGTCGGCGTCTCAGTCGGCGAACCAGCCTCTGTCAACGTCTCTGTACGCGTCTGAGTCACTGCCGCTGTCGATTGGGGGGTCTGCTGCCTTCTCTAAGCCAATATCAACCCCTATCTGCCTCAGTCGGCGTCTCAGTTGGCGTCTCAGTCGGCGTCTCAGTCGGCGGCGCAGCCTCTTTCAGCGTCTCTGTAGGCGTCTCAGTCGCTGCCGCTGTCGATTGGGGGGTCTGCTGCTTTCTCTCTGCCTATATATACCCCTATCTGCCTCAGTCGGCCTCTCAGTCGGAGTCTCAGCCTCTGTCAGCGCCTCTGTAGGCGTCTCAGTCGCTGCCGCTGTCGATTGGGGGGTCTGCTGCCTTCTCTAAACCAATATCTACCCCTATCTGCCTCAGTCGGCCTCTCAGTCGGAGTCTCGGCCTCTGTCAACGTCTCTGTACGCGTCTCAGTCGCTGCCGCTGTCGATTGGGGTGTCTGCTGCCTTCTCTATGCCTTTATCTACTCCTATCTGCCTCATTTGGCGTCTCAGTCGGCGTCTCAGTCGGCGTCTCCGTCGGCGGCGCAGCCTCTTTCAGCGTCTCTGTAGGCGTCTCAGTCGCTGCCGCTGTCGATTGGGGGGTCTGCTGCTTTCTCTCTGCCTATATCTACCCGTATCTGCCTCAGTCGGCCTCTCAGTCGGAGTCTCAGCCTCTGTCAGCGCCTCTGTAGGCGTCTCAGTCGCTGCCGCTGTCGATTGGGGGGTCTGCTGCCTTCTCTAAACCAATATCTACCCCAATCTGCCTCAGTCGGCATCTCAGTCGGCGTCGCAGCCTCTGTCAGCTTGTCTGTAGGCGTCTCAGTCACTGCCGCTGTCAATTGGGGGGTCTGCTGCCTTCTCTAAGCCAATATCAACCCCTATCTGCCTCAGTCGGCGTCTCAGTTGGCGTCTCAGTCGGCGTCTCAGTCGGCGGCGCAGCCTCTTTCAGCGTCTCTGTAGGCGTCTCAGTCGCAGCCGCTGTCGATTGGGGGGTCTGCTGCTTTCTCTCTGCCTATATCTACCCCTATCTGCCTCAGTCTGTCTCTCAGTCGGAGTCTCAGCCTCTGTCAGCGGCTCTGTAGGCGTCTCAGTCGCTGCCGCTGTCGATTAGGGGGGTCTGCTGCCTTCTCTAATCCAATATCAACCCCTATCTGCCTCAGTCGGCGTCTCAGTTGGCGTCTCAGTCGGTGTCTCAGTCGGCGGCGCAGCCTCTTTCAGCGTGTCTGTAGGCGTCTCAGTCGCTGCCGCTGTCCATTGGGGGGTCTGCAGCCGTCTCTATGCATATATCTACCCCTATCTGCGTCAGTCGGCATCTCAGTCGGATTCTCAGGCTCTGTCAGCGCCTCTGTAGGCGTCTCAGTCGCTGCCGCTGTCGATTGGGGATCTGCTACCTTCTCTATGCCCATATCTGCACCTATCTGCCTCAGTCGGCGTCGCAGCCTCTGTCAGCTTCTCTGTACGCGTCTCAGTCGCTGCCGCTGTCGATTAGGGGGGTCTGCTGCCTTCTCTAAACCAATATCTACCCCTATCTGCCTCAGTCGGCCTCTCAGTCGGAGTCTCGGCCTCTGTCAACGTCTCTGTACGCGTCTCAGTCGCTGCCGCTGTCGATTGGGGTGTCTGCTGCCTTCTCTATGCCTTTATCTACTCCTATCTGCCTCATTTGGCGTCTCAGTCGGCGTCTCAGTCGGCGTCTCCGTCGGCGGCGCAGCCTCTTTCAGCGTCTCTGTAGGCGTCTCAGTCGCTGCCGCTGTCGATTGGGGGGTCTGCTGCCTACTCTCTGCCTATATCTACCCTTAACTGCCTCAGTCGGGGTCTCAGTCGGAGCCTCAGCCTCTGTCAGAGGCTCTGTAGGCGCCTCAGTCGCTGCCGCTGTCGATTGGGGGGTCTGGTGCCTTCTCTAAGCCAATATCTACCCCTATCTGCGTCAGTCGGCGTCTCAGTCAGCATCGCAACCTCTTTCAGCGTCTCTGTAGGCGTCTCAGTCGATGCCGGTGTTAATTGGGGGGTCTGACGCTTTCTCTCTGCCTATATCTACCCCTATCTGCCTCAGTCGGCCTCTCAGTCGGAGTCTCAGTCTCTGTCAGCGGCTCTGTAGGCGTCTCAGTCGCTGCCGCTGTCCATTGGGGGGTCTGCTGCCTTCTCTATGCCTATACATACCCTTATCTGCCACAGTCGGCGTCGCACCCTCTGTCAGCGTCTCTGTAGGCGTGTCAGGGGCTGGCGCTGTCGATTGGGAGGTCTGCTGCCTTATATATGCGTATATCTACCCATAACTGCCTCAGTCGGCGTCTCAGTCGGCGTCGCAGCCTCTGTCAACGTCTCTGTACGCGTCTGAGTCGCTGCCGCTGTCGATTGGGGTGTCTGCTGCTTTCTCTATGACCATATCTACACCTATCTGCCTCATTTGGCGTCTCAGTTGGCGTCGCAGCCTCTTTCAGCGTCTCTGTAGGCGTCTCAGTCGCTGCCGGTGTCGATTGGGGGGTCTGCCGCTTTCTTTCTGCCTATCTCTACCCCTATCTGCTTCAGTCGGCCCCTCAGTCGGAGTCTCAGCCTCTGTCAGCGCCTCTGTAGGCGTCTCAGTCGCTGCCGCTGACGATTGGGGGGTCTGCTACCTTATCTATGCCCATATCTAAACCTATCTGCCTCAGTGGGCGTCGCAGCCTCTGTCAGCTTCTTTGTCGGCGTCTCAGTCACTGCCGCTGTCGATTGGGGGGTCTGCTGCCTTCTCTATGCCTATATCTACCCCTATCTGCCTCAGTTGACGTCTCAGTCGGCGTCGCAGCCTGTGACACCGTCTCTGTAGGCGTCTTAGGTTCTGGCGCTGTCGATTGGGGGTCTGCTGCCTTCTTTATGCCTATATATACCCCTCTCTGCGTCAGTCGGCGTCGCAGCCTCTGGCAGAATCTCTGTAGGCGTCTCAGTCGCTGCCGCTGTCCATTGGGGGGGTCTGCTGCCTTCTCTATGCCTATATATACCCCTATCTGCCTCAGTCGGCGTCGCAGCCTCTGTCAGCGTCTCTGTAGGCGTGTCAGGGGCTGGCGATGTCGATTGGGAGGTCTGCTGCCTTATCTATGCCTATATCTACCCATACCTGCCTCAGTCGGCGTCTCAGTCGGCGTCGCAGCCTCTGTCAACGTCTCTGTACGCGTCTCAGTCGCTGCCGCTGTCGATTGGGGGGTCTGCTACTATCTCTATGCCCATATTTACACCTATCTGCCTCAGTCGGCGTCTCATTTGGCGTCTCAGTCGGTGTCTCTGTCGGCGGCGCAGCCTCTTTCAGCGTCTCTGTAGGCGTCTCAGGCGCTGCCGCTGTCGAATGGGCGGTCTGCTGCTTTCTCTCTGCCTATATCTACCCCTATCTGCCTCAGTCGGCCTCTCAGTCGGAGTCTCAGCCTCTGTCAGCGCCTCTGTAGGCGTCTCAGTCGCTGCCGCTGTCGATTGGGGGGTCGGCTGCCTTCTCTAAGCCAATATCTACCCCTATCTGCCTCAGTCGGCATCTCAGTCGGCGTCGCAACCTCTGTCAGCGCCTCTGTAGGCGTCTCAGTCGTTGCCGCTGTCGATTGGGGGGTCTGCTACTATCTCTATGCCCATATCTACACCTATCTGCCTCAGTCGGCGTCGCAGCCTCTGTCAGCTTCTCTGTACGCGTCTCAGTCACTGCCGCTGTCGTTTGGGGGGGTCTGCTGCCTTCTCTATGCTTATACCAACCTTATCTGCCTCAGTCGACGTCTCAGTCGGCGTCGCAGCCTGTGTCAGCGTCTCTGTAGGCGTCTTAGTCGCTGCCGCTGCCGATTGGGGGGTCTGCTGCCTACTCTCTGCCTATATCTACCCCTATCTGCCTCAGTCGGCGTCTCAGTCGAAGTCTCAGCCTCTGTCAGAGGCTCTGTGGGCGTCTCAATCGCTGCCGCTGTCGATTGGGGGGGTCTGCTGCCTTCTCTAAGCCAATATCTACCCCTATCTGCCTCAGTGGGCATCTCAGTCGGCATCGCAGCCTCTTTCAGCGTCTCTGTAGGCGTCTCAGTCGCTGCCGCTGTCGATTGGGGGGTCTGCTGCTTTCTCTCTGCCTATATCTGCCCCTATCTGCCTCAGTCGGCCTCTCAGTCGGAGTCTCAGCCTCTGTCAGCGGCTCTGTAGGCGTCTCAGTCGCTGCCGCTGTCGATTGGGGGTCTGCTGCCTTCTCTATGCCTATACATACCCCTATCTGCCTCAGTCGGCGTCGCAGCCTGTGACAGCGTCTCTGTAGGCGTCTTAAGTTCTGGCGCTGTTGATTGGGGTGTCTGCTGCCTTCTTTATGCCTATATATACCCCTCTCTAGCTCAGTCGGCGTCGCAGCGTCTGGCAGAATCTCTGTAGGCGTCTCAGTCGCTGCCGCTGTCCATTGGGGGGGGTCTGCTGCCTTCTCTATGCCTATACATACCCCTATCTGCCTCAGTCGGCGTCGCAGCCTCTGTCAGCGTCTCTGTAGGCGTGTCAGGGGCTGGCGCTGTCGATTGGGAGGTCTGCTGCCTTATCTATGCCTATATCTACCCATACCTGCCTCAGTCGGCGTCTCAGTCGGCGTCGCAGCCTCTGTCAACGTCTCTGTACGCGTCTCAGTCGCTGCCGCTGTCGATTGGAGTGTCTGCTGCTTTCTCTATGCCCATATCTACACCTATCTGCCTCATTTGACGTCTCAGTTGGCGTCGCAGCCTCTGCCAGCGTCACTGTAGGCGTCTCAGTCGCTGCCGCTGTCGATTGGGGAGTCTGCTGCTTACTCTCTGCCTATATCTACCCCTATCTGCCTCAGTCGGCATCTCAGTCAGCTTCGCAGCCTCTGTAAGCGTGTCTGTAGGCAAATCAGTCGCTGCCGATATCGATTGGGGGGTCTGCTGCCTTCTCTATGCCTATATCTACCCCTATTTGCCTCAGTCGGCGTCTCAGTCGGCGTCTCAATCGGCGTCGCAGCCTCTGTCAGTGTCTCTGTAGGGGTCTCAGTCGCTGCCGCTGTCGATTGGGGGGTCTGCTGCTTTCTCTATGCTTATGTCTACCCCTATCTGCCTCAGTCGGCGTCTCAGTCGGCGTCGCAGCCTCTTTCAGCGTCTCTGTAATGGTCTCAGCCGCTGTCGATTGGGGGGTCTGCTGCCTTCTGTATGCCTATATCTACCCTATCTGCCTCAGTCGGCGTCGCAGCCTCTGTCAGCGTCTCTGAAGGCATCTCAGTCGCTGCCGCTGTCGGTTTGGGGGTCTGCTGCCTTCTCTATGCCTATATCTACCCCTATCTGCTCAGTCGGCGTCTCAGTCGGCGTCGCAGCCTCTGTCAGCGTCTCTGAAGGCGTCTCAGTCGCTGCCGCTGTCGATTGGGGGGGTCTGCTGCCTTCTCTATGCCTATATCTACCCCTATCTGCCTCAGTCGGCGTCGCAGCCTCTGGCAGCATCTCTGTAGGCGTCTCAGTCGCTGCCGCTGTCCATTGGGATTCTGCTGCCTTCCTAATGCCTATACATACCCCTATCTGCCTCAGTTGGCGTCTCAGTCGGCGTAGCAGCCTCTGTCAACGTCTCTGTACGCGTCTCAGTCGCTGCCGCTGTCGATTGGAGTGTCTGCTGCCTTCTCTATGCCTTTATCTACCACTATCTGCCTCATTTTGCATCTCAGTCGACGTCGCAGCCTCTGCCAGCGTCACTGCAGGCGTCTCAGTCGCTGCTGCTGTCGATTGGGGGTCTGCTGCTTACTCTCTGCCTATATCTACCTCTATCTGCCTCAGTCGGCAGCTCAGTCGGATTCTCAGCCTCTGTCAGCGGCTCTGTAGGCGTCTCAGTCGCTTCCGCTGTCGATTGGGGGGTCTGCTGCCTTCTCTAAGCCAATATCAACCCCTATCTGCCTCAGTCGACGCCTCAGTTGGCGTCTCAGTCGGCGTCTCAGTCGGCGGCGCAGCCTCTTTCAGCGTCTCTGTAAGCGTCTCAGTCGCTCCCGCTGCCGATTGGGGGGGGGTCTGCTACCTTCTCTATGCCCATATCTGCACCTATCTGCCTCATTCGGCGTCGTAGCCTCTATCAGCTTCTCTGTAGGCGTCTCAGCCGTTGGCGCTGTCTATTGGGCGAGTCTGCTGCCTTCTCTATGCCTATATCTGCCCCTCTTTGCCTCAGTCGGCGTCTCAGTCGGCGTCGCAGCCTCTGTCAGCTTCTCTGTAGGCGTCTCAGCCGTTGCCGCTGTCGATTGGGGGTCTGCTGCCTTCTTTATGCCTATATCTACCCCTATCTGCCTCAGTCGGCGTCGCAGCCTCTGGCAGCATCTCTGTAGGCGTCTCAGTCGCTGCCGCTGTCCATTGGGGTTCTGCTGCCTTCCTAATGCCTATACATACGCCTATCTGCCTCAGTTGGCGTCTCAGTCGGCGTAGCAGCCTCTGTCAAAATCTCTGTACGCGTCTCAGTCGCTGCCGCTGTCGATTGGGGTGTCTGCTGCCTTCTCTATGCCTTTATCTACCCCTATCTGCCTCATTTTGCGTCTCAGTCGGCGTCGCAGCCTCTGCCAGCGTCTCTGTAGGCGTCTCAGTCGCTGCCGCTGTCGATTGGGGGTCTGCTGCCTTCTCTATGCCTATATATATACCCCTATCTGCCTCAGTCGGCGTCTCAGTCGGCTTCTCTGTAGGCGTCTCAGTCGCTGCCGCTGTCCATTGGGGAGTCTGCAGCCGTCTCTATGCATATATCTACCCCTATCTGCGTCAGTCGGCATCTCAGTCGGATTCTCAGGCTCTGTCAGCGGTTCTGTAGGCGTCTCAGTCGCTGCCGCTGTCGATTGGGGGTCTGCTGCCTTCTTTATGCCTATATCTACCCCTATCTGCCTCAGTCGGCGTCGCAGCCTCTGGCAGCATCTCTGTAGGCGTCTCAGTCGCTGCCGCTGTCCATTGGGGGTCTGCTGCCTTCCTAATGCCTATACATACCCCTATCTGCCTCAGTCGGCGTCTCAGTCGGCGAACCAGCCTCTGTCAACGTCTCTGTACGCGTCTGAGTCACTGCCGCTGTCGATTGGGGGGTCTGCTGCCTTCTCTAAGCCAATATCAACCCCTATCTGCCTCAGTCGGCGTCTCAGTTGGCGTCTCAGTCGGCGTCTCAGTCGGCGGCGCAGCCTCTTTCAGCGTCTCTGTAGGCGTCTCAGTCGCTGCCGCTGTCGATTGGGGGGTCTGCTGCTTTCTCTCTGCCTATATATACCCCTATCTGCCTCAGTCGGCCTCTCAGTCGGAGTCTCAGCCTCTGTCAGCGCCTCTGTAGGCGTCTCAGTCGCTGCCGCTGTCGATTGGGGGGTCTGCTGCCTTCTCTAAACCAATATCTACCCCTATCTGCCTCAGTCGGCCTCTCAGTCGGAGTCTCGGCCTCTGTCAACGTCTCTGTACGCGTCTCAGTCGCTGCCGCTGTCGATTGGGGTGTCTGCTGCCTTCTCTATGCCTTTATCGACTCCTATCTGCCTCATTTGGCGTCTCAGTCGGCGTCTCAGTCGGCGTCTCCGTCGGCGGCGCAGCCTCTTTCAGCGTCTCTGTAGGCGTCTCAGTCGCTGCCGCTGTCGATTGGGGGGTCTGCTGCTTTCTCTCTGCCTATATCTACCCGTATCTGCCTCAGTCGGCCTCTCAGTCGGAGTCTCAGCCTCTGTCAGCGCCTCTGTAGGCGTCTCAGTCGCTGCCGCTGTCGATTGGGGGGTCTGCTGCCTTCTCTAAACCAATATCTACCCCTATCTGCCTCAGTCGGCATCTCAGTCGGCGTCGCAGCCTCTGTCAGCGCCTCTGTAGGCGTCTCAGTCGTTGCCGCTGTCGATTGGGGGGTCTGCTACCTTCTCTATGCCCATATCTACTCCTATCTGCCTCAGTCGGCGTCGCAGCCTCTGTCAGCTTCTCTGTAGGCGTCTCAGTCACTGCCGCTGTCAATTGGGGGGTCTGCTGCCTTCTCTAAGCCAATATCAACCCCTATCTGCCTCAGTCGGCGTCTCAGTTGGCGTCTCAGTCGGCGTCTCAGTCGGCGGCGCAGCCTCTTTCAGCGTCTCTGTAGGCGTCTCAGTCGCAGCCGCTGTCGATTGGGGGGTCTGCTGCTTTCTCTCTGCCTATATCTACCCCTATCTGCCTCAGTCTGTCTCTCAGTCGGAGTCTAAGCCTCTGTCAGCGGCTCTGTAGGCGTCTCAGTCGCTGCCGCTGTCGATTAGGGGGGTCTGCTGCCTTCTCTAATCCAATATCAACCCCTATCTGCCTCAGTCGGCGTCTCAGTTGGCGTCTCAGTTGGCGTCTCAGTCGGTGTCTCAGTCGGCGGCGCAGCCTCTTTCAGCGTGTCTGTAGGCGTCTCAGTCGCTGCCGCTGTCCATTGGGGGGTCTGCAGCCGTCTCTATGCATATATCTACCCCTATCTGCGTCAGTCGGCATCTCAGTCGGATTCTCAGGCTCTGTCAGCGCCTCTGTAGGCGTCTCAGTCACTGCCGCTGTCGATTGGGGATCTGCTACCTTCTCTATGCCCATATCTGCACCTATCTGCCTCAGTCGGCGTCGCAACCTCTGTCAGCTTCTCTGTACGCGTCTCAGTCACTGCCGCTGTCGATTGGGGTGTCTGCTGCCTTCCCTATGCCTTTATCTACCCCTATCTTCCTCATTTGGCGTCTCAGTCGGCGTCGCAGCCTCTGCCAGCGTCACTGCAGGCGTCTCAGTCGGCGTCGCAGCCTGTGTCAGCGTCTCTGTAGGCGTCTTAGTCGCTGCCGCTGTCTATTGGGGGTCTGCTGCCTTCTTTATGCCTACATCTACCCCTATCTGCCTCAGTCGGCGTCGCAGCCTCTGGCAGCATCTCTGTAGGCGTCTCAGTCGCTGCCGCTGTCCATTGGGGGTCTGCTGCCTTCCTAATGCCTATACATACCCCTATCTGCCTCAGTCGGCGAACCATCCTCTGTCAACGTCTCTGTACGCGTCTGAGTCACTGCCGCTGTCGATTGGGGGGGTCTGCTGCCTTCTCTAAGCCAATATCAACCCCTATCTGCCTCAGTCGGCGTCTCAGTTGGCGTCTCAGTCGGCGTCTCAGTCGGCGGCGCAGCCTCTTTCAGCGTCTCTGTAGGCGTCTCAGTCGCTGCCGCTGTCGATTGGGGGGTCTGCTGCTTTCTCTCTGCCTATATATACCACTATCTGCCTCAGTCGGCCTCTCAGTCGGAGTCTCAGCCTCTGTCAGCGCCTCTGTAGGCGTCTCAGTCGCTGCCGCTGTCGATTTGGGGTCTGCTGCCTTCTCTAAACCAATATCTACCCCTATCTGCCTCAGTCGGCCTCTCAGTCGGAGTCTCGGCCTCTGTCAATGTCTCTGTACGCGTCTCAGTCGCTGCCGCTGTCGATTGGGGTGTCTGCTGCCTTCTCTATGCCTTTATCTACTCCTATCTGCCTCATTTGGCGTCTCAGTCGGCGTCTCAGTCAGCGTCTCCGTCGGCGGCGCAGCCTCTTTCAGCGTCTCTGTAGGCGTCTCAGTCGCTGCCGCTGTCGATTGGGGCGTCTACTGCTTTCTCTCTGCCTATATCTACCCGTATCTGCCTCAGTCGGCCTCTCAGTCGGAGTCTCAGCCTCTGTCAGCGCCTCTGTAGGCGTCTCAGTCGCTGCCGCTGTCGATTGGAGGGTCTGCTGCCTTCTCTAAACCAATATCTACCCCTATCTGCCTCAGTCGGCATCTCAGTCGGCGTCGCAACCTCTGTCAGCGCCTCTGTAGGCGTCTCAGTCGCTGCCGCTGTCGATTGGGGATCTGCTACCTTCTCTATGCCCATATCTGCACCTATCTGCCTCAGTCGGCGTCGCAACCTCTGTCAGCTTCTCTGTACGCGTCTCAGTCACTGCCGCTGTCGATTGGGGTGTCTGCTGCCTTCCCTATGCTTTTATCTACCCCTATCTTCCTCATTTGGCGTCTCAGTCGGCGTCGCAGCCTCTGCCAGCGTCACTGCAGGCGTCTCAGTCGGCGTCGCAGCCTGTGTCAGCGTCTCTGTAGGCGTCTTAGTCGCTGCCGCTGTCTATTGGGGGTCTGCTGCCTTCTTTATGCCTACATCTACCCCTATCTGCCTCAGTCGGCGTCGCAGCCTCTGGCAGCATCTCTGTAGGCGTCTCAGTCGCTGCCGCTGTCCATTGGGGGTCTGCTGCCTTCCTAATGCCTATACATACCCCTATCTGCCTCAGTCGGCGAACCATCCTCTGTCAACGTCTCTGTACGCGTCTGAGTCACTGCCGCTGTCGATTGGGGGGGTCTGCTGCCTTCTCTAAGCCAATATCAACCCCTATCTGCCTCAGTCGGCGTCTCAGTTGGCGTCTCAGTCGGCGTCTTAGTCGGCGGCGCAGCCTCTTTCAGCGTCTCTGTAGGCGTCTCAGTCGCTGCCGCTGTCGATTGGGGGGTCTGCTGCTTTCTCTCTGCCTATATATACCCCTATCTGCCTCAGTCGGCCTCTCAGTCGGAGTCTCAGCCTCTGTCAGCGCCTCTGTAGGCGTCTGAGTCGCTGCCGCTGTCGATTGGGGGTCTGCTGCCTTCTCTAAACCAATATCTACCCCTATCTGCCTCAGTCGGCCTCTCAGTCGGAGTCTCGGCCTCTGTCAATGTCTCTGTACGCGTCTCAGTCGCTGCCGCTGTCGATTGGGGTGTCTGCTGCCTTCTCTATGCCTTTATCTACTCCTATCTGCCTCATTTGGCGTCTCAGTCGGCGTCTCAGTCAGCGTCTCCGTCGGCGGCGCAGCCTCTTTCAGCGTCTTTGTAAACGTCTCAGTCGCTGCCGCTGTCGATTGGGGCGTCTGCTGCTTTCTCTCTGCCTATATCTACCCGTATCTGCCTCAGTCGGCCTCTCAGTCGGAGTCTCAGCCTCTGTCAGCGCCTCTGTAGGCGTCTCAGTCGCTGCCGCTGTCGATTGGGGGGTCTGCTGCCTTCTCTAAACCAATATCTACCCCTATCTGCCTCAGTCGGCATCTCAGTCGGCGTCGCAGCCTCTGTCAGCGCCTCTGTAGGCGTCTCAGTCGTTGCCGCTGTCGATTGGGGGGTCTGCTACCGTCTCTATGCCCATATCTACTCCTATCTGCCTCAGTCGGCGTCGCAGCCTCTGTCAGCTTCTCTCTAGGCGTCTCAGTCACTGCCGCTGTCAATTGGGGGGTCTGCTGCCTTCTCTAAGCCAATATCAACCCCTATCTGCCTCAGTCGGCGTCTCAGTTGGCGTCTCAGTCGGCGTCTCAGTCGGCGGCGCAGCCTCTTTCAGCGTCTTTGTAGGCGTCTCAGTCGCAGCCGCTGTCGATTGGGGGGTCTGCTGCTTTCTCTCTGCCTATATCTACCCCTATCTGCCTCAGTCTGTCCCTCAGTCGGAGTCTCAGCCTCTGTCAGCGGCTCTGTAGGCGTCTCAGTCGCTGCCGCTGTCGATTAGGGGGGTCTGCTGCCTTCTCTAAGCCAATATCAACCCCGATCTGCCTCAGTCGGCGTCTCAGTTGGCGTCTCAGTCGGCGGCGCAACCTCTTTCAGCGTCTCTGTAGGCGTCTCAGTCGCTTCCGCTGTCGATTGGGGGGTCTGCTGCTTTCTCTCTGCCTATATCGACCCCCATCTGCCTTAGTCGGCCTCTCAGTCGGAGTCTCAGCCTCTGTCAGCGCCTCTGTAGGCGTCTCAGTCGTTGCCGCTGTCAATTGGGGGGTCTGCTACCTTCTCTATGCCCATACCTACACCTATCTGCCTCAGTCGGCATCTCAGTCGCCTTCGCAGTCTCTGTCAGCTTCTCCGTACGCGTCTTAGTCGCTGCCGCTGCCGATTGGGGGGGTCTGCTGCCTTCTCTAAGCCAATATCTACCCCTATCTGCCTCAGTCGGCGTCTCAGTCAGCATCGCAACCTCTTTCAGCGTCTCTTGTTGGGGTATTGTCCTTGTTTGACGGGGGACGTCCTTCTGCTGCGCGCGTGTATCTGAGAAGCCTAAATCACTCTTTGTAAAAATCACTACATTACACTTTTAGTTTTAAAATCACAAGCCTTTATTACTTAGAATACTAACTCTTATATACTATTTACAATTCATAATTACAATACAAAAACTGACCTTTCTGGTGTTCTAGTTTCGCACCTGTGAATTGGTGTCAGTTGGTCAAGCCAACTGACCTACGCCAATCTGAAATGTTGATGGTGCATTCTAACTTTGAATGCCCTTCGGTGGCTCGACTGCAAAACTGTAGCACCCTAAAAGTTTACATAATAAATATTACATAGGTAATATTAATTCTAAATACTCGCACCCTAAAAATATGTGCTTTCTTAAGTAACTTTAACACATGCTAATCACACAGAATGTGTGGCATCTGTTAGGAGTCGATGCTGTGAGACACTACGCGCAGGCAACTTTATTCTAGCTCACAACATCCCTCCCCTCTTTCTAAAAGAAGTTAGTGCAACTAACTTCCAATGAATCTTGCAGTATTTTTCTCTTTTCTGCACTTTAAACAATCTGTGCATTTTCTTAATCCTATAGTACATATGTATAGTTTTTCTTTTTCAAATTCGCCTTCTTTGGGTTCGATTGTTGTATTCTGTTCTTTTTACTTTTGTGTGCTTTTCTTTTTCCTCTTTTGTTTTATTTTGTTATTTTATTTCAATTTTTTTTTTCTCTTTTTTTTTCTTTTGTTCTTTTATTTCCATCTTTTCTTTTTATATTCCCCTTTCATCGACTCTTTTCTCACTGGCGTATATACAATTTTCAACAACTAGCGATAATACAATTAATCCTATACTTAAGATCCTATATACTACTATAATATTTATATCTAAAATATTACGTTATACTTCTGCTAACTGCTGATCCGGTTGTCGGCTGCCGTTGACGGAGTGAAATCCCTCGATGAACTCTGCATACCCCTCCCTTCTTTCTGGATCGGTACGTACAAATATGTTATTGGTTGGTGATCTGGTTTGCCATTAAAACTTTGCTTTTAGTGGCCTTCTTCTTTCCATTTATATAGTGTGCCCCACGGCTGTAGGTGGTACTGCCTCTGCTTATAGTATTCAACTTGTAAAAAACATTTGGAATACATGAGAGATTACAATACTCCATCTTACTTTGCAGCAATGCGTTTTATGGTGGAAGTATTTCTCTTGAGCTTCCTCATAATGGTATTTGACATCGTTTGGCTTTGATGTGGAGACAATCGGTATTTTTCTGAGATACGCGTTTAATGATGTAATTTGTGTACTCTGATCGGTTACTAGTCTCTGTGTCCTCTTGTATTGAATCATATTTCATACATACGTAAATAACATTTCATATGTTCATACTCTAGATTGGACATATACTTCAATGAATCAATTAACTTCCGTGAGCCAAATTTCTTCTGCTTATTATATGTGGTGGTGGTTTCAGTCACCCACCTTAAGCTTTTACCCATCATCAACTTATCCAAAATCGATTCTGTGGAGATTGCGATACACTGGGTGGACATTGTAATATAAAACTGTCCAATGCAAAATATGACTCCGCAAGGAAACTTGTTTATTTATCGTTGCTCGTCAATACCTCATCCACAACGCGTTCAAATGCTGCGGCCATATCCCGTTTCGCAAAATTAAAATTACATCCGTCGCCATTCATCCCCAATCTAATATGTTGGCATCCTTGGGGTCACAAACCTTAGATAACCGCCAAAAATCTCTCTTTTTCAAAAACGCATCTTTCCGAATACTACGTTGGTCTTTTAGTCCGCACCGTCTTCCGATATCCGCTGTTCCCGGAACTTCCTGCTTCGCTTCACATCATCAGAACTATATAGAGAAAAACTATAGTAATTTTCTTAATTTTCTAGTATACATTTTAGTTTGATATTTCTTCTATGTTTAATTTTTGTCGAACATTTCATAAGTCAATTTAATAAATGAAATTCAAAATTATATAATATTTAAATAAATACACTATATATACTATATATACTCTTGGGTATAATTTTCCAATTTAGTATGATTTTTGTTTTTTTTTATTATAACACTTATTTCATAATAAAGTTAGATTTTAAATTATTAAATATTTTATAGACTACCTTTAATTTTAATCTGAACTTTTACACAGATTATAATTTTTTTAATCTTTAGCTTTTCTTAAACATACGCTATTCCTGCATATATAAACAAAAAAAACAATATTTCTACAACATGCTTTTTCTATAATTGAATGCTATATCATTCAATTTGCGTCCACTCGTCTTTTCCCCTTACATTCTTGGATTCGCTACCGTATCCTAGAGGAAAAGAGGACCGGACTATGTGATTTCATAGCCATATAGGGCAATAGTGAGTTATCACTAATTTCAGTTTTGAACCAATTCATTGGTCCTCCGACTAAAACCAGATTATATAAAATAATCCCGTTTGTGTCAAAACTTTGTCCATTGCATGACTATGTCTTTCATCGCATACAATTACTTTTTATTTAAATTTACTTCTAGCCTGATATGTATATATCCATTAACGATCGTCTCTTCCTAGATCGTACATGGCTACATACATACATTTAAGGCACTATTTTATCAATTAACCTATACCCATATTCCTTTAATATGCCTTTCTTCATTTACCCGTACACTAAATTCCTAATTAAAGAACAGAAAAAAGATTTGTAAAAAAATAAAATAAAATTAAAAAAAAAAATATATATATATATATATATATATATATATATATATATATATATATATATATATTTTTTTTTTTTTTTTTTTTTCTCTACTGCCTTCATTCGGCAATAGTGTTTAATAAGCAGATTTTCATTACGTCAATATACTTGCCCGAGTATAAGCGGCACACTTTTACTGGCATTGACTCTGAAAATCGGCGCTGTGTGTGTTATTTGATACACACACGTACTTGTTTATGTTATTGTTCCTGTGTTTACACTTGTAAAACACTATAAAAAAATTGATTCTAGGTGTGTGGTCTAACGTGGAATAATTTCAAAAAATTATTAAGTAGCTTTTTATTTTTTCCCTTAATCGTTACGACTGTTGTAACTGGGCTTCGGATCTCTGCTACTACATACGGACCTATCCACACAGGTGAGAATTTGTTTCTCCTAGCCTGATTCCTCATGAGTACCTGATCACCCACGTTCAAAACGACTGGGTTTAGTTCCTTGTTATAGGCCTCCCTGGCTACTCGTTTAGCGCAATCCTGATTTTCTCTGACCAACTCGTGCGCTCGCTGTAGCTGATACTTTTGCACTTTATTCGGGTCATCAGCATTGTACACTGGCGCACATTTTCGCTTCAGATTTGCTGGCATGTTAAAATCAAACCCGTAGAGCGTCCTGAACGGAGTTTGCTTCGTTGGTACATGTACCGTATTATTGTGTACATGCATTGCAGTGGTGAACCATTGATCCCAATTCGAGCCGTCTTCTTTGGCAAAACTGTGAAAGTACTCGGCCAGAGGTCGATGACTACGTTCCAATGAGCCATTCGCCTGTGGATGATATGGTGTTATGTGCAACTTCTTGATTCCCAGCATTTTACATGTTTCCGAGAACAGTTTCGATACAAAATTAGAACCATTGTCGGTTATCAAAACCTTAGGTATGTTGTATCGTGCTATTATTTCATCAAAGAATGCCTTGGCCACCGTACCTGCTTCAGCATCGGGTATAGCCACGCACGCCATATACTTTGAGAAATCATCTTGGAACGTCAGAATGTATTTATTTCCCGAAACTGTCTCAGGTAAAATACCTACAAAATCCATATGAACTTTATCAAACGGCTGTTTTGGTGTGTCAGTTAACACCATTGGCATCTTCGTTAACCTTGAACTCTTATTGGCCTGGCATTTTGGGCAATTCTTTACATATTTTTTAACGTCTTTGAGCATACCTTTCCATTTGTATACTCGTCTAATTCTGTCATGAGTTTTCCAGAATCCCTGGTGTCCTCCTAGCGGTGAATCATGAAAACTCTTTAACACAGCCTGGATATCTTTTTTATCCTCCAGCCATTCCACATTACTGGCTGCTTGTTCATTGGCATCGAAACCCGCATTGCTAACATCTCTTGTAGCATCAATTTTATCTCTTTGCATTCTCTCGGCCTTCTCCTTATCTGACCGTGCTTTGGCCCTCGTTTGCACTACTGATACCTTCTGTGCCTGCGGTACTCTGCTGAGTGCATCCGCATTCAGATTCTTTTTCCCAGGTTTGTATATGATTTCAAAATCATACTCAGACAATTTGTGTCTGAACCTGGCTAGCCTACACGTTTGGTCTTTCAAGTTGGCTATGCCTCTCAACGGTTGGTGATCAGTGTATATCTTGAATGGGCGTCCTAGCAGATATGCCCTAAATTTCTTTGTAGCCCATACTATGGCTAGAAATTCCTTTTCTATTGTGGAGTATGCTTGCGAATGCTATTGGTCGGTCCTTACCGAATTCCCCTTGTGAGAATACTGCCCCTAATGCTTCATTGCTAGCATCAGTGGTCAACAAAAAAGTTTGCTCAAAGTCGGGGTATGCCAAAATTGGTGGCGAGCTAATTATTTCCTTTAGCCTCTCGAATGCTTGCTGACATCTCTCTGTCCATTCGAACTTTGCCTCTTTATGTAGCAACTTATTAATTGGCAACGCAATTCCGGCTAGTCCTTCCACGAACTTTCTATAATAGTTCACTAGTCCTAGGAATGCTTGCACTTCTTTCTGTTTCTCGGAATCGCTAAATTTTTAACGCATTCCACCTTCTGCGGGTCAGGCAGTGCTTCTGCCTCTGAGCAACGATGGCCTAAATAAACCACCTCTCTTCGCAAAAATTGACACTTCTCCGTGTTCAATTTCAAATTGTGTTCTCGTAATTTCTGGAGCACCTTGCACAAGCGTTGCGAATGCTGCTGCAAGTTCTTCCCATAAATTACAGTATCATCGAGATACACAAAACAATCTAACCCTTGTAAGCCTGTTAGCACATGGTTCATTAGCCGTTGGAAGGTAGCCGGTGCTCCTGTTAATCCAAACGGCATCCTATTAAACTCATAAAGCCCTAAACCGGTGCTGAACGCGGTTTTCTGCTTATCTTTGGTATCCACCAGAACTTGGTGGTAGCCACTCGCTAAATCAAGTGTAGAAAAGTATCTACTATGCCCCAACTGATCCAGAATTTCCTCTATCCTTGGAATTGGGAACACTTGCTTGATAGTGGCGTCATTCAATTTCCTAAAATCGAAGACCATTCTCCACTTCTTCTGACCCTGAGCACCTCCCTTCTTTGGCACCAAAATTATTGGTGAATTCCAAGGCGAGATACTCGGTGAAATTATGTTATCCTTTAACATTCCTTCCACTTGTTTATTTACCTCATCTTTGTGAGCTTGCGGCAATCTGTACTGTTTCTGGTTAATTGGTGCTTGATCCACTCTAGTAGGTATTTCATGCTCTACCTCTGGTGTATATGTCAACTGGTCTCCTTCCAGCAAAAATATGTCATGGAATGACGTACAAAAAATTCTGAATTCACGCTTGGGTCTAACTTCAGTGATTCTAGCACTCTCTCCATTCTTTTTCTTATATCCACTTGTTTAGTCTGATTTACCGATCTATAATTCGGTGCCTTAAAATTATCATAACTAGTGAACTTAGGCCTAAAATCCTCATCCATCAGGTAGTCCTTTTCCGATGCGTTGAGTACGCAAGCGTACACCTTACCCTTGTCAACGTGCGTTATGGTTTCTCCCATATATACGCCCTCCGCTAGCTGCTGCTTGTGCAAAACAAGAGTCCTAAGTTTCGTGTTTACATGCATAGTAACTACTCTGGTTGACCTTGCATTTATTACCTCCCTACTATTCCTAACCTTACTCACGGTTCCTTCCTGCCATGACTTTAATGGAAGAGTGAGGATTCTATTCTTATTATTATCGTAAAACGATAACTGCTTGTCGAGCGCATCCAGTATGGTGCGGCCCCAAAGATTATCGCGGCCAATTATCCCATCAGCCGGGATACCTTTCCTATCCACTTCCACTGCAAGCACTCTAAAACTCATACACTTAACTCCACTGTGCCCTATTCTGAGCGACCCCAATGTCCTAATGCACCCCCCAAACGCTCCGTTAAGCGTTCTTAAGTCCATTTGATTAATGTCTAGCCCCTTCCGTAAAACACTAGATTTTACGAGGCTGGTGTCCGCCCCTGAATCTACTAATAGCACTAGCTTTCCACTCGCTGCCTCCTCGCAGGGTATCTCGATGAAGGCATCACCTATCCTGCTCATAGCGAAACAACCTCCTTTTGTTCCCAATATGGACGTGTATCCACTTCCTAACTCTTCGTGATACTGGAGAGCCTCTTGCTCCTCCTTCTCCTGGACTGTAGTTCCTACATTACTAGTCCCACTTACTTCCGGCCTTATTATTACTTCCTTTCTTTTGGCTTTCCAGTATATTGGCCTCGACTGGGCCGCTGGAAGTTTCCCTAGTTCCTTTGTTGGGATTGTCTATCCCTGCATTGTGCTGCCCGATGTCCCATCTGTCCACATGAGAAGCATCTTAACCCCTGTTTGGTGTTGCTTATTCTTGCTTCACTTCTGGAATTCCAATTTGGTCGCTGCTGACCACTCCCAGTTTTGAAAGGATTTCTTCCTTGGTTAATTCTTTCTGTTGAATTAACTCTGGGATTACTGAAGTTACCCCTGCTGTCCCTCAAGGGTGGAACCGGGCGACTCGTTGCTGGCTGCCTTTTATCTGATTCCATTCTGTGTCTACTTGGCACTGTCTACTTGCCTCATGACCGTTAGTTTGGCACTCCAAACAGTAGGGCGTGTTTTTCCGTGTAACGCATTCATTCCTTGTATGCCCTGGATTATCACAGAATGAGCAAATGGGTTTCCTTGGCTTAAACCTCTCAACCAAGAATTCTTGGTCTCTTTGTTGCGGAAATTGGCCCATCAATCTACCGACTCCACATCTGTTTTGCTGCTGTACTGTTCCTACCTCTGCTGGAGCATTTGTCCAGCAGATTCCACCTGATGTCGTTCGTTGTTGTATTGCTGCTTCAGCTAAAGAGACCACTTCCACTAACTCTGCCATACTCTTCGGCGTGAGAGTAAGAGTATAATTAGCTAAATCCCTATTTATCAGGCCTGCCTTGAACACAGAAATCATAGTCCGTTCTACTTGAGCCTTGTATGCTGCAACATTTTCTGGAAACTGCCTGTTGGCTTCCGCCTCAGCAGCGCTCCCCAGAGACTGGAGCCTTCGTCCCCAGGCTCTCAATTCCTCCCCCGGTGTCTGAGTTGATTCCTGTATTTCCCGTACAAGACAGTCGTACGACTTTTGTTTCAAATATGTCCTATCCAAAAGTGCATATAATTCTGCCAGGGTGCTTACTGAGCTATGCGCTAGTAAATCAAACGCATCACCTGTGGTTCTTTGCCTAATACACTTTATTAAGTGTTCCCCATCCGCTTCCGGAACACTCTGTTGTGCTAGCTCACAACCTTCTTTGAAGCGCCGGATCTCAGTTCTCAGATCATACAACTCGACTCCTCAGAACATGGGCACCAACTTCTCCACCGCATGAGCAACTTCCAGAATGCCCATTTTATTCCTTTGTGTTTTCTAAATTGCTGGTAAAACCTTAGCTTTATTAATCTCTTTGGGAGTTTCCAAACTCTCTTCTCCCGGATCTGAGAGGTAATTGGCCTGTGACGGACTCAAACTAATTAGTCTTCGATCGTTTGTTCGTACTGGCGAAATATTGTCCCCAGTATCGGGACTTTGCTGCACTGTTACCGCTTCCGGCTCCTCTGGCGGATATCCCTGATTTTCGTTATTTATCGGGCTTCCCGGAGAAAAAGGCTCGACACCGATTTCAGATGCGCCAAACAAAAATTCCGCTTGCTTTTCTTCATTAAGTACTAATTTTGGCTTCACCATGCGGCTTATCCCTTCTGGTGTTAAATATTCCGGCCAGCGTACTTCCGAAGGCAATGTCAATACTGTCTGCGTAAATCCAGCTGATGCCGATTTTGATCTCTCCCTATTCAGTGAGGTCCTATTGGTCGCCCGGCCACGTTTCAATTCCGCACACTCCTTTTCCAACAGCGTTGCTGCTTCCTCTGTTTCCGTCAATCTCTGAGAAAGTTCCTTTACCTTTTTCTCAAGATACTCTTTTTGTGCTCTCAAATCTTCTGTTTTCTTATGAAAACTGAATAACTTTTCTTCTGTTCTTCTTTGGATTGCCGTAAAGGCTTGATCCGCTACTTCCAATGGTGACACAGCTCCTCCGGCATTCGCCTGCTTCCACAATTCCTGAGCTTCTTCCCTGCTCGTAATCGCTTCGAACTGGTCAACTATTTTCCCAGTAAACAGTTCCACCTCTGACTGTATTGATTTCAATCTGTTCCTTACTTCCTCGTCTGGTAAAACCAAACTCACAGTTTGTTGTCCTAATTCCTCTAATTCAAAACTAAATGTATCTGCCCATTCGTTGACTAGATTATTTATGTAGTCTGCGTAATTTTCCGCAAAATATTTTCCCTTGCCGTACTCAACTGCGTGAGGCAACAGCAGTCCGTGATTATTGTTGAACTCTCTCCCCAGATTTTGCAACTGTGTTATTCGCTTGCGGTAATACACGTTGTCCTTACGTAACCTGCCGTCTTTCTTAAAATTACGGACCAATTTTTCAATCGCTTCTCCAATTTGCTCCTGCATCAGCAGTAATTCTTGCGCTTCCTTCGTCATATCTCAAATGCCAGAATATCTCAAATGCCAATTACAAATAAAAATCCAATAATTGTTAAAACTTGTTACAATATTTTATTCTATCTTACTTAATGATTCAAAACAGAGTCATTAAAAAAAAACATTCCACCGTAAATTCTATCTTTATATACATATTCTGCTATACTTGTTTTCCATCACAAAGTTCCGCTGTCTACCGGCGTCCATTAAGTCCTTCCATCAATGCAAAGTGGTTCTTGTCTTCCTCACAAATACTCCTTGTTTTTCTCTCACCATCTTTAATACTCCCAAAAATCCATAGAAAAGGCCATATGTTTGTAAAAACCGAAATTTGATTTACCGGCAAAAGTGTCTTGATTCATTCCCGGTAATTTGAATCCATATTTAAAAATAAACCCGTAACGTATGCGCCACATAATAATAGCATTTAAATGTTTTCTTCAACATTGCTACGCAAATCGTAGTTTCCGAACTTCGAAAACTTTGATGCAACAACACGTGTTGTCTGCACCTCTTCACCTAATACCCTAAACTCAAAATGCCAAATATTTAAATCAATCTTTATTTTGATTTCAAAACAACATAAATTGAATCGTATAAATGTCCCTACCGACAAACAAACACAAATCCCCTATCATAACCGTACGAACCCTATACCGTGGCACGTTCTTTCAGAACCAAACCAACCGGTATACACAAGTTCGCAATTCAATAACGCAAAATCCGTGAATAAACAGACACGTTCCACATTCCCCGAGAATTCTGAAATAAAATGTATTAAAAAGTATGAGCCTAATCTCAGTCGGCCTCTCAGTCGGAGTCTCAGCCTCTGTCAGCGTCTCTGTAGGCGTGTCAGGGGCTGGCGCTGTCGATTGGGGGGTCTGCTACCTTATCTATGCCCATATCTAAACCTATCTACCTCAGTGGGCGTCGCAGCCTCTGTCAGCTTCTTTGTCGGCATCTCAGTCACTGCCGCTGTCGATTGGGGGGTTCTGCCTTCTCTATGCCTATATCTACCCCTATCTGCCTCAGTCGGGGTCTCAGTCGGAGCCTCAGCCTCTGTCAGAGGCTCTGTAGGCGCCTCAGTCGCTGCCGCTGTCGATTGGGGGGTCTGCTGCCTTCTCTAAGCTAATATCTACCCCTATCTGCCTCCGTCGGCGTCTCAGTCAGCATCGCAACCTCTTTCAGCGTCTCTGTAGGCGTCTCAGTCGATGCCGATGTTGATTGGGGGGTCTGCCGCTTTCTCTCTGTCTATATCTACCCCTATCTGCCTCAGTCGGCCCCTCAGTCGGAGTCTCAGCCTCTGTCAGCGGCTCTGTAGGCGTCTCAGTCGCTGCCGCTGTCCATTGGGGAATCTGCTGCCTTCTCTATGCCTATACATAGCCCTATCTGCCTCAGTCGGCGTCGCAGCCTCTGTCAGCGTCTCTGTAGGCGTGTCAGGGGCTGGCGCTGTTGATTAGGAGGTCTGCTGCCTTATCTATGCGTATATCTACCCATACCTGCCTCAGTCGGCGTCTCAGTCGGCGTCGCAGCCTCTGTCAACGTCTCTGTACGCGTATCAGTCGCTGCCGCTGTCGATTGGGGTGTCTGCTGCTTTCTCTATGCCCATATCTACACCTATCTGCCTCATTTGGCGTCTCAGTTGGCGTCGCAGCCTCTTTCAGCGTCTCTGTAGGCGTCTCAGTCGCTGCCGGTGTCGATTGGGGGTCTGCCGTTTTCTCTCTGCCTATATCTACCCCTATCTGCCTCAGTCGGCCTCTCAGTCGGAGTCTCAGCCTCTGTCAGCGTCTCTGTAGGCGTGTCAGGGGCTGGCGCTGTCGATTGGGGGGGTCTGCTACCTTATCTATGCCCATATCTAAACCTATCTGCCTCAGTGGGCGCCGCAGCCTCTGTCAGCTTCTTTGTCGGCGTCTCAGTCACTTCCGCTGACGATTGGGGGGGGTCTGCTGCCTTCTCTATGCCTATATCTACCCCTATCTGCCTCAGTCGACGTCTCAGTCGGCGTCGGAGCCTGTGACATCGTCTCTGTAGGCGTCTTAGGTTCTGGTGCTGTCGATTGGGGGGTCTGCTGCCTTCTTTATGCCTATATCTACCCCCATCTGCCTCAGTCGGCGTCGCAGCCTCTGGCAGAATCTCTGTGGCGTCTCAGTCGCTGCCGCTGTCCATTGGGGGGTTCTGCTGCCTTCTCTATGCCTATACATACCCCTATCTGCCTCAGTCGGCGTCGCAGCCTCTGTCAGCGTCTCTGTAGGCGTGTCAAGGGCTGGCGCTGTCGATTGGGAGTTCTGCTGCCTTATCTATACCTATATCTACCCATACCTGCCTCAGACGGCGTCTCAGTCGGCGTCGCAGCCTCTGTCAACGTCTCTGTACGCGTCTCAGTCGCTGCCGCTGTAGATTGGGGTGTCTGCTGCTTTCTCTATGCCCATATCTACACCTATCTGCCTCATTTGGCGTCTCAGTTGGCGTCGCAGCCTCTGCCAGTGTCACTGTAAGCGTCTCAGTCGCAGCCGCTGTCGATTGGGGGGTCTGCTGCTTACTCTCTGCCTATATCTACCCCTATCTGCCTCAGTCGGCATCTCAGTCGGCGTCTCAGTCGGCGTCCCAGCCTCTGTCAGCGTCTCTGTAGGGGTCTCAGTCGCTGCCGCTGTCGATTGGGGGGTCTGCTGCCTTCTCTATGATTATATCTACCCCTAACTGCCTCAGTCGGCGTCTCAGTCGGCGTCGCAGCTTCTGTCAGCGTCTCTGTAGGGGTCTCAGCCGCTGTCGATTGGGGGGTCTGCTGCCTTCTGTATGCCTATATCTACCCCTATCTGCCTCAGTCGGCGTCTCAGTCGGAGTCGCAGCCTCTGTCAGCGTCTCTGAAGGCATCTCAGTCGCTGCCGCTGTCGGTATGGGGGTCTGCTGCCTTCTCTATGAATATATCTACCCCTATCTGCCTCAGTCGGCGTCGCAGCCTCAGTCAGCGTCTCTGTAGGCGTCTTAGTCGCTGCCGCTGTCGATTGGGGGGTCTGCTGCCTTCTCTATGCCTATATCTACCCCTATCTGCCTCAGTCGGCGTCGCAGCCTCTTTCAGCGTCTCTGTAGGCATCTCAGTAGCTGCCACTGTCGGTTTGGGGGTCTGCTACCTTCTCTATGCCTATATCTACACCTATCTGCCTCAGTCGGTGTTGCAGCTTCTGTGAGCTTCTCTAAGTCACTGCCGCTATCGATTGAGGGGTCTATGCCGATATCTACCCCTATCTGCCTCAGTCGGCATCTTAGTCGGCGTCGCAGCCTCTATCAGCTTCTCTGTACGCGTCTCAGTCTCAGTCACTGCCGATGTCGATTGGGGTTCTGCTGCCTTCTCTAAGCCAATATCAACCCCTATCTGCCTCAGTCGGCGTCTCAGTTGGCGTCTCAGTCGGCGTCTCAGTCGGCGGCGCAGCCTCTTTCAGCGTCTCTGTAGGCGTCTCAGTCGCTGCCGCTGTCGATTGGGTGGTCTGCTGCTTTCTCTCTGCCTATATCTACCCCTATCTGCATCAGTCGGCCTCTCAGTCGGAGTCGCAGCCTCTTTCAGCGGCTCTGTAGGCGTCTCAGTCGCTGACGCTGTCGATTGGGGGGGTCTGCTGCCTTCTCTAAGCCAATATCAACCCCTATCTGCCTCAGTCGGCATCTCAGTTGGCGTCTCAGTCGGTGTCTCAGTCGGCGGCGCAGCCTCTTTCAGCGTCTCTGCAGGGGTCTCAGTCGGTGCCGCTGTCGATTGGGGTGTCTGCTGCTTTCTCTCTGCCTATATCTACCCCTATCTGCCTCAGTCGGCATCTCAGTCGGAGCCTCAGCCTCTGTCAGAGGCTCTGTAGGCGCCTCAGTCGCTGCCGCTGTCGATTGCGGGGTCTGCTGCCTTCTCTAAGCCAATATCTACCCCTATCTGCCTCAGTCGGCGTCTCAGTCAGCATCGCAACCTCTTTCAGCGTCTCTGTAGGCGTCTCAGTCGATGCCGGTGTTGATTGGGGGGTCTGCCGCTCTCTCTCTGCCTATATCTACCCCTATCTGCCTCAGTCGGCCTCTCAGTCGGAGTCTCAGCCTCTGTCAGCGTCTCTGTAGGCGTGTCAGGGGCTGGCGCTGTCGATTGGGGGGTCTGCTACCTTATCTATGCCCATATCTAAACCTATCTGCCTCAGTGGGCGTCGCAGCCTCTGTCAGCTTCTTTGTCGGCGTCTCAGTCACTGCCGCTGTCGATTGGGGGGTCTGCTGCCTTCTTTATGCCTATATCTACCCCTATCTGCCTCAGTCGGCGTCGCAGCCTCTGGCAGAATCTCTGTGGCGTCTCAGTCGCTGCCGCTGTCCATTGGGGGGTCTGCTGCCTTCTCTATGCCTATACATACCCCTATCTGCCTCAGTCGGCGTCGCAGCCTCTGTCAGCGTCTCTGTAGGCGTGTCAGGGGCTGGCGCTGTCGATTGGGAGTTCTGCTGCCTTATCTATGCCTATATCTACCCATACCTGCCTCAGACGGCGTCTCAGTCGGCGTCGCAGCCTCTGTCAACGTCTCTGTACGCGTCTCAGTCGCTGCCGCTGTCGATTGGGGTGTCTGCTGCTTTCTCTATGCCCATATCTACACCTATCTGCCTCATTTGGCGTCTCAGTTGGCGTCGCAGCCTCTGCCAGCGTCACTGTAAGCGTCTCAGTCGCTGCCGCTGTCGATTGGGGGGTCTGCTGCTTACTCTCTGCCTATATCTACCCCTATCTGCCTCAGTCGGCATCTCAGTCGGCGTCTCAGTCGGCGTCCCAGCCTCTGTCAGCGTCTCTGTAGGCGTCTCAGTCGCTGCCGCTGTCGATTGAGGGGTCTGCTGCCTTCTCTATGCCTATATCTACCCCTATCTGCCTCAGTCGGCGTCGCAGCCTCTTTCAGCGTCTCTGTAGGCATCTCAGTAGCTGCCACTGTCGGTTTGGGGGTCTGCTACCTTCTCTATGCCTATATCTACACCTATCTGCCTCAGTCGGTGTTGCAGCTTCTGTCAGCTTCTCTAAGTCACTGCCGCTATCGATTGAGGGGTCTATGCCGATATCTACCCCTATCTGCCTCAGTCGGCATCTTAGTAGGCGTCGCAGCCTCTGTCAGCTTCTCTGTACGCGTCTCAGTCACTGCCGATGTCGATTGGGGTTCTGCTGCCTTCTCTAAGCCAATATCAACCCCTGTCTGCTTCAGTCGGCGTCTCAGTTGGCGTCTCAGTCGGCGTCTCAGTCGGCGGCGCAGCCTCTTTCCGCGTCTCTGTAGGCGTCTTAGTCGCTGCCGCTGTCGATTGGGGGGTCTGCTGCTTTCTCTCTGCCTATATCTACCCCTATCTGCATCAGTCGGCCTCTCAGTCGGAGTCGCAGCCTCTTTCAGCGGCTCTGTAGGCGTCTCAGTCGCTTCCGCTGTCGATTGGGGGGGTCTGCTGCCTTCTCTAAGCCAATATCAACCCCTATCTGCCTCAGTCGGCGTCTCAGTTGGCGTCTCAGTCGGTGTCTCAGTCGGCGGCGCAGCCTCTTTCAGCGTCTCTGTAGGCGTCTCAGTCGGTGCCGCTGTCGATTGGGGGGTCTGCTGCTTTCTCTCTGCCTATATCTACCCCTATCTGCCTCAGTCGGCCTCTCAGTCGGAGTCTCAGCCTCTGTCAGCGGCTCTGTAGGCGTCTCAGTCGCTGCCGCTGTCGATTGGAGGGTCTGCTGCCTTCGCTAAGCCAATATCTACCCCTATCTGCCTCAGTCGGCGTCTCAGTCGGCGTCGCAGCCTCTGTCAGCGTCTCTGTAGGGGTGTCAGGGGCTGGCGCTGTCGATTGGGAGGTCTGCTGCCTTATCTATGCGTATATCTACCCATACCTGCCTCAGTCGGCGTCTCAGTCGGCGTCGCAGCCTCTGTCAGCGCCTCTGTACGCGTCTCAGTCGCTGCCGCTGTCGATTGGGGTGTCTGCTGCTTTCTCTATGCCCATATCTACACCTATCTGCCTCATTTGGCGTCTCAGTTGGCGTCGCAGCCTCTTTCAGCGTCTCTGTAGGCGTCTCAGTCGCTGCCGGTGTCGATTGGGGGGTCTGCCGCTTTTTCTCAGCCTATATCTACCCCTATCTGCCTCATTCGGCCTCTCAGTCGGAGTCTCAGCCTCTGTCAGCGCCTCTGTAGGCGTCTCAGTCGCTGCCGCTGTCGATTGGGGGGTCTGTTACCTTATCTATGCTTATATCTAAACCTATCTGCCTCAGTGGGCGTCGCAGCCTCTGTCAGCTTCTTTGTCGGCGTCTCAGTCACTGCCGCTGTCGATTGGGGTGTCTGCTGCTTTCTCTATGCCCATATCTACACCTATCTGCCTCATTTGGCGTCTCAGTTGGCGTCGCAGCCTCTGCCAGCGTCACTGTAGGCGTCTCAGTCGCTGCCGCTGTCGATTGGGGGGTCTGCTGCTTACTCTCTGCCTATATCTACCCCTATCTGCCTCAGTTGGCATCTCAGTCAGCTTCGCAGCCTCTGTAAGCGTCTCTGTAGGCATATCAGTCGCTGCCAAAGTCGATTGGGGGGTCTGCTGCCTTCTCTATGCCTATATCTACCCCTATCTGCCTCAGTCGGCGTCTCAGTCGGCGTCTCAGTCGGCGTCGCAGCCTCTGTCAGCATTTCTGTAGGGGTCTCAGTCGCTGCCGCTGTCGATTGGGGGGTCTGCTGCCTTCTCTATGCTTATATCTGCCCCTATCTGCCTCAGTCGGCGTCTCAGTCGGCGTCGCAGCCTTTTTCAGCGTCTCTGTAGGGGTCTCAGTCGCTGCCGCTGTCGATTGGGGGGTCTTCTGCCTACTCTCTGCCTATATCTACCCCTAACTGCCTCAGTCGGCGTCTCAGTCGGCGTCGCAGCCTCTGTCAGCGTCTCTGAAGGTGTCTTAGTCGCTGCCGCTGCCGATGGGGGGGTCTTCTGCCTACTCTCTGCCTATATCTACCCCTAACTGCCTCAGTCGGGGTCTCTGTCGGAGCTTCAGCCTCTGTCAGAGGCTCTGTAGGCGTCTCAGTCGCTGCCGCTGTCGATAGGGGGGTCTGCTGCCTTCTCTAAGCCAATATCTATCCCTATCTGCCTCAGTCGGCGTCTCAGTCAGCATCGCAGCCTCTTTCAGCGTCTCTGTAGGCGTCTCAGTCGCTGCCGGTGTCGATTGGGGGGTCTGCCGCTTTCTCTCTGCCTATATCTACCCCTATCTGCCTCAGTCGGAATCTCAGTCGGAGTCTCAGCCTCTGTCAGCGGCTCTGTAGGCGTCTCAGTCGCTGCCGCTGTCCATTGGGGGGTCTGCTGCCTTCTCTATGCCTATACATACCCCTATCTGCCTCAGTCGGCGTCGCAGCCTCTGTCAGCGTCTCTGTAGGCTTGTCAGGGGCTGGCGCTGTCGATTGGGAGGTCTGCTGCCTTATCTACGAGTATATCTACCCATACCTGTCTGCTGCTTACTCTCTGCCTATATCTACCCCTATCTGCCTCAGTCGGCATCTCAGTCAGCTTCGCAGCCTCTGTAAGTGTCTCTGTAGGCATATCAGTCGCTGCCGATGTCGATTGGGGGGTCTGCTGCCTTCTCTATGCCTATATCTACCCCTATCTGCCTCAGTCGGCGTCTCAGTCAGCGTCTCAGTCGGCGTCGCAGCCTCTGTCAGCTTCTCTGTAGGGGTCTCAGTCGCTGCCGCTGTCGATTGGGGGGTCTGCTGCCTTCTCTATGCTTATATCTACCCCTATCTGCCTCAGTCGGCGTCTCAGTCGGCGTCGCAGCCTCTGTCAGCGTCTCTGTAGGCGTCTCAGTCGCTGCCGCTGTCGATTGGGGAGTCTGCTGCCTTCTCTATGCCTATATCTACCCCTATCTGCCTCACTCGGCGTCTCAGTCGGCGTCGCAGCCTCTGTCAGCGTCTCTGTAGGCATCTCAGTCGCTGCCACTGTCGGTTTGGGGGCCTGCTGCCTTCTCTATGCCTATATCTGCCACTCTCTGCCTCAGTCGGCGTCACAGTCGGCGTCGCAGCCTCTGTCAGCGTCTCTGTAGGCGTCTCAGTCGCTGCCGCTGTCGATTGGGGGGTCTGCTGAGTTCTCTATGCTTATACCAACCTTATCTGCCTCAGTCGACGTCTCAGTCGGCGTCGCAGCCTGTGTCAGCGTCTCTGTAGGCGTTTTAGTCGCTGCCGCTGTCGATTGGGGGTCTGCTGCCTTCCTAATGCCTATACATACCCCTATCTGCCTCAGTTGGCGTCTTAGTCGGCGTAGCAGCCTCTGTCAACGTCTCTGTACGCGTCTCAGTCGCTGCCGCTGTCGATTGGGGTGTCTGCTGCCTTCTCTATGCCTTTATCTACCCCTATCTGCCTCATTTGGCGTCTCAGTCGGCGTCGCAGCCTCTGCCAGCGTAACTGCAATTGTCTCAGTCGCTGCTGCTGTCGATTGGGGGAATGCTGCTTACTCTCTGCCTATATCTACCTCTATCTGCCTCAGCCGGCATCTCAGTCGGATTCTCAGCCTCTGTCAGCGGCTCCGTAGGCGTCTCAGTCGCTGCCGCTGTCGATTGGGGGGGTCTGCTGCCTTCTCTAAGCCAATATCAACCCCTATCTGCCTCAGTCGGCGTTTCAGTTGGCGTCTCACTCGGCGTCTCAGTCGGCGGCGCAGCCTCTTTCAGCGTCTCTGTAGGCGTCTCAGTCGCTGCCGCTGTCGATTGGGGGGTCTGCTACCTTCTCTATGCCCATATCTACACCTATCTGCCTCAGTCGGCGTCGCCTCCTCTGTCAGCTTCTCTGTACGCGTCTCAGTCACTGCCGGTGTCGATTGGGGTGTCTGCTGCCTTCTCTATGCCTATATCTACCCCTATCTGTCTCAGTAGGCAATTCAGTCGGCGTTGCAGCCACTGTCAGCGTCTCTGTTGGCGTCTCAGTCGCAGCCGCTGTCGATTGGGGGGGTCTGCTGCCTTCTCTAAGCCAATATCTACCCCTATCTGCCTCAGTCGCCGTCTCAGTCGGCATCGCAGCCTCTTTCAGCGTCTCTGTAGGCGTCGCAGTCGCTGCCGGTGTCGATTGGGGGGTCTGCCGCTTTCTCTCTGCCTATATCTACCCCTATTTGCCTCACTCGGCGTCTCAGTCGGCGTCGCAGCCTCTGTCAGCGCCTCTGTAGGCGTCTCAGTCGCTGCCGCTGTCGATTGGGGGATCTGCCACCTTCTCTATGCCCATATCTAAACCTATCTGCATCAGTGGGCGTCGCAGCCTCTGTCAGCTTCTCTGTAGGCGTCTCAGTCACTGCCGCTGGCGATTATGGGGGTTCTGCTGCCTTCTCTATGCCTATATCTACCCCTATCTGCCTCAGTCGACGTCTCAGTCGCCGTCGCAGCCTGTGACAGCGTCTCTCTAGGCATCTTAGGTTCTGGCGCTGTCGATTGGGGGTCTTCTGCTTTTTTTCCGCCTATATCTACCCCTATCTGCCTCAGTCGGCGTTGCATCCTCTGGCAGCATCTCTGTAGGCGTCTCAGTCGCTGCCGCTGTCCATTGGGGGGTCTGCTGCCTTCTCTATGCCTATACATACCCCTATCTGCCTCAGTCGGCGTCGCAGCCTCTGTCAGCGTCTCTGTAGGCGTGTCAGGGGCTGGCGCTGTCGATTGGGAGGTCTGCTGCCTTATCTATGCCTATATCTACCCATACCTGCCTCAGTCGGCGTCTCAGTCGGCGTCGCAGCGTCTGCCAGCGTCACTGTAGGCGTCTCAGTCGCTGCCGCTGTCGATTGGGGGGTCTGCTGCTTACTCTCTGCCTATATCTACCCCTATCAGCCTCAGTCGGCTTCTCAGTCAGCTTCGCAGCCTCTGTAAGCGTCTCTGTAGGCATATCAGTCGCTGCCGCTGTCGATTGGGGGGTCTGCTGCATTCTCTATGCTTATATCTACCCCTATCTACCTCAGTCGGCGTCTCAGTCGGCGTCGCAGCCTCTGTCAACGTCTCTGTAGGCTTCTCAGTCGCTGCCACTGTCGGTTTTTGGGTCTGCTGCCTTCTCTATGCATATATCTACCCCTATCTGCCTCAGTCGGCGTCTCAGTCGGCGTCGCAGCCTCTGTCAGCGTCTCTGTAGGCATCTCAGTCGCTGCCACTTTCGGTTTGGGGTCTGCTGCCTTCTCTATGCCTATATCTACCCCTATCTGCCTCAGTCGGCATCTCAGTCGGCTTCGCAGCCTCTGTCAGCGCCTCTGTAGGCGTCTCAGTCGTTGCTGCCGTCGATTGGGGGGTCTGCTACCTTCTCTATGCCCATATCTACACCTATCTGCCTCAGTCGGCATCGCAGCCTCTGTCAGCTTCGCTGTACGCGTCTCAGTCACTGCCGCTGTCGATTGGGGGGCTGCTACCTTCTCTATGCTTATATCATCCTTATCTGCCTCAGTCGACGTCTCAGTCGGCGTCGCAGCCTGTGTCAGCGTCTCTGTAGGCGTCTTAGTCGCTGCCGCTGCCGATTGGGGGGTCTGCTGCCTACTCTGCCTATATCTACCCTTAATTGCCTCAGTCGGCGTCTCAGTCGGACCGTCAGCCTCTGTCAGAGGCTCTGTAGGCGTCTCAGTCGCTGCCGCTGCCGATTGGGGGGGTCTGCTGCCTTCTCTAAGCCAATATCCACCCCTATCTGCCTCAGCCGGCGTCTCAGTCGGCATCGCAGCCTCTTTCAGCGTCTCTGTAGGCGTCTTAGTCGCTGCCGGTGTCGATTGGGGGGGTCTGCCGCTTTCTCTCTGCCTATATCTACCCCTATCTGCCTCAGTCGGCCTCTCAGTCGCAGTCTTAGCCTCTGTCAGCGGCTCTGTAGGCGTCTCAGTCGCTGCCGCTGTCGATTGGGGGGGTCTGCTGCCTTCTCTAAGCCAATATCTACCCCTATCTTCCTCTCTCGGCGTCTCAGTCGGCGTCGCAGCCTCTGTCAGCGCTTCTGTAGGCGTCTCAGTCGCTTCCGCTGTCGATTGGGGGGTCTGCCACCTTCTCTATGCCCACATCTAAACCTATCTGCATCAGTGGGCGTCGCAGCCTCTGTCAGCTTCTCTGTAGGCGTCTCAGTCACTGCCGCTGGCGATTGGGGGGTCTGCTGCCTTCTGTATGCCTATATCTACCCCTATCTGCCTCAGTCGGCGTCTCAGTCGGCGTCGCAGCCTCTGTCAGCGTCTCTGTAGGCGTCTCAGTCGCTGCCGCTGTCGATTGGGGAGTCTGCTGCCTTCTCTATGCCTATATCTACCCCTATCTGCCTCAATCGGCGTCTCAGTCGGCGTCGCAGCCTCTGTCAGCGTCTCTGTAGGCATCTCAGTCGCTGCCACTGTCGGTTTAGGGGCCTGCTGCCTTCTCTATGCCTATATCTGCCACTCTCTGCCTCAGTCGGCGTCACAGTCGGCGTCGCAGCCTCTGTCAGCGTCTCTGTAGGCATCTCAGTCGCTGCCACTTTCGGTTTGGGGGTCTGCTGCCTTCTCTATGCTTCTATCTACCCCTATCTACCTCAGTCGGCGTCGCAGGCTCTGTCAGCGTCTCTGTAGGCGTCTCAGTCGCTGCCGCTGTCGATTGGGGGGTCTGCTGCTTACTCTCTGCCTATATCTACCCCTATCTGCCTCAGTCGGCATCTCAGTCGGCTTCGCAGCCTCTGTCAGCGCCTCTGTAGGCGTCTCAGTCGCTGCCGCTGTCGATTGGGGGGTCTGCTGCTTACTCTCTGCCTATATCTACCCCTATCTGCCTCAGTCGGCATCTCAGTCGGCTTCGCAGCCTCTGTCAGCGCCTCTGTAGGCGTCTCAGTCGTTGCTGCCGTCGATTGGGGGGTCTGCTACCTTCTCTATGCCCATATCTACACCTATCTGCCTCAGTCGGCGCCGCAGCCTCTGTCAGCTTCGCTGTACACGTCTGAGTCACTGCCGCTGTCGATTGGGGGGCTGCTGCCTTCTCTATGCTTATATCATCCTTATCTGCCTCAGTCGACGTCTCAGTCGGCGTCGCAGCCTGTGTCAGCGTCTCTGTAGGCGTCTTAGTCGCTGCCGCTGCCGATTGGGGGGTCTGCTGCCTACTCTCTGCCTCTATCTACCCTTAATTGCCTCAGTCGGCGTCTCAGTCGGACCGTCAGCCTCTGTCAGAGGCTCTGTAGACGTCTTAGTCGCTACCGCTGTCGATTGGGGGGTCTGCTGCCTTCTCTAAGCCAATATCTACCCCTATCTGCCTCAGCCGGCGTCTCAGTCGGCATCGCAGCCTCTTTCAGCGTCTCTGTAGGCGTCTTAGTCGCTGCCGGTGTCGATTGGGGGGTCTGCCGCTTTCTCTCTGCCTATATCTACCCCTATCTGCCTCAGTCGGCCTCTCAGTCGCAGTCTTAGCCTCTGTCAGCGGCTCTGTAGGCGTCTCAGTCGCTGCCGCTGTCGATTGGGGGGTCTGCTGCCTTCTCTAAGCCAATATCTACCCCTATTTGCCTCTCTCGGCGTCTCAGTCGGCGTCGCAGCCTGTGTCAGCGCTTCTGTAGGCGTCTCAGTCGCTGCGGCGTCGCAGCCTCTGTCAGCTTCTCTGTAGGCGTCTCAGTCACTGCCGCTGGCGATTGGGGGGTCTTCTGCCTTCTCTATGCCTATAGCTACCCATACCTGCCTCAGTCGGCGTCTCAGTCGGCGTCGCAGCCTCTGTCAACGTCTCTGTATGCGTCTCAGTCGCTGCCGCTTTCGGTTTGGGGGTCTGCTGCCTTCTCTATGCTTATATCATACTTATCTGCCTCAGTCGACGTCTCAATCGGCGTCGCAGCCTGTGTCAGCGTCTCTGTAGGCGTCTTAGTGGCTGCCGCTGCCGATTGGGGGGTCTGCTGCCTACTCTCTGCCTATATCTACCCTTATCTGCCTCAGTCGGCATCTCAGTCGGACCCTCAGATTCTGTCAGATGCTCTGTAGGCGTCTCAGTCGCTGCCGCTGTCGATTGGGGGGGTCTGCTGCCTTCTCTAAGCCAATATCTACCCCTATCAGCCTCAGCCGGCGTCTCAGTCGGCATCGCAGCCTCTTTCAGCGTCTCTGTAGGCGTCTCAGTCGCTGCCGGTGTCGATCGGGGGGTCTGCCGCTTTCTCTCTGCCTATATCTACCCCTATCTGCCTCAGTCGGCCTCTCAGTCGGAGTCTCAGCCTCTGTCAGCGGCTCTGTAGGCGTCTCAGTCGCTGCCGCTGTCGATTGGGGGTCTGCTGCTTTCTCTAAGCCAATATCTACCCCTATCTGCCTCAGTCGGCCTCTCAGTCGGAGTCTCAGCCTCTGTCAGCGGCTCTGTAGGCGTCTCAGTCGCTGCCGCTGTCGATTGGGGGGTCTGCTGCTTTCTCTAAGACAATATCTACCCCTATCTGCCTCTCTCGGCGTCTCAGTCGGCGTCGCAGCCTCTGTCAGCGCTTCTGTAGGCGTCTCAGTAGCTGCCGCTGTCGATTGGGGGGTCTGCCACCTTCTCTATGCCCACATCTAAACCTATCTGCATCAGTGGGCGTCGCAGCCTCTGTCAGCTTCTCAGTAGGCGTCTCAGTCACTGCCGCTGGCGATTGGGGGGTCTGCTGCCTTCTCTATGCCTATATCTACCCATACCTGCCTCAGTCGGCGTCTCAGTCGGCGTCGCAGCCTCTGTCAACGTCTCTGTACGCGTCTCAGTCGCTGCCGCTATCGATTGGGGTGTCTGCTGCTTTCTCTATGCCCATATCTACACCTATCTGCCTCATTTGGCGACTCAGTTGGCGTCGCAGCCTCTGCCAGCATCGCTGTAGGCGTCTCAGTCGCTGCCGCTGTCGATTGGGGGGTCTGCTCCTTACTCTCTGCCTATATCTACCCCTATCTGCCTCAGTCGGCATCTCAGTCAGCTTCGCAGCCTCTGTAAGCGTCTCTGTAGGCTTCTCAGTCGCTGCCACTGTCGGTTTGGGGTCTGCTGCCTTCTCTATGCATATATCTACCCCTATCTGCCTCAGTCGGCGTCTCAGTCGGCGTCGCAGCCTCTGTCAGCGTCTCTGTAGGCTTCTCAGACGCTGCCGCTGTCGATTGGGGGGTCTGCTGCCTTCTCTATGCCTATATCTACCCCTATCTGCCTCAGTCGGCGTCTCAGTCGGCGTCGCAGCCTCTGTCAGCGTCTCTGTAGGTATCTCAGTCGCTGCTGCTGTCGATTGGGGGTCGGCTGAGTTCTCTATGCTTATACCAACCTTATCTGCCTCAGTCGACGTCTCAGTCGGCGTCGCAGCCTGTGTCAGCGTCTCTGTAGGCGTCTTAGTCGCTGCCGTTGTCGATTGGGGGGTCTGCTGCCTTCTTTATGCCTATATCTACTACTATCTGCCTCAGTCGGCGTCGCAGTCTCTGTCAGCAGCTCTGTTGGTGTATCAGTCGCTGCCGCTGTCGATTGGGGGGTCTGCTGAGTTCTCTAGGCTTATACCAACCTTATCTGCCTCAGTCGACGTCTCAGTCGGATTCTCAGCCTCTGTCAGCGGCTCTGTAGGCGTCTCAGTCGCTGCCGCTGTCGATTGGGGGAGTCTGCTGCCTTCTCTAAGCCAATATCAACCCCTATCTGCCAAAGTCGGCGTCTCAGTTGGCGTCTCAGTCGGCGTCTCATTCGGCGGCGCAGCCTCTTTCAGCGTTTTTGTAGGCGTCTCAGTCGCTGCCGGGTGGTCTGCTACCTTCTCTATGCGCATATGTACACCTATCTGCCTCAGTCGGCGTCGCAGCCTCTGTCAGCTTCTCTCAGTCACTGCCGCTGTCGATTGAGGGGTCTATGCCGATATCTACCCCTATCTGCCTCAGTCGGCATCTTAGCCGGCGTCGCAGCCTCTGTCAGCGTGTCTGTAGGCGTCTCAGCCGTTGGCGCTATCGATTGGGGGAGTCTGCTGCCTCCTCTCTGCCTATATCTGCTCCTCTCTGCCTCAGTCGGCGTCGCAGCCTGTGTCAGCGTCTCTGTAGGCGTCTTAGTCGCTGCCGCTGTCCATTGGGGGGTCTGCTGCTTTCTCTAAGCCAATATCTACCCCTATCTGCCTCAGTCGGCATCGCAGCCTCTGTCAGCGCCTCTGTAGGCGTCTCAGTCTTTGCCGCTGTCGATTGGGGGGTCTGCTACCTTCTCTATGCCCATTTCTACACCTATCTGCCTCAGTCGGCGTCGCAGCCTCTGTTAGCTTCTCTGTACGCGCCCTAGTCACTGCCGCTGTCGATTGGGGGTCTGCTGCCTTCTCTATGATTATACCAACCTTATCTGCCTCAGTCGACGTCTCGGTCGGCGTCGCAGCCTGTGTCAGCGTCTCTGTAGGCGTCTTAGTTGCTGCCGCTGCCGATTGGGGGGTCTGCTGCCTACTCTCTGCCTATATCTGCTCCTCTCTGCCTCAGTCGACGTCTCAGTCGGAGTCTCAGCCTCTCTCAGAGGCTCTGTACGCGTCTCAGTCGCTGCCGCTGTCGATTGGGGGGTCTGCTACCTTCTCTATGCCCATATCTAAACCTATCTGCCTCAGTGGGCGTCGCAGCCTCTGTCAGCTTCTCTGTAGGCGTCGCAGTCGCTGCCGCTGTCGATTGGGGGTTCTGCTACCTTCTCTATGCCCATATCTACACCTATCTGCCTCAGTCGGCGTCGCAGCCTCTGTCAGCTTCTCTGTAGGTGTCTCAGTCGCTGCCGCTATCGATTGGGGGGTCTGCTGCCTTCTCTAAGCCAATATCTACCCCTATCTGCCTCAGTAGGCGTCTCAGTCGGCGTCTCAGTCGGCGTCGCAGCCTCTGTCAGCGTCTCTGTTGGCATCTCAGTCGCTGCCACTGTCGACTTGGGGGTCTTCTGCCTTCTCTATGCCTATATCTACCCCTATCTGCCTCAGTCGGCGTCTCAGTCGGCGTCGCAGCCTCTGTCAGCGCCTCTGTAGGCGTCTCAGTCGCTGCTGCTGTCGATTGGGGGGTCTGCTGCCGTCTCTATGCCAATATCTACTCCTATCTGACTCGGTCGGCATCTCAGTCGGCGTCGCAGCCTCTGTCAGCGTCTCTGTAGGCGTCTCAGCCGTTGGCGCTGTCGATTTGGGGGTCTGCTGCCTTCTCTATGCTTATACCAACCTTATCTGCCTCAGTCGACGTCTCAGTCGGCGTCGCAGCCTCTGTCAGCGTCTCTGTAGGCCTCTCAGTCGCTGTCGATTGGGGGGTCTGCTGAGTTCTCTATGCTTATACCAATTTTATCTGCATCAGTCGACGTCTCAGTCGGCGTCGCAGCCTGTGTCAGCGTCTCTGTAGGCGTCTTAGTCGCTGCCGCTGTCGATTGGGGGGTCTGCTGCCTTCTTTATGCCTATATCTACCCCTATCTGCCTCAGTCGGCATCGCAGCTTCTGTCAGCGGCTCTGTAGGCGTCTTAGTCGCTTGCGCTGTCGATTGGGGGGTCTGCTGCCTTCTCTATGCCCATATCTACCCCTAACTGCCCCTGTCGGCGTCGCAGCCTCTGTCAGCGTCTCTGTAGGCATCTCAGTCACTGCCACTGTCGTCTTGGTGGTCTGCTGCCTTTTCTATGTTTATATCTACCCCTATCTGCCTCAGTCGGCATCTCAGTCAGCATCGCAGCCTCTGTAAGCGTCTCTGTTGGCGTCTCAGTCGCTTGCGCTGTCGATTGGGGGGTCTGCTGCTTTCTCTCTGCCTATATCTACCCCTATATGCCTCAGTCGGCCTCTCAGTCGGAGTCTCAGCCTCTGTCAGCGGCTCTGTAGGCGTCTTAGTCGCTTGCGCTGTCGATTGGGGGGTCTGCTGCCTTCTTTATGCCTATATCTACCCCTATCTGCCTCAGTCGGCGTCGTAGCCTCTGGCAGCATCTTTGTAGGCGTCTCAGTCGCTGCCGCTGTCCATTGGGGGGGGGGGGTCTGCTGCCTTCTCTATGCCTATACAGACCCCTATCTGCCTCAGTCGGCGTCACAGCGTGTGTCAGCGTCTCTGTAGGCGTCTCAGTCGCTGGCGCTGTCGATTGGGGGGTCTGCTGCCTTCTCTATGCCTATATATACCCCTACCTGCCTCAGCGGGCGATTCAGTCGGCGTCGCAGCCTCTGTCAGCGCCTCTGTAGGCGTCTCAGTCGCTGCCGCTGTCGATTCGGGGGTCTGCTGCCTTCTCTATGCCTATATCTACCCCTATCTGCCTCAGTCGGCGTCTCAGTCGGAGTCTCAGTCGGCATCTCAGTCAGCATCGCAGCCTCTGTAAGCGTCTCTGTTGGCGTCTCAGTCGCTGTCGCTGTCGATTGAGGGGTCTGCTGCTTTCTCTCTGCCTATATCTACCCCTATATGCCTCAGTCGGCCTCTCAGTCGGAATCTCAGCCTCTGTCAGCGGCTCTATGGGCGTCTCAGTCGCTGCCGCTGTCGATTGAGGGGTCTGCGGCCTTCTCTAAGCCAATATCTACCCTATCTGCCTCAGTCGGCGTCTCAGTCGGCATCGCAGAATCTTTCAGCGTCTCTGTAGGCGTCTCAGTCGCTGCCGGTGTCGATTGGGGGGGTCTGCCGCTTTCTCTCTGCCTATATCTACCCCTATCTGCCTCAGTCGGCCTCTCAGTCGGAGTCTCAGCCTCTGTCAGCGGCTCTGTAGGCGTGTCAGGGGCTGGCGCTGTCGATTGGGAGGTCTGCTGCCTTATCTATGTTTATATCTACCCATACCTGCCTTAGTCGGCGTCTCAGTTGGCGTCGCAGCCTCTGTCAAATTCTCTGTACGCGTCTCAGTCGCTGCCGGTGTTGATTGGGGTGTCTGCTGCTTTATCTATGCCCATATCTACACCTATCTGCCTCATTTGGCGTCTCAGTTGGCGTCGCAGCCTCTGCCAACGTCACTGTAGGCGTCTCAGTCGCTGCCGCTGTCGATTGGGGGGTCTGCTGCTCACTCTCTGCCTATATCTACCCCTATCTGCCTCAGTCGGCGTCGCAGCCTCTGGGAGCATCTCTGGAGGCGTCTCAGTCGCTGCCGCTGTCCATTGGGGGGGGTCTGCTGCATTCTCTATGCCTATACATACCCCTATCTGCCTCAGTCGGCGTCACAGCCTCTGTCAGCGTTTCTGTAGGCGTCTCAGTCGCTGGCGCTGTTGTTTGGGGGGGTCTGCTGCCTTCTCTATGCCTATATCTATCCCTACCTGCCTCAGTCGGCGTCTCAGTCGGCGTCGCAGCCTCTGTAGGGGTCTCAGTCGCTGCCGCTGTCGATTGTTGGGTCTGCTACCTTCTCTATGTCCATATCTACACCTATCTGCCTCAGTCGGCGTCACAGCCTCTGTCAGCGTTTCTGTAGGCGTCTCAGTCGCTGGCGCTGTTGTTTGGGGGGTCTGCTGCCTTCTCTATGCCTATATCTACCCCTATCTGCCTCAGTCGACGTCTCAGCCGGAGTCTCAGCCTCTGTCAGCGTTTCTGTAGGCGTCTCAGTCGCTGCCGCTGTCGATTGGGGGGTCTGCTGCCTTCTCTAAGCCAATATCTACCCCTATCTGCCTCAGCTTACTCTCTACCTATATCTACCCCTATCTGCCTCAGTCGACGTCTCAGCCGGAGTCTCAGCCTCTGTCAGCGGCTCTGTAGCTGCCGCTGTCGATTGAGGGGTCTGCTGCCTTCTCTAAGCCAATATCTACCCCTATCTGCCTCAGTCGGCGTCTCAGTCGGCGTCGCAGCCTCTGTCAGCGCCTCTGTAGGCATCTCAGTCGCTGCCGCTGTCGATTGGGGGGTCTGCTACCTTCTCTATGCCCATATCTACACCTATCTGCCTCAGTCGGCGTCGCAGCCTCTGTCAGCTTCTCTCAGTCACTGCCGCTGTCGATTGAGGGGTCTATGCCGATATCTACCCCCATCTGCCTCAGTCGGCATCTTAGTCGGCGTGGCAGCCTCTGTCAGCGTCTCTGTAGGCGTCTCAGCCGTTGGCGCTGTCGATTGGGGGGGTCTGCTGCCTTCTCTATGCTTATACCAACCTTATCTGCCTCAGTCGACGTCTCAGTCGGCGTCGTAGCCTGTGTCAGCGTCTCTGTAGGCGTCTTAGTCGCTGCCGCTGCCGATTGGGGGGTCTGCTGCCTCCTCTCTGCCTATATCTGCTCCTCTCTGCCTCAGTCGGCGTCTCAGTCGGCGTCGCAGCCTGTGTCAGCGTCTCGGTAGGCGTCTTAGTCGCTGATGCTGTCGATTGGGGGGTCTGCTGCCTTCTCTAAGCCAATATCTACCCCTATCTGCCTCAGTCGGCGTCTCAGTCGGAGTTTCAGCCTCTCTCAGAGGCTCTGTAGGCGTCTCAGTCGCTGCCGCTGTCGTTTGGGGGGTCTGCTACCTTCTCTATGCCCATATCTAAACCTTTCTGCCTCAGTGGGCGTCGCAGCCTCTGTCAGCTTCTCTGTAGGCATCTCAGTCGCTGCCGCTGTCGATTGGGGGTCTGCTGCCTTCTCTAAGCTAATATCTACCCCTATCTGCCTCAGTAGGCGTCTCAGTCGGAATCGCATCCTCTGTCAGCGCCTCTGTAGGCGTCGCAGTCGCTGCCGCTGTCAATTGGGGGTCTGCTACCTTCTCTATGCCCATATCTACACCTATCTGCCTCAGTCGGCGTCGCAGCCTCTGTCAGCTTCTCTGTAGGCGTCTCAGTCGCTGCCGCTATGGATTGGGGGGGTCTGCTGCCTTCTCTAAGCCAATATCTACCCCTATCTGCCTCAGTAGGCGTCTCAGTCGGCGGCGCATCTTCTGTCAGCGCCTCTGTTGGCGTCTCAGTCGCTGCCGCTGTCGATTGGGGGTCTGCTGCCTTCTCTATGCTTATACCAACCTTAACTGCCTCAGTCGACGTCTCAGTCGGCGTCGCAGCCTCTGTCAGCATCTCTGTAGGCGTCTTAGTCGCTGCCGCTGTTGATTGGGGGGTCTGCTGCCTTCTTTATGCCTATATCTACCACTATCTGCCTCAATCGGCGTCTCAGTCGGCGTCGCAGCCTGTGACAGTGTCTCTGTAGGCGTCTTAGGTTCTGGCGCTGTCGATTGGGGGGTCTGCTGCCATCTTTATGCCTATATCTACCCCTATCCGCCTCAGTCGGCGTCGCAGCTTCTGGCAGCATCTCTGTAGGCGTCTCAGTCGCTGCCGCTGTTTATTGGGGGGTCTGCTGCCTTCTCTATGCCTATACATACCCCTATCTGCCTCGGTCGGCGTCGCAGCATCTGTCAGCGTCTTTGTAGGCGTGTCAGTCGCTGGCGCTGTCGATTGGGGGGTCTGCTGCCTTCTCTATGCCTATATCTACCCCTACCTGCCTCAGTCGGCGTCTCAGTCGGTGTCTCAGTCGGCGTCTCAGTCGGCGTCGTAGCCTCTGTCAACGTCTCTGTACGCGTCTCAGTCGCTGCCGCTGTCGATTGGGGTGTCTGCTGCTTTCTCTATGCCTATATCTACCCCTATCTGCCTCATTTGGCGTCTCAGTTGGCGTCGCAGCCTCTGCCAGCGTCACTGTAGGCGTCTCAGTTGCTGCCGCTGTCGATTAGGGGGTCTGCTGCTTACTCTCTGCCTATATCTACCCCTCTCTGCCTCAGTCGGCGTCTCAGTCGGAGTCTCAGCCTCTGTCAGCGACTCTGTAGGCGTCGCAGTCGCTGCCACTGTCGATTGGGGGGTCTGCTACCTTCTCTATGCCCATATCTACACCTATCTGCCTCAGTCAGCATCGCAGCCTCTGTAAGCGTCTCTGTTGGCGTCTCAGTCGCTGTCGCTGTCGGGGTCTGCTGCTTTCTCTCAGCCTATATCTACCCCTATATGCCTCAGTCGGCCTCTCAGTCGGAGTCTCAGCCTCTGTCAGCGGCTCTGTAGGCGTCTTAGTCGCTTGCGCTGTCGATTGGGGGGTCTGCTGCCTTCTTTATGCCTATATCTACCCCTATCTGCCTCGGTCGGCGTCGCAGCATCTGGCAGCATCTCTGTAGGCGTCTCAGTCGCTGCCGCTATCCATTGGGGGGTGGGGGTCTGCTGCCTTCTATATGATAATACATACCCCTATCTGCCTCAGTCGGCGTCACAGCCTCTGTCAGCGTCTCTGTAGGCGTCTCAGTTGCTGGCGCTGTCGATTGGGGGGTCTGCTGCCTTCTCTATGCCTATATCTACCCCTATCTGCCTCAGTCGGTATCTCAGTCGGCGTCGCAGCCTCTGTCAGCGTCTCTGTAGGCGTCTCAGCCGTTGGCGCTGTCGATTTGGGGGTCTGCTGCCTTCTCTATGCTTATACCAACCTTATCTGCCTCAGTCGACGTCTCAGTCGGCGTCGCAGCCTGTGTCAGCGTCTCTGTAGGCGTCTTAGTTACTGCCGCTGTCGATTGGGGGGTCTGCTGCCTTCTTTATGCCTATATCTACCCCTATCTGCCTCAGTCGGCGTCGCAGCCTCTGTCAGCGGCTCTGTAGGCGTCTTACTCGCTTGCGCTGTCGATTGGGGGGTCTGCTGCCTTCTCTAAGCCAATATCTACTCCTATCTGCCTCAGTCGGCGTCTCAGTCGGCGTCGCAGCCTCTGTAGGCGTCTCAGTCGTTGCCGAAGTCGATTGTTGGGTCTGCTACTTTCTCTATGTCCATATCTACACCTATCTGCCTCAGTCGGCGTCGTAGCCTCTGGCAGCATCTCTGTAGGCGTCTCAGTCGCTGCAGCTGTCCATTGGGGGTGGTCTGCTGCCTTCTATATGCCTATACATACCCCTATCTGCCTCAGTCGGCGTCACAGCCTCTGTCAGCGTCTCTGTAGGCGTCTCAGTCGCTGGCGCTGTCGATTGGGGGGTCTGCTGCCTTCTCTAAGCCAATATCTACCCCTATCTGCCTCAGTCGGCGTCTCAGTCGGCGTCGCAGCCTCTGTGAAAACTCTGTAGGCGTCTCAGTCGCTGCCGCTGTCGATTGGGAGGTCTGCTGCCTTCTCTATGCTTATATCTACCCTATCTGCCTCAGTCGGCGTCTCAGTCGGCGTCGCAGCCTCTTGTCAGCGTATCTGTAGGCATCTCAGTCGCTGCCCCTGTCGATTGGGGGGGGGGTCTGCTGCCTTCTCTATGCCAAAATCTACCCCTATCTGCCTCAGTCGACGTCTCAGTCGGCGTCGCAGCCTCTGTCAGCGTCTCTGTAGGCGTCTCAGTCTGGTGCCTTCTCTATGCCTATATCTACGCCTATCTGCCTCAGTCGGCATCTCAGTCGGCGTCGCAGCCTCTGTCAGCATCTCTGTAGGCGTCTCAGTCGCTGCCGCTGTCGATTGGGGGGAGGGGGTCTGCTGCCTTCTATATGCCTATACATACCCCTATCTGCCTCAGTCACCGTCGCAGCCTCTTGTCAGCGTCTCTGTAGGCATCTCAGTCGCTGCCCCTATCGTTTGGGGGGTCTGCTGCCTTCTCTATGCCAATATCTACGCCTATCTGCCTCAGTCGGCATCTCAGTCGGCGTCGCAGCCTCTGTCAGCGTCTCTGCAGGCGTCTCAGTTGTTCCCGCTGTCGATTGGGGGGTCTGCTGCCTTCTCTATGTCAATATCTACCCCTACCTTCCTTAGTCGGCGTCACAGTCGGCTTCTCAGCCTCTGTCAGCGTCTCTGTAGGTGTCTCAGTCGCTGCCGCTGTCGATTGGGGGGTCTGCTGCCTTCTCTATGCCTATATCTACCCTTATCTGCCTCAGTCGGGGTCTCAGTCGTTGCTGCTGTCGATAGGGGGTCTGCTGCCTTCTCTGTGCCTATGTCTACCCCTATCTGCCTCAGTCGACGTCTCAGTCGGCGTCACAGCCTCTGTCAGCGTCTCTGTAGGCGTCTCAGTCGCTGCCGCTGTCGATTGGGGGGGCTGCTGCCTTCTCTATGCCTATATCTATTCCTATCTGTTTCAGTCGGCGTCTCAGTCGGCGTCGCAGTCGTTGCTGCTGTCGATAGGGGGGTCTGCTACCTTCTCCATGCCTATATCTACCCTTATCTGCCTCAGTCGACGTCTCAGTCGGCATCGCAGCCTCAGTCGGCGTCTCAGTCGGCGTCTCAGTGGGCCTCTCAGTGGTTGCGGCTGTCGATTGGGGGGTCTGCTACCTTCTGTATGCCTATATCTACCCCTATCTGCCTCAGTCGACGTCTCAGTCGGCGTCGCAGCCTCAGTCGGCGTCTCAGTCGGCGTCTCAGTCGTTGCCGCTGTCGATTGGGGAGGTCTGGTGCCTTCTCTATGCCTATATCTACCCCTATCTGGCTCAGTCGGCGTCTCAGTCGTTCCTGCTGTCGATAGGGGGGTCTGCTACCTTCTCTATGCCTATATCTACCCCTATCTGCCTCAGTCGACGTCTCAGTCGGCGTCGCAGCCTCAGTCGGCGTCTCAGTCGGCGTCTCAGTCGGCGTCTCAGTCGTTGCTGCTGTCGATTGGGGGGTCTGCTGCCTTCTCTATGCCTATGACTACCCCTATCTGCCTCAGTCGACGTCTCAGTCGGCGTCGCAGTCGTTGCTGCTGTCGATAGGGGGGTCTGCTACCTTCTCCATGCCTATATCTACCCTTATCTGCCTCAGTCGACGTCTCAGTCGGCATCGCAGCCTCAGTCGGCGTCTCAGTCGGCGTCTCAGTGGGCCTCTCAGTCGTTGCTGCTGTCGATTGGGGGGTCTGCTGCCTTCTCTATGCCTATGACTACCCCTATCTGCCTCAGTCGACGTCTCAGTCGGCGTCGCAGCCTCTGTCAGCGTCTCTGTAGGCGTCTCAGTCGTTGCCGCTGTCGATTGGGGAGGTCTGGTGCCTTCTCTATGCCTATATCTACCCCTATCTGGCTCAGTCGGCGTCTCAGTCGTTCCTGCTGTCGATAGGGGGGTCTGCTACCTTCTCTATGCCTATATCTACCCCTATCTGCCTCAGTCGACGTCTCAGTCGGCGTCGCAGCCTCATTCGGCGTCTCAGTCGGCGTCTCAGTCGTTGCCCCTATCGATTGGAGGGTCTGCTGCCTTCTCTAAGCCAATATCTACGCCTATCTGCCTCAGTCGGCATCTCAGTCGGCGTCGCAGCCTCTGTCAGCGTCTCTGCAGGCGTCTCAGTTGTTCCCGCTGTCGATTGGGGGGTCTGCTGCCTTCTCTATCTCAATATCTACATCTACCTTCCTTAGTCGGCGTCACAGTCGGCTTCTCAGCCTCTGTCAGCGTCTCTGTAGGTGTCTCAGTCGCTGCCGCTGGCGATTGGGGGGTCTGCTGCCTTCTCTATGCCTATATCTACCCTTATCTGCCTCAGTCGGGGTCTCAGTCGGCGTCGCAGCCTCTGTCAGCGTCTCTGAATAGTCTGATGCCTTCTCTATGCCTATATGTACCCCTATCTGCCTCAGTCGGCGTCTCAGTCGCTGCCACTGTCGATTGGGGGGTCTGCTGCCATCTCTATGCCTATATCTACCCCTATCTGCCAAAGTCGGCGTCGCATCCCCTGTCAGCGTCTCTGTAGGCGTCTTAGTCGCTGCCGCTGTCGATTGAGGGGTCTGCTGCCTTCCCTATGCTTATATCTACCCCAATCTGCCTCAGTCGGCGTCTCAGTCGGCGTCTCAGTCGGCGTCGCAGCCTCTGTTAGCGTCTCTGTAGGCGTCTCAGTCGGCGGCTCAGGCGGCGTCTCTGAAGGCGTCTCAGTTGCTGCCGCTGTCGATTTGGGGGTCTGCTGCCTTCTCTATGCCTATATCTACCCCTATCTGCCTCACTCGGCATCTCAGTCGGCGTCTCAGTCGGCGTCGCAGCGTCTGTCAGCGTTTCTGTAGGCGTCTCAGTCGCGCCCGCTGTAGATTGGGGGGGTCTGCTGCATTCTCTATGAATATCTACTTTTATCTGCCTCAGTCGGCGGCTCAGTCGTCGTAGCAGCCTCTGTCAGCGTCTCTGAAGGAGCCTCAGTCGCTGCCGCTGTCGATTGGGGGGTCTGGTGCCTTCTCTATGCCTGTATCTACCCTTATCTGCCTCAGTCGGGGTCTCAGTCGTTGCTGCTGTCGATAGGGGGTCTGCTGCCTTCTCTGTGCCTATGTCTACCCCTATCTGCCTCAGTCGACGTCTCAGTCGGCGTCACAGCCTCTGTCAGCGTCTCTGTAGGCGTCTAAGTCGCTGCCGCTGTCGATTGGGGGTGCTGCTGCCTTCTCTATGCCTATATCTATTCCTATCTGTTTCAGTCGGCGTCTCAGTCGGCGTCGCAGTCGTTGCTGCTGTCGATAGGGGGGTCTGCTACCTTCTCCATGCCTATATCTACCCTTATCTGCCTCAGTCGACGACTCAGTCGGCATCGCAGCCTCAGTCGGCGTCTCAGTCGGCGTCTCAGTCGGCCTCTCAGTGGTTGCGGCTGTCGATTGGGGGGTCTGCTACCTTCTGTATGCCTATATCTACCCCTATCTGCCTCAGTCGACGTCTCAGTCGGCGTCGCAGCCTCAGTCGGCGTCTCAGTCGGCGTCTCAGTCGTTGCCGCTGTCGATTGGGGAGGTCTGGTGCCTTCTCTATGCCTATATCTACCCCTATCTGGCTCAGTCGGCGTCTCAGTCGTTCCTGCTGTCGATAGGGGGGTCTGCTACCTTCTCTATGCCTATATCTACCCCTATCTGCCTCAGTCGACGTCTCAGTCGGCGTCGCAGCCTCAGTCGGCGTCTCAGTCGGCGTCTCAGTCGGCGTCTCAGTCGTTGCTGCTGTCGATTGGGGGGTCTGCTGCCTTCTCTATGCCTATGTCTACCCCTATCTGCCTCAGTCGACGTCTCAGTCGGCGTCGCAGTCGTTGCTGCTGTCGATAGGGGGGTCTGCTACCTTCTCTATGCCTATATCTACCCTTATCTGCCTCAGTCGACGACTCAGTCGGCATCGCAGCCTCAGTCGGCGTCTCAGTCGGCGTCTCAGTGGGCCTCTCAGTCGTTGCTGCTGTCGATTGGGGGGTCTGCTGCCTTCTCTATGCCTATGACTACCCCTATCTGCCTCAGTCGACGTCTCAGTCGGCGTCGCAGCCTCTGTCAGCGTCTCTGTAGGCGTCTCAGTCGTTGCCGCTGTCGATTGGGGAGGTCTGGTGCCTTCTCTATGCCTATATCTACCCCTATCTGGCTCAGTCGGCGTCTCAGTCGTTCCTGCTGTCGATAGGGGGGTCTGCTACCTTCTCTATGCCTATATCTACCCATATCTGCCTCAGTCGACGTCTCAGTCGGCGTCGCAGCCTCATTCGGCGTCTCAGTCGGCGTCTCAGTCGTTGCCCCAATCGATTGGAGGTTCTGCTGCCTTCTCTAAGCCAATATCTACGCCTATCTGCCTCAGTCGGCATCTCAGTCGGCGTCGCAGCCTCTGTCAGCGTCTCTGCAGGCGTCTCAGTTGTTCCCGCTGTCGATTGGGGGGTCTTCTGCCTTCTCTATCTCAATATCTACATCTACCTTCCTTAGTCGGCGTCACAGTCGGCTTCTCAGCCTCTGTCAGCGTCTCTGTAGGTGTCTCAGTCGCTGCCGCTGGCGATTGGGGGGTCTGCTGCCTTCTCTATGCCTATATCTACCCTTATCTGCCTCAGTTGGGGTCTCAGTCGGCGTCGCAGCCTCTGTCAGCGTCTCTGAATAGTCTGATGCCTTCTCTATGTCTATATGTACCCCTATCTGCCTCAGTCGGCGTCTCAGTCGCTGCCGCTGTCGATTGGGGGGTCTGCTGCCATCTCTATGCCTATATCTACCCCTATCTGCCAAAGTCGGCGTCGCATCCCCTGTCAGCGTCTCTGTAGGCGTCTTAGTCGCTGCCGCTGTCGATTGAGGGGTCTGCTGCCTTCCCTATGCTTATATCTACCCCAATCTGCCTCAGTCGGCGTCTCAGTCGGCGTCTCAGTCGGCGTCGCAGCCTCTGTTAGCGTCTCTGTAGGCGTCTCAGTCGGCGGCTCAGGCGGCGTCTCTGAAGGCGTCTCAGTTGCTGCCGCTGTCGATTTGGGGGTCTGCTGCCTTCTCTATGCCTATATCTACCCCTATCTGCCTCAGTCGGCATCTCAGTCGGCGTCTCAGTCGGCGTCGCAGCGTCTGTCAGCGTTTCTGTAGGCGTCTCAGTCGCGCCCGCTGTAGATTGGGGGGGTCTGCTGCATTCTCTATGAATATCTACTTTTATCTGCCTCAGTCGGCGGCTCAGTCGTCGTAGCAGCCTCTGTCAGCGTCTCTGAAGGAGTCTCAGTCGCTGTCGCTGTCGATTGAGGGGTCTGCTGCCTTCTCTATGCCTATATCTACCCCAATCTGCCTCAGTTGGCGTCTCAGTCGGCGTCGCAGCCTCTGTTAGCGTCTCTGTAGGAGTCTCAGTCGGCGGCTCAGTTGGCGTCGCAGCCTCTGTCAGAGTCTCTGAAGGCGTCTCAGTTGCTGCCGCTATCGATTTGGGGTCTGCTGCCTTCTCTATGCCTATATCTACCCCTATCTGCCTCAGTCGGCGTCTCAGTCGGCGTCGCAGCCTCTGTCAGCATCTCTGTAGGCGTCTCAGTCTCACCCGCTGTAGATTGAGGGGTCTGCTGCCTTCTCTATGCCTATATCTACACCCATCTGCCTCAGTCGGCGTCTCAGTCGGCGTCGCAGCCGTTGTCAGCGTTTCTGTAGACGTCTCAGTCGCTGCCGCTGTCGATTGGGGGGTCTGCTGCCTTCTCTATGCCTATATCTACCCCTATCTGCCTCAGTCGGCGTCGCAGCCTTTTTCAGCGTTTCTGTAGGAGTCTCAGTCGCTGCCGCTGTCGATTAGGATGTGTGCTACCTTCTCTATGCGTATATCTACCCCTATCTGCCTCAGTCGGCGTCGCAGCCTCTGTAAGCGTCTCTGTTGGCGTCTCAGTCGGTGCCGCTGTAGATTGGGGGGTCTGCTGCCTTCTATATGCCTATATCTACCCCTATCTGCCTCAGTCGGCGTCGCAGTCGGCGTCGCAGCCTCTGTTAGCGACTCTGTAGGCGTCTCAGTCGCTGCCGCTGTCGATTGGGAGATCTGCTGCCTTCCCTATGCCTATATCTACCCCTAGCTGCCTCAGTCGGCGTCACAGTCGGCGTCGCAGCCTCTGTCAGCGTCTCTGTAGGCGTCTCAGTAGCTGCCGCTGTCGAATGGGGGGTGTGCTGCCATCTCTATGCCTATATCTACCCCTATCTGCCTCAGTCGGCGTCGCAGCCTTTGTCAGCGTCTCTGTAGGCGTCTCAGTCGTTGCCGCTCTCGATTGGGGGGTCTGCTACCTTCTCTATGCATATATCTACCCCTATCTGACTCATTCGGCGTCGCAGATTCTGTAACTGTCTCTGTAGGCGTCTCAGTCGCTGCCGCTATCGATTGAGGGGTCTTCTGCCTTCTCCATGCCTATATCCACCCCTATCTGCCTCAGTCGGCCTCGCAGCCTCTGTCAGCGTCTCTGTAAGTACCTCAGTCGTTGCCGCTGTCGATTGGGGGCATGCTGCCTTCTCTATGCCTATATCTACCCCTATCTGCCTCAGTCGGCGTCGCAGCCTCTGTCAGCATTTCTGTAGTCGTCTCAGTCGCTGCCGCTGTCGATTGGGGTCTGGTGCCTTCTCTATGCCTATATGTACCCCTATCTGCCTCAGTCGGTGTCGCAGCCTCTGTCAGCGTTTCTGTAGGCGTCTCAGTCGCTGCCGCTGTCGATTGGGGGTCTGCTGCTTTCTCTATGCCTATATCTACCCCTATCTGCCGCAGTCGGCATCTCAGTCGGCGGCGCAGCCTCTGTTAGAATCTTTGTAGGCGTCTCAGTCGCTGCCACTGTCGATTGGGGGTGTCTGGTGCCTTCTTTATGCCTATATCTACACCTATCTGCATCAGTCGGCGTCTCAGTCGGCGTCGCAGCCTCTGTCGGCGTCTCTGTAGGCGCCTTAGTCGTTGCCGCTATCGATTGGGGGCCTGTTGCCTTCTCAGTCGCTGCCGCTGTCGATTGGGGGGTCTGCTACCTTCTCTATGCGTATATCTACCCCTATCTGCGAAGACGTCTCAGTCGCTGCCGCTGTCGATTGGGGGTCTGCTACCTTCTCTATGCCTATATGTAGCCCTATCTGCCTCAGTCGGCGTCGCAGTCTCTGTTAGCTTCTCTGAAGTAGTCTCAGTCGCTGCCGCTGCCGATTGAGTGGTCTGCTGCCTTCAATATGCCTATATCTACCCCTATCTGCCTCAGTCGGCGTCGCAGCCTTTGTCAGCGTTTCTGTAGGCGTCTCAGTCTCTGCCGCTGTCGACTGGCGGCCTGCTGCCTTCTCTATGCCTATATCTACCCCTATCTGCCTCAGTCGGCGTCGCAGCCTCTGTCAGCATTTCTGTAGTCGTCTCAGTCGCTGCCGCTGTCGATTGGGGTCTGGTGCCTTCTCTATGCCCCTATCTGCCTCAATCGGCATCTCAGTCGGCGTCGCAGCCTTTGTCAGCGTTTCTGTAGGCGTCTCAGTCGCTGCCGCTGTCGATTGGGGGGTCTGCTGCCTTCTCTATGTCTATATGTACCCCTATCTGCCTCAGTCGGTGTCGCAGCCACAGTCAGCGTTTCTGCAGGCGTCTCAGTCGCTGCCGCTGTCGATTGGGGGGTCTGCTGCCTTATCTATGCCTATATCTACCCCTATCTGCCAAAGTCGGCGTCTCAGTCGGCGTCGCAGCCCCTGTCAGCGTCTCTGTAGGCGTCTTAGTCGCTGCCGCTGTCGATTGAGGGGTCTGCAGCCTTCTCTATGCCTATATCTACCCCAATCTGCCTCAGTCGGCGTCTCAGTCGGAGTCGCAGCCTCTGTTAGCGTCTCTGTAGGCGTCTCAGTCGGCGGCTCAGTCGGCGTCGCAGCCCCTGTCAGCGTCTCTGAAGGCGTCTCAGTTGCTGCCGCTGTCGATTTGGTGGACTGCTGCCTTCTCTATGCCTATATCTACCCCTATCTGCCTCAGTCGGCATCTCAGTCGGCGTCTCAGTCGGCGTCGCAGCATCTGTCAGCGTCTCTGTAGGCGTCTCAGGCGCTCCCGCTGTAGATTGGGGGAGTCTGCTGCATTCTCTATGAATATATCTACCCTTATCTGCCTCAGTCGGTGGCTCAGTCGTCGTAGCAGCCTCTGTCAGCGTCTCTGAAGGAGTCTCAGTCGCTGTCGCTGTTGATTGAGGGGGTCTGCTGCCTTCTCTATGCCTATATCTACCCCAATCTGCCTCAGTCAGCGTCTCAGTCGGCGTCGCAGCCTCTGTTAGCGTCTCTGTAGGAGTCTCAGTCGGCGGCTCAGTTGGCGTCGCAGCCTCTGTCAGCGTCTCTGAAGGCGTCTCAGTTGCTGCCGCTGTCGATTTGGGGGTCTGCTGCCTTCTCTATGCCTATATCTACCCCAATCTGCCTCAGTCGGCGTCTCAGTCGGCGTCGCAGCCTCTGTTAGCGTCTCTGTAGGAGTCTCAGTCGGCGGCTCAGTTGGCGTCGCAGCCTCTGTCAGCGTCTCTGAAAGCGTCTCAGTTGCTGCCGCTGTCGATTTGGGGGTCTGCTGTCTTCTCTATGCCTATATCTACCCCTATCTGCCTCAGTCGGCGTCTCAGTCGGCGTCGCAGCCTCTGTCAGCATTTTTGTAGGCGTCTCAGTCTCTCCCGCTGTAGATTGAGGGGTCTGGTACCTTCTCTGTGCCTATATCTACCCCTATCTGCCTCACTCGGCGTCTCAGTCGGCGTCGCAGCCTCTGTCAGCCTTTCTGTAGGAGTCTCAGTCGCTGCCGCTGTCGATTAGGGTGTGTGCTACCTTCTCTATGCATATATCTACCCCTATCTGCCTCAGTCGGCGTCGCAGCTGTAGATTGGGGGGTCTGCTGCCTTCTCTATGCTTATCCCCCCCTCCGCGTCAGTCGGCGTCACAGTCGGCGTCGCATCCATTGTCAGCGTCACTGAAGGAGTCTGAGTCGCTGCCGCTGTCGATTGAGGTGTCTGCTGCCTTCTATATGCCTTCTATATGCCTATCTGCCTCAGTCGGCGTCTCAGTCGGCATCGCAGCCTCTGTTAGCGTCTCTGTAGGCGTCTTAGTCGTTGCCGCTCTCGATTGGGGGCGTGTTGCCTTCTCAGTCGCTGCCGCTGTCGATTGGGTGTTCTGCTACCTTCTCTATGCCTATACCTACCCCTATCTGCCTCAGCCGGCGTCGCAGCCTCTGTAACCGTCTCTGTAGGCGTCTCAGTCGCTGCCGTTGTCGATTGAGGGGTCTTCTGCCTTCTCCATGCCTATATCCACCCCTATCTGCCTCAGTCGGCGTCTCAGTCGGCCTCGCAGCCTCTGTCAGCGTCTCTGTAAGCGTCTCAGTCGTTGCCGCTGTCGATTGGGGGCATATTGCCTTCTCTATGCCTATATCAACCCCTATCTGCCTCAGTCGGCGTCGCAACCTCTGTCAGCGTTTCTGTAGGCGTCTCAGTCGCTGCCGCTGTCGATTGGTGGTCTGCTGCCTTCTCTATGCCTATATCTACCCCTATCTGCCTCAGTCGGCAACTCAGTCGGCGGCGCAGCCTCTGTCAGATTCTCTGTAGGCGTTTCAGTCGCTGCCGCTGTCGATTGGGGGTCTCTGGTGCCTTCTTTATGCCTATATTTACCCCTATCTGCATCAGTCGGCGTCTCAGTCGGCGTCGCAGCCTCTGTCGGCATCTCTGTAGGCGTCTTAGTCGCTGCCGCTCTCGGTTGGGGGCCTGTTGCCTTCTCAGTCGTTGCCGCTGTCGATTGGGGGATCTGCTACCTTCTCTATGCGTATATCTACCCCTATCTGCCTCAGTCGGCGTCGCAGCCTCTGTCACCGTTTCTGTAGGAGTCTCAGTCGCTGCCGCTGTCGATTGGGGGGTCTGCTACCTTCTCTATGCGTATATCTTCCCCTACCTGCCTCAGTCGGCGTCGCAGCCTTTGTCAGCGTTTCTGTAGGCGCCTTAGTGGCTGCCGCTGTCGATTGGGGTGTCTGCTGCCTTGTCTATGCCTATATCTACTCCTATCTGCCTTAGTCGGCTTCGCAGCCTCTGTAAGCGTCTCTGTAGGCGTCTCAGTCGCTGGCGCCGTCGATTGGGGTGTCTGCTGCCTTCTTTATGCCAATATCTACCCTTATCTGCCTCAGTCGGCGTCGCAGCCTCTGTCAGCATCTCTGAAGGAATCTCAGTCGCTGCCGCTGTCGATTGGGGGTCTGCTACCTTCACTATGCCTATATCTACCCCTACCTGCCTCAGTCGGCGTCGCAGCCTTTGTCAGCGTTTCTGTAGGCGGCTCAGTGGCTGCCGCTGTCGATTGGGGAGCCTGTTGCCTTCCCTATGCCTATATCCACCCTTATCTGCCTCAGTTTGCGTCTCAGCCGGCGTCGCAGCCCCTGTCAGCGTCTCTGAAGGCGTCTCAGTTGCTGCCGCTGTCGATTTGGTGGTCTGCTGCCTTCTCTATGCCTATATCTACTCCTATCTGCCTCAGTCGGCATCTCAGTCGGCGTCTCAGTCGGCGTCGCAGCATCTGTCAGAGTCTCTGTAGGCGTCTAAGGCGCTCCCGCTGTAGATTGGGGGAGTCTGCTGCATTCTCTATGAATATATCTACCCTTATCTGCCTCAGTCGGCGGCTCAGTCGTCGTAGCAGCCTCTGTCAGCGTCTCTGAAGGAGTCTCAGTCGCTGTCGCTGTTGATTGAGGGGTCTGCTGCCTTCTCTATGCCTATATCTACCCCAATCTGCCTCAGTCGGCGTCTCAGTCGGCGTCGCAGCCTCTGTTAGCATCTCTGTAGGAGTCTCAGTCGGCGGCTCAGTTGGCGTCGCAGCCTCTGTCAGCGTCTCGGAAGGCGTCTCAGTTGCTGCCGCTGTCGATTTGGGGGTCTGCTGCCATCTTTATGCCTATATCTACCCCAATCTGCCTCAGTCGGCGTCTCAGTCGGCGTCGCAGCCTCTGTTAGCGTCTCTGTAGGAGTCTCAGTCGGCGTCGCAGCCTCTGTCAGCGTCTCTGAAGGCGTCTCAGTTGCTGCCGCTGTCGATTTGGGGGTCTGCTGCCTTCTCTATGCCTATATCTACCCCTATCTGCCTCAGTCGGCGTCTCAGTCGGCTTGGCAGCCTCTGTCAGCATTTTTGTAGGCGTCTCAGTCTCTCCCGCTGTAGATTGAGGGGTCTGGTGCCTTCTCTGTGCCTATATCTACCCCTATCTGCCTCACTCGGCGTCTCTGTCGGCGTCGCAGCCTCTGTCAGCCTTTCTGTAGGAGTCTCAGTCGCTGCCGCTGTCGATTAGGGTGTGTGCTACCTTCTCTATGCGTATATCTACCCCTATCTGCCTCAGTCGGCGTCGCAGCCTCTGTAAGCGTCTCTGTAGGCGTCTCAGTCGGTGCCGCTGTAGATTGGGGGGTCTGCTGCTTTCTCTATGCTTATATCTACCCTTATCCGCGTCAGTCGGCGTCAGAGTCGGCGTTGCATCCTCTGTCAGCCTTTCTGTAGGAGTCTGAGTCGCTGCCGCTGTCGATTGAGGTGTCTGCTGCCTTCTATATGCCTTCTATATGCCTATCTGCCTCAGTCGGCGTCTCAGTCGGCATCGCAGCCTCTGTTAGCGTCTCTGTAGGCGTCTTAGTCGTTGCCGCTCTCGATTGGGGGCGTGTTGCCTTCTCAGTCGCTGCCGCTGTCGATTGGGGGTTCTGCTACCTTCTCTATGCCTATATCTACCCCTATCTGCCTCAGCCGGCGTCGCAGCCTCTGTAACCGTCTCTGTAGGCGTCTCAGTCGCTGCCGTTGTCGATTGAGGGGTCTTCTGCCTTCTCCATGCCTATATCCACCCCTATCTGCCTCAGTCGGCGTCTCAGTCGGCCTCGCAGCCTCTGTCAGCGTCTCTGTAAGCGTCTCAGTCGTTGCCGCTGTCAATTGGGGGCATGTTGCCTTCTCTATTCCTATATCTACCCCTATCTGCCTCAGTCGGTGTCGCAGCCTTTGTCAGCGTCTCTGTAGGCGTCTCAGTCGCTGCCGCTGTCGATTGGTGGTCTGCTGCTTTCTCTATGCCTATATCTACCCCTATCTGCCTCCGTCGTCATCTCAGTCGGCGGCGCAGCCTCTGTCAGAATCTTTGTAGGCGTCTCAGTCGCTGCCGCTGTCGATTGGGGGTGTCTGGTGCCTTCTTTATGCCTATATCTACCCCTATCTGCATCAGTCGGCGTCTCAGTCGGCGTCGCAGCCTCTGTCGGCGTCTCTGTAGGCGTCTTAGTCGTTGCCGCTCTCGATTGGGGGCCTGTTGCCTTCTCAGTCGCTGTCGCTGTCGATTGGGGGGTCTGCTACCTTCTCTATGCGTATATCTACCCCTATCTGCCTCAGTCGGCGTCGCAGCCTCTGTCAGCGTTTCTGTAGGCGTCTCAGTCGCTGCCGCTGTATATTGGGGGGGGGGGTCTGCAGCCTTCTCTATGCCTACAGCTACCCTTATCTGCCTCAGTCGGCGTCTCAGTCGGCGTCGCAGCCTGTGTTAGCGTCTCTGAAGGCGTCTCAGTCGCTGCCGCTGTCGATTGAGAGGTCTGCTGCCTTCTCTATGCGTATATCTACCCTTATCAGCCTCAGTCGGCATCTCAGTCGGCGTCGCAGCCTCTGTCAACGTCTCTGTATTCGTCTCAGTCGTTGCCGCTGTCGATTGGGGGGTCTGCTGAATTCTCTATGGCTATATCTGCCCTTATCTGCCAAAGTCGGCGTCTCAGTCGGCGTCGCAGCCCCTGTCAGCGTCTCTGTAGGCGTCTCAGTCTCTGCCGCTGTCGACTGGGGGGTCTGCTGCCTTTTCTATGCCTATATCTACCCCTATCTGCCTCAGTCGGCGTCGCAGCCTTTGTCAGCGTTTCAGTAGGCATCTCAGTCTCTGCCGCTGTCGACTGGGGGGTCTGCTGCCTTCTCTATGCCTATATCTACCCCTATCTGCCTCAGTCGTCGTCGTCGCAGCCTCTGTCAGCGCTTCTGTAGTCGTCTCAGTCGCTGCCGCTGTCGATTGGGGGTCTGGTGCCTTCTCTATGCCTATATCTACCCCTATCTGCCTCAATCGGCGTCTCAGTAGGCGTCGCAGCCTTTGTCAACGTTTCTCTAGGCGTCTCAGTCGCTGCCGCTGTCGATTGGGGGGTCTGCTGCCTTCAATATGCCTATATCTACACCAATCTGCCTCAGTCGGAGTCGCAGCCTCTGTCAGCGTTTCTGTAGTCGTCTCAGTCGCTGCCGCTGTCGATTGGGGGTCTGGTGCCTTCTCTATGCCTATATCTACCCCTATCTGCCTCAATCGGCGTCTCAGTAGGCGTCGCAGCCTTTGTCAACGTTTCTCTAGGCGTCTCAGTCGCTGCCGCTGTCGATTGGGGGTCTGGTGCCTTCTCTATGCCTATATCTACCCCTATCTGCCTCAATCGGCGTCTCAGTAGGCGTCGCAGCCTTTGTCAACGTTTCTCTAGGCGTCTCAGTCGCTGCCGCTGTCGATTAAGGGGTCTGCTGCCTTCTCTATGCCTATATCTACACCTATCTGCCAAAGTCGGCGTCTCAGTCGGCGTCGCAGCCCCTGTCAGCGTCTCTGTAGGCGTCTTAGTCGCTGCTGCTGTCGATTGAGGGGTCTGCTGCCTTCTCTATGCCTATATCTACCCCTATCTGCCTCAGTCGGCGTCTCAGTCGGCGTCGCAGAATCTGTTAGCGTCTCTGTAGGCGTCTCAGTCGGCGGCTCAGTCGGCGTCGCAGCCTCTGTCAGCGTCTCTGAAGGCGTCTCATTCGCTGCCGCTGTCGATTGAGAGGTCTGCTGTCTTCTCTATGCCTATATCTACCCTTATCCGCCTCAGTCGGCATCTCAGTCGGCGTCGCCGCCTCTGTCAATGTCTCTGTATTCGTCTCAGTCGTTGCCGCTGTCGATTGGGGGGTCTGCTGCCTTCTCTATGCCTATATCTACCCCTATCTGCCTCTGTCGGCGTCTCAGTCGGCGTCGCAGCCTCTGTCAGCGTCTCTGTAAGCGTCTCAGTCGTTGCCGCTGTCGATTGGGGGCATATTGCCTTCTCTATGCCTATATCAACCCCTATCTGCCTCAGTCGGCGTCGCAACCTCTGTCAGCGTTTCTGTAGGCGTCTCAGTCGCTGCCGCTGTCGATTGGTGGTCTGCTGCCTTCTCTATGCCTATATCTACCCCTATCTGCCTCAGTCGGCAACTCAGTCGGCGGCGCAGCCTCTGTCAGATTCTCTGTAGGCGTTTCAGTCGCTGCCGCTGTCGATTGGGGGTCTCTGGTGCCTTCTTTATGCCTATATTTACCCCTCTCTGCATCAGTCGGCGTCTCAGTCGGCGTCGCAGCCTCTGTCGGCATCTCTGTAGGCGTCTTAGTCGCTGCCGCTCTCGATTGGGGGCCTGTTGCCTTCTCAGTCGTTGCCGCTGTCGATTGGGGTGTCTGCTACCTTCTCTATGCGTATATCTACCCCTATCTGCCTCAGTCGGCGTCGCAGCCTCTGTCAGCGTTTCTGTAGGAGTCTCAGTCGCTGCCGCTGTCGATTGGGGGGTCTGCTACCTTCTCTATGCGTATATCTTCCCCTACCTGCCTCAGTCGGCGTCGCAGCCTTTGTCAGCGTTTCTGTAGGCGCCTTAGTGGCTGCCGCTGTCGATTGGGGTGTCTGCTGCCGTGTCTATGCCTATATCTACTCCTATCTGCCTTAGTCGGCTTCGCAGCCTCTGTAAGCGTCTCTGTAGGCGTCTCAGTCGCTGGCGCCGTCGATTGGGGTGTCTGCTGCCTTCTTTATGCCAATATCTACCCTTATCTGCCTCAGTCGGCGTCTCAGTCGGCGTCGTAGCCTCTGTCAGCATCTCTGAAGGAATCTCAGTCGCTGCCGCTGTCGATTGGGGGTTTGCTACCTTCACTATGCCTATATCTACCCCTACCTGCCTCAGTCGGCGTCGCAGCCTTTGTCAGCGTTTCTGTAGGCGGCTCAGTGGCTGCCGCTGTCGATTGGGGAGCCTGTTGCCTTCCCTATGCTTATACCAACCTTAACTGCCTCAGTCGACGTCTCAGTCGGCGTCGCAGCCTCTGTCAGCATCTCTGTAGGCGTCTTAGTCGCTGCCGCTGTTGATTGGGGGGTCTGCTGCCTTCTTTATGCCTATATCTACCACTATCTGCCTCAATCGGCGTCTCAGTCGGCGGCGCATCCTCTGTCAGCGCCTCTGTAGGCGTCTCAGTCGCTGCCGCTGTCGATTGGGGGTCTGCTGCCTTCTCTATGCTTATACCAACCTTAACTGCCTCAGTCGACGTCTCAGTCGGCGTCGCAGCCTCTGTCAGCATCTCTGTAGGCGTCTTAGTCGCTGCCGCTGTTGATTGGGGGGTCTGCTGCCTTCTTTATGCCTATATCTACCACTATCTGCCTCAATCGGCGTCTCAGTCGGCGGCGCATCCTCTGTCAGCGCCTCTGTAGGCGTCTCAGTCGCTGCCGCTGTCGATTGGGGGTCTGCTGCCTTCTCTATGCTTATACCAACCTTAACTGCCTCAGTCGACGTCTCAGTCGGCGTCGCAGCCTCTGTCAGCATCTCTGTAGGCGTCTTAGTCGCTGCCGCTGTTGATTGGGGGGTCTGCTGCCTTCTTTATGCCTATATCTACCACTATCTGCCTCAATCGGCGTCTCAGTCGGCGTCGCAGCCTGTGACAGCGTCTCTGTAGGCGTCTTAGGTTCTGGCGCTGTCGATTGGGGGGTCTGCTGCCATCTTTATGCCTATATCTACCCCTATCCGCCTCAGTCGGCGTCGCAGCTTCTGGCAGCATCTCTGTAGGCGTCTCAGTCGCTGCCGCTGTTTATTGGGGGGTCAGATGCCTTCTCTATGCCTATACATACCCCTATCTGCCTCGGTCGGCGTCGCAGCATCTGTCAGCGTCTTTGTAGGCGTGTCAGTCGCTGGCGCTGTCGATTGGGGGGTCTGCTGCCTTCTCTATGCCTGTATCTACCCCTACCTGCCTCAGTCGGCGTCTCAGTCGGTGTCTCAGTCGGCGTCTCAGTCGGCGTCGTAGCCTCTGTCAACGTCTCTGTACGCGTCTCAGTCGCTGCCGCTGTCGATTGGGGTGTCTGCTGCTTTCTCTATGCCTATATCTACCCCTATCTGCCTCATTTGGCGTCTCAGTTGGCGTCGCAGCCTCTGCCAGCGTCACTGTAGGCGTGTCAGTTGCTGCCGCTGTCGATTAGGGGGTCTGCTGCTTACTCTCTGCCTATATCTACCCCTCTCTGCCTCAGTCGGCGTCTCAGTCGGAGTCTCAGCCTCTGTCAGCGACTCTGTAGGCGTCGCAGTCGCTGCCACTGTCGATTGGGGGGTCTGCTACCTTCTCTATGCCCATATCAACACCTATCTGCCTCAGTCAGCATCGCAGCCTCTGTAAGCGTCTCTGTTGGCGTCTCAGTCGCTGTCGCTGTCGGGGTCTGCTGCTTTCTCTCAGCCTATATCTACCCCTATATGCCTCAGTCGGCCTCTCAGTCGGAGTCTCAGCCTCTGTCAGCGGCTCTGTAGGCGTCTTAGTCGCTTGCGCTGTCGATTGGGGGGTCTGCTGCCTTCTTTATGCCTATATCTACCCCTATCTGCCTCGGTCGGCGTCGTAGCCTCTGGCAGCATCTCTGTAGGCGTCTCAGTCGCTGCCGCTATCCATTGGGGGGTGGGGGTCTGCTGCCTTCTATATGATAATACATACCCCTATCTGCCTCAGTCGGCGTCACAGCCTCTGTCAGCGTCTCTGTAGGCGTCTCAGTTGCTGGCGCTGTCGATTGGGGGGTCTGCTGCCTTCTCTATGCCTATATCTACCCCTATCTGCCTCAGTCGGCATCTCAGTCGGCGTCGCAGCCTCTGTCAGCGTCTCTGTAGGCGTCTCAGCCGTTGGCGCTGTCGATTTGGGGGTCTGCTGCCTTCTCTATGCTTATACCAACCTTATCTGCCTCAGTCGACGTCTCAGTCGGCGTCGCAGCCTGTGTCAGCGTCTCTGTAGGCGTCTTAGTTACTGCCGCTGTCGATTGTGGGGTCTGCTGCCTTCTTTATGCCTATATCTACCCCTATCTGCCTCAGTCGGCGTCGCAGCCTCTGTCAGCGGCTCTGTAGGCGTCTTACTCGCTTGCGCTGTCGATTGGGGGGTCTGCTGCCTTCTCTAAGCCAATATCTACTCCTATCTGCCTCAGTCGGCGTCTCAGTCGGCGTCGCAGCCTCTGTAGGCGTCTCAGTCGTTGCCGAAGTCGATTGTTGGGTCTGCTACTTTCTCTATGTCCATATCTACACCTATCTGCCTCAGTCGGCGTCGCAGCCTCTGGCAGCATCTCTGTAGGCGTCTCAGTCGCTGCAGCTGTCCATTGGGGGTGGTCTGCTGCCTTCTATATGCCTATACATACCCCTATCTGCCTCAGTCGGCGTCACAGCCTCTGTCAGCGTCTCTGTAGGCGTCTCAGTCGCTGGCGCTGTCGATTGGGGGGTCTGCTGCCTTCTCTATGCCTATATCTACCCCTATCTGCCTCAGTCGGCGTCTCAGTCGGCGTCGCAGCCTCTGTGAAAACTCTGTAGGCGTCTCAGTCGCTGCCGCTGTCGATTGGGAGGTCTGCTGCCTTCTCTATGCTTATATCTACCCTATCTGCCTCAGTCGGCGTCTCAGTCGGCGTCGCAGCCTCTTGTCAGCGTATCTGTAGGCATCTCAGTCGCTGCCCCTGTCGATTGGGGGGGGGGTCTGCTGCCTTCTCTATGCCAAAATCTACCCCTATCTGCCTCAGTCGACGTCTCAGTCGGCGTCGCAGCCTCTGTCAGCGTCTCTGTAGGCGTCTCAGTCGTTGCCGCTGTCGATTGGGGAGGTGTGGTGCCTTCTCTATGCCTATATCTACGCCTATCTGCCTCAGTCGGCATCTCAGTCGGCGTCGCAGCCTCTGTCAGCATCTCTGTAGGCGTCTCAGTCGCTGCCGCTATCCATTGGGGGGAGGGGGTCTGCTGCCTTCTATATGCCTATACATACCCCTATCTGCCTCAGTCACCGTCGCAGCCTCTTGTCAGCGTCTCTGTAGGCATCTCAGTCGCTGCCCCTATCGTTTGGGGGGTCTGCTGCCTTCTCTATGCCAATATCTACGCCTATCTGCCTCAGTCGGCATCTCAGTCGGCGTCGCAGCCTCTGTCAGCGTCTCTGCAGGCGTCTCAGTTGTTCCCGCTGTCGATTGGGGGGTCTGCTGCCTTCTCTATGTCAATATCTACCCCTACCTTCCTTAGTCGGCGTCACAGTCGGCTTCTCAGCCTCTGTCAGCGTCTCTGTAGGTGTCTCAGTCGCTGCCGCTGTCGATTGGGGGGTCTGGTGCCTTCTCTATGCCTGTATCTACCCTTATCTGCCTCAGTCGGGGTCTCAGTCGTTGCTGCTGTCGATAGGGGGTCTGCTGCCTTCTCTGTGCCTATGTCTACCCCTATCTGCCTCAGTCGACGTCTCAGTCGGCGTCACAGCCTCTGTCAGCGTCTCTGTAGGCGTCTCAGTCGCTGCCGCTGCCGATTGGGGGGGCTGCTGCCTTCTCTATGCCTATATCTATTCCTATCTGTTTCAGTCGGCGTCTCAGTCGGCGTCGCAGTCGTTGCTGCTGTCGATAGGGGGGTCTGCTACCTTCTCCATGCCTATATCTACCCTTATCTGCCTCAGTCGACGACTCAGTCGGCATCGCAGCCTCAGTCGGCGTCTCAGTCGGCGTCTCAGTGGGCCTCTCAGTGGTTGCGGCTGTCGATTGGGGGGTCTGCTACCTTCTGTATGCCTATATCTACCCCTATCTGCCTCAGTCGACGTCTCAGTCGGCGTCGCAGCCTCAGTCGGCGTCTCAGTCGGCGTCTCAGTCGTTGCCGCTGTCGATTGGGGAGGTCTGGTGCCTTCTCTATGCCTATATCTACCCCTATCTGGCTCAGTCGGCGTCTCAGTCGTTCCTGCTGTCGATAGGGGGGTCTGCTACCTTCTCTACGCCTATATCTACCCATATCTGCCTCAGTCGACGTCTCAGTCGGCGTCGCAGCCTCAGTCGGCGTCTCAGTCGGCGTCTCAGTGGGCCTCTCAGTCGTTGCTGCTGTCGATTGGGGGGTCTGCTGCCTTCTCTATGCCTATGACTACCCCTATCTGCCTCAGTCGACGTCTCAGTCGGCGTCGCAGTCGTTGCTGCTGTCGATAGGGGGGTCTGCTACCTTCTCCATGCCTATATCTACCCTTATCTGCCTCAGTCGACGACTCAGTCGGCATCGCAGCCTCAGTCGGCGTCTCAGTCGGCGTCTCAGTGGGCCTCTCAGTCGTTGCTGCTGTCGATTGGGGGGTCTGCTGCCTTCTCTATGCCTATGTCTACCCCTATCTGCCTCAGTCGACGTCTCAGTCGGCGTCGCAGCCTCTGTCAGCGTCTCTGTAGGCGTCTCAGTCGTTGCCGCTGTCGATTGGGGAGGTCTGGTGCCTTCTCTATGCCTATATCTACCCCTATCTGGCTCAGTCGGCGTCTCAGTCGTTCCTGCTGTCGATAGGGGGGTCTGCTACCTTCTCTATGCCTATATCTACCCCTATCTGCCTCAGTCGACGTCTCAGTCGGCGTCGCAGCCTCATTCGGCGTCTCAGTCGGCGTCTCAGTCGTTGCCCCTATCGATTGGAGGGTCTGCTGCCTTCTCTAAGCCAATATCTACGCCTATCTGCCTCAGTCGGCATCTCAGTCGGCGTCGCAGCCTCTGTCAGCGTCTCTGCAGGCGTCTCAGTTGTTCCCGCTGTCGATTGGGGGGTCTGCTGCCTTCTCTATCTCAATATCTACATCTACCTTCCTTAGTCGGCGTCACAGTCGGCTTCTCAGCCTCTGTCAGCGTCTCTGTAGGTGTCTCAGTCGCTGCCGCTGGCGATTGGGGGGTCTGCTGCCTTCTCTATGCCTATATCTACCCTTACCTGCCTCAGTCGGGGTCTCAGTCGGCGTCGCAGCCTCTGTCAGCGTCTCTGAATAGTCTGATGCCTTCTCTATGCCTATATGTACCCCTATCTGCCTCAGTCGGCGTCTCAGTCGCTGCCGCTGTCGATTGGGGGGTCTGCTGCCATCTCTATGCCTATATCTACCCCTATCTGCCAAAGTCGGCGTCGCATCCCCTGTCAGCGTCTCTGTAGGCGTCTTAGTCGCTGCCGCTGTCGATTGAGGGGTCTGCTGCCTTCCCTATGCTTATATCTACCCCAATCTGCCTCAGTCGGCGTCTCAGTCGGCGTCTCAGTCGGCGTCGCAGCCTCTGTTAGCGTCTCTGTAGGCGTCTCAGTCGGCGGCTCAGGCGGCGTCTCTGAAGGCGTCTCAGTTGCTGCCGCTGTCGATTTGGGGGTCTGCTGCCTTCTCTATGCCTATATCTACCCCTATCTGCCTCAGTCGGCATCTCAGTCGGCGTCTCAGTCGGCGTCGCAGCGTCTGTCAGCGTTTCTGTAGGCGTCTCAGTCGCGCCCGCTGTAGATTGGGGGGGTCTGCTGCATTCTCTATGAATATCTACTTTTATCTGCCTCAGTCGGCGGCTCAGTCGTCGTAGCAGCCTCTGTCAGCGTCTCTGAAGGAGTCTCAGTCGCTGTCGCTGTCGATTGAGGGGTCTGCTGCCTTCTCTATGCCTATATCTACCCCAATCTGCCTCAGTTGGCGTCTCAGTCGGCGTCGCAGCCTCTGTTAGCGTCTCTGTAGGAGTCTCAGTCGGCGGCTCAGTTGGCGTCGCAGCCTCTGTCAGAGTCTCTGAAGGCGTCTCAGTTGCTGCCGCTATCGATTTGGGGTCTGCTGCCTTCTCTATGCCTATATCTACCCCTATCTGCCTCAGTCGGCGTCTCAGTCGGCGTCGCAGCCTCTGTCAGCATCTCTGTAGGCGTCTCAGTCTCACCCGCTGTAGATTGAGGGGTCTGCTGCCTTCTCTATGCCTATATCTACACCCATCTGCCTCAGTCGGCGTCTCAGTCGGCGTCGCAGCCGTTGTCAGCGTTTCTGTAGACGTCTCAGTCGCTGCCGCTGTCGATTGGGGGGTCTGCTGCCTTCTCTATGCCTATATCTACCCCTATCTGCCTCAGTCGGCGTCGCAGCCTTTTTCAGCGTTTCTGTAGGAGTCTCAGTCGCTGCCGCTGTCGATTAGAATGTGTGCTACCTTCTCTATGCGTATATCTACCCCTATCTGCCTCAGTCGGCGTCGCAGCCTCTGTAAGCGTCTCTGTTGGCGTCTCAGTCGGTGCCGCTGTAGATTGGGGGGTCTGCTGCCTTCTATATGCCTATATCTACCCCTATCTGCCTCAGTCGGCGTCGCAGTCGGCGTCGCAGCCTCTGTTAGCGACTCTGTAGGCGTCTCAGTCGCTGCCGCTGTCGATTGGGAGATCTGCTGCCTTCCCTATGCCTATATCTACCCCTAGCTGCCTCAGTCGGCGTCACAGTCGGCGTCGCAGCCTCTGTCAGCGTCTCTGTAGGCGTCTCAGTAGCTGCCGCTGTCGAATGGGGGGTGTGCTGCCATCTCTATGCCTATATCTACCCCTATCTGCCTCAGTCGGCGTCGCAGCTTTTGTCAGCGTCTCTGTAGGCGTCTCAGTCGTTGCCGCTCTCGATTGGGGGGTCCGCTACCTTCTCTATGCATATATCTACCCCTATCTGACTCATTCGGCGTCGCAGATTCTGTAACTGTCTCTGTAGGCGTCTCAGTCGCTGCCGCTATCGATTGAGGGGTCTTCTGCCTTCTCCATGCCTATATCCACCCCTATCTGCCTCAGTCGGCCTCGCAGCCTCTGTCAGCGTCTCTGTAAGTACCTCAGTCGTTGCCGCTGTCGATTGGGGGCATGCTGCCTTCTCTATGCCTATATCTACCCCTATCTGCCTCAGTCGGCGTCGCAGCCTCTGTCAGCATTTCTGTAGTCGTCTCAGTCGCTGCCGCTGTCGATTGGGGTCTGGTGCCTTCTCTATGCCTATATGTACCCCTATCTGCCTCAGTCGGTGTCGCAGCCTCTGTCAGCGTTTCTGTAGGCGTCTCAGTCGCTGCCGCTGTCGATTGGTGGTCTGCTGCCTTCTCTATGCCTATATCTACCCCTATCTGCCGCAGTCGGCATCTCAGTCGGCGGCGCAGCCTCTGTTAGAATCTTTGTAGGCGTCTCAGTCGCTGCCACTGTCGATTGGGGGTGTCTGGTGCCTTCTTTATGCCTATATCTACACCTATCTGCATCAGTCGGCGTCTCAGTCGGCGTCGCAGCCTCTGTCGGCGTCTCTGTAGGCGCCTTAGTCGTTGCCGCTATCGATTGGGGGCCTGTTGCCTTCTCAGTCGCTGCCGCTGTCGATTGGGGGGTCTGCTACCTTCTCTATGCGTATATCTACCCCTATCTGCGAAGACGTCTCAGTCGCTGCCGCTGTCGATTGGGGGTCTGCTACCTTCTCTATGCCTATATGTAGCCCTATCTGCCTCAGTCGGCGTCGCAGTCTCTGTTAGCTTCTCTGAAGTAGTCTCAGTCGCTGCCGCTGCCGATTGAGTGGTCTGCTGCCTTCAATATGCCTATATCTACCCCTATCTGCCTCAGTCGGCGTCGCAGCCTTTGTCAGCGTTTCTGTAGGCGTCTCAGTCTCTGCCGCTGTCGACTGGCGGCCTGCTGCCTTCTCTATGCCTATATCTACCCCTATCTGCCTCAGTCGGCGTCGCAGCCTCTGTCAGCATTTCTGTAGTCGTCTCAGTCGCTGCCGCTGTCGATTGGGGTCTGGTGCCTTCTCTATGCCCCTATCTGCCTCAATCGGCATCTCAGTCGGCGTCGCAGCCTTTGTCAGCGTTTCTGTAGGCGTCTCAGTCGCTGCCGCTGTCGATTGGGGGGTCTGCTGCCTTCTCTATGCCTATATGTACCCCTATCTGCCTCAGTCGGTGTCGCAGCCACAGTCAGCGTTTCTGCAGGCGTCTCAGTCGCTGCCGCTGTCGATTGGGGGGTCTGCTGCCTTATCTATGCCTATATCTACCCCTATCTGCCAAAGTCGGCGTCTCAGTCGGCGTCGCAGCCCCTGTCAGCGTCTCTGTAGGCGTCTTAGTCGCTGCCGCTGTCGATTGAGGGGTCTGCTGCCTTCTCTATGCCTATATCTACCCCAATCTGCCTCAGTCGGCGTCTCAGTCGGAGTCGCAGCCTCTGTTAGCGTCTCTGTAGGCGTCTCAGTCGGCGGCTCAGTCGGCGTCGCAGCCCCTGTCAGCGTCTCTGAAGGCGTCTCAGTTGCTGCCGCTGTCGATTTGGTGGACTGCTGCCTTCTCTATGCCTATATCTACCCCTATCTGCCTCAGTCGGCATCTCAGTCGGCGTCTCAGTCGGCGTCGCAGCATCTGTCAGCGTCTCTGTAGGCGTCTCAGGCGCTCCCGCTGTAGATTGGGGGAGTCTGCTGCATTCTCTATGAATATATCTACCCTTATCTGCCTCAGTCGGTGGCTCAGTCGTCGTAGCAGCCTCTGTCAGCGTCTCTGAAGGAGTCTCAGTCGCTGTCGCTGTTGATTGAGGGGGTCTGCTGCCTTCTCTATGCCTATATCTACCCCAATCTGCCTCAGTCAGCGTCTCAGTCGGCGTCGCAGCCTCTGTTAGCGTCTCTGTAGGAGTCTCAGTCGGCGGCTCAGTTGGCGTCGCAGCCTCTGTCAGCGTCTCTGAAGGCGTCTCAGTTGCTGCCGCTGTCGATTTGGGGGTCTGCTGCCTTCTCTATGCCTATATCTACCCCAATCTGCCTCAGTCGGCGTCTCAGTCGGCGTCGCAGCCTCTGTTAGCGTCTCTGTAGGAGTCTCAGTCGGCGCCTCAGTTGGCGTCGCAGCCTCTGTCAGCGTCTCTGAAAGCGTCTCAGTTGCTGCCGCTGTCGATTTGGGGGTCTGCTGCCTTCTCTATGCCTATATCTACCCCTATCTGCCTCAGTCGGCGTCTCAGTCGGCGTCGCAGCCTCTGTCAGCATTTTTGTAGGCGTCTCAGTCTCTCCCGCTGTAGATTGAGGGGTCTGGTACCTTCTCTGTGCCTATATCTACCCCTATCTGCCTCACTCGGCGTCTCAGTCGGCGTCGCAGCCTCTGTCAGCCTTTCTGTAGGAGTCTCAGTCGCTGCCGCTGTCGATTAGGGTGTGTGCTACCTTCTCTATGCGTATATCTACCCCTATCTGCCTCAGTCGGCGTCGCAGCCTCTGTAAGCGTCTCTGTAGGCGTCTCAATCGGTGCCGCTGTAGATTGGGGGGTCTGCTGCCTTCTCTATGCTTATCCCCCCCTCCGCGTCAGTCGGCGTCACAGTCGGCGTCGCATCCATTGTCAGCGTCACTGAAGGAGTCTGAGTCGCTGCCGCTGTCGATTGAGGTGTCTGCTGCCTTCTATATGCCTTCTATATGCCTATCTGCCTCAGTCGGCGTCTCAGTCGGCATCGCAGCCTCTGTTAGCGTCTCTGTAGGCGTCTTAGTCGTTGCCGCTCTCGATTGGGGGCGTGTTGCCTTCTCAGTCGCTGCCGCTGTCGATTGGGTGTTCTGCTACCTTCTCTATGCCTATATCTACCCCTATCTGCCTCAGCCGGCGTCGCAGCCTCTGTAACCGTCTCTGTAGGCGTCTCAGTCGCTGCCGTTGTCGATTGAGGGGTCTTCTGCCTTCTCCATGCCTATATCCACCCCTATCTGCCTCAGTCGGCGTCTCAGTCGGCCTCGCAGCCTCTGTCAGCGTCTCTGTAAGCGTCTCAGTCGTTGCCGCTGTCGATTGGGGGCATATTGCCTTCTCTATGCCTATATCAACCCCTATCTGCCTCAGTCGGCGTCGCAACCTCTGTCAGCGTTTCTGTAGGCGTCTCAGTCGCTGCCGCTGTCGATTGGTGGTCTGCTGCCTTCTCTATGCCTATATCTACCCCTATCTGCCTCAGTCGGCAACTCAGTCGGCGGCGCAGCCTCTGTCAGATTCTCTGTAGGCGTTTCAGTCGCTGCCGCTGTCGATTGGGGGTCTCTGGTGCCTTCTTTATGCCTATATTTACCCCTATCTGCATCAGTCGGCGTCTCAGTCGGCGTCGCAGCCTGTGTCGGCATCTCTGTAGGCGTCTTAGTCGCTGCCGCTCTCGATTGGGGGCCTGTTGCCTTCTCAGTCGTTGCCGCTGTCGATTGGGGGATCTGCTACCTTCTCTATGCGTATATCTACCCCTATCTGCCTCAGTCGGCGTCGCAGCCTCTGTCACCGTTTCTGTAGGAGTCTCAGTCGCTGCCGCTGTCGATTGGGGGGTCTGCTACCTTCTCTATGCGTATATCTTCCCCTACCTGCCTCAGTCGGCGTCGCAGCCTTTGTCAGCGTTTCTGTAGGCGCCTTAGTGGCTGCCGCTGTCGATTGGGGTGTCTGCTGCCTTGTCTATGCCTATATCTACTCCTATCTGCCTTAGTCGGCTTCGCAGCCTCTGTAAGCGTCTCTGTAGGCGTCTCAGTCGCTGGCGCCGTCGATTGGGGTGTCTGCTGCCTTCTTTATGCCAATATCTACCCTTATCTGCCTCAGTCGGCGTCGCAGCCTCTGTCAGCATCTCTGAAGGAATCTCAGTCGCTGCCGCTGTCGATTGGGGGTCTGCTACCTTCACTATGCCTATATCTACCCCTACCTGCCTCAGTCGGCGTCGCAGCCTTTGTCAGCGTTTCTGTAGGCGGCTCAGTGGCTGCCGCTGTCGATTGGGGAGCCTGTTGCCTTCCCTATGCCTATATCCACCCTTATCTGCCTCAGTTTGCGTCTCAGCCGGCGTCGCAGCCCCTGTCAGCGTCTCTGAAGGCGTCTCAGTTGCTGCCGCTGTCGATTTGGTGGTCTGCTGCCTTCTCTATGCCTATATCTACTCCTATCTGCCTCAGTCGGCATCTCAGTCGGCGTCTCAGTCGGCGTCGCAGCATCTGTCAGAGTCTCTGTAGGCGTCTAAGGCGCTCCCGCTGTAGATTGGGGGAGTCTGCTGCATTCTCTATGAATATATCTACCCTTATCTGCCTCAGTCGGCGGCTCAGTCGTCGTAGCAGCCTCTGTCAGCGTCTCTGAAGGAGTCTCAGTCGCTGTCGCTGTTGATTGAGGGGTCTGCTGCCTTCTCTATGCCTATATCTACCCCAATCTGCCTCAGTCGGCGTCTCAGTCGGCGTCGCAGCCTCTGTTAGCATCTCTGTAGGAGTCTCAGTCGGCGGCTCAGTTGGCGTCGCAGCCTCTGTCAGCGTCTCGGAAGGCGTCTCAGTTGCTGCCGCTGTCGATTTGGGGGTCTGCTGCCATCTTTATGCCTATATCTACCCCAATCTGCCTCAGTCGGCGTCTCAGTCGGCATCGCAGCCTCTGTTAGCGTCTCTGTAGGATTCTCAGTCGGCGTCGCAGCCTCTGTCAGCGTCTCTGAAGGCGTCTCAGTTGCTGCCGCTGTCGATTTGGGGGTCTGCTGCCTTCTCTATGCCTATATCTACCCCTATCTGCCTCAGTCGGCGTCTCAGTCGGCTTGGCAGCCTCTGTCAGCATTTTTGTAGGCGTCTCAGTCTCTCCCGCTGTAGATTGAGGGGTCTGGTGCCTTCTCTGTGCCTATATCTACCCCTATCTGCCTCACTCGGCGTCTCTGTCGGCGTCGCAGCCTCTGTCAGCCTTTCTGTAGGAGTCTCAGTCGCTGCCGCTGTCGATTAGGGTGTGTGCTACCTTCTCTATGCGTATATCTACCCCTATCTGCCTCAGTCGGCGTCGCAGCCTCTGTAAGCGTCTCTGTAGGCGTCTCAGTCGGTGCCGCTGTAGATTGGGGGGTCTGCTGCTTTCTCTATGCTTATATCTACCCTTATCCGCGTCAGTCGGCGTCACAGTCGGCGTTGCATCCTCTGTCAGCCTTTCTGTAGGAGTCTGAGTCGCTGCCGCTGTCGATTGAGGTGTCTGCTGCCTTCTATATGCCTTCTATATGCCTATCTGCCTCAGTCGGCGTCTCAGTCGGCATCGCAGCCTCTGTTAGCGTCTCTGTAGGCGTCTTAGTCGTTGCCGCTCTCGATTGGGGGCGTGTTGCCTTCTCAGTCGCTGCCGCTGTCGATTGGGGGTTCTGCTACCTTCTCTATGCCTATATCTACCCCTATCTGCCTCAGCCGGCGTCGCAGCCTCTGTAACCGTCTCTGTAGGCGTCTCAGTCGCTGCCGTTGTCGATTGAGGGGTCTTCTGCCTTCTCCATGCCTATATCCACCCCTATCTGCCTCAGTCGGCGTCTCAGTCGGCCTCGCAGCCTCTGTCAGCGTCTCTGTAAGCGTCTCAGTCGTTGCCGCTGTCAATTGGGGGCATGTTGCCTTCTCTATTCCTATATCTACCCCTATCTGCCTCAGTCGGTGTCGCAGCCTTTGTCAGCGTCTCTGTAGGCGTCTCAGTCGCTGCCGCTGTCGATTGGTGGTCTGCTGCTTTCTCTATGCCTATATCTACCCCTATCTGCCTCCGTCGTCATCTCAGTCGGCGGCGCAGCCTCTGTCAGCGTTTCTGTAGGCGTCTCAGTCGCTGCCGCTGTATATTGGGGGGGGGTCTGCAGCCTTCTCTATGCCTACAGCTACCCTTATCTGCCTCAGTCGGCGTCTCAGTCGGCGTCGCAGCCTGTGTTAGCGTCTCTGAAGGCGTCTCAGTCGCTGCCGCTGTCGATTGAGAGGTCTGCTGCCTTCTCTATGCGTATATCTACCCTTATCAGCCTCAGTCGGCATCTCAGTCGGCGTCGCAGCCTCTGTCAACGTCTCTGTATTCGTCTCAGTCGTTGCCGCTGTCGATTGGGGGGTCTGCTGAATTCTCTATGGCTATATCTGCCCTTATCTGCCAAAGTCGGCGTCTCAGTCGGCGTCGCAGCCCCTGTCAGCGTCTCTGTAGGCGTCTCAGTCTCTGCCGCTGTCGACTGGGGGGTCTGCTGCCTTTTCTATGCCTATATCTACCCCTATCTGCCTCAGTCGGCGTCGCAGCCTTTGTCAGCGTTTCAGTAGGCATCTCAGTCTCTGCCGCTGTCGACTGGGGGGTCTGCTGCCTTCTCTATGCCTATATCTACCCCTATCTGCCTCAGTCGTCGTCGCAGCCTCTGTCAGCGCTTCTGTAGTCGTCTCAGTCGCTGCCGCTGTCGATTGGGGGTCTGGTGCCTTCTCTATGCCTATATCTACCCCTATCTGCCTCAATCGGCGTCTCAGTAGGCGTCGCAGCCTTTGTCAACGTTTCTCTAGGCGTCTCAGTCGCTGCCGCTGTCGATTGGGGGGTCTGCTGCCTTCAATATGCCTATATCTACACCAATCTGCCTCAGTCGGAGTCGCAGCCTCTGTCAGCGTTTCTGTAGTCGTCTCAGTCGCTGCCGCTGTCGATTGGGGGTCTGGTGCCTTCTCTATGCCTATATCTACCCCTATCTGCCTCAATCGGCGTCTCAGTAGGCGTCGCAGCCTTTGTCAACGTTTCTCTAGGCGTCTCAGTCGCTGCCGCTGTCGATTGGGGGTCTGGTGCCTTCTCTATGCCTATATCTACCCCTATCTGCCTCAATCGGCGTCTCAGTAGGCGTCGCAGCCTTTGTCAACGTTTCTCTAGGCGTCTCAGTCGCTGCCGCTGTCGATTAAGGGGTCTGCTGCCTTCTCTATGCCTATATCTACACCTATCTGCCAAAGTCGGCGTCTCAGTCGGCGTCGCAGCCCCTGTCAGCGTCTCTGTAGGCGTCTTAGTCGCTGCTGCTGTCGATTGAGGGGTCTGCTGCCTTCTCTATGCCTATATCTACCCCAATCTGCCTCAGTCGGCGTCTCAGTCGGCGTCGCAGAATCTGTTAGCGTCTCTGTAGGCGTCTCAGTCGGCGGCTCAGTCGGCGTCGCAGCCTCTGTCAGCGTCTCTGAAGGCGTCTCATTCGCTGCCGCTGTCGATTGAGAGGTCTGCTGTCTTCTCTATGCCTATATCTACCCTTATCCGCCTCAGTCGGCATCTCAGTCGGCGTCGCCGCCTCTGTCAATGTCTCTGTATTCGTCTCAGTCGTTGCCGCTGTCGATTGGGGGGTCTGCTGCCTTCTCTATGCCTATATCTGCCCCTATCTGCCTCTGTCGGCGTCTCAGTCGGCGTCGCAGCCTCTGTCAGCGTCTCTGTAAGCGTCTCAGTCGTTGCCGCTGTCGATTGGGGGCATATTGCCTTCTCTATGCCTATATCAACCCCTATCTGCCTCAGTCGGCGTCGCAACCTCTGTCAGCGTTTCTGTAGGCGTCTCAGTCGCTGCCGCTGTCGATTGGTGGTCTGCTGCCTTCTCTATGCCTATATCTACCCCTATCTGCCTCAGTCGGCAACTCAGTCGGCGGCGCAGCCTCTGTCAGATTCTCTGTAGGCGTTTCAGTCGCTGCCGCTGTCGATTGGGGGTCTCTGGTGCCTTCTTTATGCCTATATTTACCCCTATCTGCATCAGTCGGCGTCTCAGTCGGCGTCGCAGCCTCTGTCGGCATCTCTGTAGGCGTCTTAGTCGCTGCCGCTCTCGATTGGGGGCCTGTTGCCTTCTCAGTCGTTGCCGCTGTCGATTGGGGTGTCTGCTACCTTCTCTATGCGTATATCTACCCCTATCTGCCTCAGTCGGCGTCGCAGCCTCTGTCAGCGTTTCTGTAGGAGTCTCAGTCGCTGCCGCTGTCGATTGGGGGGTCTGCTACCTTCTCTATGCGTATATCTTCCCCTACCTGCCTCAGTCGGCGTCGCAGCCTTTGTCAGCGTTTCTGTAGACGCCTTAGTGGCTGCCGCTGTCGATTGGGGTGTCTGCTGCCGTGTCTATGCCTATATCTACTCCTATCTGCCTTAGTCGGCTTCGCAGCCTCTGTAAGCGTCTCTGTAGGCGTCTCAGTCGCTGGCGCCGTCGATTGGGGTGTCTGCTGCCTTCTTTATGCCAATATCTACCCTTATCTGCCTCAGTCGGCGTCTCAGTCGGCGTCGTAGCCTCTGTCAGCATCTCTGAAGGAATCTCAGTCGCTGCCGCTGTCGATTGGGGGTTTGCTACCTTCACTATGCCTATATCTACCCCTACCTGCCTCAGTCGGCGTCGCAGCCTTTGTCAGCGTTTCTGTAGGCGGCTCAGTGGCTGCCGCTGTCGATTGGGGAGCCTGTTGCCTTCCCTATGCCTATATCCACCCTTATCTGCCTCAGTTTGCGTCTCAGCCGGCGTCGCAGCCCCTGTCAGCGTCTCTGAAGGCGTCTCAGGTGCTGCCGCTGTCGATTTGGTGGTCTGCTGCCTTCTCTATGCCTATATCTACTCCTATCTGCCTCAGTCGGCATCTCAGTCGGCGTCTCAGTCGGCGTCGCAGCATCTGTCAGCGTCTCTGTAGGCGTCTAAGGCGCTCCCGCTGTAGATTGGGGGAGTCTGCTGCATTCTCTATGAATATATCTACCCTTATCTGCCTCAGTCGGCGGCTCAGTCGTCGTAGCAGCCTCTGTCAGCGTCTCTGAAGGAGTCTCAGTCGCTGTCGCTGTTGATTGAGGGGTCTGCTGCCTTCTCTATGCCTATATCTACCCCAATCTGCCTCAGTCGGCGTCTCAGTCGGCGTCGCAGCCTCTGTTAGCGTCTCTGTAGGAGTCTCAGTCGGCGGCTCAGTTGGCGTCGCAGCCTCTGTCAGCGTCTCTGAAGGCGTCTCAGTTGCTGCCGCTGTCGATTTGGGGGTCTGCTGCCTTCTCTACCTGCCTCAGTCGGCGTCGCAGCCTTTGTCAGCGTTTCTGTAGGCGGCTCAGTGGCTGCCGCTGTCGATTGGGGAGCCTGTTGCCTTCCCTATGCCTATATCCACCCTTATCTGCCTCAGTTTGCGTCTCAGCCGGCGTCGCAGCCCCTGTCAGCGTCTCTGAAGGCGTCTCAGGTGCTGCCGCTGTCGATTTGGTGGTCTGCTGCCTTCTCTATGCCTATATCTACTCCTATCTGCCTCAGTCGGCATCTCAGTCGGCGTCTCAGTCGGCGTCGCAGCATCTGTCAGCGTCTCTGTAGGCGTCTAAGGCGCTCCCGCTGTAGATTGGGGGAGTCTGCTGCATTCTCTATGAATATATCTACCCTTATCTGCCTCAGTCGGCGGCTCAGTCGTCGTAGCAGCCTCTGTCAGCGTCTCTGAAGGAGTCTCAGTCGCTGTCGCTGTTGATTGAGGGGTCTGCTGCCTTCTCTATGCCTATATCTACCCCAATCTGCCTCAGTCGGCGTCTCAGTCGGCGTCGCAGCCTCTGTTAGCGTCTCTGTAGGAGTCTCAGTCGGCGGCTCAGTTGGCGTCGCAGCCTCTGTCAGCGTCTCTGAAGGCGTCTCAGTTGCTGCCGCTGTCGATTTGGGGGTCTGCTGCCTTCTCTAATATCTACCCCAATCTGCCTCAGTCGGCGTCTCAGTCGGCGTCGCAGCCTCTGTTAGCGTCTCTGTAGGAGTCTCAGTCGGCGGCTCAGTTGGCGTCGCAGCCTCTGTCAGCGTCTCTGAAGGCGTCTCAGTTGCTGCCGCTGTCGATTTGGGGGTCTGCTGCCTTTTCTATGCCTATATCTACCCCTATCTGCCTCAGTCGGCGTCTCAGTCGGCGTCGCAGCCTCTGTCAGCATTTTTGTAGGCGTCTCAGTCTCTCCCGCTGTAGATTGAGGGGTCTGGTGCCTTCTCTGTGCCTATATCTACCCCTATCTGCCTCACTCGGCGTCTCAGTCGGCGTCGCAGCCTCTGTCAGCCTTTCTGTAGGAGTCTCAGTCGCTGCCGCTGTCGATTAGGGTGTGTGCTACCTTCTCTATGCGTATATCTACCCCTATCTGCCTCAGTCGGCGTCGCAGCCTCTGTAAGCGTCTCTGTAGGCGTCTCAGTCGGTGCCGCTGTAGATTGGGGGGTCTGCTGCCTTCTCTATGCTTATATCTACCCTTATCCGCGTCAGTCGGCGTCACAGTCGGCGTCGCATCCTCTGTCAGCGTCACTGAAGGAGTCTGAGTCGCTGCCGCTGTCGATTGAGGTGTCTGCTGCCTTCTATATGCCTTCTATATGCCTATCTGCCTCAGTCGGCGTCTCAGTCGGCATCGCAGCCTCTGTTAGCGTCTCTGTAGTCGTCTTAGTCGTTGCCGCTCTCGATTGGGGGCGTCTTGCCTTCTCAGTCGCTGCCGCTGTCGATTGGGGGTTCTGCTACCTTCTCTATGCCTATATCTACCCCTATCTGCCTCAGCCGGCGTCGCAGCCTCTGCAACCGTCTCTGTAGGCGTCTCAGTCGCTGCCGTTGTCGATTGAGGGGGTCTTCTGCCTTCTCCATGCCTATATACACCCCTATCTGCCTCAGTCGGCGTCTCAGTCGGCCTCGCAGCCTCTGTCAGCGTCTCTGTAAGCGTCTCAGTCGTTGCCGCTGTCAATTGGGGGCATGTTGCCTTCTCTATGCCTATATCTAACCCTATCTGCCTCAGTCGGTGTCGCAGCCTCTGTCAGCGTTTCTGTAGGCGTCTCAGTCGCTGCCGCTGTCGATTGGTGGTCTGCTGCTTTCTCTATGCCAATATCTACCCCTATCTGCATCAGTCGGCGTCTCAGTCGGCGTCGCAGCCTCTGTCGGTGTCTCTGTAGGCGTCTTAGTCGTTGCCGCTCTCGATTGGGGGCCTGTTGCCTTCTCAGTCGCTGTCGCTGTCGATTGGGGGGTCTGCTACCTTCTCTATGCGTATATCTACCCCTATCTGCCTCAGTCGGCATCGCAGCCTCTGTCAGCGTTTCTGTAGGCGTCTCAGTCGCTGCCGCTGTATATTGCGGGGGGGGGGGGGAGGTCTGCAGCCTTCTCTATGCCTACAGCTACCCTTATCTGCCTCAGTCGGCGTCTCAGTCGGCGTCGCAGCCTGTGTTAGCGTCTCTGAAGGCGTCTCAGTCGCTGCCGCTGTCGATTGAGAGGTCTGCTGCCTTCTCTATGCGTATATCTACCCTTATCAGCCTCAGTCGGCATCTCAGTCGGCGTCGCAGCCCCTGTCAGCGTCTCTGTATTCGTCTCAGTCGTTGCCGCTGTCGATTGGGGGGTCTGCTGCCTTCTCTATGGCTATATCTGCCCTTATCTGCCAAAGTCGGCGTCTCAGTCGGCGTCGCAGCCCCTGTCAGCGTCTCTGTAGGCGTCTCAGTCTCTGCCGCTGTCGACTAGGGGGTCTGCTGCCTTCTCTATGCCTATATCTACCCCTATCTGCTTCAATCGGCGTCTCAGTAGGCGTCGCAGCCTTTGTCCACGTTTCTGTAGGCGTCTTAGTCGCTGCTGCTGTCGATTGAGGGGTTTGCTGCCTTCTCTATGCCTATATCTACCCCAATCTGCCTCAGTCGGCGTCTCAGTCGGCGTCGCAGCCTCTGTTAGCGTCTCTGTAGGCGTCTCAGTCGGCGGCTCAGTCGGCGTCGCAGCCTCTGTCAGCGTATCTGAAGGCGTCTCAGTTGCTGCCGCTGTAGATTGGGGGGGTATGCTGCCTTCTCTATGCCTATAGCTACCCTTATCTGCCTCAGTTTGAGTCTCAGCCGGCGTCGCAGCCTCTGTTAGCGTCTCTGAAGGCGTCTCAGTCGCTGCCGCTGTCGATTGAGAGGTCTGCTGTCTTCTCTATACCTATATCTACCCTTATCTGCCTCAGTCGGCATCTCAGTCGGCGTCGCCGCCTCTGTCAATGTCTCTGTATTCGTCTCAGTCGTTGCCGCTGTCGATTGGGGGGTCTGCTGCCTTCTCTATGCCTATATCTGCCCCTATCTGCCTCTGTCGGCGTCTCAGTCGGCCTCGCAGCCTCTGTCAGCGTCTCTGTAAGCGTCTCAGTCGTTGCCGCTGTCGATTGGGGGCATATTGCCTTCTCTATGCCTATATCAACCCCTATCTACCTCAGTCGGCGTCGCAGCCTCTGTCGGCGTCTCTGTAGGCGTCTTAGTCGCTGCCGCTCTCGATTGGGGGCCTGTTGCCTTCTCAGTCGTTGCCGCTGTCGATTGGGGGGTCTGCTACCTTCTCTATGCGTATCTATACCCCTATCTGCCTCAGTCGGCGTCGCAGCCTCTGTCAGCGTTTCTGTAGGAGTCTCAGTCGCTGCCGCTGTCGATTGGGGGGGTCTGCTACCTTCTCTATGCGTATATCTTCCCCTACCTGCCTCAGTCGGCGTCGCAGCCTTTGTCAGCGTTTCTGTAGGCGCCTTAGTGGCTGCCGCTGTCGATTGGGGTGTCTGCTGCCTTGTCTATGCCTATATCTACTCCTATCTGCCTTAGTCGGCTTCGCAGCCTCTGTAAGCGTCTCTGTAGGCGTCTCAGTCGCTGGCGCCGTCGATTGGGGTGTCTACTGCTCTCTTTATGCCAATATCTACCCTTATCTGCCTCAGTCGGCGTCTCAGTCGGCGTCGCAGCCTCTGTCTGCATCTCTGAAGGAATCTCAGTCGCTGCCGCTGTCGATTGGGGGTCTGCTACCTTCACTATGCCTATATCTACCCCTACCTGCCTCAGTCGGCGTCGCAGCCTTTGTCAGCGTTTCTGTAGGCGCCTCAGTGGCTGCCGCTGTCGCTTGGGGGGTCTGCTACCTTCTCTATGCGTATATCTACCCCTATCTGCCTCAGTCGGCGTCGCAGCGTCTGTCAGCGTTTCTGTAGGCGTCTCAGTCGCTGCCGCTGTCGATTGGGGAGCCTGTTGCCTTCCCTATGCCTATATCCACCCCTATCTGCCTCAGTTGGCGTCGCAGCCTCTGTCAGCGTTTCTGTAGGAGTCTCAGTCGCTGCCGCTATCGATTGGGGTGTGTGCTACCTTCTCTATGCGTATATCTACCCCTATCTGCCTCAGTCGGCGTCGCAGCCTCTGTAAGGGTCTCTGTAGACGTCTCAGTCGGTGCCGCTGTAGATTGGGGGGGTCTGCTGCCTTCTCTATGCTTATATCTACCCATATCCGCCTCAGTCGGCGTCTCAGTCGGCATCGCATCCTCTGTCAGCGTCACTGAAGGAGTCTGAGTCGCTGCCGCTGTCGATTGAGGTGTCTGCTACCTACTATATGCCTATATCTACCTCTATCTGCCTCAGTCGGCGTCTCAGTCGGCGTCGCAGCCTCTGTTAGCGTCTCTGTAGGCGTTTCAGTCGCTTCCGCTGTCGATTGGGGGGTCTGCTGCCTTCTATATGCCTATATCTACCCCTATCTGCCTCAGTCGGCGTCTCAGTCGGCGTCGCAGCCTCTGTTAGCGTCTCTGTAGGCGTCTCAATCGCTGCCGCTGTCGATTGGGAGATCTGCTGACTTCCCTATGCCTATATCTACCCCTATCTGCCTCAGGCGGCGTCTCAGTCGGCGTCGCAACTTCTGTCAGCGTCTCTGTAGGCGTCTCAGTAGTTGCCGCTGTCGAATGGGGGGGTCTGCTGCCATCTCTATGCCTATATCTACCCCTATCTCCCTCAGTCGGCGTCGCAGCCTCTGTCAGCATGTCTGTAGGCGTCTCAGTCGTTGCCGCTCTCGATTGGGGGCCTGTTGCCATCTCAGTCGCTGCCGCTGTCGACTGTTGGGTCTGCTACCTTCTCTTTGCCTATATCTACCCCTATCTGCCTCAGTCGGCGTCGCAGCCTCTGTAACCGTCTCTGTAGGCGTCTCAGTCGCTGCCGCTGTCGATTGAGGGGTCTTCTGCCTTCTCCATGCCTATATCCACTCCTATCTGCCTCAGTCGGCATCTCAGTCTGCCTCGCAGCCTCTGTCAGCGCCTCTGTAAGCGTCTCAGTCGTTGCCGCTGTCGATTGGGGGCATGTTGCCTTCCCTATGCCTATATCTACCCCTATCTGCCTCAGTCGGTGTCGCAGCCTCTGTCAGCGTTCCTGTAGGCGTCTCAGTCGCTGCCGCTGTCGATTGGTGGTCTGCTGCCTTCTCTATGCCTATATCTACCCCTATCTGCCTCAGTCGGCATCTCAGTCGGCGGCGCAGCCTCTGTCAGAATCTTTGTAGGCGTTCCAGCCGCTGCCGCTGGCGATTGGGGGTCTCTGGTGCCTTCTTTATGCCTATATCTACCCCTATCTGCATCAGTCGGCGTCTCAGTCGGCGTCGCAGCCTCTGTCGGCGTCTCTGTAGGCGTCTTAGTCGTTGCCGCTCTGAATTGGGGGCCTGTTGCCTTCTCAGTCGTTGCCGCTGTCGATTGGGGGGTCTGCTACCTTCTCTATGCGTATATCTACCCCTATCTGCCTCAGTCGGCGTCGCAGCCTCTGTCAGCGTTTCTGTAGGCGACTCAGTCGCTGCCGATGTCGATTGGGGTGCCTGTTGCCTTCATTATGCCTATATCCACCCCTATCTGCCTCAGTTGGCGTCGCAGCCTCTGTCAGCGTTTCTGTAGGAGTCTCAGTCGCTGCCGCTGTCGATTGGGGGGTCTGCTACCTTCTCTATGCTTATATCTTCCCCTATCTGCCTCAGTCGGCTTCGCAGCCTCTGTAAGCGTCTCTGTAGGCGTCTCAGTCGCTGCCGCCGTCGATTGGGGTGTCTGCTGCCTTCTCTATGCCAATATATACCCTTATCTGTATCAGTCGGCGTCTCAGTCGGCGTCGCAGCCTCTGTCAGCATCTCTGAAGGTGTCTCAGTCGCTGCCGCTGTCGATTGGGGGTCTGCTACCTTCACTATGCCTATATGTACCCCTATCTAACTCAGTCGACTTCGCAGCCTCTGTCAGCGTCTCTGTAGGCGTCTCAGTAGCTGCCGCTGTCGATTGGGGGTCTGCTACCTTCTCTATGCGTATATCTAATCCTATCTGCCTCAGTCGGCGTCACAGCCTCTGTAAGCGTCTCTGTAGGCATCTCAGTCGCTGCCGCTGTAGATTGAGGGAGTCTGCTGGGTTCTCTATGCCTATATCAACCCTTATCTGCCTCAGTCGGCGTCTTAGTCGGGGTCGCAGCCTCTGTCAGCGTCTCTGAAGGAGTCTCAGTCGCTGCCGCTGTCGATTGAGGAGTCTGCTGCCTTCTCTATGCCTGTATCTACCCCTACCTGCCTCAGTCGGTGACGCAGCCTTTGTCAGCGTTTCTGAAGGCGCCTCAGTGGCTGCCGATGTCGATTGGGGTGTCTGCTGCCTTCTCTATGCGTATATCTTTCCCTATCTGCCTCAGTCGGCGTCGCAGCCTTTGTCAGCGTTTCTGTAGGCATCTCAGTCTCTGCCGTTGTCGACTGGGGGGTCTGCTGCCTTCTCTATGCCTATATCTACCCCTATCTGCCTCAGTCGGCGTCGCAGCCTCTGTCAGCGTTTCTGTAGTCGTCTCAGTCGCTGCCGCTGTCGATTGGGGGTCTGGTGCCTTCTCTATGCCTATATCTACCCCTATCTGCCTCAATCGGCGTCTCAGTAGGCGTCGCAGCCTTTGTCCACGTTTCTGTAGGCGTCTTAGTCGCTGCTGCTGTCGATTGAGGGGTTTGCTGCCTTGTCTATGCCTATATCTACCCCAATCTGCCTCAGTCGGCGTCTCAGTCGGCGTCGCAGCCTCTGTTAGCGTCTCTGTAGGCGTCTCAGTCGGCGGCTCAGTCGGCGTCGCAGCCTCTGTCAGCGTCTCTGAAGGCGTCTCAGTTGCTGCCGCTGTAGATTGGGGGGGGTCTGCTGCCTTCTCTATGCCTATAGCTACCCTTATCTGCCTCAGTTTGCGTCTCAGCCGGCGTCGCAGCCTCTGTTAGCGTCTCTGAAGGCATCTCAGTCGCTGCCGCTGTCGATTGAGAGGTCTGCTGTCTTCTCTATACCTATATCTACCCTTATCTGCCTCAGTCGGCATCTCAGTCGGCGTCGCCGCCTCTGTCAATGTCTCTGTATTCGTCTCAGTCGTTGCCGCTGTCGATTGGGGGGTCTGCTGCCTTCTCTATGCCTATATCTGCCCCTATCTGCCTCTGTCGGCGTCGCAACCTCTGTCAGCGTTTCTGTAGGCGTCTCAGTCGCTGCCGCTGTCGATTGGTGGTCTGCTGCCTTCTCTATGCCTATATCTACCCCTATCTGCCTCAGTCGGCAACTCAGTCGGCGGCGCAGCCTCTGTCAGAATCTCTGTAGGCGTTTCAGTCGCTGCCGCTGTCGATTGGGGGTCTCTGGTGCCTTCTTTATGCCTATATTTACCCCTATCTGCATCAGTCGGCGTCTCAGTCGGCGTCGCAGCCTCTGTCGGCGTCTCTGTAGGCGTCTTAGTCGCTGCCGCTCTCGATTGGGGGCCTGTTGCCTTCTCAGTCGTTGCCGCTGTCGATTGGGGGGTCTGCTACCTTCTCTATGCGTATATATACCCCTATCTGCCTCAGTCGGCGTCGCAGCCTCTGTCAGCGTTTCTGTAGGAGTCTCAGTCGCTGCCGCTGTCGATTGGGGGGCCTGCTACCTTCTCTATGCGTATATCTTCCCCTACCTGCCTCAGTCGGCGTCGCAGCCTTTGTCAGCGTTTCTGTAGGCGCCTTAGTGGCTGCCGCTGTCGATTGGGGTGTCTGCTGCCTTCTCTATGCGTATATCTTCCCCTATCTGCCTCAGTCGGCTCCGCAGCCTCTGTAAGCGTCTCTGTAGGCGTCTCAGTCGCTGGCGCCGTCGATTGGGGTGTCTACTGCTCTCTTTATGCCAATATCTACCCTTATCTGCCTCAGTCGGCGTCTCAGTCGGCGTCGCAGCCTCTGTCAGCATCTCTGAAGGAATCTCAGTCGCTGCCGCTGTCGATTGGGGGTCTGCTACCTTCACTATGCCTATATCTACCCCTACCTGCCTCAGTCGGCGTCGCAGCCTTTGTCAGCGTTTCTGTAGGCGCCTCAGTGGCTGCCGCTGTCGATTGGGGGGTCTGCTACCTTCTCTATGCGTATATCTACCCCTATCTGCCTCAGTCGGCGTCGCAGCCTCTGTCAGCGTTTCTGTAGGCGTCTCAGTCGCTGCCGCTGTCGATTGGGGAGCCTGTTGCCTTCCCTATGCCTATATCCACCCCTATCTGCCTCAGTTGGCGTCGCAGCCTCTGTCAGCGTTTCTGTAGGAGTCTCAGTCGCTGCCGCTATCGATTTGGGTGTGTGCTACCTTCTCTATGCGTATATCTACCCCTATCTGCCTCAGTCGGCGTCGCAGCCTCTGTAAGCGTCTCTGTAGGCGTCTCAGTCGGTGCCGCTGTAGATTGGGGGGGTCTGCTGCCTTCTCTATGCTTATATCTACCCATATCCGCCTCAGTCGGCGTCTCAGTCGGCATCGCATCCTCTGTCAGCGTCACTGAAGGAGTCTGAGTCGCTGCCGCTGTCGATTGAGGTGTCTGCTACCTACTATATGCCTATATCTACCTCTATCTGCCTCAGTCGGCGTCTCAGTCGGCGTCGCAGCCTCTGTTAGCGTCTCTGTAGGCGTTTCAGTCGCTGCCGCTGTCGATTGGGGGGTCTGCTGCCTTCTATATGCCTATATCTACCCCTATCTGCCACAGTCGGCGTCTCAGTCGGCGTCTCAGCCTCTGTTAGCGTCTCTGTAGGCGTCTCAGTCGCTGCCGCTGTCGATTGGGAGATCTGCTGACTTCCCTATGCCTATATCTACCCCTATCTGCCTCAGGCGGCGTCTCAGTCGGCGTCGCAACTTCTGTCAGCGTCTCTGTAGGCGTCTCAGTAGTTGCCGCTGTCGAATGGGGGGGTCTGCTGCCATCTCTATGCCTATATCTACCCCTATCTCCCTCAGTCGGCGTCGCAGCCTCTGTCAGCATGTCTGTAGGCGTCTCAGTCGTTGCCGCTCTCGATTGGGGGCCTGTTGCCATCTCAGTCGCTGCCGCTGTCGACTGGGGGGTCTGCTACCTTCTCTTTGCCTATATCTACCCCTATCTGCCTCAGTCGGCGTCGCAGCCTCTGTAACCGTCTCTGTAGGCGTCTCAGACGCTGCCGCTGTCGATTGAGGGGTCTTCTGCCTTTTCCATGCCTATATCCATCCCTATCTGCCTCAGTCGGCATCTCAGTCGGCCTCGCAGCCTCTGTCAGCGCCTCTGTAAGCGTCTCAGTCGTTGCCGCTGTCGATTGGGGGCATGTTGCCTTCCCTATGCCTATATCTACCCCTATCTGCCTCAGTCGGTGTCGCAGCCTCTGTCAGCGTTCCTGTAGGCGTCTCAGTCGCTGCCGCTGTCGATTGGTGGTCTGCTGTCTTCTCTATGCCTATATCTACCCCTATCTGCCTCAGTCGGCATCTCAGTCGGCGGCGCAGCCTCTGTCAGAATCTTTGTAGGCGTTCCAGCCGCTGCCGCTGGCGATTGGGGGTCTCTGGTGCCTTCTTTATGCCTATATCTACCCCTATCTGCATCAGTCGGCGTCTCAGTCGGCATCGCAGCCTCTGTCGGCGTCTCTGTAGGCGTCTTAGTCGTTGCCGCTCTGAATTGGGGGCCTGTTGCCTTCTCAGTCGTTGCCGCTGTCGATTGGGGGGTCTGCTACCTTTTCTATGCGTATATCTACCCCTATCTGCCTCAGTCGGCGTCGCAGCCTCTGTCAGCGTTTCTGTAGGCGACTCAGTCGCTGCCGCTGTCGATTGGGGTGCCTGTTGCCTTCATTATGCCTATATCCACCCCTATCTGCCTCAGTTGGCGTCGCAGCCTCTGTCAGCGTTTCTGTAGGAGTCTCAGTCGCTGCCGCTGTCGATTGGGGGGTCTGCTACCTTCTCTATGCGTATATCTTCCCCTATCTGCCTCAGTCGGCTTCGCAGCCTCTGTAAGCGTCTCTGTAGGCGTCTCAGTCGCTGCCGCCGTCGATTGGGGTGTCTGCTGCCTTCTCTATGCCAATATATACCCTTATCTGTATCAGTCGGCGTCTCAGTCGGCGTCGCAGCCTCTGTCAGCATCTCTGAAGGTGTCTCAGTCGCTGCCGCTGTCGATTGGGGGTCTGCTACCTTCACTATGCCTATATGTACCCCTATCTAACTCAGTCGACTTCGCAGCCTCTGTCAGCGTCTCTGTAGGCGTCTCAGTAGCTGCCGCTGTCGATTGGGGGTCTGCTACCTTCTCTATGCGTATATCTAATCCTATCTGCCTCAGTCGGCGTCACAGCCTCTGTAAGCGTCTCTGTAGGCATCTCAGTCGCTGCCGCTGTAGATTGGGGGAGTCTGCTGGGTTCTCTATGCCTATATCAACCCTTATCTGCCTCAGTCGGCGTCTTAGTCGGGGTCGCAGCCTCTGTCAGCGTCTCTGAAGGAGTCTCAGTCGCTGCCGCTGTCGATTGAGGAGTCTGCTGCCTTCTCTATGCCTGTATCTACCCCTACCTGCCTCAGTCGGTGACGCAGCCTTTGTCAGCGTTTCTGAAGGCGCCTCAGTGGCTGCCGATGTCGATTGGGGTGTCTGCTGCCTTCTCTATGCGTATATCTTCCCCTATCTGCCTCAGTCGGCTCCGCAGCCTCTGTAAGCGTCTCTGTAGGCGTCTTAGTCGCTGCTGCTGTCGATTAGGGGTCTGGTGCGTTCTCTATGCCTATATCTACCCCGAGCTGCCTCACTCGGCGTCTCAGTCGGCGTCGCAGCCTCTGTCAGCGTTTCTGTAGGAGTCTCAGTCGCTGCCGCTGTCGATTGAGGTGTCTGCTGCCTTCTATATGCCTATATCTACCCTTATCTGCATCAGTCGGCGACTCAGTCGGCGTCGCAGCTTCTGTCGGCGTCTCTGTAGGCGTCTTAGTCGTTGCCGCTCTGAATTGGGGGCCTGTTGCCTTCTCAGTCGTTGCCGCTGTCGATTGGGGGGTCTGCTACCTTCTCTATGCGTATATCTACCCCTATCTGCCTCAGTCGGCTTCCCAGTCGGCGTCGCAGCCTCTGTCAGCATCTCTGAAGCCGTTTCAGTCGCTGCCGCTGTCGCTTGAGGGTCTGCTACCTTCACTATGCCTATATGTACCCCTTTCTAACTCAGTCGGCTTCGCAGCCTCTGTCAGCGTCTCTGTAGGCGTCTCAGTAGCTGCCGCTGTCGATTGGGGGTCTGCTACCTTCTCTATGCGTATATCTACCCCTATCTGCCTCAGTCGGCGCCACAGCCTCTGTAAGCGTCTCTGTAGGCATCTCAGTCGCTGCCGCTGTAGATTGGGGGAGTCTGCTGGGTTCTCTATGCCTATATCAACCCTTATCTGAATCAGTTGGCGTCTTAGTCGGGGTCGCAGCCTCTGTCAGCGTCTCTGAAGGAGTCTCAGTCGCTGCCGCTGTCGATTGAGGAGTCTGCTGCCTTCTCTATGCCTATATCTACCCCTACCTGCCTCAGTCGGCGTCGCAGCCTTTGTCAGCGTTTCTGTAGGCGCCTCAGTGTCTGCCGCTGTCGATTGGGGTGTCTGCTGCCTTCTCTATGCCTATATCTACCCCTATCTGCCAAAGTCGGCGTCTCAGTCGGCGTCGCAGCCTCTGTTAGCGTCTCTGTAGGCGTATCAGCAGTTGCCGCTGTCGAATGGGGGGTCTGCTGCCATCTCAATGCCTATATCTACCCCTATCTGCCTCAGTCGGCGTCGCAGCCTCTGTAACCGTCTCTATAGGCGTCTCAGTCGCTGCCGCTGTCGATTGAGGGGTCTTCTGCCTTCTCCATGCCTATATCCACAGCTATCTGCCTCAGTCGGCGTCTCAGTCGGCCTCGCAGCCTCTGTCAGCGCCTCTGTAAGCGTCTCAGTCTTTGCCGCTGTCGATTGGGGGCATGTTGCCTTCTCTATGCCTATATCTACCCCTATCTGCCTCGGTGTCGCAGCCTCTGTCAGCGTTTCTGTAGGCGTCTCAGTCGCTGCCGCTGTCGATTGGTGGTCTGCTGATTTCTCTATGCCTATGTCTACCCCTATTTGCCTCAGTCGGCATCTCAGTCGGCGGCGCAGCCTCTGTCAGAATCTTTGTAGGCGTCTCAGTCGCTGCCGCTGTCGATTGGGGGTGTCTGGTGCCTTCTTTATGCCTATATCTACCCCTATCTGCATCAGTCGGCGTCTCAGTCGGCGTCGCAGCCTCTGTCGGCGCCTCTGTATGCGTCTTAGTCGTTGCCGCTCTCGATTTGGGGCCTGTTGCCTTCTCAGTCGCTGCCGCTGTCGATTGGGGGGTCTGCTGCCTTCTCTATGCCTATATCTACCCCTATTTGCCTCAGTCGGCGTCGCAGCCTTTGTCAGCGATTCTGTAGGCGTCTCAGTCTCTGCCGCTGTCGACTGGGGGGCCTGCTGCCTTCTCTATGCCTATATTTACCCCTATCTGCCTCAGTCGGCGTCGCAGCCTCTGTCAGCGTTTCTGTAGTCGTCTCAGTCGCTGCCGCTGTCGAGTGGGGGGTCTGCTGCCTTCTCTATGCCTATATGTACCCCTATCTGCCTCAGTCGGCGTCGCAGCCTCTGTTAGCGTCTCTGTAGGCGTATCAGCAGTTGCCGTTGTCGAATGGGGGGTCTGCTGCCATCTCAATGCCTATATCTACCCCTATCTGCCTCAGTCGGCGTCGCAGCCTCTGTAACCGTCTCTATAGGCGTCTCAGTCGCTGCCGCTGTCGATTGAGGGGTCTTCTGCCTTCTCCATGCCTATATCCACAGCTATCTGCCTCAGTCGGCGTCTCAGTCGGCCTCGCAGCCTCTGTCAGCGCCTCTGTAAGCGTCTCAGTCTTTGCCGCTGTCGATTGGGGGCATGTTGCCTTCTCTATGCCTATATCTACCCCTATCTGCCTCGGTGTCGCAGCCTCTGTCAGCGTTTCTGTAGGCGTCTCAGTCGCTGCCGCTGTCGATTGGTGGTCTGCTGATTTCTCTATGCCTATGTCTACCCCTATTTGCCTCAGTCGGCATCTCAGTCGGCGGCGCAGCCTCTGTAATCTGAATCTTTGTAGGCGTCTCAATCGCTGCCGCTGTCGATTGGGGGTGTCTGGTGCCTTCTTTATGCCTATATCTACCCCTATCTGCATCAGTCGGCGTCTCAGTCGGCGTCGCAGCCTCTGTCGGCGCCTCTGTATGCGTCTTAGTCGTTGCCGCTCTCGATTTGGGGCCTGTTGCCTTCTCAGTCGCTGCCGCTGTCGATTGGGGGGTCTGCCTCAGTCGGCGCCACAGCCTCTGTAAGCGTCTCTGTAGGCATCTCAGTCGCTGCCGCTGTAGATTGGGGGAGTCTGCTGGGTTCTCTATGCCTATATCAACCCTTATCTGAATCAGTCGGCGTCTTAGTCGGGGTCGCAGCCTCTGTCAGCGTCTCTGAAGGAGTCTCAGTCGCTGCCGCTGTCGATTGAGGAGTCTGCTGCCTTCTCTATGCCTATATCTACCCCTACCTGCCTCAGTCGGCGTCGCAGCCTTTGTCAGCGTTTCTGTAGGCGCCTCAGTGGCTGCCGCTGTCGATTGGGGTGTCTGCTGTCTTCTCTATGCCTATATCTACTCCTATCTACCTCAGTCGGCGTCGTAGCCTCTGTCAGCGTTTCTGTAGTCGTCTTAGTCGCTGCCGCTGTCGATTAGGGGTCTGCTGCCTTCTCTATGCCTATATCTACCCCTATCTGCCTCAGTCGGCGTCTCAGTCGGCGTCGCAGCCTCTGTCAGCGTTTCTGTAGGAGTCTCAGTCTCTGCCGCTGTCGATTGGGGTGTGTGCTACCTTCTCTATGCGTATATCTACCCCTATCTGCCTCAGTCGGCGTCGCAGCCTCTGTAAGCGTCTCTGTAGGCGTCTCAGTCGGTTCCGCTGTAGATTGGAGGGGTCTGCTGCCTTCTCTATGCTTATATCTACCCTTATCCGCCTCAGTCGGCGTCTCAGTCGGCATCGCATCCTCTGTCAGCGTCACTGAAGGAGTCTGAGTCGCTGCCGCTGTCGATTGAGGTGTCTGCTGCCTTCTATATGCCTATATCTACCCCTATCTGCCTCAGTCGGCGTCGCAGCTTCTGTTACCGTCTCTGTAGGCGTCTCAGTCGCTGCCGCTGTCGATTGGGGGCCTGTTGCCATCTCAGTCGCTGCCGCTGTCGACTGAGGGGTCTGCTACCTTCTCTTTGCCTATATCTACCCCTATCTGCCTCAGTCGGCGTCGCAGCCTCTGTAACCGTCTCTATAGGCGTCTCAGTCGCTGCCGCTGTCGATTGAGGGGTCTTCTGCCTTCTCCATGCCTATATCCACAGCTATCTGCCTCAGTCGGCGTCTCAGTCGGCCTCGCAGCCTCTGTCAGCGCCTCTGTAAGCGTCTCAGTCGTTGCCGCTGTCGATTGGGGGCATGTTGCCTTCTCTATGCCTATATCTACCCCTATCTGCCTCAGTCGGTGTCGCAGCCTCTGTCAGCGTTTCTGTAGGCGTCTCAGTCGCTGCCGCTGTCGATTGGTGGTCTGCTGATTTCTCTATGCCTATGTCTACCCCTATTTGCCTCAGTCGGCATCTCAGTCGGCGGCGCAGCCTCTGTCAGAATCTTTGTAGGCGTCTCAGTCGCTGCCGCTGTCGATTGGGGGTGTCTGGTGCCTTCTTTATGCCTATATCTACCCCTATCTGCATCAGTCGGCGTCTCAGTCGGCGTCGCAGCCTCTGTCGGCGCCTCTGTATGCGTCTTAGTCGTTGCCGCTCTCGATTTGGGGCCTGTTGCCTTCTCAGTCGCTGCCGCTGTCGATTGGGGGTCTGTTACCTTCTCTATGCGTATATCTACCCCTATCTGCCTCAGTCCGCGTCGCAGCCTCTGTTAGCATCTCTGTAGGCGTCTCAGTCGTAACCGCTGTCGATTGGGGGCTGTTGCCTTCTCTATGCCTATATCCACCCCTATCTGCCTCAGTCGGCTTCGCAGCCTCTATCAGCGTTTCTGTAGGAGCCGCAGTCGCTGCCGCTGTCGATTGAGGGGTCTGCTACCTTCTATATGCCTATATGTAGCCCTATCTGCCTCATTTGGCGTCGCAGCCTCTGTTAGCATCTCTGTAGGCGTCTCAGTCGTAACCGCTGTCGATTGGGGGCCTGTTGCCTTCTCTATGCCTATATCTACCCCTATCTGCCTCAGTCGGTGTCGCAGCCTCTGTCAGCGTTCCTGTAGGCGTCTCAGTCGCTGCCGCTGTCGATTGGTGGTCTGCTGCCTTCTCTATGCCTATATCTACCCCTATCTGCCTCAGTCGGCATCTCAGTCGGCGGCGCAGCCTCTGTCAGAATCTTTGTAGGCGTTCCAGCCGCTGCCGCTGTCGATTGGGGGTCTCTGGTGCCTTCTTTATGAATATATCTACCCCTATCTGCATCAGTCGGCGTCTCAGTCGGCGTCGCAGCCTCTGCCGGCGTCTCTGTAGGCGTCTTAGTCGTTGCCGCTCTGAATTGGGGGCCTGTTGCCTTCTCAGTCGTTGCCGCTGTCGATTGGGGGGTCTGCTACCTTCTCTATGCGTATATCTACCCCTATCTGCCTCAGTCGGCGCCACAGCCTCTGTAAGCGTCTCTGTAGGCATCTCAGTCGCTGCCGCTGTAGATTGGGGGAGTCTGCTGGGTTCTCTATGCCTATATCAACCCTTATCTGAATCAGTCGGCGTCTTAGTCGGGGTCGCAGCCTCTGTCAGCGTCTCTGAAGGAGTTTCAGTCGCTGCCGCTGTCGATTGAGGAGTCTGCTGCCTTCTCTATGCCTATATCTACCCCTACCTGCCTCAGTCGGCGTCGCAGCCTTTGTCAGCGTTTCTGTAGGCGCCTCAGTGGCTGCAGCTGTCGATTGGGGTGTCTGCTGTCTTCTCTATGCCTATATCTACTCCTATCTACCTCAGTCGGCGTCGTAGCCTCTGTCAGCGTTTCTGTAGTCGTCTTAGTCGCTGCCGCTGTCGATTAGGGGTCTGGTGCCTTCTCTATGCCTATATCTACCCCTATCTGCCTCAGTCGGCGTCTCAGTCGGCGTCGCAGCCTCTGTCAGCGTTTCTGTAGGAGTCTCAGTCTCTGCCGCTGTCGATTGGGGTGTGTGCTACCTTCTCTATGCGTATATCTACCCCTATCTGCCTCAGTCGGCGTCGCAGCCTCTGTAAGCGTCTCTGTAGGCGTCTCAGTCGGTTCCGCTGTAGATTGGAGGGGTCTGCTGCCTTCTCTATGCTTATATCTACCCTTATCCGCCTCAGTCGGCGTCTCAGTCGGCATCGCATCATCTGTCAGCGTCACTGAAGGAGTCTGAGTCGCTGCCGCTGTCGATTGAGGTGTCTGCTGCCTTCTATATGCCTATATCTACCCCTATCTGCCTCAGTCGGCGTCGCAGCTTCTGTTACCGTCTCTGTAGGCGTCTCAGTCGCTGCCGCTGTCGATTGGGGGCCTGTTGCCATCTCAGTCGCTGCCGCTGTCGACTCTGGGGTCTGCTACCTTCTCTTTGCCTATATCTACCCCTATCTGCCTCAGTCGGCGTCGCAGCCTCTGTAACCGTCTCTATAGGCGTCTCAGTCGCTGCCGCTGTCGATTGAGGGGTCTTCTGCCTTCTCCATGCCTATATCCACAGCTATCTGCCTCAGTCGGCGTCTCAGTCGGCCTCGCAGCCTCTGTCAGCGCCTCTGTAAGCGTCTCAGTCGTTGCCGCTGTCGATTGGGGGCATGTTGCCTTCTCTATGCCTATATCTACCCCTATCTGCCTCAGTCGGTGTCGCAGCCTCTGTCAGCGTTTCTGTAGGCGTCTCAGTCGCTGCCGCTGTCGATTGGTGGTCTGCTGATTTCTCTATACCTATGTCTACCCCTATTTGCCTCAGTCGGCATCTCAGTCGGCGGCGCAGCCTCTGTCAGAATCTTTGTAGGCGTCTCAGTCGCTGCCGCTGTCGATTGGGGGTGTCTGGTGCCTTCTTTATGCCTATATCTACCCCTATCTGCATCAGTCGGCGTCTCAGTCGGCGTCGCAGCCTCTGTCGGCGCCTCTGTATGCGTCTTAGTCGTTGCCGCTCTCGATTTGGGGCCTGTTGCCTTCTCAGTCGCTGCCGCTGTAGATTGGGGGGTCTGTTACCTTCTCTATGCGTATATCTACCCCTATCTGCCTCAGTCCGCGTCGCAGCCTCTGTTAGCATCTCTGTAGGCGTCTCAGTCGTAACCGCTGTCGATTGGGGGCCTGTTGCCTTCTCTATGCCTATATCCACCCCTATCTGCCTCAGTCGGCTTCGCAGCCTCTATCAGCGTTTCTGTAGGAGCCGCAGTCGCTGCCGCTGTCGATTGAGGGGTCTGCTACCTTCTATATGCCTATATGTAGCCCTATCTGCCTCATTTGGCGTCGCAGCCTCTGTTAGCGTCTCTGAAGGAGTCTCAGTCGCTACCGCTGCCGATTGAGTGGTCTGCTGCCTTCTCTATGCCTATATCTACCCCTATCTGCCTCAGTCGGCGTCGCAGCCTTTTTTCAGCGATTCTGTAGGCGTCTCAGTCTCTGCCGCTGTCGACTGGGGGGCCTGCTGCCTTCTCTATGCCTATATTTACCCCTATCTGCCTCAGACGGCGTCGCAGCCTCTGTCAGCGTTTCTGTAGTCGTCTCAGTCGCTGCCGCTGTCGCGTGGGGGGTCAGCTGCCTTCTATATGCCTATATGTACCCCTATCTGCCTCAGTCGGTGTCGCAGCCTCTGTCAGCGTTTCTGCAGGCGTCTCAGTCGCTGCCGCTGTCGATTGGGGGTCTGATGCCTTCTCTATGCCTATATCTACCCCTATCTGCCAAAGTCGGCGTCTCAGTCGGCGTCGCAGCCTCTGTCAGCGTCTCTGTAGGCGTCTCAGTCGTTGCCGCTCTCGATTGGGAGCCTGTTGCCATCTCAGTCCCTGCCGCTGTCGATTGGGGTGTGTGCTACCTTCTCTATGCGTATATCTATCCCTATCTGCCTCAGTCGGCGTCGCAGCCTCTGTAAGCGTCTCTGTAGGCGTCTCAGTCGGTGCCGCTGTAGATTGGAGGGTCTGCTGCCTTCTCTATGCTTATATCTGACCTTATCCGCCTCAGTCGGCGTCTCAGTCGGCATCGCATCCTCTGTCAGCGTCACTGAAGGAGTCTGAGTCGCTGCCGCTGTCAATTGAGGTGTCTGCTGCCTTCTATATGCCTATATCTACCCCTATCTGCCTCAGTCGGCGTCTCAGTCGGCGTCGCAGCCACTGTTAGCGTCTCTGTAGGCGTCTCAGTCGCTGCCGCTGTCGATTGGGGGATCTGCTGCCTTCCCTATGCCTATATCTACCCCTATCTGCCTCAGTCGGCGTCTCAGTCGGCGTCGCAGCTTCTGTCAGCGTCTCTGTAGGCGTCTCAGTAGTTGCCGCTGTCGAATGGGGGGGTCTGCTGAAATCTCTATGCCTATATCTACCCCTATCTCCGTCAGTCGGCGTCGCAGCCTCTGTCAGCATCTCTGTAGGCGTCTCAGTCGTTGCCGCTCTCGATTGGGAGCCTGTTGCCATCTCAGTCGCTGCCGCTGTCGACTGGGGGGTCTGCTACCTTCTCTTTGCCTATATCTACCCCTATCTGCCTCAGTCGGCGTCGCAGCCTCTGTAACCGTCTCTGTAGGCGTCTCAGTCGCTGCCGCTGTCGATTGAGGGGTCTTCTGCCTTCTCCATGCCTATATCCACCCCTATCTTCCTCAGTCGGCGTCTCAGTCGGCCTCGCAGCCTCTGTCAGCGCCTCTGTAAGCGTCTCAGTCGTTGCCGCTGTCGATTGGGGGCATGTTGCCTTCTCTATGCCTATATCTACCCCTATCTGCCTCAGTCGGTGTCGCAGCCTCTGTCAGCGTTCCTGTAGGCGTCTCAGTCGCTGCCGCTGTCGATTGGTGGTCTGCTGCCTTCTCTATGCCTATATCTACCCCTATCTGCCTCAGTCGGCATCTCAGTCGGCGGCGCAGCCTCTGTCAGAATCTTTGTAGGCGTTCCAGCCGCTGCCGCTGTCGATTGGGGGTCTCTGGTGCCTTCTTTATGCCTATATCTACGCCTATCTGCATCAGTCGGCGTCTCAGTCGGCGTCGCAGCCTCTGCCGGCGTCTCTGTAGGCGTCTTAGTCGTTGCCGCTCTGAATTGGGGGCCTGTTGCCTTCTCAGTCGTTGCCGCTGTCGATTGGGGGGTCTGCTACCTTCTCTATGCGTATATCTACCCCTATCTGCCTCAGTCGGCATCCCAGTCGGCGTCGCAGCCTCTGTCAGCATCTCTGAAGGCGTTTCAGTCGCTGCCGCTGTCGATTGAGGGTTTGCTACCTTCACTATGCCTATATGTACCCCTATCTAACTCAGTCGGCTTCGCAGCCTCTGTCAGCGTCTCTGTAGGCGTCTCAGTAGCTGCCGCTGTCGATTGGGGGTCTGCTACCTTCTCTATGCGTATATCTACCCCTATCTGCCTCAGTCGGCGTCGCAGCCTCTGTAAGCGTCTCTGTAGGCGTCTCAGTCGGTTCCGCTGTAGATTGGAGGGGTCTGCTGCCTTCTCTATGCTTATATCTACCCTTATCCGCCTCAGTCGGCGTCTCAGTCGGCATCGCATCCTCTGTCAGCGTCACTGAAGGAGTCTGAGTCGCTGCCGCTGTCGATTGAGGTGTCTGCTGCCTTCTATATGCCTATATCTACCCCTATCTGCCTCAGTCGGCGTCGCAGCTTCTGTTACCGTCTCTGTAGGCGTCTCAGTCGCTGCCGCTGTCGATTGGGGGCCTGTTGCCATCTCAGTCGCTGCCGCTGTCGACTGGGGGGTCTGCTACCTTCTCTTTGCCTATATCTACCCCTATCTGCCTCAGTCGGCGTCGCAGCCTCTGTAACCGTCTCTATAGGCGTCTCAGTCGCTGCCGCTGTCGATTGAGGGGTCTTCTGCCTTCTCCATGCCTATATCCACAGCTATCTGCCTCAGTCGGCGTCTCAGTCGGCCTCGCAGCCTCTGTCAGCGCCTCTGTAAGCGTCTCAGTCGTTGCCGCTGTCGATTGGGGGCATGTTGCCTTCTCTATGCCTATATATACCCCTATCTGCCTCAGTCGGTGTCGCAGCCTCTGTCAGCGTTTCTGTAGGCGTCTCAGTCGCTGCCGCTGTCGATTGGTGGTCTGCTGATTTCTCTATACCTATGTCTACCCCTATTTGCCTCAGTCGGCATCTCAGTCGGCGGCGCAGCCTCTGTCAGAATCTTTGTAGGCGTCTCAGTCGCTGCCGCTGTCGATTGGGGGTGTCTGGTGCCTTCTTTATGCCTATATCTACCCCTATCTGCATCAGTCGGCGTCTCAGTCGGCGTCGCAGCCTCTGTCGGCGCCTCCGTATGCGTCTTAGTCGTTGCCGCTCTCGATTTGGGGCCTGTTGCCTTCTCAGTCGCTGCCGCTGTCGATTGGGGGGTCTGTTACCTTCTCTATGCGTATATCTACCCCTATCTGCCTCAGTCCGCGTCGCAGCCTCTGTTAGCATCTCTGTAGGCGTCTCAGTCGTAACCGCTGTCGATTGGGGGCCTGTTGCCTTCTCTATGCCTATATCCACCCCTATCTGCCTCAGTCGGCTTCGCAGCCTCTATCAGCGTTTCTGTAGGAGCCGCAGTCGCTGCCGCTGTCGATTGAGGGGTCTGCTACCTTCTATATGCTTATATGTAGCCCTATCTGCCTCATTTGGCGTCGCAGCCTCTGTTAGCGTCTCTGAAGGAGTCTCAGTCGCTACCGCTGCCGATTGAGTGGTCTGCTGCCTTCTCTATGCCTATATCTACCCCTATCTGCCTCAGTCGGCGTCGCAGCCTTTTTTCAGCGATTCTGTAGGCGTCTCAGTCTCTGCCGCTGTCGACTGGGGGGCCTGCTGCCTTCTCTATGCCTATATTTACCCCTATCTGCCTCAGACGGCGTCGCAGCCTCTGTCAGCGTTTCTGTAGTCGTCTCTGCTGTCGCGTGGGGGGTCAGCTGCCTTCTATATGCCTATATGTACCCCTATCTGCCTCAGTCGGTGTCGCAGCCTCTGTCAGCGTTTCTGCAGGCGTCTCAGTCGCTGCCGCTGTCGATTGGGGGTCTGATGGCTTCTCTATGCCTATATCTACCCCTATCTGCCAAAGTCGGCGTCTCAGTCGGAGTCGCAGCCTCTGTCAGCGTCTCTGTAGGCGTCTCAGTCGTTGCCGCTCTCGATTGGGAGCCTGTTGCCATCTCAGTCCCTGCCGCTGTCGATTGGGGTGTGTGCTACCTTCTCTATGCGTATATCTATCCCTATCTGCCTCAGTCGGCGTCGCAGCCTCTGTAAGCGTCTCTGTAGGCGTCTCAGTCGGTGCCGCTGTAGATTGGAGGGTCTGCTGCCTTCTCTATGCTTATATCTGACCTTATCCGCCTCAGTCGGCGTCTCAGTCGGCATCGCATCCTCTGTCAGCGTCACTGAAGGAGTCTGAGTCGCTGCCGCTGTCAATTGAGGTGTCTGCTGCCTTCTATATGCCTATATCTACCCCTATCTGCCTCAGTCGGCGTCTCAGTCGGCGTCGCAGCCTCTATTAGCGTCTCTGTAGGCGTCTCAGTCGCTGCCGCTGTCGATTGGGGGATCTGCTGCCTTCCCTATGCCTATATCTACCCCTATCTGCCTCAGTCGGCGTCTCAGTCGGCGTCGCAGCTTCTGTCAGCGTCTCTGTAGGCGTCTCAGTAGTTGCCGCTGTCGAATGGGGGGTCTGCTGAAATCTCTATGCCTATATCTACCCCTATCTCCCTCAGTCGGCGTCGCAGCCTCTGTCAGCATCTCTGTAGGCGTCTCAGTCGTTGCCGCTCTCGATTGGGAGCCTGTTGCCATCTCAGTCGCTGCCGCTGTCGACTGGGGGGTCTGCTACCTTCTCTTTGCCTATATCTACCCCTATCTGCCTCAGTCGGCGTCGCAGCCTCTGTAACCGTCTCTGTAGGCGTCTCAGTCGCTGCCGCTGTCGATTGAGGGGTCTTCTGCCTTCTCCATGCCTATATCCACCCCTATCTTCCTCAGTCGGCGTCTCAGTCGGCCTCGCAGCCTCTGTCAGCGCCTCTGTAAGCGTCTCAGTCGTTGCCACTGTCGATTGGGGGCATGTTGCCTTCTCTATGCCTATATCTACCCCTATCTGCCTCAGTCGGTGTCGCAGCCTCTGTCAGCGTTCCTGTAGGCGTCTCAGTCGCTGCCGCTGTCGATTGGTGGTCTGCTGCCTTCTCTATGCCTATATCTACCCCTATCTGCCTCAGTCGGCATCTCAGTCGGCGGCGCAGCCTCTGTCAGAATCTTTGTAGGCGTTCCAGCCGCTGCCGCTGTCGATTGGGGGTCTCTGGTGCCTTCTTTATGCCTATATCTACGCCTATCTGCATCAGTCGGCGTCTCAGTCGGCGTCGCAGCCTCTGCCGGCGTCTCTGTAGGCGTCTTAGTCGTTGCCGCTCTGAATTGGGGGCCTGTTGCCTTCTCAGTCGTTGCCGCTGTCGATTGGGGGGTCTGCTACCTTCTCTATGCGTATATCTACCCCTATCTGCCTCAGTCGGCATCCCAGTCGGCGTCGCAGCCTCTGTCAGCATCTCTGAAGGCGTTTCAGTCGCTGCCGCTGTCGATTGAGGGTTTGCTACCTTCACTATGCCTATATGTACCCCTATCTAACTCAGTCGGCTTCGCAGCCTCTGTCAGCGTCTCTGTAGGCGTCTCAGTAGCTGCCGCTGTCGATTGGGGGTCTGCTACCTTCTCTATGCGTATATCTACCCCTATCTGCCTCAGTCGGCGCCACAGCCTCTGTAAGCGTCTCTGTAGGCATCTCAGTCGCTGCCGCTGTAGATTGGGGGAGTCTGCTGGGTTCTCTATGCCTATATCAACCCTTATCTGAATCAGTCGGCGTCTTAGTCGGGGTCGCAGCCTCTGTCAGCGTCTCTGAAGGAGTCTCAGTCGCTGCCGCTGTCGATTGAGGAGTCTGCTGCCTTCTCTATGCCTATATCTACCCCTACCTGCCTCAGTCGGCGTCGCAGCCTTTGTCAGCGTTTCTGTAGGCGCCTCAGTGGCTGCCGCTGTCGATTGGGGTGTCTGCTGTCTTCTCTATGCCTATATCTACTCCTATCTACCTCAGTCGGCGTCGTAGCCTCTGTCAGCGTTTCTGTAGTCGTCTTAGTCGCTGCCGCTGTCGATTAGGGGTCTGGTGCCTTCTCTATGCCTATATCTACCCCTATCTGCCTCAGTCGGCGTCTCAGTCGGCGTCGCAGCCTCTGTCAGCGTTTCTGTAGGAGTCTCAGTCTCTGCCGCTGTCGATTGGGGTGTGTGCTACCTTCTCTATGCGTATATCTACCCCTATCTGCCTCAGTCGGCGTCGCAGCCTCTGTAAGCGTCTCTGTAGGCGTCTCAGTCGGTTCCGCTGTAGATTGGAGGGGTCTGCTGCCTTCTCTATGCTTATATCTACCCTTATCCGCCTCAGTCGGCGTCTCAGTCGGCATCGCATCCTCTGTCAGCGTCACTGAAGGAGTCTGAGTCGCTGCCGCTGTCGATTGAGCTGTCTGCTGCCTTCTATATGCCTATATCTACCCCTATCTGCCTCAGTCGGCGTCGCAGCTTCTGTTAGTGTCTCTGTAGGCGTCTCCGTCGCTGCCGCTGTCGATTGGGAGATATGCTGCCTTCCCTATACCTATATCTACCCCTATCTGCCTCAGTCGGCATCTCAGTCGGCGTCGCAGCCTCTGTCAGCGTCTCTGTAGGCGTCTCAGTCGTTGCCGCTCTCGATTGGGGGCCTGTTGCCATCTCAGTCGCTGCCGCTGTCGACTGGGGGGTCTGCTACCTTCTCTTTGCCTATATCTACCCCTATCTGCCTCAGTCGCCGTCGCAGCCTCTGTAACCGTCTCTATAGGCGTCTCAGTCGCTGCCGCTGTCGATTGAGGGGTCTTCTGCCTTCTCCATGCCTATATCCACAGCTATCTGCCTCAGTCGGCGTCTCAGTCGGCCTCGCAGCCTCTGTCAGCGCCTCTGTAAGCGTCTCAGTCGTTGCCGCTGTCGATTGGGGGCATGTTGCCTTCTCTATGCCTATATCTACCCCTATCTGCCTCAGTCGGTGTCGCAGCCTCTGTCAGCGTTTCTGTAGGCGTCTCAGTCGCTGCCGATGTCGATTGGTGGTCTGCTGATTTCTCTATGCCTATGTCTACCCCTATTTGCCTCAGTAGGCATCTCAGTCGGCGGCGCAGCCTCTGTCAGAATCTTTGTAGGCGTCTCAGTCGCTGCCGCTGTCGATTGGGGGTGTCTGGTGCCTTCTTTATGCCTATATCTACCCCTATCTGCATCAGTCGGCGTCTCAGTCGGCGTCGCAGCCTCTGTCGGCGCCTCTGTATGCGTCTTAGTCGTTGCCGCTCTCGATTTGGGGCCTGTTGCCTTCTCAGTCGCTGCCGCTGTCGATTGGGGGGTCTGCTACCTTCTCTATGCGTATATCTACCCCTATCTGCCTCAGTCCGCGTCGCAGCCTCTGTCAGCGTTTCTGTAGGCGTCTCAGTCGCTGTAGATTGGGGGGGTCTGCTGCCTTCTCTATGCCTATAGCTACCCTTATCTGCCTCAGTCGGCGTCGCAGCCTCTATTAGCGTCTCTGAAGGCGTCTCAGTCGCTGCCGCTGTCGATTGAGAGGTCTCCTGCCTTCTCTATGCCTATATTTACCCTTATCTGCCTCAGTCGGCATCTCAGGCGGCGTCGCAGCCTCTGTCAACGTCTCTGTATTCGTCTCAGTCGTTGCCGCTGTCGATTGGGGGGGGGTCTGCTGCCGTCTCTAAGCCTATATCTGCCGCTATCTGCCTCAGTCGGCGTCTCAGTCGGCGTCGCAGCCTCTGTCGGCGTCGCAGCCTCTGTCGGCGTTGCAGCCTCTGTCGGCGTCGCAGCCTCTATCGGCGTCTCTGTAGGCGTCTTTGTCGTTGCCGCTCTCGATTTGGGGCCTGTTGCCTTCTCAGTCGCTGTCGCTGTCGATTGAGGGGTCTGCTGTCTTCTCTATGCCTATATCTACCCCTACCTGCCTCAGTCGGTGACGCAGCCTTTATCAGCATTTCTGAAGGCGCCTCAGTGGCTGCCGATGTCGATTGGGGTGTCTGCTGCCTTCTCTATGCGTATATCTTCCCCTATCTGCCTCAGTCGGCTCCGCAGCCTCTGTAAGCGTCTCTGTAGGCGTCTTAGTCGCTGCTGCTGTCGATTAGGGGTCTGGTGCCTTCTCTATGCCTATATCTACCCCGAGCTGCCTCACTCGGCGTCTCAGTCGGCGTCGCAGCCTCTGTCAGCGTTTCTGTAGGAGTCTCAGTCGCTGCCGCTGTCGATTAAGGTGTCTGCTGCCTTCTATATGCCTATATCTACCCCTATCTGCATCAGTCGGCGTCTCAGTCGGCGTCGCAGCCTCTGTCGGCGTCTCTGTAGGCGTCTTAGTCGCTGCGGCTCTGAATTGGGGGCCTGTTGCCTTCTCAGTCGTTGCCGCTGTCGATTGGGGGGTCTGCTACCTTCTCTATGCGTATATCTACCCCTATCTGCCTCAGTCGGCGTCCCAGTCTACGTCGCAGCCTCTGTCAGCATCTCTGAAGCCGTTTCAGTCGCTGCCGCTGTCGCTTGAGGATCTGCTACCTTTACTATGCCTATATGTACCCCTTTCTAACTCAGTCGGCTTCGCAGCCTCTGTCAGCGTCTCTGTAGGCGTCTCAGTAGCTGCCGCTGTCGATTGGGGGTCTGCTACCTTCTCTATGCGTATATCTACCGCTATCTGCCTCAGTCGGCGCCACAGCCTCTGTAAGCGTCTCTGTAGGCATCTCAGTCGCTGCCGCTGTAGATTGGGGGAGTCTGCTGGGTTCTCTATGCCTATATCAACCCTTATCTGAATCAGTCGGCGTCTTAGTCGGGGTCGCAGCCTCTGTCAGCGTCTCTGAAGGAGTCTCAGTCGCTGCCGCTGTCGATTGAGGAGTCTGCTGCCTTCTCTATGCCTATATCTACTCCAATCTACCTCAGTCGGCGTCGTAGCCTCTGTCAGCGTTTCTGTAGTCGTCTTAGTCGCTGCTGCTGTCGATTAGGGGTCTGGTGCCTTCTCTATGCCTATATCTACCCCTATCTGCCTCACTCGGCGTCTCAGTCGGCGTCGCAGCCTCTGTCAGCGTTTCTGTAGGAGTCTCAGTCGCTGCCGCTGTCGATTGGGGTGTGTGCTACCTTCTCTATGCGTATATCTACCCCTATCTGCCTCAGTCGGCGTCGCAGCCTCTGTAAGCGTCTCTGTAGGCGTCTCAGTCGGTTCCGCTGTAGATTGGAGGGGTCTGCTGCCTTCTCTATGCTTATATCTACCCTTATCCGCCTCAGTTGGCGTCTCAGTCGGCATCGCATCCTCTGTCAGCGTCACTGAAGGAGTCTGAGTCGCTGCCGCTGTCGATTGAGGTGTCTGCTGCCTTCTATATGCCTATATCTACCCCTATCTGCCTCAGTCGGCGTCGCAGCTTCTGTTAGCGTCTCTGTAGGCGTCTCAGTCGCTGCCGCTGTCGATTGGGGGCCTGTTGCCATCTCAGTCGCTGCCGCTGTCGACTGGGGGGTCTGCTACCTTCTCTTTGCCTATATCTACCCCTATCTGCCTCAGTCGGCGTCGCAGCCTCTGTAACCGTCTCTATAGGCGTCTCAGTCGCTGCCGCTGTCGATTGAGGGGTCTTCTGCCTTCTCCATGCCTATATCCACAGCTATCTGCCTCAGTCGGCGTCTCAGTCGGCCTCGCAGCCTCTGTCAGCGCCTCTGTAAGCGTCTCAGTCGTTGCCGCTGTCGATTGGGTGCATGTTGCCTTCTCTATGCCTATATCTACCCCTATCTGCCTCAGTCGGTGTCTCAGTCAGCGTCGCAGCCTCTGTCGGCGCCTCTGTATGCGTCTTAGTCGTTGCCGCTCTCGATTTGGGGCCTGTTGCCTTCTCAGTCGCTGCCGCTGTCGACTGGGGGGTCTGCTACCTCCCCTTTGCCTATATCTACCCCTATCTGCCTCAGTCGGCGTCGCAGCCTCTGTAACCGTCTCTGTAGGCGTCTCAGTCGCTGCCGCTGTCGATTGAGGGGTCTTCTGCCTTCTCCATGCCTATATCCACCCCTATCTGCCTCAGTCGGCGTCTCAGTCGGCCTCGCAGCCTCTGTCAGCGCCTCTGTAAGCGTCTCAGTCGTTGCCGCTGTCGATTGGGGGCATGTTGCCTTCTCTATGCCTATATCTACCCCTATCTGCCTCAGTCGGTGTCGCAGACTCTGTCAGCGTTCCTGTAGGCGTCTCAGTTGCTGCCGCTGTCGATTGGTGGTCTGCTGCCTTCTCTATGCCTATATCTACCCCTATCTGCCTCAGTCGGCATCTCAGTCGGCGGCGCAGCCTCTGTCAGAATCTTTGTAGGCGTTCCAGCCGCTGCCGCTGTCGATTGGGGGTCTCTGGTGCCTTCTTTATGCCTATATCTACCCCTATCTGCATCAGTCGGCGTCTCAGTCGGCGTCGCAGCCTCTGTCGGCGTCTCTGTAGGCGTTTTAGTCGTTGCCGCTCTGAATTGGGGGCCTGTTGCCTTCTCAGTCGTTGCCGCTGTCGATTGGGGGGTCTGCTACCTTCTCTATGCGTATATCTACCCCTATCTGCCTCAGTCGGCGTCCCAGTCGGCGTCGCAGCCTCTGTCAGCATCTCTGAAGGCGTTTCAGTCGCTGCCGCTGTCGATTGAGGGTTTGCTACCTGCACTATGCCTATATGTACCCCTATCTAACTCAGTCGGCTTCGCAGCCTCTGTCAGCGTCTCTGTAGGCGTCTCAGTAGCTGCCGCTGTCGATTGGGGGTCTGCTACCTTCTCTATGCGTATATCTACCCCTATCTGCCTCAGTCGGCGCCACAGCCTCTGTAAGCGTCTCTGTAGGCATCTCAGTCGCTGCCGCTGTAGATTGGGGGAGTCTGCTGGGTTCTCTATGCCTATATCAACCCTTATCTGAATCAGTCGGCGTCTTAGTCGGGGTCGCAGCCTCTGTCAGCGTCTCTGAAGGAGTCTCAGTCGCTGCCGCTGTCGATTGAGGAGTCTGCTGCCTTCTCTATGCCTATATCTACCCCTACCTGCCTCAGTCGGCGTCGCAGCCTTTGTCAGCGTTTCTGTAGGCGCCTCAGTGGCTGCCGCTGTCGATTGGGGTGTCTGCTGCCTTCTCTATGCCTATATCTACTCCTATCTACCTCAGTCGGCGTCGTAGCCTCTGTCAGCGTTTCTGTTGTCGTCTTAGTCGCTGCCGCTGTCGATTAGGGGTCTGGTGCCTTCTCTATGCCTATATCTACCCCTATCTGCCTCACTCGGCGTCTCAGTCGGCGTCGCAGCCTCTGTCAGCGTTTCTGTAGGAGTCTCAGTCTCTGCCGCTGTCGATTGGGGTGTGTGCTACCTTCTCTATGCGTATATCTACCCCTAACTGCCTCAGTCGGCGTCGCAGCCTCTGTAAGCGTCTCTGTAAGCGTCTCAGTCGGTTCCGCTGTAGATTGGAGGGGTCTGCTGCCTTCTCTATGCTTATATCTACCCTTATCCGCCTCAGTCGGCGTCTCAGTCGGCATCGCATCCTCTGTCAGCGTCACTGAAGGAGTCTGAGTCGCTGCCGCTGTCGATTGAGGTGTCTGCTGCCTTCTATATGCCTATATCTACCCCTATCTGCCTCAGTCGGCGTCGCAGCTTCTGTTAGCGTCTCTGTAGGCGTCTCAGTCGCTGCCGCTGTCGATTGGGAGATATGCTGCCTTCCCTATACCTATATCTACCCCTATCTGCCTCAGTCGGCATCTCAGTCGGCGTCGCAGCCTCTGTCAGCGTCTCTATAGGCGTCTCAGTCGCTGCCGCTGTCGATTGAGGGGTCTTCTGCCTTCTCCATGCCTATATCCACAGCTATCTGCCTCAGTCGGCGTCTTAGTCGGCCTCGCAGCCTCTGTCAGCGCCTCTGTAAGCGTCTCAGTCGTTGCCGCTGTCGATTGGGGGCATGTTGCCTTCTCTATGCCTATATCTACCCCTATCTGCATCAGTCGGCGTCTCAGTCGGCGTCGCAGCCTCTGTCGGCGTGTCTGTAGGCGTCTTTGTCGTTGCCGCTCTCGATTTGGGGCCTGTTGCCTTCTCAGCCGCTGCCGCTGTCGATTGGGGGGTCTGCTACCTTCTCTATGCGTATATCTACCCCTATCTGCCTCAGTCCGCGTCGCAGCCTCTGTTAGCATCTCTGTAGGCGTCTCAGTCGTAACCGCTGTCGATTGGGGGCCTGTTGCCTTCTCTATGCCTATATCCACCCCTATCTGCCTCAGTCGGCGTCTCAGTCGGCGTCACAGCCTCTATCAGCGTTTCTGTAGGAGCCGCAGTAGCTGCCGTTGTCGATTGAGGGGTCTGCTACCTTCTATATGCCTATATGTAGCCCTATCTGCCTCATTTGGCGTCGCAGCCTCTGTTAGCGTCTCTGAAGGAGTCTCAGTCGCTACCGCTGCCGATTGAGTGGTCTGCTGCCTTCTCTATGCCTATATCTACCCCTATCTGCCAAAGTCGGCGTCGCATCCCCTGTCAGCGTCTCTGTAGGCGTCTTAGTCGCTGCCGCTGTCGATTGAGGGGTCTGCTGCCTTCTCTATGCCTATATCTACCCCAATCTGCCTCAGTCGGCGTCTCAGTCGGCGTCGCAGCCTCTGTTAGCGTCTCTGTAGGTGTCTCAGTCGGCGGCTCAGTCGTCGTAGCAGCCTCTGTCCGCGTCTCTGAAGGAGTCTAAGTCGCTGTCGCTGTCGATTGAGGCGTCTGCTGTCTTCTCTATGCCTATATCTACCCCAATCTGCCTCAGTCGGCGTCTCAGTCTGTGTCGCAGCCTCTGTTAGCGTCTCTGTAGGAGTCTCAGACGGCGGCTCAGTTTTCGTCGCAGCCTCTGTCAGCGTCTCTGAAGGCGTCTCAGTTGCTGCCGCTGTCGATTTGGGGGTCTGCTGCCTTCTCTATGCCTATATCTACCCCTATCTGCCTCAGTCGGCGTCTCAGTCGGCGTCGCAGCCTCCGTCAGCATCTCTGTAGGCGTCTCAGTCTCTCCCGCTGTAGATTGAGGGGTCTGCTGCCTTATCTATGCCTATATCTACCCCTATCTGCCTCAGTCGGCGTCTCAGTCGGCGTCGCAGCCTTTGTCAGCATTTCTGTAGACGTCTCAGTCGCTGCCGCTGTCGATTGGGGGGTCTGCTGCCTTCTCTATGCCTATATCTACCCCTATCTGCCTCAGTCGGCGTCGCAGCCTTTGTCAGCGTTTCTGTAGGAGTCTCAGTCGCTGCCGCTGTCGATTAGGATGTGTGCTACCTTCTCTATGCGTATATCTACCCCTATCTGCCTAAGTCGGCGTCGCAGCCTCTGTAAGCGTCTCTGTAGGCGTCTCAGTCGGTGCCGCTGTAGATTGGGGGGGTCTGCTACCTTCTCTATGCTTATATCTACCCTTATCCGCCTCAGTCGGCGTCACAGTCGGCGTCGCATCCTCTGTCAGCGTCACTGAAGGAGTCTGAGTCGCTGCCGCTGTCGATTGAGGTGTCTGCTGCCTTCTATATGCCTATATCTACCTCGACGTCTCAGTCGGCGTCGCAGCCTCTGTTAGCGTCTCTGCAGGCGTCTCAGTCGCTGCCGCTGTCGATTGGGAGATCTGCTGCCTTCCCTATGCCTATATCTACCCCTAGCTGCCTCAGTCGGCGTCTCAGTCGGCGTCTCAGTCGGCGTCGTAGCCTCTGTCAGCATCTCTGTAGGCGTCTCAGTAGCTGTCGAATGGGGGGGTCTGCTGCCATCCCTATGCCTATATCTACCCCTATCTGCCTCAGTTGCGTCGCAGCCTTTGTCAGCGTCTCTGGAGGCGTCTCAGTCGTTGCCGCTCTCGATTGGGGGCCTGTTGCCTTCTCAGTCGCTGCCGCTGTCGATTGGGGGTCTGCTACCTTCTCTATGCCTATATCTACCCCAATCTGCCTCAGTCGGCGTCGCAGCCTCTGTAACCGTCTCTCTAGGCGTCTCAGTCGCTGCCGCTATCGATTGAGGGATCTTCTGCCTTCTCCATGCCTATTTCCACCCCTATCTGCCTCAGTCGGCGTCTCAGTCGGCCTCGCAGCCTCTGTCAGCGTTTCTGTAGGCGTCTCAGTCGCTGCCGCTGTCGATTGGGGGGTCTGCTGCCTTCTCTATGCCTATATGTACCCCTATCTGCCTCAGTCGGTGTCGCAGTCTCTGTCAGCGTTTCTGTAGGCGTCTCAGTCGCTGCCGCTGTCGATTGGGGGGTCTGCTGCCTTCTCTATGCCTATATCTACCCCTATCTGCCAAAGTCGTCGTCGCATCCCTTGTCAGCGTCTCTGTAAGCGTCTCAGTCGTTGCCCCTCTCGATTGGGGGCCTGTTGCCTTCTCAGTCGCTGCCGCTGTCGATTGGGTGGTTTGCTACCTTCTCTATGCCTATATCTACCCCAACCTGCCTCAGTCGGCGTCGCAGCCTCTGTAACCGTCTCTGTAGGCGTCTCAGTCGCTGCCCCTATCGATTGAGGGGTCTTCTGCCTTCTCCATGCCTATTTCCACCCCTATCTGCCTCAGTCGGCGTCTCAGTCGGCCTCGCAGCCTCTGTCAGCGTCTCTGCAAGCGTCTCAGTCGTTGCCGCTGTCGATTGTGGGCATGTTGGCTTCTCTATGCCTATATCTACCCCTATCTGCCTCAGTCGGTGTCGAAGCCTCTGTCAGCGTTTCTATTGGCGTCTCAGTCGCTGCCGCTGTCGATTGGTGGTCTGCTGCTTTCTCTATGCCTATATCTACCCCTATCTGCCTCAGTCGGCATCTCAGTCGGCGGCGCAGCCTCTGTCAGAATCTTTGTAGGCGTCTCAGTCGCTGCCGCTGTCGACTGGGGGTGTCTGGTGCCTTCTTTATGCCTATATCTACCCCTATCTGCCTCAGTCGGCGTCTCAGTCGGCGTCGCAGCCTCTATTAGCGTCTCTGAAGGCGTCTCAGTCGCTGCCGCTGTCGATTGAGAGGTCTGCTGCCTTCTCTATGCTTATATCTACCCTTATCTGCCTCAGTCGGCGTCTCAGTCGGCGTCGCAGCCTCTGTCAGCATCTCTGTAGGCGTCTCAGTCGTAACCGCTGTCGATTGGGGGCCTGTTGCCTTCTCTATGCCTATATCCACCCCTATCTGCCTCAGTCGGCGTCGCAGCCTCTGTCAGCGTTTCTGTAGGCGTCTCAGTCGCTGCCGCTGTCGATTGGGGGGGTCTGTTGCCTTCTCTATGCCTATATCTGCCCCTATTTGCCTCAGTCGGCGTCGCAGCCTTTGTCAGCATTTCTGTAGGCGTCTCAGTCTCTGCCGCTGTCGACTGGGGGGCCTGCTGCCTTCTCTATGCCTATATCTACCCCTATCTGCCCCAGTCGGCGTCGCAGCCTCTGTCAGCGTTTCTGTAGTCGTCTCAGTCGCTGCCGCTGTCGATTGGGGGTCTGGTGCCTTCTCTATGTCTATATCTACCCCTATCTGCTTCAATCGGCGTCTCAGTCGGCGTCGCAGCCTTTGTCAGCGTTTCTGTAGGCGTCTCAGTCGCTGCCGCTGTCGATTGGGGGGGTCTGCTGCCTTCTCTATGCCTATATGTACCCCTATCTGCCTCAGTCGGTGTCGCAGTCTCTGTCAGCGTTTCTGCAGGCGTCTCAGTCGCTGCCGCTGTCGATTGGGGGGTCTGCTGCCTTCTCTATGCCTATATCTACCCCTATCTGCCAAAGTCGGCGTCGCATCCCCTGTCAGCGTCTCTGTAGGCGTCTTAGTCGCTGCCGCTGTCGATTGAGGGGTCTGCTGCCTTCTCTATGCCTATATCTACCCCAATCTGCCTCAGTCGGCGTCTCAGTCGGCGTCGCAGCCTCTGTTAGCGTCTCTGTAGGCGTCTCAGTCGGCGTCGCCGCCTCTGTCAGCGTCTCTGAAGGCATCTCAGTTGCTGCCGCTGTCGATTTGGTGGTCTGCTGCCTTCTCTATGCCTATATCTACCCCTATCTGCCTCAGTCGGCATCTCAGTCGGCGTCTCAGTCGGCGTCGCAGCGTCTGTCAGCGTCTCTGTAGGCGTCTCAGTCGCTCACGCTGTAGATTGGGGGAGTCTGCTGCATTATCTATGAATATATCTACCCTTATCTGCCTCAGTCGGCGGCGTCGTAGCAGCCTCTGTCAGCGTCTCTGAAGGAGTCTCAGTCGCTGTCGCTGTCGATTGAGGGGTCTGCTGCCTTCTCTATGCCTATATCTACCCTAATCTGCCTCAGTCGGCGTCGCAGCCTCTATTAGCGTCTCTGTAGGAGTCTCAGTCGGCGGCTCAGTTGGCGTCGCAGCCTCTGTCAGCGTCTCTGAAGGCGTCTCAGTTGCTGCCGCTGACGATTTGGGGGTCTGCTGCCTTCTCTATGCCTATATCTACCCCTATCTGCTTCAGTCGGCGTCTCAGTCGGCGTCGCAGCCTCTGTCAGGATCTCTGTAGGCGTCTCAGTCTCTCCCGCTGTAGATTGAGGGGTCTGCTGCCTTCTCTATGCCTATATCTACCCCTATCTGCCTCAGTCGGCGTCTCAGTCGGCGTTGCAGCCTTTGTCAGCTTTTCTGTAGACGTTTCAGTCGCTGCCGCTGTCGATTGGGGGTCTGATGCCTTCTCTATGCCTATATCTACCCCTATCTGCCTCAGTCGGCGTCGCAGCCTCTGTCAGCGTTTTGTAGTCGTCTCAATAGCTGTCGCTCTCGATTGGGGATCTGGTGCCTTCCCTGTGCCTATATCTACCCCTATCTGCCTCACTCGGCGTCTGAGTCGGCGTCGCAGCCTCTGTCAGCCTTTCTGTAGGAGTCTCAGTCGCTGCCGCTGTCGATTAGGGTGTGTGCTACCTTCTCTATGCGTATATCTACCCCTATCTGCCTCAGTCGGCGTCGCAGCCTCTGTAAGCGTCTCTGTAGGCGTCTCAGTCGGTGCCGCTGTAGATTGGGGGGGTCTGCTGCCTTCTCTATGCTTATAACTACCCTTATCCGCCTCAGCCGGCGTCACAGTCGGCGTCGCATCCTCTGTCAGCGTCACTGAAGGAGTCTGAGTCGCTGCCGCTGTCGATTGAGGTGTCTGCTGCCTTCTATATGCCTATATCTACCCCTATCTGCCTCACTCGGCGTCTCAGTCGGCGTCGCAGCCTCTGTCAGCCTTTCTGTAGGAGTCTCAGTCGCTGCCGCTGTCGATTAGGGTGTGTGCTACCGTCTCTATGCGTATATCTACCCCTATCTGCCTCAGTCGGCGTCGCAGCCTCTGTAAGCGTCTCTGTAGGCGTCTCAGTCGGTGCCGCTGTAGATTGGGGGGTCTGCTGCCTTCTCTATGCTTATATCTACCCTTATCCGCCTTAGTCGGCGTCACAGTCGGCGTCGCATCCTCTGTCAGCGTCACTGAAGGAGTCTGAGTCGCTGCCGCTGTCGATTGAGGTGTCTGCTGCCTTCTATATGCCTTCTATATGCCTATCTGCCTCAGTCGGCTTCTCTGTCGGCGTCGCAGCCTCTGTTAGCGTCTCTGTAGGCGTCTTAGTCGTTGCCGCTCTCGATTGGGGGCCTGTTGCCTTCTCAGTGGCTGCCGCTGTCGATTGGGGGGACTGCTACCTTCTCTATGCCTATATCTACCCCTATCTGCCTCAGTCGGCGTCGCAGCCTCTGTAACCGTCTCTGTGGGCGTCTCAGTCGCTGCCGTTGTCGATTGAGGGGTCTTCTGCTTTCTCCATGCCTATATCCACCACTATCTGCCTCAGTCGGCGTCTCAGTCGGCCTCGCAGCCTCTGTCAGCATCTCTGTAAGCGTCTCAGTCGTTGCCGCTTTCGATTGGGGGCATATTGCCTTCTCTATGCCTATATCTACCCCTATCTGCCTCAGTCGGCATCTCAGTCGGCGGCGCAGCCTCTGTCAGAATCTTTGTAGGCGTCTCAGTCGCTGCCGCTGTCGACTGGGGGTGTCTGGTGCCTTCTTTATGCCTATATCTACCCCTATCTGCCTCAGTCGGCGTCTCAGTCGGCGTCGCAGCCTCTATTAGCGTCTCTGAAGGCGTCTCAGTCGCTGCCGCTGTCGATTGAGAGGTCTGCTGCCTTCTCTATGCTTATATCTACCCTTATCTGCCTCAGTCGGCGTCTCAGTCGGCGTCGCAGCCTCTGTCAGCATCTCTGTAGGCGTCTCAGTCGTAACCGCTGTCCATTGGGGGCCTGTTGCCTTCTCTATGCCTATATCCACCCCTATCTGCCTCAGTCGGCGTCGCAGCCTCTGTCAGCGTTTCTGTAGGCGTCTCAGTCGCTGCCGCTGTCGATTGGGGGGCTGCTGCCTTCTCTATGCCTATATCTGCCCCTATTTGCCTCAGTCGGCGTCGCAGCCTTTGTCAGCATTTCTGTAGGCGTCTCAGTCTCTGCCGCTGTCGACTGGGGGGCCTGCTGCCTTCTCTATGCCTATATCTACCCCTATCTGCTTCAATCGGCGTCTCAGTCGGCGTCGCAGCCTTTGTCAGCGTTTCTGTAGGCGTCTCAGTCGCTGCCGCTGTCGATTGGGGGGTCTGCTGCCTTCTCTATGCCTATATGTACCCCTATCTGCCTCAGTCGGTGTCGCAGTCTCTGTCAGCGTTTCTGCAGGCGTCTCAGTCGCTGCCGCTGTCGATTGGGGGGTCTGCTGCCTTCTCTATGCCTATATCTACCCCTATCTGCCAAAGTCGGCGTCGCATCCCCTGTCAGCGTCTCTGTAGGCGTCTTAGTCGCTGCCGCTGTCGATTGAGGGGTCTGCTGCCTTCTCTATGCCTATATCTACCCCAATCTGCCTCAGTCTGCGTCTCAGTCGGCGTCGCAGCCTCTGTTAGCGTCTCTGTAGGCGTCTCAGTCGGCGTCGCCGCCTCTGTCAGCGTCTCTGAAGGCATCTCAGTTGCTGCCGCTGTCGATTTGGTGGTCTGCTGCCTTCTCTATGCTTATATCTACCCCTATCTGCCTCAGTCGGCATCTCAGTCGGCGTCTCAGTCGGCGTCGCAGCGTCTGTCAGCGTCTCTGTAGGCGTCTCAGTCGCTCACGCTGTAGATTGGGGGAGTCTGCTGCATTATCTATGAATATATCTACCCTTATCTGCCTCAGTCGGCGGCGTCGTAGCAGCCTCTGTCAGCGTCTCTGAAGGAGTCTCAGTCGCTGTCGCTGTCGATTGAGGGGTCTGCTGCCTTCTCTATGCCTATATCTACCCTAATCTGCCTCAGTCGGCGTCGCAGCCTCTATTAGCGTCTCTGTAGGAGTCTCAGTCGGCGGCTCAGTTGGCGTCGCAGCCTCTGTCAGCGTCTCTGAAGGCGTCTCAGTTGCTGCCGCTGACGATTTGGGGGTCTGCTGCCTTCTCTATGCCTATATCTACCCCTATCTGCTTCAGTCGGCGTCTCAGTCGGCGTCGCAGCCTCTGTCAGGATCTCTGTAGGCGTCTCAGTCTCTCCCGCTGACGATTTGGGGGTCTGCTGCCTTCTCTATGCCTATATCTACCCCTATCTGCCTCAGTCGGCGTCGCAGCCTCTGTCAGTGTTTCTGTAGTCGTCTCAATTGCTGCCGCTCTCGATTGGGGATCTGGTGCCTTCCCTGTGCCTATATCTACCCCTATCTGCCTCACTCGGCGTCTGAGTCGGCGTCGCAGCCTCTGTCAGCCTTTCTGTAGGAGTCTCAGTCGCTGCCGCTGTCGATTAGGGTGTGTGCTACCTTCTCTATGCGTATATCTACCCCTATCTGCCTCAGTCGGCGTCGCAGCCTCTGTAAGCGTCTCTGTAGGCGTCTCAGTCGGTGCCGCTGTAGATTGGGGGGGTATGCTGCCTTCTCTATGCTTATATCTACCCTTATCCGCCTCAGCCGGCGTCACAGTCGGCGTCGCATCCTCTGTCAGCGTCACTGAAGGAGTCTGAGTCGCTGCCGCTGTCGATTGAGGTGTCTGCTGCCTTCTATATGCCTATATCTACCCCTATCTGCCTCACTCGGCGTCTCAGTCGGCGTCGCAGCCTCTGTCAGCCTTTCTGTAGGAGTCTCAGTCGCTGCCGCTGTCGATTAGGGTGTGTGCTACCGTCTCTATGCGTATATCTACCCCTATCTGCCTCAGTCGGCGTCGCAGCCTCTGTTAGCGTCTCTGTAGGCGTCTCAGTCGGCGGCTCAGTCGGCGTCGCAGCCTCTGTCAGCGTCTCTGAAGGCGTCTCAGTTGCTGGCGCTGTAGATTGGGGGGGTCTGCTGCCTTCTCTGTGCCTATAGCTACCCTTATCTGCCTCAGTCGGCGTCTCAGCCGGCCTCGCAGCCTCTGTTAGCGTCTCTGTAGACGTCTCAGTCGGCGTCTCAGTCGGCCTCGCAGCCTCTGTCAGCGTCTCTGTAAGCGTCTCAGTCGTTGCCGCTGTCGATTGGGGGCATATTGCCTTCTCTATGCCTATATCTACCCCTATCTGCCTCAGTCGGCGTCGCAGCCTCTGTCAGCGTTTCTGTAGGCGTCTCAGTCGCTGCCGCTCTCGATTGGTGGTCTGCTGCTTTCTCTATGCCTATATCTACCCCTATCTGCCTCAGTCGGCATCTCAGTCGGCGGCGCAGCCTCTGTCAGAATCTTTGTAGGCGTCTCAGTCGCTGCCGCTGTCGACTGAGGGTGTCTGGTGCCTTCTTTATGCCTATATCTACCCCTATCTGCCTCAGTCGGCGTCTCAGTCGGCGTCGCAGCCTCTATTAGCGTCTCTGAAGGCGTCTCAGTCGCTGCCGCTGTCGATTGAGAGGTCTGCTGCCTTCTCTATGCTTATATCTACCCTTATCTGCCTCAGTCGGCGTCTCAGTCGGCGTCGCAGCCTCTGTCAGCATCTCTGTAGGCGTCTCAGTCGTAACCGCTGTCGATTGGGGGCCTGTTGCCTTCTCTATGCCTATATCCACCCCTATCTGCCTCAGTCGGCGTCGCAGCCTCTGTCAGCGTTTCTGTAGGCGTCTCAGTCGCTGCCGCTGTCGATTGGGGGATCTGCTGCCTTCTCTATGCCTATATCTACCCCTATTTGCCTCAGTCGGCGTCGCAGCCTTTGTCAGCATTTCTGTAGGCGTCTCAGTCTCTGCCGCTGTCGACTGGGGGGCCTGCTGCCTTCTCTATGCCTATATCTACCCCTATCTGCCTCAGTCGGCGTCGCAGCCTCTGTCAGCGTTTCTGTAGTCGTCTCAGTCGCTGCCGCTGTCGATTGGGGGTCTGGTGCCTTCTCTATGTCTATATCTACCCCTATCTGCTTCAATCGGCGTCTCAGTCGGCGTCGCAGCCTTTGTCAGCGTTTCTGTAGGCGTCTCAGTCGCTGCCGCTGTCGATTGGGGGGTCTGCTGCCTTCTCTATGCCTTTATGTACCCCTATCTGCCTCAGTCGGTGTCGCAGTCTCTGTCAGCGTTTCTGCAGGCGTCTCAGTCGCTGCCGCTGTCGATTGGGGGGTCTGCTGCCTTCTCTATGCCTATATCTACCCCTATCTGCCAAAGTCGGCGTCGCATCCCCTGTCAGCGTCTCTGTAGGCGTCTTAGTCGCTGCCGCTGTCGATTGAGGGGTCTGCTGCCTTCTCTATGCCTATATCTACCCCAATCTGCCTCAGTCGGCGTCTCAGTCGGCGTCGCAGCCTCTGTTAGCGTCTCTGTAGGCGTCTCAGTCGGCGTCGCCGCCTCTGTCAGCGTCTCTGAAGGCATCTCAGTTGCTGCCGCTGTCGATTTGGTGGTCTGCTGCCTTCTCTATGCCTATATCTACCCCTATCTGCCTCAGTCGGCGTCGCAGCTTCTGTAAGCGTCTCTGTAGGCGTCTCAGTCGGTGCCGCTGTAGATTGGGGGGGTCTGCTGCCTTCTCTATGCTTATATCTACCCTTATCCGCCTCAGTCGGCGTCACAGTCGGCGTCGCATCCTCTGTCAGCGTCACTGAAGGAGTCTGAGTCGCTGCCGCTGTCGATTGAGGTGTCTGCTGCCTTCTATATGCCTATATCTACCCCTATCTGCCTCAGTCGGCGTCTCAGTCGGCGTCGCAGCCTCTGTCAGCCTTTCTGTAGGAGTCTCAGTCGCTGCCGCTGTCGATTAGGGTGTGTGCTACCGTCTCTATGGGTATATCTACCCCTATCTGCCTCAGTCGGCGTCGCAGCCTCTGTAAGCGTCTCTGTAGGCGTCTCAGTCGGTACCGCTGTAGATTGGGGGGTCTGCTGCCTTCTCTATGCTTATATCTACCCTTATCCGCCTTAGTCGGCGTCACAGTCGGCGTCGCATCCTCTGTCAGCATCACTGAAGGAGTCTGAGTCGCTGCCGCTGTCGATTGAGGTGTCTGCTGCCTTCTATATGCCTTCTATATGCCTATCTGCCTCAGTCGGCGTCTCAGTCGGCGTCGCAGCCTCTGTTAGCGTCTCTGTAGGCGTCTTAGTCGTTGCCGCTCTCGATTGGGGGCCTGTTGCCTTCTCAGTGGCTGCCGCTGTCGATTGGGGGGACTGCTACCTTCTCTATGCCTATATCTACCCCTATCTGCCTCAGTCGGCGTCGCAGCCTCTGTAACCGTCTCTGTGGGCGTCTCAGTCGCTGCCGTTGTCGATTGAGGGGTCTTCTGCCTTCTCCATGCCTATATCCACCCCTATCTGCCTCAGTCGACGTCTCAGTCGGCCTCGCAGCCTCTGTCAGCATCTCTGTAAGCGTCTCAGTCGTTGCCGCTGTCGATTGGGGGCATATTGCCTTCTCTATGCCTATATCTACCCCTATCTGCCTCAGTCGGCGTCGCAGCCTCTGTAAGCGTCTCTGTAGGCGTCTCAGTCGGTGCCGCTGTAGATTGGGGGTCTGCTGCCTTCTCTATGCTTATATCTACCCTTATCCGCCTCAGTCGGCGTCACAGTCGCCGTCGCATCCTCTGTCAGCGTCACTGAAGGAGTCTGAGTCGCTGCCGCTGTCGATTGATGTGTCTGCTGCCTTCTATATGCCTTCTATATGCCTATCTGCCTCAGTCGGCGTCTCAGTCGGCGTCGCAGCGTCTGTCAGCGTCTCTGTAGGCGTCTCAGTCGCTCCCGCTGTAGATTGGGGGAGTCTGCTGCATTCTCTATGAATATATCTACCCTTATCTGCCTCAGTCGGCGTCTCAGTCGGCGTCGCAGCCTCTGTCAGCATCTCTGTAGGCGTCTCAGTCGGCGTCGCCGCATCTGCCAGCGTCTCTGTAGGCATCTCTGTCGCTGCTGCTGTCGATTGGGGGTCTGCTGCCTTCTCTATGCCTATATCTACCCCTATCTGCCTCAGTCGGCGTCGCAGCTTCTGTAAGCGTCTCTGTAGGCGTCTCAGTCGGTGCCGCTGTAGATTGGGGGGGTCTGCTGCCTTCTCTATGCTTATATCTACCCTTATCCGCCTCAGTCGGCGTCACAGTCGGCGTCGCATCCTCTGTCAGCGTCACTGAAGGAGTCTGAGTCGCTGCCGCTGTCGATTGAGGTGTCTGCTGCCTTCTATATGCCTATATCTACCCCTATCTGCCTCACTCGGCGTCTCAGTCGGCGTCGCAGCCTCTGTCAGCCTTTCTGTAGGAGTCTCAGTCGCTGCCGCTGTCGATTAGGGTGTGTGCTACCGTCTCTATGGGTATATCTACCCCTATCTGCCTCAGTCGGCGTCGCAGCCTCTGTAAGCGTCTCTGTAGGCGTCTCAGTCGGTACCGCTGTAGATTGGGGGGTCTGCTGCCTTCTCTATGCTTATATCTACCCTTATCCGCCTTAGTCGGCGTCACAGTCGGCGTCGCATCCTCTGTCAGCATCACTGAAGGAGTCTGAGTCGCTGCCGCTGTCGATTGAGGTGTCTGCTGCCTTCTATATGCCTTCTATATGCCTATCTGCCTCAGTCGGCGTCTCAGTCGGCGTCGCAGCCTCTGTTAGCGTCTCTGTAGGCGTCTTAGTCGTTGCCGCTCTCGATTGGGGGCCTGTTGCCTTCTCAGTGGCTGCCGCTGTCGATTGGGGGGACTGCTACCTTCTCTATGCCTATATCTACCCCTATCTGCCTCAGTCGGCGTCGCAGCCTCTGTAACCGTCTCTGTGGGCGTCTCAGTCGCTGCCGTTGTCGATTGAGGGGTCTTCTGCCTTCTCCATGCCTATATCCACCCCTATCTGCCTCAGTCGGCGTCTCAGTCGGCCTCGCAGCCTCTGTCAGCATCTCTGTAGGCGTCTCAGTCGTTGCCGCTGTCGATTGGGGGCATATTGCCTTCTCTATGCCTATATCTACCCCTATCTGCCTCAGTCGGCGTCGCAGCCTCTGTAAGCGTCTCTGTAGGCGTCTCAGTCGGTGCCGCTGTAGATTGTGGGTCTGCTGCCTTCTCTATGCTTATATCTACCCTTATCCGCCTCAGTCGGCGTCACAGTCGCCGTCGCATCCTCTGTCAGCGTCACTGAAGGAGTCTGAGTCGCTGCCGCTGTCGATTGATGTGTCTGCTGCCTTCTATATGCCTTCTATATGCCTATCTGCCTCAGTCGGCGTCTCAGTCGGCGTCGCAGCGTCTGTCAGCGTCTCTGTAGGCGTCTCAGTCGCTCCCGCTGTAGATTGGGGGAGTCTGCTGCATTCTCTATGAATATATCTACCCTTATCTGATTCAGTCGGCTGCGTCGTAGCAGCCTCTGTCAACGTCTCTGAAGGAGTCTCAGTCGCTGTCGCTGTCGATTGAGGGGTCTGCTGCCTTCTCTATGCATATATCTACCCTAATCTGCCTCAGTCGGCGTCGCAGCCTCTATTAGCGTCTCTGTAGGAGTCTCAGTCGGCGGCTCAGTTGGCGTCGCAGCCTCTGTCAGCGTCTCTGAAGGCGTCTCAGTTGCTGCCGCTGACGATTTGGGGGTTTGCTGCCTTCTCTATGCCTATATCTACCCCTATCTGCTCCAGTCGGCGTCTCAGTCGGCTTCGCAGCCTCTGTCAGGATCTCTGTAGGCGTCTCAGTCTCTCCCGCTGTAGATTGAGGGGTCTGCTGCCTTCTCTATGCCTATATCTACCCCTATCTGCCTCAGTCGGCGTCTCAGTCGGCGTTGCAGCCTTTGTCAGCTTTTCTGTAGACGTTTCAGTCGCTGCCGCTGGCGATTGGGGGTCTGCTGCCTTCTCTATGCCTATATCTACCCCTATCTGCCTCAGTCGGCGTCGCAGCCTCTGTCAGCGTTTCTGTAGTCGTCTCAATTGCTGCCGCTCTCGATTGGGGATCTGGTGCCTTCCCTGTGCCTATATCTACCCCTATCTGCCTCACTCGGCGTCTGAGTCGGCGTCGCAGCCTCTGTCAGCCTTTCTGTAGGAGTCTCAGTCGCTGCCGCTGTCATTTAGGGTGTGTGCTACCTTCTCTATGCGTATATCTACCCCTATCTGCCTCAGTCGGCGTCGCAGCTTCTGTAAGCGTCTCTGTAGGCGTCTCAGTCGGTGCCGCTGTAGATTGGGGGGGTCTGCTGCCTTCTCTATGCTTATATCTACCCTTATCCGCCTCAGTCGGCGTCACAGTCGGCGTCGCATCCTCTGTCAGCGTCACTGAAGGAGTCTGAGTCGCTGCCGCTGTCGATTGAGGTGTCTGCTGCCTTCTATATGCCTATATCTACCCCTATCTGCCTCAGTCGGCGTCTCAGTCGGCGTCGCAGCCTCTGTCAGCCTTTCTGTAGGAGTCTCAGTCGCTGCCGCTGTCGATTAGGGTGTGTGCTACCGTCTCTATGGGTATATCTACCCCTATCTGCCTCAGTCGGCGTCGCAGCCTCTGTAAGCGTCTCTGTAGGCGTCTCAGTCGGTACCGCTGTAGATTGGGGGGTCTGCTGCCTTCTCTATGCTTATATCTACCCTTATCCGCCTTAGTCGGCGTCACAGTCGGCGTCGCATCCTCTGTCAGCATCACTGAAGGAGTCTGAGTCGCTGCCGCTGTCGATTGAGGTGTCTGCTGCCTTCTATATGCCTTCTATATGCCTATCTGCCTCAGTCGGCGTCTCAGTCGGCGTCGCAGCCTCTGTTAGCGTCTCTGTAGGCGTCTTAGTCGTTGCCGCTCTCGATTGGGGGCCTGTTGCCTTCTCAGTGGCTGCCGCTGTCGATTGGGGGGACTGCTACCTTCTCTATGCCTATATCTACCCCTATCTGCCTCAGTCGGCGTCGCAGCCTCTGTAACCGTCTCTGTGGGCGTCTCAGTCGCTGCCGTTGTCGATTGAGGGGTCTTCTGCCTTCTCCATGCCTATATCCACCCCTATCTGCCTCAGTCGACGTCTCAGTCGGCCTCGCAGCCTCTGTCAGCATCTCTGTAAGCGTCTCAGTCGTTGCCGCTGTCGATTGGGGGCATATTGCCTTCTCTATGCCTATATCTACCCCTATCTGCCTCAGTCGGCGTCGCAGCCTCTGTAAGCGTCTCTGTAGGCGTCTCAGTCGGTGCCGCTGTAGATTGGGGGTCTGCTGCCTTCTCTATGCTTATATCTACCCTTATCCGCCTCAGTCGGCGTCACAGTCGCCGTCGCATCCTCTGTCAGCGTCACTGAAGGAGTCTGAGTCGCTGCCGCTGTCGATTGATGTGTCTGCTGCCTTCTATATGCCTTCTATATGCCTATCTGCCTCAGTCGGCGTCTCAGTCGGCGTCGCAGCGTCTGTCAGCGTCTCTGTAGGCGTCTCAGTCGCTCCCGCTGTAGATTGGGGGAGTCTGCTGCATTCTCTATGAATATATCTACCCTTATCTGCCTCAGTCGGCGTCTCAGTTGGCGTCGCAGCCTCTGTCAGCATCTCTGTAGGCGTCTCAGTCGGCGTCGCCGCCTCTGTCAGCGTCTCTGAAGGCATCTCAGTTGCTGCCGCTGTCGATTTGGTGGTCTGCTGCCTTCTCTATGCCTATATCTACCCCTATCTGCCTCAGTCGGCGTCGCAGCTTCTGTAAGCGTCTCTGTAGGCGTCTCAGTCGGTGCCGCTGTAGATTGGGGGGTCTGCTGCCTTCTCTATGCTTATATCTACCCTTATCCGCCTCAGTCGGCGTCACAGTCGGCGTCACATCCTCTGTCAGCGTCACTGAAGGAGTCTGAGTCGCTGCCGCTGTCGATTGAGGTGTCTGCTGCCTTCTATATGCCTATATCTACCCCTATCTGCCTCACTCGGCGTCTCAGTCGGCGTCGCAGCCTCTGTCAGCCTTTCTGTAGGAGTCTCAGTCGCTGCCGCTGTCGATTAGGGTGTGTGCTACCGTCTCTATGGGTATATCTACCCCTATCTGCCTCAGTCGGCGTCGCAGCCTCTGTGAGCGTCTCTGTAGGCGTCTCAGTCGGTACCGCTGTAGATTGGGGGGTCTGCTGCCTTCTCTATGCTTATATCTACCCTTATCCGCCTTAGTCGGCGTCACAGTCGGCGTCGCATCCTCTGTCAGCATCACTGAAGGAGTCTGAGTCGCTGCCGCTGTCGATTGAGGTGTCTGCTGCCTTCTATATGCCTTCTATATGCCTATCTGCCTCAGTCGGCGTCTCAGTCGGCGTCGCAGCCTCTGTTAGCGTCTCTGTAGGCGTCTTAGTCGTTGCCGCTCTCGATTGGGGGCCTGTTGCCTTCTCAGTGGCTGCCGCTGTCGATTGGGGGGACTGCTACCTTCTCTATGCCTATATCTACCCCTATCTGCCTCAGTCGGCGTCGCAGCCTCTGTAACCGTCTCTGTGGGCGTCTCAGTCGCTGCCGTTGTCGATTGAGGGGTCTTCTGCCTTCTCCATGCCTATATCCACCCCTATCTGCCTCAGTCGGCGTCTCAGTCGGCCTCGCAGCCTCTGTCAGCATCTCTGTAAGCGTCTCAGTCGTTGCCGCTGTCGATTGGGGGCATATTGCCTTCTCTATGCCTATATCTACCCCTATCTGCCTCAGTCGGCGTCGCAGCCTCTGTAAGCGTCTCTGTAGGCGTCTCAGTCGGTGCCGCTGTAGATTGTGGGTCTGCTGCCTTCTCTATGCTTATATCTACCCTTATCCGCCTCAGTCGGCGTCACAGTCGCCGTCGCATCCTCTGTCAGCGTCACTGAAGGAGTCTGAGTCGCTGCCGCTGTCGATTGATGTGTCTGCTGCCTTCTATATGCCTTCTATATGCCTATCTGCCTCAGTCGGCGTCTCAGTCGGCGTCGCAGCGTCTGTCAGCGTCTCTGTAGGCGTCTCAGTCGCTCCCGCTGTAGATTGGGGGAGTCTGCTGCATTCTCTATGAATATATCTACCCTTATCTGCCTCAGTCGGCTGCGTCGTAGCAGCCTCTGTCAACGTCTCTGAAGGAGTCTCAGTCGCTGTCGCTGTCGATTGAGGGGTCTGCTGCCTTCTCTATGCATATATCTACCCTAATCTGCCTCAGTCGGCGTCGCAGCCTCTATTAGCGTCTCTGTAGGAGTCTCAGTCGGCGGCTCAGTTGGCGTCGCAGCCTCTGTCAGCGTCTCTGAAGGCGTCTCAGTTGCTGCCGCTGACGATTTGGGGGTTTGCTGCCTTCTCTATGCCTATATCTACCCCTATCTGCTCCAGTCGGCGTCTCAGTCGGCTTCGCAGCCTCTGTCAGGATCTCTGTAGGCGTCTCAGTCTCTCCCGCTGTAGATTGAGGGGTCTGCTGCCTTCTCTATGCCTATATCTACCCCTATCTGCCTCAGTCGGCGTCTCAGTCGGCGTTGCAGCCTTTGTCAGCTTTTCTGTAGACGTTTCAGTCGCTGCCGCTGGCGATTGGGGGTCTGCTGCCTTCTCTATGCCTATATCTACCCCTATCTGCCTCAGTCGGCGTCGCAGCCTCTGTCAGCGTTTCTGTAGTCGTCTCAATTGCTGCCGCTCTCGATTGGGGATCTGGTGCCTTCCCTGTGCCTATATCTACCCCTATCTGCCTCACTCGGCGTCTGAGTCGGCGTCGCAGCCTCTGTCAGCCTTTCTGTAGGAGTCTCAGTCGCTGCCGCTGTCGTTTAGGGTGTGTGCTACCTTCTCTATGCGTATATCTACCCCTATCTGCCTCAGTCGGCGTCGCAGCTTCTGTAAGCGTCTCTGTAGGCGTCTCAGTCGGTGCCGCTGTAGATTGGGGGGGTCTGCTGCCTTCTCTATGCTTATATCTACCCTTATCCGCCTCAGTCGGCGTCACAGTCGGCGTCGCATCCTCTGTCAGCGTCACTGAAGGAGTCTGAGTCGCTGCCGCTGTCGATTGAGGTGTCTGCTGCCTTCTATATGCCTATATCTACCCCTATCTGCCTCACTCGGTGTCTCAGTCGGCGTCGCAGCCTCTGTCAGCCTTTCTGTAGGAGTCTCAGTCGCTGCCGCTGTCGATTAGGGTGTGTGCTACCGTCTCTATGGGTATATCTACCCCTATCTGCCTCAGTCGGCGTCGCAGCCTCTGTAAGCGTCTCTGTAGGCGTCTCAGTCGGTACCGCTGTAGATTGGGGGGTCTGCTGCCTTCTCTATGCTTATATCTACCCTTATCCGCCTTATTCGGCGTCACAGTCGGCGTCGCATCCTCTGTCAGCATCACTGAAGGAGTCTGAGTCGCTGCCGCTGTCGATTGAGGTGTCTGCTGCCTTCTATATGCCTTCTATATGCCTATCTGCCTCAGTCGGCGTCTCAGTCGGCGTCGCAGCCTCTGTTAGCGTCTCTGTAGGCGTCTTAGTCGTTGCCGCTCTCGATTGGGGGCCTGTTGCCTTCTCAGTGGCTGCCGCTGTCGATTGGGGGGACTGCTACCTTCTCTATGCCTATATCTACCCCTATCTGCCTCAGTCGGCGTCGCAGCCTCTGTAACCGTCTCTGTGGGCGTCTCAGTCGCTGCCGTTGTCGATTGAGGGGTCTTCTGCCTTCTCCATGCCTATATCCACCCCTATCTGCCTCAGTCGGCGTCTCAGTCGGCCTCGCAGCCTCTGTCAGCATCTCTGTAAGCGTCTCAGTCGTTGCCGCTGTCGATTGGGGGCATATTGCCTTCTCTATGCCTATATCTACCCCTATCTGCCTCAGTCGGCGTCGCAGCCTCTGTAAGCGTCTCTGTAGGCGTCTCAGTCGGTGCCGCTGTAGATTGGGGGTCTGCTGCCTTCTCTATGCTTATATCTACCCTTATCCGCCTCAGTCGGCGTCACAGTCGCCGTCGCATCCTCTGTCAGCGTCACTGAAGGAGTCTGAGTCGCTGCCGCTGTCGATTGATGTGTCTGCTGCCTTCTATATGCCTTCTATATGCCTATCTGCCTCAGTAGGCGTCTCAGTCGGCGTCGCAGCCTCTGTTAGCGTCTCTGTAGGCGTCTTAGTCGGTGCCGCTCTCGATTGGGGGCCTGTTGCCTTCTCAGTCGTTGCCGCTGTCGATTGGGGGTCTGCTACCTTCTCTATGCGCATATCTACCCCTATCTGCCTAAGTCGGCGTCGCAGCCTCTGTCATCGTTTCTGTAGGCGTCTCAGTCGCTGCCGCTGTCGATTGGGGAGCCTGTTGCCTTCCCTATGCCTATATCCACCCCTATCTGCCTCTGTTGGCGTCGCAGCCTCTGTCAGCGTTTCTGTAGGAGTCTCAGTCGCTGCCGCTGTCGATTGGGGAGCCTGTTGCCTTCCCTATGCCTATATCCACCCCTATCTGCCTCAGTTGGCGTCGCAGCCTCTGTCAGCGTTTCTGTAGAAGTCTCAGTCGCTGCCGCTGTCGATTGGGGGGTCTGCTACCTTCTCTATGCGTATATCTTCCCCTATCTGCCTCAGTCGGCTTCGCAGCCTCTGTAAGCGTCTCTGTAGGCGTCTCAGTCGCTGCCGCTGACGATTTGGGGGTTTGGTGCCTTCTCTATGCCTATATCTACCCCTATCTGCTTCAGTCGGCGTCTCAGTCGGCTTCGCAGCCTCTGTCAGGATCTCTGTAGGCGTCTCAGTCTCTCCCGCTGTAGATTGAGGGGTCTGCTGCCTTCTCTATGCCAATATCTACCCTAATCTGCCTCAGTCGGCGTCTCAGTCGGCGTCGCAGCCTCTGTCAGCATCTCTGAAGGCGTCTCAGTCGCTGCCGCTGTCGATTGGGGGCTGCTACCTTCTCTATGCTTATATCTACCCCTATCTGCCTCAGTCGGCGTCACAGCCTCTGTAAGCGTCTCTGTAGGCATCTCAGTCGCTGTCGCTGTAGATTGGGGGAGTCTGTTGGGTTCTCTATGCCTATATCAACCCATATCTGCCTCAATCGCCGTCTTAGTCGGGATCGCAGCCTCTGTCAGCGTCTCTGAAGGAGTCTCAGTCGCCGCCGCTGTCAATTGAAGAGTCTGCTGCCTTCCCTATGCCTATATCTACCCCTATCTGCCTCAGTCGGCATTTCACTCGGCGTCGCAGCCTCTGTCAGCGTCTCTGTAGGCGTCTCAGTAGTTGCCGCTGTCGAATGGGGGGGTCTGCTGCCATCTCTATGCCTATATCTACCCCTATCTCCCTCAGTCGGCGTCGCAGCCTCTGTCAGCGTCTCTGTAGGCGTCTCAGTCGTTGCCGCTCTCGATTGGGGGCCTGTTGCCATCTCAATCGCTGCCGCTGTCGATTGGGGTGTGTGCTACCTTCTCTATGCGTATATCTATGCCTATCTGCCTCAGTCGGCGCCTCAGTCGGCGTCACATCCTCTGTCAGCGTCACTGAAGTTGTCTGAGTCGCTGCCGCTGTCGATTGAGGTGTCTGCTGCCTTCTATATGCCTATATCTACCCCTATCTGCCTCAGTCGGCGCCTCAGTCGGCGTCGCAGCCTCTGTTAGCGTCTCTGTAGGCGTGTCAGTCGCTGCCGCTGTCGAATGGGGGGTCTGCTGCCATCTCTATGCCTATATCTACCCCTATCTCCCTCAGTCGGCGTCGCAGCCTCTGTCAGCGTCTCTGTAGGCGTCTCAGTCGTTGCCGCTCTCGATTGGGGGCCTGTTGCCATCTCAGCCGCTGCCGCTGTCGACGGGGGGGTCTGCTACCTTCTCTTTCCCTATATCTACCCCTATATGCCTCAGTCGGCGTCGCAGCCTCTGTAACCGTCTCTGTAGGCGTCTCAGTCTCTCCCGCTGTCGATTGAGGGGTCTTCTGCCTTCTCCATGCCTATATCCACCCCTATCTGCCTCAGTCGGCGTCTCAGTCGGTCTCGCAGCCTCTGTCAGCGCCTCTGTAAGCGTCTCAGTCGTTGCCGCTGTCGATTGGGGGCATGTTGCCTTCTCTATGCCTATATCTACCCCTATCTGTCTCAGTCGGTGTCGCAGCCTCTGTCAGCGGTCCTGTAGGCGTCTCAGTCGCTGCCGCTGTCGTTTGGTGGTCTGCTGCCTTCTCTATGCCTATATCTACCCCTATCTGCCTCAGTCCGCATCTCAGTCGGCGGCGCAGCCTCTGTCAGAATCTTTGTAGGCGTTCCACTCGCTGCCGCTGTAGATTGGGGGAGTCTGCTGGGTTCTCTATGCCTATATCAACCCATATCTGCCTCAGTCGGCGTCTTAGTCGGGGTCGCAGCCTCTGTCAGCGTCTCTGAAGGAGTCTCAGTCGCTGCCGCTGTCGATTGAGGAGTCTGCTGCCTTCTCTATGCCTATATCTACCCCTACCTGCCTCAGTCGGCGTCGCAGCCTTTGTCAGCGTTTCTGTAGGCGCCTCAGTGGCTGCCGCTGTCGATTGGGGTGTCTGCTGCCTTCTCTATGCCTATATCTACTCCTATCTACCTCAGTCGGCGTCGTAGCCTCTGTCAGCGTTTCTGCAGTCGTCTTAGTCGCTGCCGCTGTCGATTAGGGGTCTGGTGCCTTCTCTATGCCTATATCTACCCCTATCTGCCTCACTCGGCGTCTCAGTCGGCGTCGCAGCCTCTGTCAGCGTTTCTGTAAGAGTCTCAGTCGCTGCCGCTGTCGATTGGGGTGTGTGCTACCTTCTCTATGCGTATATCTACCCCTATCTGCCTCAGTCGGCGTCGCAGCCTCTGTAAGCGTCTCTGTAGGCGTCTCAGTCGGTGCCGCTGTAGATTGGGGGAGTCTGCTGGGTTCTCTATGCCTATATCAACCCCTATCTGCTTCACTCGGCGTCTCAGTCGGCGTCGCAGCCTCTGTCAGCGTTTCTGTAAGAGTCTCAGTCGCTGCCGCTGTCGATTGGGGTGTGTGCTACCTTCTCTATGGGTATATCTACCCCTATCTGCCTCAGTCGGCGTCGCAGCCTCTGTAACCGTCTCTATAGGCGTCTCAGTCGCTGCCGCTGTCGATTGAGGGGTTTTCTGCCTTCTCCATGCCTATATCCACAGCTATCTGCCTCAGTCGGCGTCTCAGTCGGCCTCGCAGCCTCTGTCAGCGCCTCTGTAAGCGTCTCAGTCGTCTCTGTCAGCGTTTCTGTAGGAGTCTCAGTCGCTGCCGCTGTCGATTGGGGGGTCTGCTACCTTCTCTATGCGTATATCGTCCCCTATCTGCCTCAGTCGGCGTCGCAGCCTCTGTCAGCGTCTCTGTAGGCGTCTTAGTCGTTGCCGCTCTCGATTGGGGGCCTGTTGCCAACTCAGTCGTTGCCGCTGTCGACTGGGGGGTCTGCTACCTTCTCTTTGCCTATATCTACCCCTATCTGCCTCAGTCGGCGTCGCAGCCTCTGTAACCGTCTCTGTAGGCGTCTCAGTCGCTGCGGATGTCGATTGAGGGGTCTTCTGCCTTCTCCATGCCTATATCCACCCCTATCTGCCTCAGTCGGCGTCTCAGTCGGCCTCGCAGCCTCTGTCAGCGCCTCTGTAAGCGTCTCAGTCGTTGCCGCTGTCGATTGGGGGGTCTGCTACCTTCTCTATGCGTATATCTACCCCTATCTGCCTCAGTCGGCGTCGCAGCCTCTGTCAGCGTTTCTGTAGGCGTCTCAGTCGCTGCCGCTGTCGATTGGGGAGCCTGTTGCCTTCCCTATGCCTATATCCACCCCTATCTGCCTCAGTTGTCGTCGCAGCCTCTGTCAGCGTTTCTGTAGGAGTCTCAGTCGCTGCCGCTGTCGATTGGGGGGTCTGCTACCTTCTCTATGCGTATATCGTCCCCTATCTGCCTCAGTCGGCTTCGCAGCCTCTTTAAGGGTCTCTGTAGGCGTCTCAGTCGCTGCCGCCGTCGATTGGGGTGTCTGCTGCCTTCTCTATGCCAATATCTACCCTTATCTGCCTCAGTCGGCGTCTCAGTCGGCGTCGCAGCTTCTGTCAGCGTCTCTGTAGGCGTCTCAGTAGTTGCCGCTGTCGAATGAGGGGGTCTGCTGCCTTCTCTATGCCTATATCTACCCCTATCTCCCTCAGTCGGCGTCGCAGCCTCTGTCAGCGTCTCTGTAGGCGTCTTAGTCGTTGCCGCTGTCGATTGGCGAGCCTGTTGCCTTCCCTATGCCTATATCCACCCCTATCTGCCTCAGTTGTCGTCGCAGCCTCTGTCAGCATCTCTGAAGGCGTCTCAGTCGCTGCCGCTGTCGATTGGGGGTCTGCTACCTTCACTATGCCTATATGTACCCCTATCTAATTCAGTCGGCACCGTAGCCTCTGTCAGCGTCTCTGTAGGCGTCTCAGTAGCTGCCGCTGTCTAATGGGGGTCTGCTACCTTCTCTATGCGTATATCTACCCCTATCTGCCTCAGTCGGCGTCACAGCCTCTGTAAGCGTCTCTGTAGGCATCTCAGTCGCTGCCGCTGTAGATTGGGGGAGTCTGCTGGGTTCTCTATGCCTATATCAACCCTTATCTGCCTCAGTCGGCGTCTTAGTCGGGGTCGCAGCCTCTGTCAGCGTCTCTGAAGGAGTCTCAGTCGCTGCCGCTCTCGATTGAGGAGTCTGCTGCCTTCTCTATGCCTATATCTACCCCTACCTGCCTCAGTCGGCGTTGCAGCCTTTGTCAGCGTTTCTGTAGGCGCCTCAGTGGCTGCCGCTGTCGATTGGGGTGTCTGCTGCCTTCTCTATGCCTATATCTACTCCTATCTACCTCAGTCGGCGTCGTAGCCTCTGTCAGCGTTTCTGTAGTCGTCTTAGTCGCTGCCGCTGTCGATTAGGGGTCTGGTGCCTTCTCTATGCCTATATCTACCCCTATCTGCCTCACTCGGCGTCTCAGTCGGCGTTGCAGCCTCTGTCAGCGTTACTGAAGGAGTCTGAGTCGCTGCCGCTGTCGATTGAGGTGTCTGCTGCCTTCTATATGCCTATATCTACCCCTATCTGCCTCAGTCGGCGTCTCAGTCGGCGTCGAAGCCTCTGTTAGCGTCTTTGTAGGCGTCTCAGTCGCTGCCGCTGTCGATTGGGAGATCTGCTGCCTTCCCTATGCCTATATCTACCCCTATCTGCCTCAGTCGGCGTCTCAGTCGGCGTCGCAGCCTCTGTCAGCGTCTCTGTAGGCGTCTCAGTAGTTGCCGCTGTCGAATGGGGGGTCTGCTGCCATCTCTATGCCTATATCTACCCCTATCTCCCTCAGTCGGCGTCGCAGCCTCTGTCAGCGTCTCTGTAGGCGTCTCAGTCGTTGCCGCTCTCGATTGGGGGCCTGTTGCCATCTCAGTCGCTGCCGCTGTCGACTGGGGGGTCTGCTACCTTCTCTTTGCCTATATCTACCCCTATCGGCCTCAGTCGGCGTCGCAGCCTCTGTAACCGTCTCTGTAGGCGTCTCAGTCGCTGCCGCTGTCGATAGAGGGGTCTTCTGCCTTCTCCATGCCTATATCCACAGCTATCTGCCTCAGTCGGCGTCTCAGTCGGCCTCGCAGCCTCTGTCAGCGCCTCTGTAAGCGTCTCAGTCTTTGCCGCTGTCGATTGGGGGCATGTTGCCTTCTCTATGCCTATATCTACCCCTATCTGCCTCAGTCGGTGTCGCAGCCTCTGTCAGCGTTTCTGTAGGCGTCTCAGTCGCTGCCGCTGTCGATTGGTGGTCTGCTAATTTCTCTATGCCTATGTCTACCCCTATTTGCCTCTGTCGGCATCTCAGTCGGCGGAGCAGCTTCTGTCAGAATCTTTGTAGGCGTCTCAGTCGCTGCCGCTGTCGATTGGGGGTGTCTGCTGCCTTCTATATGCCTATATCTACCCCTATCTGCCTCAGTCGGTGTCTCAGTCGGCGTCGCAGCCTCTGTTAGCGCCTCTGTAGGTGTCTCAGTCGCTGCCGCTGTCGATTGGGAGATCTGCTGCCTTCCCTATGCCTATATCTACCCCTATCTGCCTCAGTCGGTGTCTCAGTCGGCGTCGCAGCCTCTGTTAGCGCCTCTGTAGGCGTCTCAGTCGCTGCCGCTGTCGATTGGGAGATCTGCTGCCATCTCTATGCCTATATCTACCCCTATCTCCCTCAGTCGGCGTCGCAGCCTCTGTCAGCGTCTCTGTCGGCGTCTCAGTCGTTGCCGCTCTCGATTGGGGGCCTGTTGCCATCTCAGTCGCTGCCGCTGTCGATTGGGCGGTCTGCTACCTTCTCTAAGCCTATATCTACCCCTATCTGCCTCAGTCGGCGTCTCAGTCGGCCTCGCAGCCTCTGTCAGCGCCTCTGTAAGCGTCTCAGTCGTTGCCGCTGTCGATTGGGGGCATGTTGTCTTCTCTTCTGCCTATATCTACCCCTATCTGCCTCAGTCGGTGTCGCAGCCTCTGTCAGCGTTTCTGTAGGCGTCTCAGTCGCTGCCGCTGTCGATTGGTGGTCAGCTGATTTCTCTATGCCTATGTCTACCCCTATTTGCCTCAATCGGCATCTCAGTCGGCGGCGCAGCCTCTGTCAGAATCTTTGTAGGCGTCTGAGTCGTTGCCGCTCTCGAGTTGGGGCCTGTTGCCTTCTCAGTCGCTGCCGCTGTCGATTGGGGGGTCTGCTACCTTTTCTATGCGTATATCTACCCCTATCTGCCTCAGTCCGCGTCGCAGCCTCTGTCAGCGTTTCTGTAGGCGTCTCAGTCGCTGCCGCTGTAGATTGGGGGGGTCTGCTGCCTTCTCTATGCCTATAGCTACCCTTATCTGCCTCAGTCGGCGTCTCAGTCGGCGTCGCAGCCTCTGTTAGCGTCTCTGAAGGCGTCTCAGTCGCTGCCGCTGTCGATTGAGAGGTCTGCTGCCTTCTCTATGCCTATAGCTAGCCTTATCTGCCTCAGTCGGCGTCTCAGTCGTCCTCGCAGCCTCTGTAAGCGCCTCTGTAAGCGTCTCAGTCGTTGCCGCTGTCGATTGGGGGCATGTTGTCTTCTCTTCTGCCTATATCTACCCCTATCTGCCTCAGTCGGTGTCGCAGCCTCTGTCAGCGTTTCTGTAGGCGTCTCAGTCGCTGCCGCTGTCGATTGGTGGTCAGCTGATTTCTCTATGCCTATGTCTACCCCTATTTGCCTCAGTCGGCATCTCAGTCGGCGGCGCAGCCTCTGTCAGAATCTTTGTAGGCGTCTCAGTCGCTGCCGCTGTCGATTGGGGGTGTCTGGTGCCTTCTTTATGCCTATATCTACCCCTATCTGCATCAGTCGGCGTCTCAGTCGGCGTCGCAGCTTCTGTCGGCGTCTCTGTAGACGTCTTAGTCGTTGCTGCTCTCGATTTGGGGCCTGTTGCCTTCTCAGTCGCTGTCGATTGGGGGGTTTGCTACCTTCTCTATGCGTATATCTACCCCTATCTGCCTCAGTCGGCGTCGCAGCCTCTGTCAGCGATTCTGTAGGCGTCTCAGTCACTGCCGCTGTAGATTGGAGGGTCTGCTGAATTCTCTAAGCCTATAGCTACCCTTATCTGCCTCAGTCGGCGTCTCAGTCGGCGTCGCAGCCTCTGTTAGCGTCTCTGAAGGCGTCTCAGTCGCTGCCGCTGGCGATTGAGAGGTCTGCTGCCTTCTCTATGCCTATATCTACCCTTAACTGCCTCAGTCGGCATCTCAGTCGGCGTCGCAGCCTCTGTCAACGTCTCTGTATTCGTCTCAGTCGTCGCCGCTGTCGATTTGGGGGGCCTGCTGCCTTCTCTATGCCTATATCTGCCCCTATCTGCCTCAGTCGGCGTCTCAGTCGGCGTCGCAGCCTCGGTCAGCATCTCTGTAGGCGTTTCAGTCGTAACCGCTGTCGATTGGGGGCCTGTTGCCTTCTCTATTCCTATATCCACCCCTATCTGCCTCAGTCGGCGGCGCAGCCTCTGTCAGAATCTTTGTAGGCGTCTCAGTCACTGCCGCTGTAGATTGGGGGGGTCTGCTGCCTTCTCTAAGCCTATAGCTACCCTTATCTGCCTCAGTCGGCGTCTCAGTCGGCGTCGCAGCCTCTGTTACCGTTTCTGTAGGAGTCTCAGTCGCTGCCGCTGTCGATTGGGGGGTCTGCTACCTTCTCTATGCCTATATGTAGCCCTATCTGCCTCATTTGGCGTCGCAGCCTCTGTTAGCGTCTCTGAAGGAGTCTCAGTCGCTGCCGCTGCCGATTGGGTGGTCTGCTGCCTTCTCTATGCCTATATCTACCCTTATTTGCCTCACTCGGCGTCTCAGTCGGCATCGCAGCCTCTGTCAGAGATTCTGTAGCAGTCTCAGTCGCTGCCGCTGTCGATTGGGTTGTGTGCTACCTTCTCTATGCGTATATCTACCCCTATCTGCCTCAGTCGGCGTCGCAGCCTCTGTAAGCGTCTCTGTAGGCGTCTCAGTCGGAGCCGCTGTAGATTGGGGGGGTCTGCTGCCTTCTCTATGCATATATCTACCCTTATCCGCCTCAGTCGGCGTCTCAGTCGGCGTCGCAGCTTCTGTCAGCGTCTCTGTAGGCGTCTCAGTAGTTGCCGCTGTCGAATGAGGGGGTCTGCTGCCATCTCTATGCCTATATCTACCCCTATCTCCCTCAGTCGGCGTCGCAGCCTCTGTCAGCGTCTCTGTAGGCGTCTTAGTCGTTGCCGCTCTCGATTGGGGGCCTGTTGCCAACTCAGTCGTTGCCGCTGTCGACTGGGGGGGTCTGCTGCCTTCTCTATGCATATATCTACCCTTATCCGCCTCAGTCGGCGTCTCAGTCGGCGTCGCAGCTTCTGTCAGCGTCTCTGTAGGCGTCTCAGTAGTTGCCGCTGTCGAATGAGGGGGTCTGCTACCTTCTCTTTGCCTATATCTACCCCTATCTGCCTCAGTCGGCGTCGCAGCCTCTGTAACCGTCTCTGTAGGTGTCTCAGTCGCTGCGGATGTCGATTGAGGGGTCTTCTGCCTTCTCCATGCCTATATCCACCCCTATCTGCGTCAGTCGGCGTCTCAGTCGGCCTCGCAGCCTCTGTCAGCGCCTCTGTAAGCGTCTCAGTCGTTGCCGCTGTCGATTGGGGGGTCTGCTACCTTCTCTATGCGTATATCTACCCCTATCTGCCTCAGTCGGCGTCGCAGCCTCTGTCAGCGTTTCTGTAGGCGTCTCAGTCGCTGCCGCTGTCGATTGGGGGGTCTGCTACCTTCTCTATGCGTATATCGTCCCCTATCTGCCTCAGTCGGCTTCGCAGCCTCTTTAAGAGTCTCTGTAGGCGTCTCAGTCGCTGCCGCCGTCGATTGGGGTGTCTGCTGCCTTCTCTATGCCAATATCTACCCTTATCTGCCTCAGTCGGCGTCTCAGTCGGCGTCGTAGCCTCTGTCAGCATCTCTGAAGGCGTCTCATTCGCTGCCGCTGTCGATTGGGGGTCTGCTACCTTCACTATGCCTATATGTACCCCTATCTAATTCAGTCGGCACCGCAGCCTCTGTCAGCGTCTCTGTAGGCGTCCCAGTAGCTACCGCTGTCGAATGGGGGTCTGCTACCTTCTCTATGCGTATATCTACCCCTATCTGCCTCAGTCCGCGTCGCAGCCTCTGTCAGCGTTTCTGTAGGCGTCTCAGTCGCTGCCGCTGTAGATTGGGGGGGTCTGCTGCCTTATCTATGCCTATAGCTACCCTTATCTGCCTCAGTCGGCGTCTCAGTCGGCGTCGCAGCCTCTGTTAGCGTCTCTGAAGGCGTCTCAGTCGCTGCCGCTGTCGATTGAGAGGTCTGCTGCCTTCTCTATGCCTATAGCTAGCCTTATCTGCCTCAGTCGGCGTCTCAGTCGTCCTCGCAGCCTCTGTAAGCGCCTCTGTAAGCGTCTCAGTCGTTGCCGCTGTCGATTGGGGGCATGTTGTCTTCTCTTCTGCCTATATCTACCCCTATCTGCCTCAGTCGGTGTCGCAGCCTCTGTCAGCGTTTCTGTAGGCGTCTCAGTCGCTGCCGCTGTCGATTGGTGGTCAGCTGATTTCTCTATGCCTATGTCTACCCCTATTTGCCTCAGTCGGCATCTCAGTCGGCGGCGCAGCCTCTGTCAGAATCTTTGTAGGCGTCTCAGTCGCTGCCACTGTCGATTGGGGGTGTCTGGTGCCTTCTTTATGCCTATATCTACCCCTATCTGCATCAGTCGGCGTCTCAGTCGGCGTCGCAGCTTCTGTCGGCGTCTCTGTAGACGTCTTAGTCGTTGCTGCTCTCGATTTGGGGCCTGTTGCCTTCTCAGTCGCTGTCGATTGGGGGGTTTGCTACCTTCTCTATGCGTATATCTACCCCTATCTGCCTCAGTCGGCGTCGCAGCCTCTGTCAGCGATTCTGTAGGCGTCTCAGTCACTGCCGCTGTAGATTGGAGGGTCTGCTGAATTCTCTAAGCCTATAGCTACCCTTATCTGCCTCAGTCGGCGTCTCAGTCGGCGTCGCAGCCTCTGTTAGCGTCTCTGAAGGCGTCTCAGTCGCTGCCGCTGGCGATTGAGAGGTCTGCTGCCTTCTCTATGCCTATATCTACCCTTAACTGCCTCAGTCGGCATCTCAGTCGGCGTCGCAGCCTCTGTCAACGTCTCTGTATTCGTCTCAGTCGTCGCCGCTGTCGATTTGGGGGGCCTGCTGCCTTCTCTATGCCTATATCTGCCCCTATCTGCCTCAGTCGGCGTCTCAGTCGGCGTCGCAGCCTCGGTCAGCATCTCTGTAGGCGTTTCAGTCGTAACCGCTGTCGATTGGGGGCCTGTTGCCTTCTCTATTCCTATATCCACCCCTATCTGCCTCAGTCGGCGGCGCAGCCTCTGTCAGAATCTTTGTAGGCGTCTCAGTCACTGCCGCTGTAGATTGGGGGGTCTGCTGCCTTCTCTAAGCCTATAGCTACCCTTATCTGCCTCAGTCGGCGTCTCAGTCGGCGTCGCAGCCTCTGTTACCGTTTCTGTAGGAGTCTCAGTCGCTGCCGCTGTCGATTGGGGGGTCTGCTACCTTCTCTATGCCTATATGTAGCCCTATCTGCCTCATTTGGCGTCGCAGCCTCTGTTAGCGTCTCTGAAGGAGTTTCAGTCGCTGCCGCTGCCGATTGGGTGGTCTGCTGCCTTCTCTATGCCTATATCTACCCTTATTTGCCTCACTCGGCGTCTCAGTCGGCATCGCAGCCTCTGTCAGAGATTCTGTAGCAGTCTCAGTCGCTGCCGCTGTCGATTGGGTTGTGTGCTACCTTCTCTATGCGTATATCTACCCCTATCTGCCACAGTCGGCGTCGCAGCCTCTGTAAGCGTCTCTGTAGGCGTCTCAGTCGGAGCCGCTGTAGATTGGGGGGGTCTGCTGCCTTCTCTATGCATATATCTACCCTTATCCGCCTCAGTCGGCGTCTCAGTCGGCGTCGCAGCCTCGGTCAGCATCTCTGTAGGCGTTTCAGTCGTAACCGCTGTCGATTGGGGGCCTGTTGCCTTCTCTATTCCTATATCCACCCCTATCTGCCTCAGTCGGCGGCGCAGCCTCTGTCAGAATCTTTGTAGGCGTCTCAGTCACTGCCGCTGTAGATTGGGGGGTCTGCTGCCTTCTCTAAGCCTATAGCTACCCTTATCTGCCTCAGTCGGCGTCTCAGTCGGCGTCGCAGCCTCTGTTACCGTTTCTGTAGGAGTCTCAGTCGCTGCCGCTGTCGATTGGGGGGTCTGCTACCTTCTCTATGCCTATATGTAGCCCTATCTGCCTCATTTGGCGTCGCAGCCTCTGTTAGCGTCTCTGAAGGAGTCTCAGTCGCTGCCGCTGCCGATTGGGTGGTCTGCTGCCTTCTCTATGCCTATATCTACCCTTATTTGCCTCACTCGGCGTCTCAGTCGGCATCGCAGCCTCTGTCAGAGATTCTGTAGCAGTCTCAGTCGCTGCCGCTGTCGATTGGGTTGTGTGCTACCTTCTCTATGCGTATATCTACCCCTATCTGCCACAGTCGGCGTCGCAGCCTCTGTAAGCGTCTCTGTAGGCGTCTCAGTCGGAGCCGCTGTAGATTGGGGGGGTCTGCTGCCTTCTCTATGCATATATCTACCCTTATCCGCCTCAGTCGGCGTCTCAGTCGGCGTCGCAGCTTCTGTCAGCGTCTCTGTAGGCGTCTCAGTAGTTGCCGCTGTCGAATGAGGGGGTCTGCTGCCATCTCTATGCCTATATCTACCCCTATCTCCCTCAGTCGGCGTCGCAGCCTCTGTCAGCGTCTCTGTAGGCGTCTTAGTCGTTGCCGCTCTCGATTGGGGGCCTGTTGCCAACTCAGTCGTTGCCGCTGTCGACTGGGGGGTCTGCTACCTTCTCTTTGCCTATATCTACCCCTATCTGCCTCAGTCGGCGTCGCAGCCTCTGTAACCGTCTCTGTAGGCGTCTCAGTCGCTGCGGATGTCGATTGAGGGGTCTTCTGCCTTCTCCATGCCTATATCCACCCCTATCTGCGTCAGTCGGCGTCTCAGTCGGCCTCGCAGCCTCTGTCAGCGCCTCTGTAAGCGTCTCAGTCGTTGCCGCTGTCGATTGGGGGGTCTGCTACCTTCTCTATGCGTATATCTACCCCTATCTGCCTCAGTCGGCGTCGCAGCCTCTGTCAGCGTTTCTGTAGGCGTCTCAGTCGCTGCCGCTGTCGATTGGGGGGTCTGCTACCTTCTCTATGCGTATATCGTCCCCTATCTGCCTCAGTCGGCTTCGCAGCCTCTTTAAGAGTCTCTGTAGGCGTCTCAGTCGCTGCCGCCGTCGATTGGGGTGTCTGCTGCCTTCTCTATGCCAATATCTACCCTTATCTGCCTCAGTCGGCGTCTCAGTCGGCGTCGTAGCCTCTGTCAGCATCTCTGAAGGCGTCTCAGTCGCTGCCGCTGTCGATTGGGGGTCTGCTACCTTCACTATGCCTATATGTACCCCTATCTAATTCAGTCGGCACCGCAGCCTCTGTCAGCGTCTCTGTAGGCGTCTCAGTAGCTGCCGCTGTCGAATGGGGGTCTGCTACCTTCTCTATGCGTATATCTACCCCTATCTGCCTCAGTCCGCGTCGCAGCCTCTGTCAGCGTTTCTGTAGGCGTCTCAGTCGCTGCCGCTGTAGATTGGGGGGGTCTGCTGCCTTCTCTATGCCTATAGCTACCCTTATCTGCCTCAGTCGGCGTCTCAGTCGGCGTCGCAGCCTCTGTTAGCGTCTCTGAAGGCGTCTCAGTCGCTGCCGCTGTCGATTGAGAGGTCTGCTGCCTTCTCTATGCCTATAGCTACCCTTATCTGCCTCAGTCGGCCTCGCAGCCTCTGTCAGCGCCTCTGTAACCGTCTCAGTCGTTGCCGCTGTCGATTGGGGGCCTGTTGCCTTCTCTATTCCTATATTCACCCCTATCTGCCTCAGTCGGCGGCGCAGCCTCTGTCAGAATCTTTGTAGGCGTCTCAGTCACTGCCGCTGTAGATTGGGGGGTCTGCTGCCTTCTCTAAGCCTATATCTACCCTTAACTGCCTCAGTCGGCATCTCAGTCGGCGTCGCAGCCTCTGTCAACGTCTCTGTATTCGTCTCAGTCGTTGCCGCTGTCGATTTGGGGGGTCTGCTGCCTTCTCTATGCCTATATCTGCCACTATCTGCCTCAGTCGGCGTCTCAGTCGGCGTCGCAGCCTCGGTCAGCATCTCTGTAGGCGTCTCAGTCGTAACCGCTGTCGATTGGGGGCCTGTTGCCTTCTCTATTCCTATATCCACCCCTATCTGCCTCAGTCGGCGGCGCAGCCTCTGTCAGAATCTTTGTAGGCGTCTCAGTCACTGCCGCTGTAGATTGGCGGGTCTGCTGCCTTCTCTAAGCCTATAGCTACCCTTATCTGCCTCAGTCGGCGTCTCAGTCGGCGTCGCAGCCTCTGTTACCGTTTCTGTAGGAGTCTCAGTCGCTGCCGCTGTCGATTGGGGGGTCTGCTACCTTCTCTATGCCTATATGTAGCCCTATCTGCCTCATTTGGCGTCGCAGCCTCTGTTAGCGTCTCTGAAGGAGTCTCAGTCGCTGCCGCTGCCGATTGGGTGGTCTGCTGCCTTCTCTATGCCTATATCTACCCCTATTTGCCTCACTCGGCGTCTCAGTCGGCGTCGCAGCCTCTGTCAGAGATTCTGTAGCAGTCTCAGTCGCTGCCGCTGTCGATTGGGTTGTGTGCTACCTTCTCTTTGCGTATATCTACCCCTATCTGCCTCAGTCGGCGTCGCAGCCTCTGTAAGCGTCTCTGTAGGCGTCTCAGTCGGAGCCGCTGTAGATTGGGGGGGTCTGCTGCCTTCTCTATGCTTATATCTACCCTTATCCGCCTCAGTCGGCGTCTCAGTCGGCATCGCATCCTCTGTCAGCGTCACTGAAGGAGTCTGAGTCGCTGCCGCTGTCGATTGAGGTGTCTGCTGCCTTCTATATGCCTATATCTACCCCTATCTGCCTCAGTCGGCGTCTCAGTCGGCGTCGCAGCCTCTGTTAGCGTCTCTGTAGGCGTCTCAGTCGCTGCCGCTGTCGATTGGGAGATCTGCTGCCTTCCCTATGCCTATATCTACCCCTATCTGCCTCAGTCGGCGTCTCAGTCGGCGTCGCAGCTTCTGTCAGCGTCTCTGTAGGCGTCTCAGTAGCTGCCGCTGTCGATTGGGGGTCTGCTACCTTCTCTATGCGTATATCTACCCCTATCTCCCTCAGTCGGCGTCACAGCCTCTGTAAGCGTCTCTGTAGGCATCTCAGTCGCTGCCGCTGTAGATTGGGGGAGTCTGCTGGGTTCTCTATGCCTATATCAACCCTTATCTGCCTCAGTCGGCGTCTTAGTCGGGGTCGCTGCCTCTGTCAGCGTCTCTGAAGGAGTCTCAGTCGCTGCCGCTCTCGATTGAGGGGTCTGCTGCCTTCTCTATGCCTATATCTACCCCTACCTGCCTTAGTCGGCGTCGCAGCCTTTGTCAGCGTTTCTGTAGGCGCCTCAGTGGCTGCCGCTGTCGATTGGGGTGTCTGCTGCCTTCTCTATGCCTATATCTACTCCTATCTACCTCAGTCGGCGTCGTAGCCTCTGTCAGCGTTTCTGTAGTCGTCTTAGTCGCTGCCGCTGTCGATTAGGGGTCTGGTGCCTTCTCTATGCCTATATCTACCCCTATCTGCCTCAGTCGGCGTCTCAGTCGGCGTCGCACCCTCTGTCAGCGTCTCTGTAGGCGTCTCAGTCGTTGCCGCTCTCGATTGGGGGCCTGTTGCCATCTCAGTCGCTGCCGCTGTCGACTGGGGGGTCTGCTACCTTCTCTTTGCCTACATCTACCCCTATCGGCCTCAGTCGGCGTCGCAGCCTCTGTAACCGTCTCTGTAGGCGTCTCAGTCGCTGCCGCTGTCGATAGAGGGGTCTTCTGCCTTCTCCATGCCTATATCCACAGCTATCTGCCTCAGTCGGCGTCTCAGTCGGCCTCGCAGCCTCTGTCAGCGCCTCTGTAAGCGTCTCAGTCTTTGCCGCTGTCGATTGGTGGTCTGCTAATTTCTCTATGCCCCTATTTGCCTCAGTCGGCATCTCAGTCGGCGGAGCAGCTTCTGTCAGAATCTTTGTAGGCGTCTCAGTCGCTGCCGCTGTCGATTGGGGGTGTCTGGTGCCTTCTTTATGGCTATATCTACCCCTATCTGCATCAGTCGGCGCCTCAGTCGGCGTCGCAGCCTCTGTCAGCGTTTCTGTAGCAGTCTCAGTCGCTGCCGCTGTCGATTGGGGTGTGTGCTACCTTCTTTATGCGTATATCTACCCCTATCTGCCTCAGTCGGCGTCACAGCCTCTGTAAGCGTCTCTGTAGGCGTCTCAGTCGGTGCCGCTGTCGATTGGGGGGGTCTGCTGCCTTCTCTATGCTTATATCTACCCTTATCCGCCTCAGTCGGCGTCTCAGTCGGCATCGCATCCTCTGTCAGCGTCACTGAAGGAGTCTGAGTCGCTGCCGCTGTCGATTGAGGTGTCTGCTGCCTTCTATATGCCTATATCTACCCCTATCTGCCTCAGTCGGTGTCTCAGTCGGCGTCGCAGCCTCTGTTAGCGCCTCTGTAGGCGTCTCAGTCGCTGCCGCTGTGGATTGGGAGATCTGCTGCCTTCCCTATGCCTATATCTACCCCTATCTGCCTCAGTCGGTGTCTCAGTCGGCGTCGCAGCCTCTGTTAGCGCCTCTGTAGGCGTCTCAGTCGGTGCCGCTGTCGATTGGGAGATCTGCTGCCATCTCTATGCCTATATCTACCCCTATCTCCCTCAGTCGGCGTCGCAGCCTCTGTCAGCGTCTCTGTCGGCGTCTCAGTCGTTGCCGCTCTCGATTGGGGGCCTGTTGCCATCTCAGTCGCTGCCGCTGTCGATTGGGCGGTCTGCTACCTTCTCTATGCCTATATCTACCCCTATCTGCCTCAGTTCGCGTCGCAGCCTCTGTCAGCGTTTCTGTAGGCGTCTCAGTCGCTGCCGCTGTAGATTGGGGGGGTCTGCTGCCTTCTCTATGCCTATAGCTACCCTTATCTGCCTCAGTCGGCGTCTCAGTCGGCGTCGCAGCCTCTATTAGCGTCTCTGAAGGCGTCTCAGTCGCTGCCGCTGTCGATTGAGAGGTCTGCTGCCTTCTCTATGCCAATATCTACCATTATCTGCCTCAGTCGGCATCTCAGTCGGCATCGCAGCCTCTGTCAACGTCTCTGTATTCGTCTCAGTCGTTGCCGCTGTCGATTGGGGGGCCTGTTGCCTTCTCTATGCCTATATCCACCCCTATCTGCCTCAGTCGGCGTCGCATCCTCTGTCAGCGTTTCTGTAGGAGTCTCAGTCGCTGCCGCTGTCGATTGGGGGGTCTGCTACCTTCTCTATGCCTATATCCACCCCTATCTGCCTCAGTTGGCGTCGCAGCCTCTGTCAGCGTTTCTGTAGGCGCCTCAGTGGCTGCCGCTGTCGATTGGGGGTCTGCTACCTTCTCTATGCGTATATCTACCCCTATCTGCCTCAGTCGGCGTCACAGCCTCTGTAAGCGTCTCTGTAGGCATCTCAGTCGCTGCCGCTGTAGATTGGGGGAGTCTGCTGGGTTCTCTATGCCTATATCAACCCTTATCTGCCTCAGTCGGCGTCTTAGTCGGGGTCGCTGCCTCTGTCAGCGTCTCTGAAGGAGTCTCAGTCGCTGCCGCTCTCGATTGAGGAGTCTGCTGCCTTCTCTATGCCTATATCTACCCCTACCTGCCTTAGTCGGCGTCGCAGCCTTTGTCAGCGTTTCTGTAGGCGCCTCAGTGGCTGCCGCTGTCGATTGGGGTGTCTGCTGCCTTCTCTATGCCTATAGCTACCCTTATCTGCCTCAGTCGGCCTCGCAGCCTCTGTCAGCGCCTCTGTAAGCGTCTCAGTCGTTGCCGCTGTCGATTGGGGGCCTGTTGCCTTCTCTATTCCTATATTCACCCCTATCTGCCTCAGTCGGCGGCGCAGCCTCTGTCAGAATCTTTGTAGGCGTCTCAGTCACTGCCGCTGTAGATTGGGGGGTCTGCTGCCTTCTCTAAGCCTATATCTACCCTTAACTGCCTCAGTCGGCATCTCAGTCGGCGTCGCAGCCTCTGTCAACGTCTCTGTATTCGTCTCAGTCGTTGCCGCTGTCGATTTGGGGGGTCTGCTGCCTTCTCTATGCCTATATCTGCCACTATCTGCCTCAGTCGGCGTCTCAGTCGGCGTCGCAGCCTCGGTCAGCATCTCTGTAGGCGTCTCAGTCGTAACCGCTGTCGATTGGGGGCCTGTTGCCTTCTCTATTCCTATATCCACCCCTATCTGCCTCAGTCGGCGGCGCAGCCTCTGTCAGAATCTTTGTAGGCGTCTCAGTCACTGCCGCTGTAGATTGGCGGGTCTGCTGCCTTCTCTAAGCCTATAGCTACCCTTATCTGCCTCAGTCGGCGTCTCAGTCGGCGTCGCAGCCTCTGTTACCGTTTCTGTAGGAGTCTCAGTCGCTGCCGCTGTCGATTGGGGGGTCTGCTACCTTCTCTATGCCTATATGTAGCCCTATCTGCCTCATTTGGCGTCGCAGCCTCTGTTAGCGTCTCTGAAGGAGTCTCAGTCGCTGCCGCTGCCGATTGGGTGGTCTGCTGCCTTCTCTATGCCTATATCTACCCCTATTTGCCTCACTCGGCGTCTCAGTCGGCGTCGCAGCCTCTGTCAGAGATTCTGTAGCAGTCTCAGTCGCTGCCGCTGTCGATTGGGTTGTGTGCTACCTTCTCTTTGCGTATATCTACCCCTATCTGCCTCAGTCGGCGTCGCAGCCTCTGTAAGCGTCTCTGTAGGCGTCTCAGTCGGAGCCGCTGTAGATTGGGGGGTCTGCTGCCTTCTCTATGCTTATATCTACCCTTATCCGCCTCAGTCGGCGTCTCAGTCGGCATCGCATCCTCTGTCAGCGTCACTGAAGGAGTCTGAGTCGCTGCCGCTGTCGATTGAGGTGTCTGCTGCCTTCTATATGCCTATATCTACCCCTATCTGCCTCAGTCGGCGTCTCAGTCGGCGTCGCAGCCTCTGTTAGCGTCTCTGTAGGCGTCTCAGTCGCTGCCGCTGTCGATTGGGAGATCTGCTGCCTTCCCTATGCCTATATCTACCCCTATCTGCCTCAGTCGGCGTCTCAGTCGGCGTCGCAGCTTCTGTCAGCGTCTCTGTAGGCGTCTCAGTAGTTGCCGCTGTCGAATGAGGGGGTCTGCTGCCATCTCTATGCCTATATCTACCCCTATCTCCCTCAGTCGGCGTCGCAGCCTCTGTCAGCGTCTCTGTAGGCGTCTTAGTCGTTGCCGCTCTCGATTGGGGGCCTGTTGCCATCTCAGTCGTTGCCGCTGTCGACTGGGGTGTCTGCTACCTTCTCTTTGCCTATATCTACCCCTATCTGCCTCAGTCGGCGTCGCAGCCTCTGTAACCGTCTCTGTAGGCGTCTCAGTCGCTGCGGATGTCGATTGAGGTGTCTTCTGCCTTCTCCATGCCTATATCCACCCCTATCTGCCTCAGTCGGCGTCTCAGTCGGCCTCGCAGCCTCTGTCAGCGCCTCTGTAAGCGTCTCAGTCGTTGCCGCTGTCGATTGGGGGGGTCTGCTACCTTCTCTATGCGTATATCTACCCCTATCTGCCTCAGTCGGCGTCGCAGCCTCTGGCAGCGTTTCTGTAGGAGTCTCAGTCGCTGCCGCTGTCGATTGGGGGGTCTGCTACCTTCTCTATGCGTATATCGTCCCCTATCTGCCTCAGTCGGCTTCGCAGCCTCTTTAAGAGTCTCTGTAGGCGTCTCAGTCGCTGCCGCCGTCGATTGGGGTGTCTGCTGCCTTCTCTATGCCAATATCTACCCTTATCTGCCTCAGTCGGCGTCTCAGTCGGCGTCGCAGCCTCTGTCAGCATCTCCGAAGGCGTCTCAGTCGCTGCCGCTGTCGATTGGGGGTCTGCTACATTCACTATGCCTATATGTACCCCTATCTAATTCAGTCGGCACCGCAGCCTCTGTCAGCGTCTCTGTAGGCGTCTCAGTAGCTGCCGCTGTCGATTGGGGGTCTGCTACCTTCTCTATGCGTATATCTACCCCTATCTGCCTCAGTCGGCGTCACAGCCTCTGTAAGCGTCTCTGTAGGCATCTCAGTCGCTGCCGCTGTAGATTGGGGGAGTCTGCTGGGTTCTCTATGCCTATATCAACCCTTATCTGCCTCAGTCGGCGTCTTAGTCGGGGTCGCTGCCTCTGTCAGCGTCTCTGAAGGAGTCTCAGTCGCTGCCGCTCTCGATTGAGGGGTCTGCTGCCTTCTCTATGCCTATATCTACCCCTACCTGCCTTAGTCGGCGTCGCAGCCTTTGTCAGCGTTTCTGTAGGCGCCTCAGTGGCTGCCGCTGTCGATTGGGGTGTCTGCTGCCTTCTCTATGCCTATATCTACTCCTATCTACCTCAGTCGGCGTCGTAGCCTCTGTCAGCGTTTCTGTAGTCGTCTTAGTCGCTGCCGCTGTCGATTAGGGGTCTGGTGCCTTCTCTATGCCTATATCTACCCCTATCTGCCTCAGTCGGCGTCTCAGTCGGCGTCGCACCCTCTGTCAGCGTCTCTGTAGGCGTCTCAGTAGTTGCCGCTGTCGAATGGGGGGGTCTGCTGCCATCTCTATGCCTATATCTACCCCTATCTCCCTCAGTCGGCGTCGCAGCCTCTGTCAGCGTCTCTGTAGGCGTCTCAGTCGTTGCCGCTCTCGATTGGGGGCCTGTTGCCATCTCAGTCGCTGCCGCTGTCGACTGGGGGGTCTGCTACCTTCTCTTTGCCTACATCTACCCCTATCGGCCTCAGTCGGCGTCGCAGCCTCTGTAACCGTCTCTGTAGGCGTCTCAGTCGCTGCCGCTGTCGATAGAGGGGTCTTCTGCCTTCTCCATGCCTATATCCACAGCTATCTGCCTCAGTCGGCGTCTCAGTCGGCCTCGCAGCCTCTGTCAGCGCCTCTGTAAGTGTCTCAGTCTTTGCCGCTGTCGATTGGTGGTCTGCTAATTTCTCTATGCCCCTATTTGCCTCAGTCGGCATCTCAGTCGGCGGAGCAGCTTCTGTCAGAATCTTTGTAGGCGTCTCAGTCGCTGCCGCTGTCGATTGGGGGTGTCTGGTGCCTTCTTTATGGCTATATCTACCCCTATCTGCATCAGTCGGCGCCTCAGTCGGCGTCGCAGCCTCTGTCAGCGTTTCTGTAGCAGTCTCAGTCGCTGCCGCTGTCGATTGGGGTGTGTGCTACCTTCTTTATGCGTATATCTACCCCTATCTGCCTCAGTCGGCGTCACAGCCTCTGTAAGCGTCTCTGTAGGCGTCTCAGTCGGTGCCGCTGTCGATTGGGGGGGTCTGCTGCCTTCTCTATGCTTATATCTACCCTTATCCGCCTCAGTCGGCGTCTCAGTCGGCATCGCATCCTCTGTCAGCGTCACTGAAGGAGTCTGAGTCGCTGCCGCTGTCGATTGAGGTGTCTGCTGCCTTCTATATGCCTATATCTACCCCTATCTGCCTCAGTCGGTGTCTCAGTCGGCGTCGCAGCCTCTGTTAGCGCCTCTGTAGGCGTCTCAGTCGCTGCCGCTGTGGACTGGGAGATCTGCTGCCTTCCCTATGCCTATATCTACCCCTATCTGCCTCAGTCGGTGTCTCAGTCGGCGTCGCAGCCTCTGTTAGCGCCTCTGTAGGCGTCTCAGTCGGTGCCGCTGTCGATTGGGAGATCTGCTGCCATCTCTATGCCTATATCTACCCCTATCTCCCTCAGTCGGCGTCGCAGCCTCTGTCAGCGTCTCTGTCGGCGTCTCAGTCGTTGCCGCTCTCGATTGGGGGCCTGTTGCCATCTCAGTCGCTGCCGCTGTCGATTGGGCGGTCTGCTACCTTCTCTATGCCTATATCTACCCCTATCTGCCTCAGTTCGCGTCGCAGCCTCTGTCAGCGTTTCTGTAGGCGTCTCAGTCGCTGCCGCTGTAGATTGGGGGGGTCTGCTGCCTTCTCTATGCCTATAGCTACCCTTATCTGCCTCAGTCGGCGTCTCAGTCGGCGTCGCAGCCTCTATTAGCGTCTCTGAAGGCGTCTCAGTCGCTGCCGCTGTCGATTGAGAGGTCTGCTGCCTTCTCTATGCCAATATCTACCATTATCTGCCTCAGTCGGCATCTCAGTCGGCATCGCAGCCTCTGTCAACGTCTCTGTATTCGTCTCAGTCGTTGCCGCTGTCGATTGGGGGGCCTGTTGCCTTCTCTATGCCTATATCCACCCCTATCTGCCTCAGTCGGCGTCGCATCCTCTGTCAGCGTTTCTGTCGGAGTCTCAGTCGCTGCCGCTGTCGATTGGGGGGTCTGCTACCTTCTCTATGCCTATATCCACCCCTATCTGCCTCAGTTGGCGTCGCAGCCTCTGTCAGCGTTTCTGTAGGCGCCTCAGTGGCTGCCGCTGTCGATTGGGGGTCTGCTACCTTCTCTATGCGTATATCTACCCCTATCTGCCTCAGTCGGCGTCACAGCCTCTGTAAGCGTCTCTGTAGGCATCTCAGTCGCTGCCGCTGTATATTGGGGGAGTCTGCTGGGTTCTCTATGCCTATATCAACCCTTATCTGCCTCAGTCGGCGTCTTAGTCGGGGTCGCTGCCTCTGTCAGCGTCTCTGAAGGAGTCTCAGTCGCTGCCGCTCTCGATTGAGGAGTCTGCTGCCTTCTCTATGCCTATATCTACCCCTACCTGCCTTAGTCGGCGTCGCAGCCTTTGTCAGCGTTTCTGTAGGCGCCTCAGTGGCTGCCGCTGTCGATTGGGGTGTCTGCTGCCTTCTCTATGCCTATATCTACTCCTATCTACCTCAGTCGGCGTCGTAGCCTCTGTCAGCGTTTCTGTAGTCGTCTTAGTCGCTGCCGCTGTCGATTAGGGGTCTGGTGCCTTCTCTATGCCTATATCTACCTCTATCTGCCGCACTCGGCGTCTCAGTCGGGGTCGCTGCCTCTGTCAGCGTCTCTGAAGGAGTCTCAGTCGCTGCCGCTCTCGATTGAGGAGTCTGCTGCCTTCTCTATGCCTATATCTACCCCTACCTGCCTTAGTCGGCGTCGCAGCCTTTGTCAGCGTTTCTGTAGGCGCCTCAGTGGCTGCCGCTGTCGATTGGGGTGTCTGCTGCCTTCTCTATGCCTATATCTACTCCTATCTACCTCAGTCGGCGTCGTAGCCTCTGTCAGCGTTTCTGTAGTCGTCTTAGTCGCTGCCGCTGTCGATTGAGGTGTCTGCTGCCTTCTATATGCCTATATCTACCCCTATCTGCCTCAGTCGGCGTCGCAGCCTCTGTAACCGTCTCTGTAGGCGTCTCAGTCGCTGCCGCTGTCGATAGAGGGGTCTTCTGCCTTCTCCATGCCTATATCCACAGCTATCTGCCGCAGTCGGCGTCTCAGTCGGCCTCGCAGCCTCTGTGAGCGCCTCTGTAAGCGTCTCAGTCTTTGCCGCTGTCGATTGGTGGTCTGCTAATTTCTCTATGCCTATGTCTACCCCTATTTGCCTCAGTCGGCATCTCAGTCGGCGGAGCAGCTTCTGTCAGAATCTTTGTAGGCGTCTCAGTCGCTGCCGCTGCCGATTGGGGGTGTCTGGTGCCTTCTTTATGGCTATATCTACCCCTATGTGCATCAGTCGGCGCCTCAGTCGGCGCCTCAGTCGGCGTCGCAGCCTCTGTCAGCGTTTCTGTAGCAGTCTCAGTCGCTGCCGCTGTCGATTGGGGTGTGTGCTACCTTCTTTATGCGTATATCTACCCCTATCTGCCTCAGTCGGCGTCGCAGCCTCTGTAAGCGTCTCTGTAGGCGTCTCAGTCGGTGCCGCTGTCGATTGGGGGGGTCTGCTGCCTTCTCTATGCTTATATCTACCCTTATCCGCCTCAGTCGGCGTCTCAGTCGGCATCGCATCCTCTGTCAGCGTCACAGAAGGAGTCTGAGTCGCTGCCGCTGTCGATTGAGGTGTCTGCTGCCTTCTATATGCCTATATCTACCCCTATCTGCCTCAGTCGGTGTCTCAGTCGGCGTCGCAGCCTCTGTTAGCGCCTCTGTAGGCGTCTCAGTCGCTGCCGCTGTGGATTCGGAGATCTGCTGCCTTCCCTATGCCTATATCTACCCCTATCTGCCTCAGTCGGTGTCTCAGTCGGCGTCGCAGCCTCTGTTAGCGCCTCTGTAGGCGGCTCAGTCGCTGCCGCTGTCGATTGGGAGATCTGCTGCCATCTCTATGCCTATATCTACCCCTATCTCCCTCAGTCGGCGTCGCAGCCTCTGTCAGCGTCTCTGTCGGCGTCTCAGTCGTTGCTGCTCTCGATTGGGGGCCTGTTGCCATCTCAGTCGCTGCCGCTGTCGATTGGGCGGTCTGCTACCTTCTCTATGCCTATATCTACCCCTATCTGCCTCAGTCGGCGTCTCAGTCGGCCTCGCAGCCTCTGTCAGCGCCTCTGTAAGCGTCTCAGTCGTTGCCGCTGTCGATTGGGGGCATGTTGTCTTCTCTTCTGCCTATATCTACCCCTATCTGCCTCAGTCGGTGTCGCAGCCTCTGTCAGCGTTTCTGTAGGCTTCTCAGTCGCTGCCGCTGTCGATTGGTGGTCAGCTGATTTCTCTATGCCTATATCTACCCCTATCTGCCTCACTCGGCGTCTCAGTCGGCGTCGCAGCCTCTGTCAGCGTTTCTGTAGGCGCCTGAGTGGCTGCCGCTGTCGATTGGGGTGTCTGCTGCCTTCTCTATGCCTATATCTACTCCTATCTACCTCAGTCGGCGTCGTAGCCTCTGTCAGCGTTTCTGTAGTCGTCTTAGTCGCTGCCGCTGTCGATTAGGGGTCTGGTGCCTTCTCTATGCCTATATCTACCCCTATCTGCCTCAGTCGGCGTCGCAGCCTCTGTAACCGTCTCTGTAGGCGTCTCAGTCGCTGCCGCTGTCAATAGAGGGGTCTTCTGCCTTCTCCATGCCTATATCCACAGCTATCTGCCTCAGTCGGCGTCTCAGTCGGCCTCGCAGCCTCTGTGAGCGCCTCTGTAAGCGTCTCAGTCTTTGCCGCTGTCGATTGGTGGTCTGCTAATTTCTCTATGCCTATGTCTACCCCTATTTGCCTCAGTCGGCATCTCAGTCGGCGGAGCAGCTACTGTCAGAATCTTTGTAGGCGTCTCAGTCGCTGCCGCTGCCGATTGGGGGTGTCTGGTGCCTTCTTTATGGCTATATCTACCCCTATCTGCATCAGTCGGCGCCTCAGTCGGCGTCGCAGCCTCTGTCAGCGTTTCTGTAGCAGTCTCAGTCGCTGCCGCTGTCGATTGGGGTGTGTGCTACCTTCTTTATGCGTATATCTACCCCTATCTGCCTCAGTCGGCGTCGCAGCCTCTGTAAGCGTCTCTGTAAGCGTCTCAGTCGGTGCCGCTGTCGATTGGGCGGTCTGCTACCTTCTCTATGCCTATATCTACCCCTATCTGCCTCAGTCGGCGTCTCAGTCGGCCTCGCAGCCTCTGTCAGCGCCTCTGTAAGCGTCTCAGTCGTTGCCGCTGTCGATTGGGGGCATGTTGTCTTCTCTTCTGCCTTTATCTACCCCTATCTGCCTCAGTCGGTGTCGCAGCCTCTGTCAGCGTTTCTGTAGGCGTCTCAGTCGCTGCCGCTGTCGATTGGTGGTCAGCTGATTTCTCTATGCCTATGTCTACCCCTATTTGCCTCAGTCGGCATCTCAGTCGGCGGCGCAGCCTCTGTCAGAATCTTTGTAGGCGTCTCAGTCGCTGCCGCTGTCGATTGGGGGTCTGCTACCTTCTCTATGCCTATATGTTGCCCTATCTGCCCCATTTGGCGTCGCAGCCTCTGTTAGCGTCTCTGAAGGAGTCTCAGTCGCTGCCGCTGCCGATTGCGTGGTCTGCTGCCTTCTCTATGCCTATATCTACCCCTAACTGCCAAAGTCGGCGTCGCATCCCCTGTCAGCGTCTCTGTAGGCGTCTCAGTCGCTGCCGCTGTCGATTGCGGGGTCTGCTGCCTTCTCTATGCCTATATGTACCCCTATCTGCCTCGGTCCGTGTCGCAGCCTCTGTCAGCATTTCTGCAGGCGTCTCAGTCGCTGCCGCTGTCGATTGGGGGGTCTGCTGCCTTCTCTATGCCTATATCTACCCCTATCTGCCAAAGTCGGCGTCGCATCCCCTGTCAGCGTCTCTGTAGGCGTCTCAGTCGCTGCCGCTCTCGATGGGGGGTCTGGTGCCTTCTCCATGCCTATATCTACCCCTATCTGCCTCAGTCGGCGTCTCAGTCGGCGTCGCAGCCTCTGTCGGCGTCTCTGTAGGCGTCTTAGTCGTTGCCGCTCTCGATTGGGGGCCTGTTGCCTTCTCAGTCGTTGCCGCTGTCGATTTGGGGGTCTGCTACCTTCTCTATGCGTATATCTACCCCTATCTGCCTCAGTCGGCGTCGCAGCCTCTGTCAGCGTTTCTGTAGGCGTCTCAGTCGCTGCCACTGTCGATTGGGGAGCCTGTTGCCTTCCCTATGCATATATCCACCCCTATCTGCCTCAGTTGGCGTCGCAGCCTCTGTCAGCGTTTCTGTAGAAGTCTCAGTCGCTGCCGCTGTCGATTGGGGGGTCTGCTACCTTCTCTATGCGTATATCTTCCCCTATCTGCCTCAGTCAGTTTCGCAGCCTCTGCAAGCGTCTCTGTAGGCGTCTCAGTCGCTGCCGCCGTCGATTGGGGTGTCTGCTGCCTTCTCTATGCCAATATCTACCCTTATCTGCCTCAGTCGGCGTCTCAGTCGGCGTCGCAGCCTCTGTCAGCATCTCTGAAGGCGTCTCAGTCGCTGCCGCTGTCGATTGGGGGTCTGCTACCTTTACTATGCCTATATGTACCCCTATCTAACTCAGTGGGCTTCGCAGCCTCTGTCAGCGTCTCTGTAGGCGTCTCAGTAGCTGCCGCTGTCGATTGGGGGTCTGCTACCTTCTCTATGCTTATATCTACCCCTATCTGCCTCAGTCGGCGTCACAGCCTCTGTAAGCGTCTCTGTAGGCATCTCAGTCGCTGTCGCTGTAGATTGGGGGAGTTTGTTGGGTTCTCTATGCCTATATCAACCCATATCTGCCTCAGTCGGCGTCTTAGTCGGGGTCGCAGCCTCTGTCAGCGTCTCTGAAGGAGTCTCAGTCGCTTCCGCTGTCGATTGAGGAGTCTGCTGCCTTCCCTATGTCTATATCTACCCCTATCTGCCTCAGTCGGCGTCTCAGTCGGCGTCGCAGCTTCTGTCAGCGTCTCTGTAGGCGTCTCAGTAGTTGCCGCTGTCGAATGGGGGGGTCTGCTGCCATCTCTAGGCCTATATCTACCCCTATCTCCCTCAGTCGGCGTCTCAGCCTCTGTCAGCGTCTCTGTAGGCTTCTCAGTCGTTGCCGCTCTCGATTGGGGGCCTGTTGCCATCTCAGTCGCTGCCGCTGTCGATTGGGGTGTGTGCTACCTTCTCTATGCGTATATCTATGCCTATCTGCCTCAGTCGGCGCCTCTGTCAGCGTCACTGAAGGAGTCTGAGTCGCTGCCGCTGTCGATTGAGGTGTCTGCTGCCTTCTATATGCCTATATCTACCCCTATCTGCCTCAGTCGGCGCCTCAGTCGGCGTCGCAGCCTCTGTTAGCGTCTCTGTAGGCGTGTCAGTCGCTGCCGCTGTCGAATGGGGGGTCTGCTGCCATCTCTATGCCTATATCTACCCCTATAACCCTCAGTCGGCGTCGCAGCCTCTGTCAGCGTCTCTGTAGGCGTCTCAGTCGTTGCCGCTCTCGATTGGGGGCCTGTTGCCATCTCAGTCGCTGCCGCTGTCGACGGGGGGGTCTGCTACCTTCTCTTTGCCTATATCTACCCCTATCTGCCTCAGTCGGCGTCGCAGCCTCTGTAACCGTCTCTGTAGGCGTCTCAGTCGCTGCGGCTGTCGATTGAGGGGTCTTCTGCCTTCTCCATGCCTATATCCACCCCTATCTGCCTCAGTCGGCGTCTCAGTCGGCCTCGCAGCCTCTGTCAGCGCCTCAGTAAGCGTCTCAGTCGTTGCCGCTGTCGATTGAGGGCATGTTGCCTTCTCTATGCCTATATCTACCCCTATCTGTCTCAGTCGGTGTCGCAGCCTCTGTCAGCGTTCCTGTAGGCGTCTCAGTCGCTGCCGCTGTCGTTTGGTGGTCTGCTGCCTTCTATATGCCTATATCTACCCCTATCTGCCTCAGTCGGCGTCGCAGCCTCTGTTAGCGTCTATGTAGGCGTCTCAGTCGCTGCCGCTGTCGATTGGGAGATCTGCTGCCTTCCCTATGCCTATATCTACCCCTATCTGCCTCAGCCGGCGTCTCAGTCGGCGTCGCAGCCTCTGTCAGCGTCTCTGTAGGCGTCTCAGTAGTTGCCGCTGTCGAATGGGGGGTCTGCTTCCATCTCTATGCCTATATCTACCCCTATCTCCCTCAGTCGGCATCGCAGCCTCTGTCAGCGTCTCTGTAGGCGTCTCAGTCGTTGCCGCTCTCGATTGGGGGCCTGTTGCCATCTCAGTCGCTGCCGCTGTCGACTGGGGGTCTGCTACCTTCTCTTTGCCTATATCTACCCCTATCTGCCTCAGTCCGCGTCGCAGCCTCTGTAACCGTCTCTATAGGCGTCTCAGTCGCTGCCGCTGTCGATTGAGGGGTCTTCGGCCTTCTCCATGCCTATATCCACAGCTATCTGCCTCATTCGGCGTCTCAGTCGGCCTCGCAGCCTCTGTCAGCGCCTTTGTAAGCGTCTCAGTCGTTGCCGCTGTCGATTGGGGGCATGTTGCCTTCTCTATGCCTATATCTACTCCTATCTGCCTCAGTCCGCGTCGCAGCCTCTGTAACCGTCTCTATAGGCGTCTCAGTCGCTGCCGCTGTCGATTGAGGGGTCTTCTGCCTTCTCCATGCCTATATCCACAGCTATCTGCCTCATTCGGCGTCTCAGTCGGCCTCGCAGCCTCTGTCAGCGCCTTTGTAAGCGTCTCAGTCGTTGCCGCTGTCGATTGGGGGCATGTTGCCTTCTCTATGCCTATATCTACCCCTATTTGCCTCACTCGGCGTCTCAGTCGGCGTCGCAGCCTCTGTCAGAGATTCTGTAGCAGTCTCAGTCGCTGCGGCTATCGATTGGGGAGCCTGTTGCCTTCCCTATGCCTATATCCACCCCTATCTGCCTCAGTTGTCGTCGCAGCCTCTGTCAGCGTTTCTGTAGGAGTTTCAGTCGCTGCCGCTGTCGATTGGGGGGTCTGCTACCTTCTCTATGCGTATATCGTCCCCTATCTGCCTCAGTCGGCTTCGCAGCCTCTGTAAGCGTCTCTGTAGGCGTTTCAGTCGCTGCCGCCGTCGATTGGGGTGTCTGCTGCCTTCTCTATGCCAATATCTACCCTTATCTGCCTCAGTCGGCGTCTCAGTCGGCGTCGCAGCCTCTGTCAGCAGCTCTGAAGGCGTCTCAGTCGCTGCCGCTGTCGATTGGGGGTCTGCTACCTTCACTATGCCTATATGTACCCCTATCTAATTCAGTCGGCATCGCAGCCTCTGTCAGCGTCTCTGTAGGCGTCTCAGTAGCTGCCGCTGTCGATTGGGGGTCTGCTACCTTCTCTATGCGTATATCTACCCCTATCTGCCTCAGTCGGCGTCACAGCCTCTGTAAGCGTCTCTGTAGGCATCTCAGTCGCTGCCGCTGTAGATTGGGGGAGTCTGCTGGGTTCTCTATGCCTATATCAACCCTTATCTGCCTCAGTCGGCGTCTTAGTCGGGGTCGCAGCCTCTGTCAGCGTCTCTGAAGGAGTCTCAGTCGCTGCCGCTCTCGATTGAGGAGTCTGCTGCCTTCTCTATGCCTATATCTACCCCTATCTGCCTCAGTCGGCGTCGCAGCCTTTGTCAGCGTTTCTGTAGGCGCCTCAGTGGCTGCCGTTGTCGATTGGGGTGTCTGCTGCCTTCTCTATGCCTATATCTACTCCTATCTACCTCAGTCGGCGTCGTAGCCTCTGTCAGCGTTTCTGTAGTCGTCTTAGTCGCTGCCGCTGTCGATTAGGGGTCTGGTGCCTTCTCTATGCCTATATCTACCCCTATCTGCCTCACTCGGCGTCTCAGTCGGCGTTGCAGCCTCTGTCAGCGTTTCTGTAGGAGTCTCAATCGCTGCCGCTGTCGATTGGGGTGTGTGCTACCTTCTCTATGCGTATATCTACCCCTATCTGCCTCAGTCGGCGTCGCAGCCTCTGTAAGCGTCGCTGTAGGCGTCTCAGTCGGTGCCGCTGTAGATTGGGGGGGGGTCTGCTGCCTTCTCTATGCTTATATCTACCCTTATCCGCCTAAGTCGGCGTCTCAGTCGGCATCGCATCCTCTGTCAGCGTTACTGAAGGAGTCTGAGTCGCTGCCGCTGTCGATTGAGGTGTCTGCTGCCTTCTATATGCCTATATCTACCCCTATCTGCCTCAGTCGGCGTCTCAGTCGGCGTCGCAGCCTCTGTCAGCGTCTCTGTAGGCGTCTCAGTAGTTGCCGCTGTCGAATGGGGGGTCTGCTGCCATCTCTATGCCTATATCTACCGCTATCTCCCTCAGTCGGCGTCGCAGCCTCTGTCAGCGTCTCTGTAGGCGTCTCAGTCGTTGCCGCTCTCGATTGGGGGCCTGTTGCCTTTTCTATGCCTATATGTACCCCTATCTGCCTCGGTCCGTGTCGCAGCCTCTGTCAGCGTTTCTGCAGGCGTCTCAGTCGCTGCCGCTGTCGATTGGGGGTCTGGTGCCTTCTCTATGCCTATATCTACCCCTATCTGCCTCACTCGGCGTCTCAGTCGGCGTCGCCGCCTCTGACAGCCTCTTGAAGGCGTCTCAGTTGCTGCCGCTGTCGATTTGGGGGTCTGCTGCCTTCTCTATGCCTATATCTACCCCTATCTGCCTCAGTCGGTATCTCAGTCGGCGTCTCAGTCGGCGTCGCAGCGTCTGTCAGCGTCTCTGTACGCGTCTCAGTCGCTCCCGCTGTAGATTGGGGGGTCTGCTGCCTTCTATATGCCTATATCTACCCCTATCTGCCTCAGTCGGCGTCTCAGTCGGCGTCGCAGCCTCTGTTAGCGTCTATGTAGGCGTCTCAGTCGCTGCCGCTGTCGATTGGGACATCTGCTGCCTTCCCTATGCCTATATCTACCCCTATCTGCCTCAGCCGGCGTCTCAGTCGGCGTCGTAGCCTCTGTCAGCGTCTCTGTAGGCGTCTCAGTAGTTGCCGCTGTCGAATGGGGGGTCTGCTTCCATCTCTATGCCTATATCTACCCCTATCTCCCTCAGTCGGCATCGCAGCCTCTGTCAGCGTCTCTGTAGGCGTCTCAGTCGTTGCCGCTCTCGATTGGGGGCCTGTTGCCATCTCAGTCGCTGCCGCTGTCGACTGGGGGGTCTGCTACCTTCTCTTTGCCTATATCTACCCCTATCTGCCTCAGTCCGCGTCGCAGCCTCTGTAACCGTCTCTATAGGCGTCTCAGTCGCTGCCGCTGTCGATTGAGGGGTCTTCTGCCTTCTCCATGCCTATATCCACAGCTATCTGCCTCAGTCGGCGTCTCAGTCGGCCTCGCAGCCTCTGTCAGCGCCTTTGTAAGCGTCTCAGTCGTTGCCGCTGTCGATTGGGGGCATGTTGCCTTCTCTATGCCTATATCTACTCCTATCTGCCTCAGTCGGTGTCGCAGCCTCTGTCAGCGTTTCTGTAGGCGTCTCAGTCGCTGCCGCTGTCGATTGGTGGTCTGCTGATTTCTCTATGTCTACCCCTATTTGCCTCAGGCGGCATCTCAGTCGGCGGCGCAGCCTCTGTCAGAATCTTTGTAGGCGTCTCAATCGCTGCCGCTGTCGATTGGGGGTGTCTGGTGCCTTCTTTATGCCTACCCCTATCTGCATCAGTCGGCGTCTCAGTCGGCGTCGCAGCCTCTGTCGGTGTCTCTGTAGACGTCTTAGTCGTTGCCGCTCTCGATTTGGGGCCTGTTGCCTTCTCAGTCGCTGTCGATTGGGGGTCTGCTACCTTCTCTATGCGTATATCTACCCCTATCTGCCTCAGTCGGCGTCGCAGCCTCTGTCAGCGATTCTGTAGGCGTCTCAGTCGTTGCTGCTGTCGATTTGGGGGTCTGCTGCCTTCTCTATGCCTATATCTGCCCCTATCTGCCTCAGTCGGCGGCGCAGCCTCTGTCAGAATCTTTGTAGGCGTCTCAGTCACTGCCGCTGTAGATTGGGGGGTCTGCTGCCTTCTCTAAGCCTATAGCTACCCTTATCTGCCTCAGTCGGCGTCTCAGTTGGCGTCGCAGCCTCTGTTACCGTTTCTGTAGGAGTCTCAGTCGCTGCCGCTGTCGATTGGGGGGTCTGCTACCTTCTCTAGGCCTATATGTAGCCCTATCTGCCTCATTTTTCGTCGCAGTCTCTGTTTGCGTCTCTGAAAGAGTCTCAGTCGCTGCCGCTGCCGATTGTGTGGTCTGCTGCCTTCTCTATGCCTATATCTACCCCTATTTGCCTCACTCGGCGTCTCAGTCGGCGTCGCAGCCTCTGTCAGAGATTCTGTAGCAGTCTCAGTCGCTGCCGCTGTCGATTGGGGAGCCTGTTGCCTTCCCTATGCCTATATCCACCCCTATCTGCCTCAGTTGTCGTCGCAGCCTCTGTCAGCGTTTCTGTAGGAGTCTCAGTCGCTGCCGCTGTCGATTGGGGGGTCTGCTACCTTCTCTATGCGTATATCGTCCCCTATCTGCCTCAGTCGGCTTCGCAGCCTCTGTAAGCGTCTCTGTAGGCGTTTCAGTCGCTGCCGCCGTCGATTGGGGTGTCTGCTGCCTTCTCTATGCCAATATCTACCCTTATCTGCCTCAGTCGGCGTCTCAGTCGGCGTCGCAGCCTCTGTCAGCATCTCTGAAGGCGTCTCAGTCGCTGCCGCTGTCGATTGGGGGTCTGCTACCTTCACTATGCCTATATGTACCCCTATCTAATTCAGTCGGCATCGCAGCCTCTGTCAGCGTCTCTGTAGGCGTCTCAGTAGCTGCCGCTGTCGATTGGGGGTCTGCTACCTTCTCTATGCGTATATCTACCCCTATCTGCCTCAGTCGGCGTCACAGCCTCTGTAAGCGTCTCTGTAGGCATCTCAGTCGCTGCCGCTGTAGATTGGGGGAGTCTGCTGGGTTCTCTATGCCTATATCAACCCTTGTCTGCCTCAGTCGGCGTCTTAGTCGGGGTCGCAGCCTCTGTCAGCGTCTCTGAAGGAGTCTCAGTCGCTGCCGCTCTCGATTGAGGAGTCTGCTGCCTTCTCTATGCCTATATCTACCCCTATCTGCCTCAGTCGGCGTCGCAGCTTTTGTCAGCGTTTCTGTAGGCGCCTCAGTGGCTGCCGCTGTCGATTGGGGTGTCTGCTGCCTTCTCTATGCCTATATCTACTCCTATCTACCTCAGTCGGCGTCGTAGCCTCTGTCAGCGTTTCTGTAGTCGTCTTAGTCGCTGCCGCTGTCGATTAGGGGTCTGGTGCCTTCTCTATGCCTATATCTACCCCTATCTGCCTCACTCGGCGCCTCAGTCGGCGTTGCAGCCTCTGTCAGCGTTTCTGTAGGAGTCTCAGTCGCTGCCACTGTCGATTGGGGTGTGTGCTACCTTCTCTATGCGTATATCTACCCCTATCTGCCTCAGTCGGCGTCGCAGCCTCTGTAAGCGTCGCTGTAGGCGTCTCAGTCAGTGCCGCTGTAGATTGGGGGGGTCTGCTGCCTTCTCTATGCTTATATCTACCCTTATCCGCCTAAGTCGGCGTCTCAGTCGGCGTCTCAGTCGGCATCGCATCCTCTGTCAGAGTTACTGAAGGAGTCTGAGTCGCTGCCGCTGTCGATTGAGGTGTCTGCTGCCTTCTATATGCCTATATCTACCCCTATCTGCCTCAGTCGGCGTCTCAGTCGGCGTCGCAGCCTCTCTTAGCGTCTCTGTAGGCGTCTCAGTCGCTGCCGCTGTCGATTGGGAGATCTGCTGCCTTCCCTATGCCTATATCTACCCCTATCTGCCTCAGTTGGCGTCTCAGTCGGCGTCGCAGCCTCTGTCAGCGTCTCTGTAGGCGTCTCAGTAGTTGCCGCTGTCGAATGGGGGGTCTGCTGCCATCTCTATGCCTATATCTACCGCTATCTCCCTCAGTCGGCGTCGCAGCCTCTGTCAGCGTCTCTGTAGGCGTCTCAGTCGTTGCCGCTTTCGATTGGGGGCCTGTTGCCTTCTCTATGCCTATATGTACCCCTATCTGGCTCGGTCCGTGTCGCAGCCTCTGTCAGCGTTTCTGCAGGCGTCTCAGTCGCTGCCGCTGTCGATTGGGGGGTCTGCTGCCTTCTCTATGCCTATATCTACCCCTATCTGCCAAAGTCGGCGTCGCATCCCCTGTCAGCGTCTCTGTAAGCGTCTCAGTCGCTGCCGCTCTCGATTGGGGGTCTGGTGCCTTCTCTATGCCTATATCTACCCCTATCTGCCTCACTCGGCGTCTCAGTCGGCGTCGCAGCCTCTGTCAGCGTTTCTGTAGGAGTCTCAGTCGCTGCCGCGGTCGATTGGGGAGTCTGCTACCTTCTCTATGCCTATGTGTACCCCTATCTGCCTCAGTCCGTGTCGCCGCCTCTGTCAGCCTCTTGAAGGCGTCTCAGTTGCTGCCGCTGTCGATTTGGGGGTCTGCTGGCTTCTCTATGAATATATCTACTCTTATCTTTATCTGCCTCAGTCGGCGGCTCAGTCGTCGTAGCAGCCTCTGTCAGCGTCTCTGTAGGCGTCTCAGTCGTTGCCGCTCTCGATTGGGGGCCTGTTGCCTTCTCGGTCGCTGTCGCTGTCGATTGGGGGGTCTGCTACTTTCTGTATGCCTATATCTACCCCTACCTGCCTCAGTCGGCGTCGCAGCCTCTGTAACCGTCTCTGTAGGCGTCTCAGTCGCTGCCGCTGTCGATAGGTGGTCTGCTGCTTTCTCTATGCCTATATCTACCCCTATCTGCCTCAGTCGGCATCTCAGTCGGCGGCGCAGCCTCTGTCAGAATCTTTGTAGGCGTTTCAGTCGCTGCCGCTGTCGATTGGGGGTGTCTGGTGCCTTCTTTATGCCTATATCTACCACTATCTGCATCAGTCGGCGTCTCAGTCGGCGTCGCAGCCTCTGTCGGCGTCTCTGTACGCGTCTTAGTCGTTGCCGCTATCGATTGGGGGCCTGTTGCCTTCTCAGTCGCTGCCGCTGTCGATTGGGGGGTCTGCTACCTTCTCTTTGCCTATATCTACCCCTATCGGCCTCAGTCGGCGTCGCAGCCTCTGTAACCGTCTCTGTAGGCGTCTCAGTCGCTGCCGCTGTCGACAGAGGGGTCTTCTGCCTTCTCCATGCCTATATCCACAGCTATCTGCCTCAGTCGGCGTCTCAGTCGGCCTCGCAGCCTCTGTCAGCGCCTCAGTAAGCGTATCAGTCGTTGCCGCTGTCGATTGGGGGCATGTTGCCTTCTCTATGCCTATATCTACCCCTATCTGCCTCAGTCGGTGTCGCAGCCTCTGTCAGCGTTTCTGTAGGCGTCTCAGTCGCTGTCGCTGTCGATTGGTGGTCTGTTAATTTCTCTATGCCTATGTCTACCCCTATTTGCCTCACTCGGCATCTCAGTCGGCGGAGCAGCTTCTGTCAGAATCTTTATAGGCGTCTCAGTCGCTGCCGCTGTCGATTGGGGGTGTCTGGTGCCTTCTTTATGCCTATATCTACCCCTATCTGCATCAGTCGGCGTCTCAGTCGGCATCGCAGCCTCTGTCGGCGTCTCTGTAGGCATCTTAGTCGTTGCCGCTATCGATTGGGGGCCTGTTGCCTTCTCAGTCGCTGCCGGTGTCGATTGGGGGGTCTGCTACCTTCTCTTTGCCTATATCTACCCCTATCGGCCTCAGTCGGCGTCGCAGCCTCTGTAACCGTCTCTGTAGGCGTCTCAGTCGCTGCCGCTGTCGACAGAGGGGTCTTCTGCCTTCTCCATGCCTATATCCACAGCTATCTGCCTCAGTCGGCGTCTCAGTCGGTCTCGCAGCCTCTGTCAGCGCCTCAGTAAGCGTATCAGTCGTTGCCGCTGTCGATTGGGGGCATGTTGCCTTCTCTATGCCTATATCTACCCCTATCTGCCTCAATCGGTGTCGCAGCCTCTGTCAGCGTTTCTGTATTCGTCTCAGTCGTTGCCGCTGTCGATTTGGGGGGTCTGCTGCCTTCTCTATGCCTATATCTGCCCCTATCTGCCTCAGTCGGCGTCTCAGTCGGCGTCGCAGCCTCGGTCAGCATCTCTGTAGGCGTCTCAGTCGTAACCGCTGTCGATTGGGGGCCTGTTGCCTTCTCTATTCCTATATCCACCCCTATCTGCCTCAGTCGGCGGCGCAGCCTCTGTCAGAATCTTTGTAGGCGTCTCAGTCACTGCCGCTGTAGATTGGGGGGTCTGCTGCCTTCTCTAAGCCTATAGCTACCCTTATCTGCCTCAGTCGGAGTCTCAGTCGGCGTCGCAGCCTCTGTTACCGTTTCTGTAGGAGTCTCAGTCGCTGCCGCTGTCGATTGGGGGGTCTGCTACCTTCTCTATGCCTATATGTAGCCCTATCTGCCTCATTTGGCGTCGCAGCCTCTGTTAGCGTCTCTGAAGGAGTCTCAGTCGCTGCCGCTGCCGATTGGGTGGTCTGCTGCCTTCTCTATGCCTATATCTACCCCTATTTGCCTCACTCGGCGTCTCAGTCGGCGTCGCAGCCTCTGTCAGAGATTCTGTAGCAGTCTCAGTCGCTGCCGCTGTCGATTGGGGAGCCTGTTGCCTTCCCTATGCCTATATCCACCCCTATCTGCCTCAGTTGTCGTCGCAGCCTCTGTCAGCGTTTCTGTAGGAGTCTCAGTCGCTGCCGCTGTCGATTGGGGGGTCTGCTACCTTCTCTATGCGTATATCGTCCCCTATCTGCCTCAGTCGGCTTCGAAGCCTCTGTAAGCGTCTCTGTAGGCGTCTCAGTCGCTGCCGCCGTCGATTGGGGTGTCTGCTGCCTTCTCTATGCCAATATCTACCCTTATCTGCCTCAGTCGGCGTCTCAGTCGGCGTCGCAGCCTCTGTCAGCATCTCTGAAGGCGTCTCAGTCGCTGCCGCTGTCGATTGGGGGTCTGCTACCTTCACTATGCCTATATGTACCCCTATCTAATTCAGTCGGCATCGCAGCCTCTGTCAGCGTCTCTGTAGGCGTCTCAGTAGCTGCCGCTGTCGATTGGGGGTCTGCTACCTTCTCTATGCGTATATCAACCCCTATCTGCCTCAGTCGGCGTCACAGCCTCTGTAAGCGTCTCTGTAGGCATCTCAGTCGCTGCCGTTGTAGATTGGGGGAGTCTACTGGGTTCTCTATGCCTATATCAACCCTTATCTGCCTCAGTCGGCGTCTTAGTCGGGGTCGCAGCCTCTGTCAGCGTCTCTGAAGGAGTCTCAGTCGCTGCCGCTCTCGATTGAGGAGTCTGCTGCCTTCTCTATGCCTATATCTACCCCTACCTGCCTCAGTCGGCGTCGCAGCCTTTGTCAGCGTTTCTGTAGGCGCCTCAGTGGCTGCCGCTGTCGATTGGGGTGTCTGCTGCCTTCTCTATGCTTATATCTACTCCTATCTACCTCAGTCGGCGTCGTAGCCTCTGTCAGCGTTTCTGTAGTCGTCTTAGTCGCTGCCGCTGTCGATTAGGGGTCTGGTGCCTTCTCTATGCCTATATCTACCCCTATCTGCCTCACTCGGCGTCTCAGTCGGCGTTGCAGCCTCTGTCAGCGTTTCTGTAGGAGTCTCAGTCGCTGCCGCTGTCGATTGGGGTGTGTGCTACCTTCTCTATGCGTATACCTACCCCTATCTGCCTCAGTCGGCGTCGCAGCCTCTGTAAGCGTCTCTGTAGGCGTCTCAGTCGGTGCCGCTGTAGATTGGGGGGGTCTGCTGCCTTCTCTATGCTTATATCTACCCTTATCCGCCTAAGTCGGCGTCTCAGTCGGCATCGCATCCTCTGTCGGCGTTACTGAAGGAGTCTGAATCGCTGCCGCTGTCGATTGAGGTGTCTGCTGCCTTCTATATGCCTATATCTACCCCTATCTGTCTCAGTCGGCGTCTCAGTCGGCGTCGCAGCCTCTGTTAGCGTCTCTGTAGGAGTCTCAGTCGCTGCCGCTGTCGATTGGGAGATCTGCTGCCTTCCCTATGCCTATATCTACCCCTATCTGCCTCAGTCGGCGTCTCAGTCGGCGTCGCAGCCTCTGTCAGCGTCTCTGTAGGCGTCTCAGTAGTTGCCGCTGTCGAATGGGGGGTCTGCTGCCATCTCTATGCCTATATCTACCGCTATCTCCCTCAGTCGGCGTCGCAGCCTCTGTCAGCGTCTCTGTAGGCGTCTCAGTCGTTGCCGCTCTCGATTGGGGGCCTGTTGCCATCTCAGTCGCTGCCGCTGTCGACTGGGGGGTCTGCTACCTTCTCTATGCCTATATCTACCCCTATCTGCCTCAGTTGGCGTCTCAGTCGGCCTCGCAGCCTCTGTCAGCGCCTCTGTAAGCGTCTCAGTCGTTGCCGCTGTCGATTGGGGGCATGTTGCCTTCTCTTCTGCCTATATCTACCCCTATCTGCCTCAGAAGGTGTCGCAGCCTCTGTCAGCGTTTCTGTAGGCGTCTCAGTCGCTGCCGCTGTCGATTGGTGGTCAGCTGATTTCTCTATGCCTATTTCTACCCCTATTTGCCTCAGTCGGCATCTCAGTCGGCGGCGCAGCCTCTGTCAGAATCTTTGTAGGCGTCTCAGTCGCTGCCGCTGTCGATTGGGGGTATCTGGTGCCTTCATTATGCCTATATCTACCCCTATCTGCATCAGTCGGCGTCTCAGTCGGCGTCGCAGCCTCTATTAGCGTCTCTGAAGGCGTCTCAGTCGCTGCCGCTGTCGATTGAGAGGTCTGCTGCCTTCTCTATGCCAATATCTACCCTTATCTGCCTCAGTCGGCATCTCAGTCGGCGTCGCAACCTCTTTCAACGTCTCTGTATTCGTCTCAGTCGTTGCCGCTGTCGATTGGGGGGCCTGTTGCCTTCTCTATGCCTATATCCACCCCTATCTGCCTCAGTCGGCGTCGCAGCCTCTGTCAGCGTTTCTGTAGGAGTCTCAGTGGCTGCCGCTGTCGATTGGGGGGTCTGCTACCTTCTCTATGCCTATATGTAGCCCTATCTGCCCCATTTGGCGTCGCAGCCTCTGTTAGCGTCTCTGAAGGAGTCTCAGTCGCTGCCGCTGCCGATTGCGTGGTCTGCTGCCTTCTCTACGCCTATATCTACCCCTAACTGCCAAAGTCGGCGTCGCATCCCCTGTCAGCGTCTCTGTAGGCGTCTCAGTGGCTGCCGCTGTCGATTTGGGGGTCTGCTGCCTTCTCTATGCCTATATGTACCCCTATCTGCCTCGGTCCGTGTCGCAGCCTCTGTCAGCGTTTCTGCAGGCGTCTCAGTCGCTGCCGCTGTCGATTGGGGGGTCTGCTGCCTTCTCTATGCCTATATCTACCCCTATCTGCCAAAGTCGGCGTCGCATCCCCTGTCAGCGTCTCTGTAGGCGTCTCAGTCGCTGCCGCTCTCGATTTGGGGTCTGGTGCCTTCTCTATGCCTATATCTACCCCTATCTGCCTCAGTCGGTATCTCAGTCGGCGTCTCAGTCGGCGTCGCAGCGTCTGTCAGAGTCTCTGTAGGCGTCTCAGTCGCTCCCGCTGTAGATTGGGGGGTCTGCTGCATTCTCTATGAATATATCTACACTTATCTGCCTCAGTCGGCGGCTCAGTCGTCGTAGCAGCCTCTGTTAGCGTGTCTGTAGGCGTCTCAGTCGCTGCTGCTCTCGATTGGGAGATCTGCTGCCTTCCCTATGCCTATATCTACCCCTAGCTGCCTTAGTCGGCGTCTCAGTCGGCGTCGCAGCCTCTGTCAGCGTCTCTATAGGCGTCTCAGTAGCTGCCGCTGTCGAATGGGGGGGTCTGCTGCCATCTCTATGCCTATATCTACCCCCATCTGCCTCAGTCGGCGTCGCAGCCTCTGTCAGCGTCTCTGTAGGCGTCTCAGTCGTTGCCGCTCTCGATTGGGGGTCTGTTGCCTTCTCAGTCGCTGTCGCTGTCGATAGGTGGTCTGCTGCTTTCTCTATGCCTATATCTACCCCTATCTGCCTTAGTCGGCATCTCAGTCGGCGGCGCAGCCTCTGTCAGAATCTTTGTAGGCGTCTCAGTCGCTGCCGCTGTCGATTGGGGGTGTCTGGTGCCTTCTTTATGCCTATATCTACCCCTATCTGCATCAGTCGGCGTCTCAGTCGGCGTCGCAGCCTCTGTCGGCGTCTCTGTAGGTGTCTTAGTCGTTGCCGCTTTCGATTGGGGGCCTGTTGACTTCTCAGTCGCTGCCGCTGTCGATTGGGGGGTCTGCTACCTTCTCTTTGCCTATATCTACCCCTATCGGCCTCAGTCGGCGTCGCAGCCTCTGTAACCGTCTCTGTAGGCGTCTCAGTCGCTGCCGCTGTCGACAGAGTGGTCTTCTGCCTTCTCCATGCCTATATCCACAGCTATCTGCCTCAGTCGGCGTCTCAGTCGGCCTCGCAGCCTCTGTCAGCGCCTCAGTAAGCGTATCAGTCGTTGCCGCTGTCGATTGGGGGCATGTTGCCTTCTCTATGCCTATATCTACCCCTATCTGCCTCAGTCGGTGTCGCAGCCTCTGTCAGCGTTTCTGTAGGCGTCTCAGTCGCTGCCGCTGTCGATTGGTGGTCTGCTAATTTCTCTATGCCTATGTCTACCCCTATTTGCCTCAGTCGGCATCTCAGTCGGCGGAGCAGCTTCTGTCAGAATCTTTGTAGGCGTCTCAGTCGCTGCCGCTGTCGATTGGGGGTGTCTGGTGCCTTCTTTATGCCTATATCTACCCCTATCTGCATCAGTCGGCGCCTCAGTCGGCGTCGCAGCCTCTGTCAGCGTTTCTGTAGCAGTCTCAGTCGCTGCCGCTGTCGATTGGGGTGTGTGCTACCTTCTCTATGCGTATATCTACCCCTATCTGCCTCAGTCGGCGTCGCAGCCTCTGTAAGCGTCTCTGTAGGCGTTTCAGTCGGTGCCGCTGTCGATTGGCGGGTCTGCTGCCTTCTCTATGCTTATTTCTACCCTTATCCGCCTCAGTCGGCGTCTCAGTCGGCATCGAATCCTCTGTCAGCGTCACTGAAGGAGTCTGAGTCGCTGCCGCTGTCGATTGAGGTGTCTGCTGCCTTCTATATGCCAATATCTACCCCTATCTGCCTCAGTCGGCGTCTCAGTCGGCGTCGCAGCCTCTGTTAGCGCCTCTGTAGGCGTCTCAGTCGCTGCCGCTGTCGATTGGGAGATCTGCTGCCTTCCCTATGCCTAGATCTACCCCTATCTGCCACAGTCGGCGTCTCAGTCGGCGTCGCAGCCTCTGTCAGCGTCTCTGTAGGCGTCTCAGTAGTTGCCGCTGTCGAATGGGGGGGTCTGCTGCCATCTCTATGCCTATATCTACCCCTATCTCCCTCAGTCGGCGTCGCAGCCTCTATCAGCGTCTCTGTAGGCGTCTCAGTCGTTGCCGCTCTCGATTGGGGGCCTGTTGCCATCTCAGTCGCTGCCGCTGTCGACTGGGCGGTCTGCTACCTTCTCTATGCCTATATCTACCCCTATCTGCCTCAGTCGGCGTCTCAGTCGGCCTCGCAGCCTCTGTCAGCGCCTCTGTAGGCGTCTCAGTCGTTGCCGCTCTCGATTGGGGGTCTGTTGCCTTCTCAGTCGCTGTCGCTGTCGATAGGTGGTCTGCTGCTTTCTCAATGCCTATATCTACCCCTATCTGCCTCAGTCGGCGTCTCAGTCGGCCTCGCAGCCTCTATCAGCGTCTCTGTAGGCGTCTTAGTCGTTGCCGCTCTCGATTTGGGGCCTGTTGCCATCTCAGTCGCTGCCGCTGTCGACTGGGCGGTCTGCTACAGTCTCTATGCCTATATCTACCCCTATCTGCCTCAGTCGGCGTCTCAGTCGGCCTCGCAGCCTCTGTCAGCGCCTCTGTAAGCGTCTCAGTCGTTGCCGCTGTCGATTGGGGGCATGTTGCCTTCTCTTCTGCCTATATCTACCCCTATCTGCCTCAGTCGGTGTCGCAGCCTCTGTCAGCGTTTCTGTAGGCGTCTCTGTCGCTGCCGCTGTCGATTGGTGGTCAACTGATTTCTCTATGCCTATGTCTACCCCTATTTGCCTCAGTCGGCATCTCAGTCGGCGGCGCAGCGTCTGTCAGAATCTTTGTAGGCGTCTCAGTGGCTGCCGCTGTCGATTGGGGGTATCTGGTGCCTTCTTTATGCCTATATCTACCCCTATCTGCATCAGTCGGCGTCTCAGTCGGCGTCGCAGCCTCTGTCGGCGTCTCTGTAGGCGTCTTAGTCGTTGCCGCTCTCGATTTGGGGCCTGTTGCCATCTCAGTCGCTGCCTATATCTACCCCTATCTGCCTTAGTCCGCGTCGCAGCCTCTGTCAGCGTTTCTGTAGGCGTCTCAGTCGCTGCCGCTGTAGATTGGGGGGGTCTGCTGCCTTCTCTATGAATATAGCTACCCTTATCTGCCTCAGTCGGCGTCTCAGTCGGCGTCGCAGCCTCTATTAGCGTCTCTGAAGGCGTCTCAGTCGCTGCCGCTGTCGATTGAGAGGTCTGCTGCCTTCTCTATGCCTATATCTACCCTTATCTGCCTCAGTCGGCATCTCAGTCGGCGTCGCAGCCTCTGTCAACGTCTCTGTATTCGTCTCAGTCGTTGCCGCTGTCGATTGGGGGGCCAGTTGCCTTCTCTATGCCTATATCCACCCCTATCTGCCTCAGTCGGCGTCGCAGCCTCTGTCAGCGTTTCTGTAGGAGTCTCAGTCGCTGCCGCTGTCGATTGGGGGTCTGCTACCTTCTCTATGCCTATATGTAGCCCTATCTGCCCCCTTTGGCGTCGCAGCCTCTGTTAGCGTATCTGAAGGAGTCTCAGTCGCTGCCGCTGCCGATTGCGTGGTCTGCTGCCTTCTCTATGCCTATATCTACCCCTAACTGCCAAAGTCGGCGTCGCATCCCCTGTCAGCGTCTCTGTAGGCGTCTCAGTCGCTGCCGCTGTCGATTGGGTGGTCTGCTGCCTTCTCTATGCCTATATGTACTTCTATCTGCCTCAGTCCGTGTCGCAGCCTCTGTCAGCGTTTCTGCAGGCGCCTCAGTCGCTGCCGCTGTCGATTGGGGGGTCTGCTGCCTTCTCTATGCCTATATCTACCCCTATCTGCCAAAGTCGGCGTCGCATCCCCAGTCAGCGTCTCTGTAGGCGTCTCAGTCGCTGCCGCTCTTAATTGGGGGTCTGGTGCCTTCTCTATGTCTATATCTGCCCCTATCTGCCTCACTCGGCTTCTCAGTCGGTGTCGTAGCCTCTGTCAGCGTTTCTGTAGGAGTCTCAGTCGCTGCCGCTGTCGATTGGGGGGTCTGCTACCTTCTCTATGCCTATATGTACCCCTATCTGCCTCAGTCCGTGTCGCCGCCTCTGTCAGCGTCTTGAAGGCGTCTCAGTTGCTGCCGCTGTCGATTTGGGGGTCTGCTGCCTTCTCTATGTCTATATCTACCCCTATCTGCCTCAGTCGGCATCTCAGTCGGCGTCTCAGTCGGCGTCGCAGCGTCTGTCAGCGTCTCTGTAGGCGTCTCAGTCGCTCCCGCTGTAGATTGGGAGGTGTGCTGCATTCTCTATGAATATATCTACCCTTATCTGCCTCAGTCGGCGGCTCAGTCGTCGTAGCAGCCTCTGTCAGCGTCTCTGAACGAGTCTCAGTCGCTGTCGCTGTCGATTGAGGGGTCTGCTGCCTTCTCTATGCCTATATCTACCCCAATCTGCCTCAGTCGGCGTCGCAGCCTCTGTCAGCGTTTCTGTAGTCGTCTCAATCGCTGCCGCTCTCGATTGGGGGTCTGGTGCCTTCTCTATGCCTATATCTGCCCCTATCTGCCTCACTCGGCGTCTCAGTCGGCGTCGCAGCCTCTGTCAGCGTTTCTGTAGGGATCTCAGTCGCTGCCGCTGTCGATTAGGGTGTGTGCCACCTTCTCTATGCGTATATCTACCCCTATCTGCCTCTGTCGGCGTCGCAGCCTCTGTAAGCGTCTCTGTAGGCGTCTCAGTCGGTGCCGCTGTAGATTGGGGGGTCTGCTGCCTTCTCTATGCTTATATCTACCCTTATCCGCCTCAGTCGGCGTCGCATCCTCTGTCAGCGTCACTGAAGGAGTCTGACTCGCTGCCGCTGTCGATTGAGGTGTCTGCTGCCTTCTATATGCCTATATCTACCCCTATCTGCCTCAGTCGGCGTCTCAGTCGGCGTCGCAGCCTCTGTTAGCGTGTCTGTAGGCGTCTCAGTCGCTGCCGCTCTCGATTGGGAGATCTGCTGCCTTCCCTATGCCTATATCTACCCCTAGCTGCCTCAGTCGGCGGCTCAGTCGTCGTAGCAGCCTCTGTCAGCGTCTCTGAAGGAGTCTCAGTCGCTGTCGCTGTCGATTGAGGGGTCTGCTGCCTTCTCTATGCCTATATCTACCCCAATCTGGCTCAGTCGGCGCCGCAGCCTCTGTCAGCGTCTCTGTAGGCGTCTCAGTCGTTGCCGCTCTTGATTGGGGGCCTGTTGCCTTCTCAGTGGCTGTCGCTGTCGATTTGGGGGTCTGCTACCTTCTCTATGCCTATATCTACCCCTATCTGCCTCAGTCGGCGTCGCAGCCTCTGTCAGCGTCTCTGTAAGCGTCTCAGTCGTTGCCGCTGTCGATTGGGTGCATGTTGCCTTCTCTACGCCTATATCTACCCCTATCTGCCTCAGTCGGTGTCGCAGCCTCTGTCAGCGTTTCTGTAGGCGTCTCATTCGCTGCCGCTGTCGATTGGTGGTCTGCTGCTTTCCCTATGCCTATATCTACCCCTATCTGCCTCAGTCGGCATCTCAGTCGGCGGCGCAGCCTCTGTCAGAATCTTTGTAGGCGTCTCAGTCGCTGCCGCTGTCGATTGGGGGTGTCTGGTGCCTTCTTTATGCCTATATCTACCCCTATCTGCATCAGTCGGCGTCTCAGTCGGCGTCTCAGTCGGCGTCGCAGCCTCTGTCGGCGTCTCTGTAGGCGTCTTAGTCGTTGCCGCTATCGATTGGGGGCCTGTTGCCTTCTCAGTCGCTGCCGCTGTCGATTGGGGGGTCTGCTACCTTCTCTATGCGTATATCTACCCCTATCTGCGAAGGCGTCTCAGTCGTAACCGCTGTCGATTGGGGGCCTGTTGCCTTCTCTATGCCTATATCCACCCCTATCTGCCTCAGTCGGCGTCGCAGCCTCTGTCAGCGTTTCTGTAGGAGTCTCAGTCGCTGCCGCTGTAGATTGGGGGTTCTGCTGCCTTCTCTATGCCTATTTGTAGCCCTACCTGCCTCAGTCGGCGTCGCAGCCTCTGTTAGCGTCTCTGAAGTAGTCTCAATCGATGCCGCTGCCGATTGAGTGGTCTGCTGCCTTCAATATGCCTATATCTACCCCTATCTGCCTCAGTCGGCGTCGCAGCCTTTGTCAGCGTTTCTGTAGGCGTTTCAGTCTCTGCCGCTGTCGACTGGGGGCCTGCTGCCTTCTCTATGCCTATATCTACCCCTATCTGCCTCAGTCGGCGTCGCAGCCTCTGTCAGCGTCTCTGTAGTCGTCTCAGTCGCTGCCGCTGTCGATTGGGGGTCTGGTGCCTTCTCTATGCCTATATCTACCCCTATCTGCCTCAATCGGCGTCTCTGTCGGCGTCGTAGCCTCTGTCAGCGTTTCTGTAGGCGTCTCATTCGCTGCCGCTGTCGATTGGTGGTCTGCTGCTTTCCCTATGCCTATATCTACCCCTATCTGCCTCAGTCGGCATCTCAGTCGGCGGCGCAGCCTCTGTCAGAATCTTTGTAGGCGTCTCAGTCGCTGCCGCTGTCGATTGGGGGTGTCTGGTGCCTTCTTTATGCCTATATCTACCCCTATCTGCATCAGTCGGCGTCTCAGTCGGCGTCGCAGCCTCTGTCGGCGTCTCTGTAGGCGTCTTAGTCGTTGCCGCTATCGATTGGGGGCCTGTTGCCTTCTCAGTCGCTGCCGCTGTCGATTGGGGGGTCTGCTACCTTCTCTATGCGTATATCTACCCCTATCTGCGAAGGCGTCTCAGTCGTAACCGCTGTCGATTGGGGGCCTGTTGCCTTCTCTATGCCTATATCCACCCCTATCTGCCTCAGTCGGCGTCGCAGCCTCTGTCAGCGTTTCTGTGGGAGTCTCAGTCGCTGCCGCTGTAGATTGGGGGGTCTGCTACCTTCTCTATGCCTATATGTAGCCCTACCTGCCTCAGTCGGCGTCGCAGCCTCTGTTAGCGTCTCTGAAGTAGTCTCAGTCGCTGCCGCTGCCGATTGAGTGGTCTGCTGCCTTCAATATGCCTATATCTACCCCTATCTGCCTAAGTCGGCGTCGCAGCCTTTGTCAGCGTTTCTGTAGGCGTCTCAGTCTCTGCCGCTGTCGACTGGGGGCCTGCTGCCTTCTCTATGCCTATATCTACCCCTATCTGCCTCAGTCAGCGTCGCAGCCTCTGTCAGCGTTTCTGTAGTCGTCTCAGTCGCTGCCGCTGTCGATTGGGGGTCTGGTGCCTTCTCTATGCCTATATCTACCCCTATCTGCCTCAATCGGCGTCTCTGTCGGCGTCGCAGCCTTTGTCAGCGTTTCTGTAGGCGTCTCAGTCGGTGCCGCTGCCGATTGGGGGGTCTGCTGCCTTCTCTATGCCTATATGTACCCCTATCTGCCTCAGTCGGTGTCACAGCCTCTGTCAGCGTTTCTGCAGGCGTCTCAGTCGCTGCCGCTGTCGATTGGGGGGGTCTGCTGCCTTCTCTATGCCTATATCTACCCCTATCTGCCAAAGTCGGCGTCTCAGTAGGCGTCGCAGCCTCTGTTAGCGTCTCTGTAGGCGTCTTAGTCGTTGCCGCCCTCGATTGGGGGATTGTTGCCTTCATAGTCGCTGCCGCTGTCGATTGGGGGGACTGCTATCTTCTCTATACCTATATCTACCCCTATCTGCCTCAGTCGGCGTCGCAGCCTCTGTAACCGTCTCTGTAGGCGTCTCAGTCGCTGCCGCTGTCGATTGAGGGGTCTTCTGTCTCCTCCATGCCTATATCCACCCCTATCTGCCTCAGTCGGCGTCTCAGTCGGCCTCGCAGCCTCTGTCAGCGTCTCTGTAAGCGTCTCAGTCGTTGCCGCTGTCGATTGGGGGCATGTTGCCTTCTCTATGCCTATATCTACCCCTATCTGCCTCAGTCGGTGTCGGTTGGTGATCTGCTGCTTTCTCTATGCCTATATCTACCCCTATCTGCCTCAGTCGGCATCTCAGTCGGCGGCGCAGCCTCTGTCAGAATCTTTGTAGGCGTCTCCCCTGTCAGCGTCTCTGTAGGCGTCTCAGTCGCTGCCGCTGTCGATTGGGTGGTCTGCTGCCTTCTCTATGCCTATATGTACCCCTATCTGCCTCAGTCCGTGTCGCAGCCTCTGTCAGCGTTTCTGCAGGCGTCTCAGTCGCTGCCGCTGTCGATTGGGGGGTCTGCTGCCTTCTCTATGCCTATATCTACCCCTATCTGCCAAAGTCGGCGTCGCATCCCCTGTCAGCGTCTCTGTAGGCGTCTCAGTCGCTGCCGCTCTCGATTGGGGGTCTGGTGCCTTCTCTATGCCTATATCTGCCCCTATCTGCCTCACTCGGCGTCTCAGTCGGCGTCGCAGCCTCTGTCAGCGTTTCTGTAGGGGTCTCAGTCGCTGCCGCTGTCGATTAGGGTGTGTGCCACCTTCTCTATGCGTATATCTACCCCTATCTGCCTCAGTCGGCGTCGCAGCCTCTGTAAGCGTCTCTGTAGGCGTCTCAGTCGGTGCCGCTGTAGATTGGGGGGTCTGCTGCCTTCTCTATGCTTATTTCTACCCTTATCCGCCTCAGTCGGCGTCGCATCCTCTGTCAGCGTCACTGAAGGAGTCTGACTCGCTGCCGCTGTCGATTGAGGTGTCTGCTGCCTTCTATATGCCTATATCTACCCCTATCTGCCTCAGTCGGCGTCTCAGTCGGCGTCGCAGCCTCTGTGAGCGTGTCTGTAGGCGTCTCAGTCGCTGCCGCTCTCGATTGGGAGATCTGCTGCCTTCCCTATGCCTATATCTACCCCTAGCTGCCTCAGTCGGCGGCTCAGTCGTCGTAGCAGCCTCTGTCAGCGTCTCTGAAGGAGTCTCAGTCGCTGTCGCTGTCGATTGAGGGGTCTGCTGCCTTCTCTATGCCTATATCTACCCCAATCTGCCTCAGTCGGCGTCGCAGCCTCTGTCAGCGTCTCTGTAGGCGTCTCAGTCGTTGCCGCTCTCGATTGGGGGCCTGTTGCCTTCTCAGTGGCTGTCGCTGTCGATTGGGGGGTCTGCTACCTTCTCTATGCCTATATCTACCCCTTTCTGCCTCAGTCGGCGTCGCAGCCTCTGTAACCGTCTCTGTAGGCGTCTCAGTCGCTGCCGCTATCGATTGAGGGGTCTTCTGCCTTCTCCATGCCTATATCCACCCCTATCTGCCTACGTCGGCGTCTCAGTCGGCCTCGCAGCCTCTGTCAGCGTCTCTGTAAGCGTCTCAGTCGTTGCCGCTGTCGATTGGGGGCATGTTGCCTTCTCTATGCCTATATCTACCCCTATCTGCCTCAGTCGGTGTCGCAGCCTCTGTCAGCGTTTCTGTAGGCGTCTCATTCGCTGCCGCTGTCGATTGGTGGTCTGCTGCTTTCCCTATGCCTATATCTACCCCTATCTGCCTCAGTCGGCATCTCAGTCGGCGGCGCAGCCTCTGTCAGAATCTTTGTAGGCGTCTCAGTCGCTGCCGCTGTCGATTGGGGGTGTCTGGTGCCTTCTTTATGCCTATATCTACCCCTATCTGCATCAGTCGGCGTCTCAGTCGGCGTCTCAGTCGGCGTCGCAGCCTCTGTCGGCGTCTCTGTAGGCGTCTTAGTCGTTGCCGCTTTCGATTGGGGGCCTGTTGCCTTCTCAGTCGCTGCCGCTGTCGATTGGGGGGTCTGCTACCTTCTCTATGCGTATATCTACCCCTATCTGCGAAGGCGTCTCAGTCGTAACCGCTGTCGATTGGGGGCCTGTTGCCTTCTCTATGCCTATATCCACCCCTATCTGCCTCAGTCGGCGTCGAAGCCTCTGTCAGCGTTTCTGTAGGCGTTTCAGTCTCTGCCGCTGTCGACTGGGGGCCTGCTGCCTTCTCTATGCCTATATCTACCCCTATCTGCCTCAGTCGGCGTCGCAGACTCTGTCAGCGTTTCTGTAGTCGTCTCAGTCGCTGCCGCTGTCGATTGGGGGTCTGGTGCCTTCTCTATGCCTATATCTACCCCTATCTGCCTCAATCGGCGTCTCTGTCGGCGTCGTAGCCTCTGTCAGCGTTTCTGTAGGCGTCTCATTCGCTGCCGCTGTCGATTGGTGGTCTGCTGCTTTCCCTATGCCTATATCTACCCCTATCTGCCTCAGTCGGCATCTCAGTCGGCGGCGCAGCCTCTGTCAGAATCTTTGTAGGCGTCTCAGTCGCTGCCGCTGTCGATTGGGGGTGTCTGGTGCCTTCTTTATGCCTATATCTACCCCTATCTGCATCAGTCGGCGTCTCAGTCGGCGTCGCAGCCTCTGTCGGCGTCTCTGTAGGCGTCTTAGTCGTTGCCGCTATCGATTGGGGGCCTGTTGCCTTCTCAGTCGCTGCCGCTGTTGATTGGGGGGTCTGCTACCTTCTCTATGCGTATATCTACCCCTATCTGCGAAGGCGTCTCAGTCGTAACCGCTGTCGATTGGGGGCCTGTTGCCTTCTCAGTCGCTGCCGCTGTTGATTGGGGGGTCTGCTACCTTCTCTATGCCTATATCTACCCCTATCTGCCAAAGTCGGCGTCTCAGTAGGCGTCGCAGCCTCTGTTAGCGTCTCTGTAGGCGTCTTAGTCGTTGCCGCCCTCGATTGGGGGATTGTTGCCTTCATAGTCGCTGCCGCTGTCGATTGGGGGGACTGCTATCTTCTCTATGCCTATATCTACCCCTATCTGCCTCAGTCGGCGTCGCAGCCTCTGTAACCGTCTCTGTAGGCGTCTCAGTCGCTGCCGCTGTCGATTGAGGGATCTTCTGTCTTCTCCATGCCTATATCCACCCCTATCTGCCTCAGTCGGCGTCTCAGTCGGCCTCGCAGCCTCTGTCAGCGTCTCTGTAAGCGTCTCAGTCGTTGCCGCTGTCGATTGGGGGCATGTTGCCTTCTCTATGCCTATATCTACCCCTATCTGCCTCAGTCGGTGTCGCAGCCTCTGTCAGCGTTTCTGTAGGCGTCTCAGTCGCTGCCGCTGTCGGTTGGTGGTCTGCTGCTTTCTCTATGCCTATATCTACCCCTATCTGCCTCAGTCGGCATCTCAGTCGGCGGCGCAGCCTCTGTCAGAATCTTTGTAGGCGTCTCCCCTGTCAGCGTCTCTGTAGGCGTCTCAGTCGCTGCCGCTGTCGATTGGGTGGTCTGCTGCCTTCTCTATGCCTATATGTACCACTATCTGCCTCAGTCCGTGTCGCAGCCTCTGTCAGCGTTTCTGCAGGCGTCTCAGTCGCTGCCGCTGTCGATTGGGGGGTCTGCTGCCTTCTCTATGCCTATATCTACCCCTATCTGCCAAAGTCGGCGTCGCATCCCCTGTCAGCGTCTCTGTAGGCGTCTCAGTCGCTGCCGCTCTCAATTGGGGGTCTGGTGCCTTCTCTATGTCTATATCTACCCCTATCTGCCTCACTCGGCGTCTCAGTCGGCGTCGTAGCCTCTGTCAGCGTTTCTGTAGGAATCTCAGTCGCTGCCGTTGTCGATTGGGGGGTCTGCTACCTTCTCTATGCCTATATGTACCCCTATCTGCCTCAGGCCGTGTCGCCGCCTCTGTCAGCGTCTTGAAGGCGTCTCAGCTGCTGCCGCTGTCGATTTGGGGGTCTGCTGCCTTCTCTATGTCTATATCTACCCCTATCTGCCTCAGTCGGCATCTCAGTCGGCGTCTCAGTCGGCGTCGCAGCGTCTGTCAGCGTCTCTGTAGGCGTCTCAGTCGCTCCCGCTGTAGAATGGGAGGTCTGCTGCATTCTCTATGAATATATCTACCCTTATCTGCTTCAGTCGGCGGCTCAGTCGTCGTAGCAGCCTCTGTCAGCGTCTCTGAAGGAGTCTCAGTCGCTGTCGCTGTCGATTGAGGGGTCTGCTGCCTTCTCTATGCCTATATCTACCCCAATCTGCCTCAGTCGGCGTCGCAGCCTCTGTCAGCGTTTCTGTAGTCGTCTCAATCGCTGCCGCTCTCGATTGGGGGTCTGGTGCCTTCTCTATGCCTATATCTGCCCCTATCTGCCTCAGTCGGCGTCTCAGTCGGCGTCGCAGCCTCTGTCAGCGTTTCTGTAGGGGTCTCAGTCGCTGCCGCTGTCGATTAGGGTGTGTGCCACCTTCTCTATGCGTATATCTACCCCTATCTGCCTCAGTCGGCGTCGCAGCCTCTGTAAGCTTCTCTGTAAGCGTCTCAGTCGGTGCCGCTGTAGATTGGGGGGTCTGCTGCCTTCTCTATGCTTATATCTACCCTTATCCGCCTCAGTCGGCGTCGCATCCTCTGTCAGCGTCTCTGAAGGAGTCTGACTCGCTGCCGCTGTCGATTGAGGTGTCTGCTGCCTTCTATATGCCTATATCTGCCCCTATCTGCCTCAGTCGGCGTCTCAGTCGGCGTCGCAGCCTCTGTTAGCGTGTCTGTAGGCGTCTCAGTCGCTGCCGCTCTCGATTGGGAGATCTGCTGCCTTCGCTATGCCTATATCTACCCCTAGCTGCCTCAGTCGGCGGCTCAGTCGTCGTAGCAGCCTCTGTCAGCGTCTCTGAAGGAGTCTCAGTCGCTGTCGCTGTCGATTGAGGGGTCTGCTGCCTTCTCTATGCCTATATCTACCCCAATCTGCCTCAGTCGGCGTCGCAGCCTCTGTCAGCGTCTCTGTAGGCGTCTCAGTCGTTGCCGCTCTCGATTGGGGGCCTGTTGCCTTCTCAGTGGCTGTCGCTGTCGATTGGGGGGTCTGCTACCTTCTCTATGCGTATATCTACCCCTATCTGCGAAGGCGTCTCAGTCGTAACCGCTGTCGATTGGGGGCCTGTTGCCTTCTCTATGCCTATATCCACCCCTATCTGCCTCAGTCGGCGTCTCAGTCGGCCTCGCAGCCTCTGTCAGCGTCTCTGTAAGCGTCTCAGTCGTTGCCGCTGTCGATTGGGGGCATGTTGCCTTCTCTATGCCTATATCTACCCCTATCTGCCTCAGTCGGTGTCGCAGCCTCTGTCAGCGTTTCTGTAGGCGTCTCAGTCGTTGCCGCTGTCGGTTGGTGGTCTGCTGCTTTCTCTATGCCTATATCTACCCCTATCTGCCTCAGTCGGCATCTCAGTCGGCGGCGCAGCCTCTGTCAGAATCTTTGTAGGCGTCTCAGTCGCTGCCACTGTCGATTGGGGGTTGGTGCCTTCTTTATGCCTATATCTACCCCTATCTGCATCAGTCGGCGTCGCAGCCTCTGTCGGCGTCTCTGTAGGCATCTTAGTCGTTGCCGCTCTCGATTGGGGGCCTGTTGCCTTCTCAGTCGCTACCGCTGTCGATTGGGGGGTCTGCTGCCTTCTCTATGCCTATATGTACCCCTATCTGCCTCAGTCGGTGTCACAGCCTCTGTCAGCGTTTCTGCAGGCGTCTCAGTCGCTGCCGCTGTAGATTGGGGGTCTGCTGCCTTCTCTATGCCTACAGCTACCCTTATCTGCCTCAGTCGGCGTCTCAGTCGGCGTCGCAGCCTCTGTTAGCGTCTGTGAAGGCGTCTCAGTCGCTGCCGCTGTCGATTGAGAGGTCTGCTGCCTTCTCTATGCGTATATCTACCCTTATCTGCCTCAGCCGGCATCTCAGTCGGCGTCCCAGCCTCTGTCAACGTCTCTGTATTCGTCTCGGTCGATGCCGCTGTCGATTGGGGGGTCTGCTGCCTTCTCTATGCCTATATCTGCCCCTATCTGCCTCAGTAAGCGTCTCAGTCGGCGTCGCAGCCTCTGGCAGCATCTCTGTAGGCGTCTCAGTCGTAACCGCTGTCGATTGGGGGCCTGTTGCCTTCTCTATGCCTATATCCACCCCTATCTGCCTCAGTCGGCGTCGCAGCCTCTGTCAGCGTTTCTGTAGGAGTCTCAGTCGCTGCCGCTGTCGATTGGGGGGTGTGCTACCTTCTCTATGCCTATATGTAGCCCTATCTGCCTCAGTCGGCGTCGCAGCCTCTGTTAGCGTCTCTGAAGTAGTCTCAGTCGCTGCCGCTGCCGATTGAGTGGTCTGCTGCCTTCAATATGCCTATATCTACCCCTACCTGCCTCAGTCGGCGTCGCAGCCTTTGTCAGCGTTTCTGTAGGTAGCTCAGTCTCTGCCGCTGTCGACTGGGGGGTCTGCTGCCTTCTCTATGCCTATATCTTCCCCTATCTGTCTCAGTCGGCGTCGCAGCCTCTGTCAGCGTTTCTGTAGTCGTCTCAGTCGCTGCCGCTGTCGATTGGGGGTCTGGTGCCTTCTATATGCCTATATCTACCCCTATCTGCCTCAATCGGCGTCTCAGTCGGCGTCGCAGCCTCTGTCAGCGTTTCTGTAGGAGTCTCAGTCGCTGCCGCTGTCGATTGGGGGGTCTGCTGGCTTCTCTATGCCTATATGTACCCCTATCTGCATCAGTCGGTGTCGCAGCCTCTGTCAGCGTTTCTGCAGGCGTCTCAGTCGCTACCGCTGTCGATTGGGGGGTCTGCTGCCTTCTCTATGCCTATATCTACCCCTATCTGCCAAAGTCGGCGTCTCAGTCGGCGTCGCAGCCCCTGTCAGCGTCTCTGTAGGCGTCTCAGTCGGCGTCGCAGCCTCTGTCAGCGTCTCTGAAGGAATCTCAGTCGCTGCCGCTGTCGATTGAGGGGTCTGCTGCCTTCTCTATACCTATATCTACCCCTATCTGCGTCAGTCGGCGTCTCAGTCGGCGTCTCAGTCAGCGTCGCAGCCTCTGTCAGCGTTTCTGTAGGCGCCTCAGTCGCTGCCGCTGTCGATTGGGGGGTCTGCGGCCTTCTCTATGGCAATATCTACCCCTATCTGCCTCAGTCGGCGTCTCAGTCAGCGTCGCAGCCTCTGTCAGCGTCTCTGTGGGCGTCTTAGTCGCTGCCGCTGTCGATTGAGGGGTCTGCTGCCTTCTCTATGCCTATATCTACCCCTATCTGCCTCAGTCGGCGTCGCAGCCTCTGTCAGCATCTCTGTAGGCGTCTCAGTCACTGCCGCTGTCGATTGAGGAGTTTTCTGCTTTCTCTATGCCTATATCCACCCCTATCTTCCTCAGTCAGCGTCTCAGTCGGCGTCGCAGCCTCTGTCATCGTATCTGTAGGCGTCTCAGTCGCTGCCGCTGTCGATTGGGGGATCAGCTGCCTTCTCTATGCCTATATCTACCCCTATCTGCCTCAGTGGGCGTCGCAGCCTCTGTCAACGTCTCTGTAGGCGTCTCAGTCGTTGCCGCTGTCGATTGGAGTGTCTGCTACATTCTCTATGCCTATATCTACTCCTATCTCCCTCATCGGCGTGTCAGTCGGCGTCGCAGCCTCTGTCAGAGTCTCTGTAGGCATCTTAGTCGCTGCCGCTGTCGATTGTGGGGTCTGCTGCCTTCTCTATGCCTATATCCACCCCTATCTGCCTCAGTCGGCGTCGCAGCCTCTGTCATCGTATCTGTAGGCGTTTCAGTCGCTGCCGCTATCGAGTGGGGGGTCTGCTGCCTTCTCTATGCCTATATCTACCCCTATCTGCCTCAGTCGGCGAATCAGTCGGCGTCGCAGCCTCTGTTAGCGTCTCTGTAGGCGTCTCAGTCGCTGCCGCTGTCGATAATGGGGGTCTACCCCTATCTGCCTCAGTCGCCGCCGCAGCCGTCGCAGCCTCTGTCAGCGTATCTGTAGGCGTCTCAGTCGCTGCCGCTAAAGATTGGGGGGCTGCTGCCTTCTCTATGCCTATATCTGCCCCTATCTGCCTCAGTCGGTGTCGCAGCCTCTGTCAGCGTTTCTGTAGTCGTCTCAGTCGCTGCCACTGTCGATTGGGGGTCTGCTGCCTTCTCTATGCCTATATCTGCCCCTATCTGCCTCAGTCGGTGTCGCAGCTTCTGTCAGCGTTTCTGTAGTCGTCTCAGTGACAGCCACTGTCGCTTGGGGGATCTGCTGCCTTCCCTATGCCTATATATACCCCTATCTGCCTCAGTCGGTGTCGCAGCCTCTGTCAGCGTTTCTGTAGACGTCTCAGTGACAGCCACTGTCGATTGGGGGATCTGCTGCCTTCTCTATGCCTATATCTACTCCTATCTGCCTCTGTCGGCGACTCAGTCGGCGTCGCAGCCTCTGTTAGCGTCTCGTTAGGCGTCTCAGTCGCTGCCGCTGTCGATAATGGGGGTCTACCCTATCTGCCTCAGTCGCCGCCGCAGCCGTCGCAGCCTCTGTCAGCGTATCTGTAGGCGTCTCAGTCGCTGCCGCTAAAGATTGGGGGGCTGCTGCCTTCTCTATGCCTTTATCTACCCCTATCTGCCTCAGTCGGTGTCGCAGCCTCTGTCAGCGTTTCTGTAGTCGTCTCAGTGACAGCCACTGTCGATTGGGGGATCTGCTGCCTTCTCTATGCCTATATCTGCCCCTATCTGCCTCAGTGGGCGTCGCAGCCTCTGTCAGCGTTTCTGTAGTCGTCTCAGTCGCTGCCACTGTCGATTGGGGGATCCGCTGCCTTCTCTATGCCTATATCTGCCCCTATCTGCCTCAGACGGTGTCGCAGCCTCTGTCAGCGTTTCTGTAGTCGTCTCAGTGACAGCCACTGTCGATTGGGGGATCTGCTGCCTTCTCTATGCCTATATCTACTCCTATCTGCCTCAGTCGGCGACTCAGTCGGCGTCGTAGCCTCTGTCAGCGTCTCTGAAGGCGTCTCAGTCGCTGCCGCTGTCGATTGGGGGTCTGCTGCCTTCTCTATGCCTATATCTGCCCCTATCTGCCTCAGTTGGCGACTCAGTCGGCGTCGCAGCCTCTGTCCGTGTCTCTGAAGGCATCTCAGTCGCTGCCGCTGTCGATTGGGGGTCTGCTGCCTTCTCTATGCCTATATCTACCCCTATCTGCCTCAGTCGGCGTCTCAGTCGGCGTCGATGCCACTTTCAGCGTCTCTGTAGGCGTCTCTGTACGCGTCTCAGTCGCAGCCGCTGTCGATTGGGGGGGGATCTGCTGACTTCTCTATGCCTATATCTGCCCCTATCTGCCTCAGTTGGCGACTCAGTCGGCGTCGTAGCCTCTGTCAGCGTCTCTGAAGGCATCTCAGTCGCTGCCGCTTTCGATTGGGGGTCTGCTGCCTTCTCTATGCCTATATCTACCCCTATCTGCCTCAGTCGGTGTCGCAGCCTCTGTCAGCGTTTCTGTAGTCGTCTCAGTGACAGCTACTGTCGATTGGGGGATCTGCTGCCTTCTCTATGCCTATATCTACTCCTATCTGCCTCAGTCGGCGTCTCAGTCGGGTTCGCAGCCACTGTCATCGTATCTGTAGGCGTCTCAGTCTCTGCCGCAGTCGATTGGGGTATCTGCTGCCTTCTCTATGCCTATATCTACTCCTATCTGCCTCAGTCGGCGTCTCAGTCGGCGTCGCAGCCTCTGGTAGCGTCTCTGTAGGCGTCTCAGTCCCTGCCGCTGTTGATAATGGGGTTCTACCCCTATCTGCCTCAGTTGCCGCCGCAGCCGTCGCAGCCTCTGTCAGCGGCTCTGTAGGCGTCTTAGTCGCTCCCGCTGACGATTGGGGGGTCTGCTGCCTTCTCTATGCCTATATCCACCACTATCTGCCTCAGTCGGCATCTCAGTTGGCGTCGCAGCCTCTGTCATCGTATCTGTAGGAGTCTCAGTCGCTGCCGCTGTCGATTGGGGGATCTGCTGCCTTCTCTATGCCTATATCTACCCCTATCTACCTCAGTGGGCGTCGCAACCTCTGTCAGCGTCTCTGTAGGCGTCTCAGTCGTTGCCGCTGTCGATTGGAGGGTCTGCTACATTCTCTATGCCTATATCTACTCCTATCTCCCTCATCGGCGGCTCAGTCGGCGTCGCAGCCTCTGTCATCGTATCTGTAGGCGTCTCATTCGCTGCCGCTGTCGATTGGGGGATCTGCTACCTTCGCTATGCGTATATCTACCCCTATCTGCCTCAGTCGGCGTCGCAGCCTCTGTCAGCGTTTCTGTAGGCGTCTTAGTCGTTGCCGCTGTAGATTGGGGAGGTCTGCTGCCTTCTCTATGCCTATATCTACCCTTGTCTGCCTCAGTCGGCGTCTCAGTCGGCATCGCAGCCTCTTTCAGCGTCTCTGTAGGCGTATCAGTGGTTACCGCTGTCTATTAGGGGCCTGTTGCCTTCTCTATGCCTATGTCCACCCCTATCTGCCTCAGTCGGCGTCGCAGCCTCTGTCAGCGTTTCTGTAGGAGTCTCAGTCGCTGCCGCTGTCGATTGGGGGGTCTGCTACCTTCTCTATGCCTATATCTACACCTATCTGCCTCAGTCGGCGACTCAGTCGGCGTCGCAGCCTTTGTCAGCGTTTCCGTAGGCGTCTCAGTCGCTGCCGCTGTCGATTGGGGGTCTGGTGCCTTCTCTATGCCTATATCTACCCCTATCTGCCTCAGTCGGCATCGCAGCCTCTGTAAGCGTCTCTATAGGCGTCTCAGTCAATCCCGCTGTAGATTAAGGGGTCTGCTGCCTTCTCTATGCCTATATCTACCCCTATCTGCCTCAGTCGGCGTCGCAGCCTCTGTCAGCGTCTCTGTAGGCGTCTCAGTCGTTGCCGCTGTCGATTGGAGGGTCTGCTACATTCTCTATGCCTATATCTACTCCTATCTCCCTCATCGGCGGCTCAGTCGGCGTCGCAGCCTCTGTCATCGTATCTGTAGGCGTCTCATTCGCTGCCGCTGTCGATTGGGGGATCTGCTACCTTCGCTATGCGTATATCTACCCCTATCTGCCTCAGTCGGCGTCGCAGCCTCTGTCAGCGTTTCTGTAGGCGTCTTAGTCGCTGCCGCTGTAGATTGGGGAGGTCTGCTGCCTTCTCTATGCCTATATCTACCCTTGTCTGCCTCAGTCGGCGTCTCAGTCGGCATCGCAGCCTCTTTCAGCGTCTCTGTAGGCGTATCAGTGGTTACCGCTGTCTATTAGGGGCCTGTTGCCTTCTCTATGCCTATGTCCACCCCTATCTGCTTCAGTCGGCGTCGCAGCCTCTGTCAGCGTTTCTGTAGGAGTCTCAGTCGCTGCCGCTGTCGATTGGGGGGTCTGCTACCTTCTCTATGCCTATATCTACACCTATCTGCCTCAGTCGGCGACTCAGTCGGCGTCGCAGCCTTTGTCAGCGTTTCCGTAGGCGTCTCAGTCGCTGCCGCTGTCGATTGGGGGTCTGGTGCCTTCTCTATGCCTATATCTACCCCTATCTGCCTCAGTCGGCATCGCAGCCTCTGTAAGCGTCTCTATAGGCGTCTCAGTCAATCCCGCTGTAGATTGAGGTGTCTGCTGCCTTCTCTATGCTTATATCTACCCCTATCTGCCTCCGTCGGCGTCTCAGTCGGCGTCGCAGCCTTTGTCAGCGTTTCTGTAGGCGTCTCAGTCGCTGCCGCTGTCGATGGAGGGGTCTGCTGCCTTCTCTATGCCTATATCTACCCCAATCTGCCTCAGTCGGCGTCGCAGCCGCTGTCAGCGTTTCTGTAGTCGTCTCAGACGCTGCCACTCTCGATTGGGGGTTCTGCTACCTTCTCTATGCCTATATCTACCCCTATCTGCCTCAGTCGGCGTCTCAATCGGCGTCGCATCCTCTGTCAGCGTCTCTGAAGGCGTCTCAATTGCTGCCGCTGTCGATTGGGGGTCTGCTGCCTTCTCTATGGCTATATCTACCCCTATCAGTCTCAGTCGGTGTCGCAGCCTCTGTCAGCGTTTCTGTAGGCGTCTCAGTCGCTGCCGCTGTCGATTGGGGGGTCTGCTGCCTTCTCTATGCCTATATCTACCCCTATCTGCCTCAGTCGGCGTCTCAGTCAGCGTCGCAGCCTCTGTCAGCGTTTCTGTAGGCGCCTCAGTCGCTGCCGCTGTCGATTGGGGGGTCTGCTGCCTTCTCTATGGCTATATCTACCCCTATCAGTCTCAGTCGGTGTCGCAGCCTCTGTCAGCGTTTCTGTAGGCGTCTCAGTCGCTGCCGCTGTCGATTGGGGGGTCTGCTGCCTTCTCTATGCCTATATCTACCCCTATCTGCCTCAGTCGGCGTCTCAGTCAGCGTCGCAGCCTCTGTCAGCGTCTCTGTGGGCGTCTTAGTCGCTACCGCTGTCGATTGAGGGGTCTGCTGCCTTCTCTATGCCTATATCTACCCCTATATGCCTCAGTCGGCGTCGCAGCCTCTGTCAGCATCTCTGTAGGCGTCTCAGTCACTGCCGCTGTCGATTGAGGAGTTTTCTGCTTTCTCTATGCCTATATCCACCCCTATCTTCCTCAGTCAGCGTCTCAGTCGGCGTCGCAGCCTCTGTCATCGTATCTGTAGGCGTCTCAGTCGCTGCCGCTGTCGATTGGGGGATCTGCTGCCTTCTCTATGCCTATATCTACCCCTATCTGCCTCAGTGGGCGTCGCAGCCTCTGTCAACGTCTCTGTAGGCGTCTCAGTCGTTGCCGCTGTCGATTGGAGTGTCTGCTACATTCTCTATGCCTATATCTACTCCTATCTCCCTCATCGGCGTCTCAGTCGGCGTCGCAGCCTCTGTCAGAGTCTCTGTAGGCGTCCTAGTCGCTGCCGCTGTCGATTGTGGGGTCTGCTGCCTTCTCTATGCCTATATCCACCCCTATCTGCCTCAGTCGGCGTCGCAGCCTCTGTCATCGTATCTGTAGGCGTCTCAGTCGCTGCCGCTGTCGAGTGGGGGGTCTGCTGCCTTCTCTATGCCTATATCTACCCCTATCTGCCTCAGTGGGCGTCGCAGGCTCTGTCAGCGTTTCTGTAGACGTCTGAGTCGTTGCCGCTGTCGATTGGAGGGTCTGCTACTTTATCTTTGCCTATATCTGCCCCTATCTGCCTCAGTCGGTGTCGCAGCCTCTGTCAGCGTTTCTGTAGACGTCTCAGTGACAGCCACTGTCGATTGGGGGATCTGCTGCCTTCTCTATGCCTATATCTACTCCTATCTGCCTCAATCGGCGTCTCTGTCGGCGTCGCAGCCTTTGTCAGCGTTTCTGTAGGCGTCTCAGTCGGTGCCGCTGCCGATTGGGGGGTCTGCTGCCTTCTCTATGCCTATATGTACCCCTATCTGCCTCAGTCGGTGTCACAGCCTCTGTCAGCGTTTCTGCAGGCGTCTCAGTCGCTGCCGCTGCCGATTGAGTGGTCTGCTGCCTTCAATATGCCTATATCTACCCCTATCTGCCTAAGTCGGCGTCGCAGCCTTTGTCAGCGTTTCTGTAGGCGTCTCAGTCTCTGCCGCTGTCGACTGGGGGCCTGCTGCCTTCTCTATGCCTATATCTACCCCTATCTGCCTCAGTCAGCGTCGCAGCCTCTGTCAGCGTTTCTGTAGTCGTCTCAGTCGCTGCCGCTGTCGATTGGGGGTCTGGTGCCTTCTCTATGCCTATATCTACCCCTATCTGCCTCAATCGGCGTCTCTGTCGGCGTCGCAGCCTTTGTCAGCGTTTCTGTAGGCGTCTCAGTCGGTGCCGCTGCCGATTGGGGGGTCTGCTGCCTTCTCTATGCCTATATGTACCCCTATCTGCCTCAGTCGGTGTCACAGCCTCTGTCAGCGTTTCTGCAGGCGTCTCAGTCGCTGCCGCTGTCGATTGGGGGGGTCTGCTGCCTTCTTTATGCCTATATCTACCCCTATCTGCCAAAGTCGGCGTCTCAGTAGGCGTCGCAGCCTCTGTTAGCGTCTCTGTAGGCGTCTTAGTCGTTGCCGCCCTCGATTGGGGGATTGTTGCCTTCATAGTCGCTGCCGCTGTCGATTGGGGGGACTGCTATCTTCTCTATGCCTATATCTACCCCTATCTGCCTCAGTCGGCGTCGCAGCCTCTGTAACCGTCTCTGTAGGCGTCTCAGTCGCTGCCGCTGTCGATTGAGGGGTCTTCTGTCTCCTCCATGCCTATATCCACCCCTATCTGCCTCAGTCGGCGTCTCAGTCGGCCTCGCAGCCTCTGTCAGCGTCTCTGTAAGCGTCTCAGTCGTTGCCGCTGTCGATTGGGGGCATGTTGCCTTCTCTATGCCTATATCTACCCCTATCTGCCTCAGTCGGTGTCGCAGCCTCTGTCAGCGTTTCTGTAGGCGTCTCAGTCGCTGCCGCTGTCGGTTGGTGGTCTGCTGCTTTCTCTATGCCTATATCTACCCCTATCTGCCTCAGTCGGCATCTCAGTCGGCGGCGCAGCCTCTGTCAGAATCTTTGTAGGCGTCTCCCCTGTCAGCGTCTCTGTAGGCGTCTCAGTCGCTGCCGCTGTCGATTGGGTGGTCTGCTGCCTTCTCTATGCCTATATGTACCCCTATCTGCCTCAGTCCGTGTCGCAGCCTCTGTCAGCGTTTCTGCAGGCGTCTCAGTCGCTGCCGCTGTCGATTGGGGGGTCTGCTGCCTTCTCTATGCCTATATCTACCCCTATCTGCCAAAGTCGGCGTCGCATCCCCTGTCAGCGTCTCTGTAGGCGTCTCAGTCGCTGCCGCTCTCGATTGGGGGTCTGGTGCCTTCTCTATGCCTATATCTGCCCCTATCTGCCTCACTCGGCGTCTCAGTCGGCGTCGCAGCCTCTGTCAGCGTTTCTGTAGGGGTCTCAGTCGCTGCCGCTGTCGATTAGGGTGTGTGCCACCTTCTCTATGCGTATATCTACCCCTATCTGCCTCAGTCGGCGTCGCAGCCTCTGTAAGCGTCACTGAAGGAGTCTGACTCGCTGCCGCTGTCGATTGAGGTGTCTGCTGCCTTCTATATGCCTATATCTACCCCTATCTGCCTCAGTCGGCGTCTCAGTCGGCGTCGAAGCCTCTGTGAGCGTGTCTGTAGGCGTCTCAGTCGCTGCCGCTCTCGATTGGGAGATCTGCTGCCTTCCCTATGCCTATATCTACCCCTAGCTGCCTCAGTCGGCGGCTCAGTCGTCGTAGCAGCCTCTGTCAGCGTCTCTGAAGGAGTCTCAGTCGCTGTCGCTGTCGATTGAGGGGTCTGCTGCCTTCTCTATGCCTATATCTACCCCAATCTGCCTCAGTCGGCGTCGCAGCCTCTGTCAGCGTCTCTGTAGGCGTCTCAGTCGTTGCCGCTCTCGATTGGGGGCCTGTTGCCTTCTCAGTGGCTGTCGCTGTCGATTGGGGGGTCTGCTACCTTCTCTATGCCTATATCTACCCCTTTCTGCCTCAGTCGGCGTCGCAGCCTCTGTAACCGTCTCTGTAGGCGTCTCAGTCGCTGCCGCTATCGATTGAGGGGTCTTCTGCCTTCTCCATGCCTATATCCACCCCTATCTGCCTAAGTCGGCGTCTCAGTCGGCCTCGCAGCCTCTGTCAGCGTCTCTGTAAGCGTCTCAGTCGTTGCCGCTGTCGATTGGGGGCATGTTGCCTTCTCTATGCCTATATCTACCCCTATCTGCCTCAGTCGGTGTCGCAGCCTCTGTCAGCGTTTCTGTAGGCGTCTCATTCGCTGCCGCTGTCGATTGGTGGTCTGCTGCTTTCCCTATGCCTATATCTACCCCTATCTGCCTCAGTCGGCATCTCAGTCGGCGGCGCAGCCTCTGTCAGAATCTTTGTAGGCGTCTCAATCGCTGCCGCTGTCGATTGGGGGTGTCTGGTGCCTTCTTTATGCCTATATCTACCCCTATCTGCATCAGTCGGCGTCTCAGTCGGCGTCGCAGCCTCTGTCGGCGTCTCTGTAGGCGTCTTAGTCGTTGCCGCTATCGATTGGGGGCCTGTTGCCTTCTCAGTCGCTGCCGCTGTTGATTGGGGGGTCTGCTACCTTCTCTATGCGTATATCTACCCCTATCTGCGAAGGCGTCTCAGTCGTAACCGCTGTCGATTGGGGGCCTGTTGCCTTCTCTATGCCTATATCCACCCCTATCTGCCTCAGTCGGCGTCGCAGCCTCTGTCAGCGTTTCTGTGGGAGTCTCAGTCGCTGCCGCTGTAGATTGGGGGGTCTGCTACCTTCTCTATGCCTATATGTAGCCCTACCTGCCTCAGTCGGCGTCGCAGCCTCTGTTAGCGTCTCTGAAGTAGTCTCAGTCGCTGCCGCTGCCGATTGAGTGGTCTGCTGCCTTCAATATGCTTATATCTACCCCTATCTGCCTTAGTCGGCGTCGCAGCCTTTGTCAGCGTTTCTGTAGGCGTCTCAGTCTCTGCCGCTGTCGACTGGGGGCCTGCTGCCTTCTCTATGCCTATATCTACCCCTATCTGCCTCAGTCAGCGTCGCAGCCTCTCTCAGCGTTTCTGTAGTCGTCTCAGTCTCTGCCGCTGTCGATTGGGGGTCTGGTGCCTTCTCTATGCCTATATCTACCCCTATCTGCCTCAATCGGCGTCTCTGTCGGCGTCGCAGCCTTTGTCAGCGTTTCTGTAGGCGTCTCAGTCGGTGCCGCTGCCGATTGGGGGGTCTGCTGCCTTCTCTATGCCTATATGTACCCCTATCTGTCTCAGTCGGTGTCACAGCCTCTGTCAGCGTTTCTGCAGGCGTCTCAGTCGCTGCCGCTGTCGATTGGGGGGTCTGCTGCCTTCTCTATGCCTATATCTACCCCTATCTGCCAAAGTCGGCGTCTCAGTAGGCGTCGCAGCCTCTGTTAGCGTCTCTGTAGGCGTCTTAGTCGTTGCCGCCCTCGATTGGGGGATTGTTGCCTTCATAGTCGCTGCCGCTGTCGATTGGGGGGACTGCTATCTTCTCTATGCCTATATCTACCCCTATCTGCCTCAGTCGGCGTCGCAGCCTCTGTAACCGTCTCTGTAGGCGTCTCAGTCGCTGCCGCTGTCGATTGAGGGGTCTTCTGTCTTCTCCATGCCTATATCCACCCCTATCTGCCTCAGTCGGCGTCTCAGTCGGCCTCGCAGCCTCTGTCAGCGTCTCTGTAAGCGTCTCAGTCGTTGCCGCTGTCGATTGGGGGCATGTTGCCTTCTCTATGCCTATATCTACCCCTATCTGCCTCAGTCGGTGTCGCAGCCTCTGTCAGCGTTTCTGTAGGCGTCTCAGTCGCTGCCGCTGTCGGTTGGTGGTCTGCTGCTTTCTCTATGCCTATATCTACCCCTATCTGCCTCAGTCGGCATCTCAGTCGGCGGCGCAGCCTCTGTCAGAATCTTTGTAGGCGTCTCCCCTGTCAGCGTCTCTGTAGGCGTCTCAGTCGCTGCCGCTGTCGATTGGGTGGTCTGCTGCCTTCTCTATGCCTATATGTACCACTATCTGCCTCAGTCCGTGTCGCAGCCTCTGTCAGCGTCTTGAAGGCGTCTCAGCTGCTGCCGCTGTCGATTTGGGGGTCTGCTGCCTTCTCTATGTCTATATCTACCCCTATCTGCCTCAGTCGGCATCTCAGTCGGCGTCTCAGTCGGCGTCGCAGCGTCTGTCAGCGTCTCTGTAGGCGTCTCAGTCGCTCCCGCTGTAGATTGGGAGGTCTGCTGCATTCTCTATGAATATATCTACCCTTATCTGCTTCAGTCGGCGGCTCAGTCGTCGTAGCAGCCTCTGTCAGCGTCTCTGAAGGAGTCTCAGTCGCTGTCGCTGTCGATTGAGGGGTCTGCTGCCTTCTCTATGCCTATATCTACCCCAATCTGCCTCAGTCGGCGTCGCAGCCTCTGTCAGCGTTTCTGTAGTCGTCTCAATCGCTGCCGCTCTCGATTGGGGGTCTGGTGCCTTCTCTATGCCTATATCTGCCCCTATCTGCCTCACTCGGCGTCTCAGTCGGCGTCGCAGCCTCTGTCAGCGTTTCTGTAGGGGTCTCAGTCGCTGCCGCTGTCGATTAGGGTGTGTGCCACCTTCTCTATGCGTATATCTACCCCTATCTGCCTCAGTCGGCGTCGCAGCCTCTGTAAGCTTCTCTGTAGGCGTCTCAGTCGGTGCCGCTGTAGATTGGGGGGTCTGCTGCCTTCTCTATGCTTATATCTACCCTTATCCGCCTCAGTCGGCGTCGCATCCTCTGTCAGCGTCTCTGAAGGAGTCTGACTCGCTGCCGCTGTCGATTGAGGTGTCTGCTGCCTTCTCTATGCCTATATCTACCCCTATCTGCCAAAGTCGGCGTCTCAGTAGGCGTCGCAGCCTCTGTTAGCGTCTCTGTAGGCGTCTTAGTCGTTGCCGCCCTCGATTGGGGGATTGTTGCCTTCATAGTCGCTGCCGCTCTCGATTGGGAGATCTGCTGCCTTCGCTATGCCTATATCTACCCCTAGCTGCCTCAGTCGGCGGCTCAGTCGTCGTAGCAGCCTCTGTCAGCGTCTCTGAAGGAGTCTCAGTCGCTGTCGCTGTCGATTGAGGGGTCTGCTGCCTTCTCTATGCCTATATCTACCCCAATCTGCCTCAGTCGGCGTCGCAGCCTCTGTCAGCGTCTCTGTAGGCGTCTCAGTCGTTGCCGCTCTCGATTGGGGGCCTGTTGCCTTCTCAGTGGCTGTCGCTGTCGATTGGGGGGTCTGCTACCTTCTCTATGCCTATATCTACCCCTATCTGCCGCAGTCGGCGTCGCAGCCTCTGTAACCGTCTCTGTAGGCGTCTCAGTCGCTGCCGCTATCGATTGAGGGGTCTTCTGCCTTCTCCATGCCTATATCCACCCCTATCTGCCTAAGTCGGCGTCTCAGTCGGCCTCGCAGCCTCTGTCAGCGCCTCTGTAAGCGTCTCAGTCGTTGCCGCTGTCGATTGGGGGCATGTTGCCTTCTCTATGCCTATATCTACCCCTATCTGCCTCAGTCGGTGTCGCAGCCTCTGTCTGCGTTTCTGTAGGCGTCTCATTCGCTGCCGCTGTCGATTGGTGGTCTGCTGCTTTCCCTATGCCTATATCTACCCCTATCTGCCTCAATCGGCATCTCAGTCGGCGGCGCAGCCTCTGTCAGAATCTTTGTAGGCGTCTCAGTCGCTGCCGCTGTCGATTGGGGGTGTCTGGTGCCTTCTTTATGCCTATATCTACCCCTATCTGCATCAGTCGGCGTCTCAGTCGGCGTCTCAGTCGGCGTCGCAGCCTCTGTTGGCGTCTCTGTAGGCGTCTTAGTCGTTGCCGCTATCGATTGGGGGCCTGTTGCCTTCTCAGTCGCTGCCGCTGTCGATTGGGGGGTCTGCTACCTTCTCTATGCGTATATCTACCCCTATCTGCGAAGGCGTCTCAGTCGTAACCGCTGTCGATTGGGGGCCTGTTGCCTTCTCTATGCCTATATCCACCCCTATCTGCCTCAGTCGGCGTCTCAGTCGGCCTCGCAGCCTCTGTCAGCGTCTCTGTAAGCGTCTCAGTCGTTGCCGCTGTCGATTGGGGGCATGTTGCCTTCTCTATGCCTATATCTACCCCTATCTGCCTCAGTCGGTGTCGCAGCCTCTGTCAGCGTTTCTGTAGGCGTCTCAGTCGTTGCCGCTGTCAGTTGGTGGTCTGCTGCTTTCTCTATGCCTATATCTACCCCTATCTGCCTCAGTCGGCATCTCAGTCGGCGGCGCAGCCTCTGTCAGAATCTTTGTAGGCGTCTCAGTCGCTGCCGCTGTCGATTGGGGGTTGGTGCCTTCTTTATGCCTATATCTACCCCTATCTGCATCAGTCGGCGTCGCAGCCTCTGTCGGCGTCTCTGTAGGCATCTTAGTCGTTGCCGCTCTCGATTGGGGGCCTGTTGCCTTCTCAGTCGCTACCGCTGTCGATTGGGGGGTCTGCTGCCTTCTCTATGCCTATATGTACCCCTATCTGCCTCAGTCGGTGTCACAGCCTCTGTCAGCGTTTCTGCAGGCGTCTCAGTCGCTGCCGCTGTAGATTGGGGGTCTGCTGCCTTCTCTATGCCTACAGCTACCCTTATCTGCCTCAGTCGGCGTCTCAGTCGGCGTCGCAGCCTCTGTTAGCGTCTGTGAAGGCGTCTCAGTCGCTGCCGCTGTCGATTGAGAGGTCTGCTGCCTTCTCTATGCGTATATCTACCCTTATCTGCCTCAGCCGGCATCTCAGTCGGCGTCCCAGCCTCTGTCAACGTCTCTGTATTCGTCTCGGTCGATGCCGCTGTCGATTGGGGGGTCTGCTGCCTTCTCTATGCCTATATCTGCCCCTATCTGCCTCAGTAAGCGTCTCAGTCGGCGTCGCAGCCTCTGGCAGCATCTCTGTAGGCGTCTCAGTCGTAACCGCTGTCGATTGGGGGCCTGTTGCCTTCTCTATGCCTATATCCACCCCTATCTGCCTCAGTCGGCGTCGCAGCCTCTGTCAGCGTTTCTGTAGGAGTCTCAGTCGCTGCCGCTGTCGATTGGGGGGTGTGCTACCTTCTCTATGCCTATATGTAGCCCTATCTGCCTCAGTCGGCGTCGCAGCCTCTGTTAGCGTCTCTGAAGTAGTCTCAGTCGCTGCCGCTGCCGATTGAGTGGTCTGCTGCCTTCAATATGCCTATATCTACCCCTACCTGCCTCAGTCGGCGTCGCAGCCTTTGTCAGCGTTTCTGTAGGTAGCTCAGTCTCTGCCGCTGTCGACTGGGGGGTCTGCTGCCTTCTCTATGCCTATATCTTCCCCTATCTGTCTCAGTCGGCGTCGCAGCCTCTGTCAGCGTTTCTGTAGTCGTCTCAGTCGCTGCCGCTGTCGATTGGGGGTCTGGTGCCTTCTATATGCCTATATCTACCCCTATCTGCCTCAATCGGCGTCTCAGTAGGCGTCGCAGCCTTTGTCAGCGTTTCTATAGGCGTCTCAGTCGCTGCCGCTGTCGATTGGGGGGTCTGCTGGCTTCTCTATGCCTATATGTACCCCTATCTGCATCAGTCGGTGTCGCAGCCTCTGTCAGCGTTTCTGCAGGCGTCTCAGTCGCTACCGCTGTCGATTGGGGGGTCTGCTGCCTTCTCTATGCCTATATCTACCCCTATCTGCCAAAGTCGGCGTCTCAGTCGGCGTCGCAGCCCCTGTCAGCGTCTCTGTAGGCGTCTCAGTCGGCGTCGCAGCCTCTGTCAGCGTCTCTGAAGGAATCTCAGTCGCTGCCGCTGTCGATTGAGGGGTCTGCTGCCTTCTCTATACCTATATCTACCCCTATCTGCCTCAGTCGGCGTCTCAGTCGGCGTCTCAGTCAGCGTCGCAGCCTCTGTCAGCGTTTCTGTAGGCGCCTCAGTCGCTGCCGCTGTCGATTGGGGGGTCTGCGGCCTTCTCTATGGCAATATCTACCCCTATCTGCCTCAGTCGGCGTCTTAGTCAGCGTCGCAGCCTCTGTCAGCGTCTCTGTGGGCGTCTTAGTCGCTGCCGCTGTCGATTGAGGGGTCTGCTGCCTTCTCTATGCCTATATCTACCCCTATCTGCGAATCAGTCGGCGTCGCAGCCTCTGTTAGCGTCTCTGTAGGCGTCTCAGTCGCTGCCGCTGTCGATAATGGGGGTCTACCCCTATCTGCCTCAGTCGCCGCCGCAGCCGTCGCAGCCTCTGTCAGCGTATCTGTAGGCGTCTCAGTCGCTGCCGCTAAAGATTGGGGGGCTGCTGCCTTCTCTATGCCTATATCTGCCCCTATCTGCCTCAGTCGGTGTCGCAGCCTCTGTCAGCGTTTCTGTAGTCGTCTCTGTCGCTGCCACTGTCGATTGGGGGTCTGCTGCCTTCTCTATGCCTATATCTGCCCCTATCTGCCTCAGTCGGTGTCGCAGCTTCTGTCAGCGTTTCTGTAGTCGTCTCAGTGACAGCCACTGTCGATTGGGGGATCTGCTGCCTTCCCTTTGCCTATATATACCCCTATCTGCCTCAGTCGGTGTCGCAGCCTCTGTCAGCGTTTCTGTAGACGTCTCAGTGACAGCCACTGTCGATTGGGGGATCTGCTGCCTTCTCTATGCCTATATCTACTCCTATCTGCCTCTGACGGCGACTCAGTCGGCGTCGCAGCCTCTGTTAGCGTCTCGTTAGGCGTCTCGGTCGCTGCCGCTGTCGATAATGGGGGTCTACCCTATCTGCCTCAGTCGCCGCCGCAGCCGTCGCAGCCTCTGTCAGCGTATCTGTAGGCGTCTCAGTCGCTGCCGCTAAAGATTGGGGGGCTGCTGCCTTCTCTATGCCTTTATCTACCCCTATCTGCCTCAGTCGGTGTCGCAGCCTCTGTCAGCGTTTCTGTAGTCGTCTCAGTGACAGCCACTGTCGATTGGGGGATCTGCTGCCTTCTCTATGCCTATATCTGCCCCTATCTGCCTCAGTGGGCGTCGCAGCCTCTGTCAGCGTTTCTGTAGTCGTCTCAGTCGCAGCCACTGTCGATTGGGGGATCTGCTGCCTTCTCTATGCCTATATCTGCCCCTATCTGCCTCAGACGGTGTCGCAGCCTCTGTCAGCGTTTCTGTAGTCGTCTCAGTGACAGCCACTGTCGATTGGGGGATCTGCTGCCTTCTCTATGCCTATATCTACTCCTATCTGCCTCAGTCGGCGACTCAGTCGGCGTCGTAGCCTCTGTCAGCGTCTCTGAAGGCGTCTCAGTCGCTGCCGCTGTCGATTGGGGGTCTGCTGCCTTCTCTATGCCTATATCTGCCCCTATCTGCCTCAGTTGGCGACTCAGTCGGCGTCGCAGCCTCTGTCCGTGTCTCTGAAGGCATCTCAGTCGCTGCCGCTGTCGATTGGGGGTCTGCTGCCTTCTCTATGCCTATATCTACCCCTATCTGCCTCAGTCGGCGTCTCAGTCGGCGTCGATGCCACTTTCAGCGTCTCTGTAGGCGTCTCTGTACGCGTCTCAGTCGCAGCCGCTGTCGATTGGGGGGGGATCTGCTGCCTTCTCTATGCCTATATCTGCCCCTATCTGCCTCAGTTGGCGACTCAGTCGGCGTCGTAGCCTCTGTCAGCGTCTCTGAAGGCATCTCAGTCGCTGCCGCTTTCGATTGGGGGTCTGCTGCCTTCTCTATGCCTATATCTACCCCTATCTGCCTCAGTCGGTGTCGCAGCCTCTGTCAGCGTTTCTGTAGTCGTCTCAGTGACAGCTACTGTCGATTGGGGGATCTGCTGCCTTCTCTATGCCTATATCTACTCCTATCTGCCTCAGTCGGCGTCTCAGTCGGGGTCGCAGCCACTGTCATCGTATCTGTAGGCGTCTCAGTCTCTGCCGCAGTCGATTGGGGGGGTCTGCTGCCTTCTATATGCCTATATCTACCCCTATCTGCCTCAGTCGGCGTCTCGGTCGGCGTCGCAGCTTCTGTTAACGTCTCTGTAGGCGTCTCAGGCGCTGCCGCAGTCGATTGGGGTATCTGCTGCCTTCTCTATGCCTATAGCTACTCCTATCTGCCTCAGTCGGCGTCTCAGTCGGCGTCGCAGCCTCTGGTAGCGTCTCTGTAGGCGTCTCAGTCCCTGCCGCTGTTGATAATGGGGTTCTACCCCTATCTGCCTCAGTTGCCGCCGCAGCCGTCGCAGCCTCTGTCAGCGGCTCTGTAGGCGTCTTAGTCGCTCCCGCTGACGATTGGGGGGTCTGCTGCCTTCTCTATGCCTATATCCACCACTATCTGCCTCAGTCGGCATCTCAGTTGGCGTCGCAGCCTCTGTCATCGTATCTGTAGGAGTCTCAGTCGCTGCCGCTGTCGATTGGGGGATCTGCTGCCTTCTCTATGCCTATATCTACCCCTATCTACCTCAGTGGGCGTCGCAACCTCTGTCAGCGTCTCTGTAGGCGTCTCAGTCGTTGCCGCTGTCGATTGGAGGGTCTGATACATTCTCTATGCCTATATCTACTCCTATCTCCCTCATCGGCGGCTCAGTCGGCGTCGCAGCCTCTGTCATCGTATCTGTAGGCGTCTCATTCGCTGCCGCTGTCGATTGGGGGATCTGCTACCTTCGCTATGCGTATATCTACCCCTATCTGCCTCAGTCGGCGTCGCAGCCTCTGTCAGCGTTTCTGTAGGCGTCTTAGTCGCTGCCGCTGTAGATTGGGGAGGTCTGCTGCCTTCTCTATGCCTATATCTACCCTTGTCTGCCTCAGTCGGCGTCTCAGTCGGCATCGCAGCCTCTTTCAGCGTCTCTGTAAGCGTATCAGTGGTTACCGCTGTCTATTAGGGGCCTGTTGCCTTCTCTATGCCTATGTCCACCCCTATCTGCCTCAGTCGGCGTCGCAGCCTCTGTCAGCGTTTCTGTAGGAGTCTCAGTCGCTGCCGCTGTCGATTGGGGGGTCTGCTACCTTCTCTATGCCTATATCTACACCTATCTGCCTCAGTCGGCGACTCAGTCGGCGTCGCAGCCTTTGTCAGCGTTTCCGTAGGCGTCTCAGTCGCTGCCGCTGTCGATTGGGGGTCTGGTGCCTTCTCTATGCCTATATCTACCCCTATCTGCCTCAGTCGGCATCGCAGCCTCTGTAAGCGTCTCTATAGGCGTCTCAGTCAATCCCGCTGTAGATTAAGGGGTCTGCTGCCTTCTCTATGCCTATATCTACCCCTATCTGCCTCAGTCGGCGTCGCAGCCTCTGTCAGCGTCTCTGTAGGCGTCTCAGTCGTTGCCGCTGTCGATTGGAGGGTCTGCTACATTCTCTATGCCTATATCTACTCCTATCTCCCTCATCGGCGGCTCAGTCGGCGTCGCAGCCTCTGTCATCGTATCTGTAGGAGTCTCATTCGCTGCCGCTGTCGATTGGGGGATCTGCTACCTTCGCTATGCGTATATCTACCCCTATCTGCCTCAGTCGGCGTCGCAGCCTCTGTCAGCGTTTCTGTAGGCGTCTTAGTCGCTGCCGCTGTAGATTGGGGAGGTCTGCTGCCTTCTCTATGCCTATATCTACCCTTGTCTGCCTCAGTCGGCGTCTCAGTCGGCATCGCAGCCTCTTTCAGCGTCTCTGTAGGCGTATCAGTGGTTACCGCTGTCTATTAGGGGCCTGTTGCCTTCTCTATGCCTATGTCCACCCCTATCTGCTTCAGTCGGCGTCGCAGCCTCTGTCAGCGTTTCTGTAGGAGTCTCAGTCGCTGCCGCTGTCGATTGGGGGGTCTGCTACCTTCTCTATGCCTATATCTACACCTATCTGCCTCAGTCGGCGACTCAGTCGGCGTCGCAGCCTTTGTCAGCGTTTCCGTAGGCGTCTCAGTCGCTGCCGCTGTCGATTGGGGGTCTGGTGCCTTCTCTATGCCTATATCTACCCCTATCTGCCTCAGTCGGCATCGCAGCCTCTGTAAGCGTCTCTATAGGCGTCTCAGTCAATCCCGCTGTAGATTGAGGGGTCTGCTGCCTTCTCTATGCTTATATCTACCCCTATCTGCCTCCGTCGGCGTCTCAGTCGGCGTCGCAGCCTTTGTCAGCGTTTCTGTAGGCGTCTCAGTCGCTGCCGCTGTCGATGGAGGGGTCTGCTGCCTTCTCTATGCCTATATCTACCCCAATCTGCCTCAGTCGGCGTCGCAGCCGCTGTCAGCGTTTCTGTAGTCGTCTCAGACGCTGCCACTCTCGATTGGGGGTTCTGCTACCTTCTCTATGCCTATATCTACCCCTATCTGCCTCAGTCGGCGTCTCAATCGGCGTCGCATCCTCTGTCAGCGTCTCTGAAGGCGTCTCAATTGCTGCCGCTGTCGATTGGGGGTCTGCTGCCTTCTCTATGGCTATATCTACCCCTATCAGTCTCAGTCGGTGTCGCAGCCTCTGTCAGCGTTTCTGTAGGCGTCTCAGTCGCTGCCGCTGTCGATTGGGGGGTCTGCTGCCTTCTCTATGCCTATATCTACCCCTATCTGCCTCAGTCGGCGTCTCAGTCAGCGTCGCAGCCTCTGTCAGCGTTTCTGTAGGCGCCTCAGTCGCTGCCGCTGTCGATTGGGGGGTCTGCGGCCTTCTCTATGGCTATATCTACCCCTATCAGTCTCAGTCGGTGTCGCAGCCTCTGTCAGCGTTTCTGTAGGCGTCTCAGTCGCTGCCGCTGTCGATTGGGGGGTCTGCTGCCTTCTCTATGCCTATATCTACCCCTATCTGCCTCAGTCGGCGTCTCAGTCAGCGTCGCAGCCTCTGTCAGCGTCTCTGTGGGCGTCTTAGTCGCTGCCGCTGTCGATTGAGGGGTCTGCTGCCTTCTCTATGCCTATATCTACCCCTATATGCCTCAGTCGGCGTCGCAGCCTCTGTCAGCATCTCTGTAGGCGTCTCAGTCACTGCCGCTGTCGATTGAGGGGTTTTCTGCTTTCTCTATGCCTATATCCACCCCTATCTGCCTCAGTCGGCGTCTCAGTCGGCGTCGCAGCCTCTGTCATCGTATCTGTAGGCGTCTCAGTCGCTGCCGCTGTCGATTGGGGGATCTGCTGCCTTCTCTATGCCTATATCTACCCCTATCTGCCTCAGTGGGCGTCGCAGCCTCTGTCAACGTCTCTGTAGGCGTCTCAGTCGTTGCCGCTGTCGATTGGAGTGTCTGCTACATTCTCTATGCCTATATCTACTCCTATCTCCCTCATCGGCGTCTCAGTCGGCGTCGCAGCCTCTGTCAGAGTCTCTGTAGGCGTCTTAGTCGCTGCCGCTGTCGATTGTGGGGTCTGCTGCCTTCTCTATGCCTATATCCACCCCTATCTGCCTCAGTCGGCGTCGCAGCCTCTGTCATCGTATCTGTAGGCGTCTCAGTCGCTGCCGCTGTCGAGTGGGGGGTCTGCTGCCTTCTCTATGCCTATATCTACCCCTATCTGCCTCAGTGGGCGTCGCAGGCTCTGTCAGCGTTTCTGTAGACGTCTGAGTCGTTGCCGCTGTCGATTGGAGGGTCTGCTACTTTATCTTTGCCTATATCTGCCCCTATCTGCCTCAGTCGGTGTCGCAGCCTCTGTCAGCGTTTCTGTAGACGTCTCAGTGACAGCCACTGTCGATTGGGGGATCTGCTGCCTTCTCTATGCCTATATCTACTCCTATCTGCCTCAGTCGGCGAATCAGTCGGCGTCGCAGCCTCTGTTAGCATCTCTGTAGGCGTCTCAGTCGCTGCCGCTGTCGATAATGGGGGTCTACCCCTATCTGCCTCAGTCGCCGCCGCAGCCGTCGCAGCCTCTGTCAGCGTATCTGTAGGCGTCTCAGTCGCTGCCGCTAAAGATTGGGGGGCTGCTGCCTTCTCTATGCCTTTATCTACCCCTATCTACCTCAGTCGGTGTCGCAGCCTCTGTCAGCGTTTCTGTAGTCGTCTCAGTCGCTGCCACTGTCGATTGGGGGTCTGCTGCCTTCTCTATGCCTATATCTGCCCCTATCTGCCTCAGTCGGTGTCGCAGCCTCTGTCAGCGTTTCTGTAGTCGTCTCAGTCGCTGCCACTGTCGATTGGGGGTCTGCTGCCTTCTCTATGCCTATATCTGCCCCTATCTGCCTCAGTCGGTGTCGCAGCCTCTGTCAGCGTTTCTGTAGTCGTCTCAGTGACAGCCACTGTCGCTTGGGGGATCTGCTGCCTTCCCTATGCCTATATATACCCCTATCTGCCTCAGTCGGTGTCGCAGCCTCTGTCAGCGTTTCTGTAGACGTCTCAGTGACAGCCACTGTCGATTGGGGGATCTGCTGCCTTCTCTATGCCTATATCTACTCCTATCTGCCTCTGTCGGCGACTCAGTCGGCGTCGCAGCCTCTGTTAGCGTCTCTGTAGGCGTCTCAGTCGCTGCCGCTGTCGATAATGGGGGTCTACCCTATCTGCCTCAGTCGCCGCCGCAGCCGTCGCAGCCTCTGTCAGCGTATCTGTAGGCGTCTCAGTCGCTGCCGCTAAAGATTGGGGGGCTGCTGCCTTCTCTATGCCTTTATCTACCCCTATCTGCCTCAGTCGGTGTCGAACCTCTGTCAGCGTTTCTGTAGTCGTCTCAGTGACAGCCACTGTCGATTGGGGGATCTGCTGCCTTCTCTATGCCTATATCTGCCCCTATCTGCCTCAGTGGGCGTCGCAGCCTCTGTCAGCGTTTCTGTAGTCGTCTCAGTCGCTGCCACTGTCGATTGGGGGATCTGCTGCCTTCTCTATGCCTATATCTGCCCCTATCTGCCTCAGACGGTGTCGCAGCCTCTGTCAGCGTTTCTGTAGTCGTCTCAGTGACAGCCACTGTCGATTGGGGGATCTGCTGCCTTCTCTATGCCTATATCTACTCCTATCTGCCGCAGTCGGCGACTCAGTCGGCGTCGTAGCCTCTGTCAGCGTCTCTGAAGGCGTCTCAGTCGCTGCCGCTGTCGATTGGGGGTCTGCTGCCTTCTCTATGCCTATATCTGCCCCTATCTGCCTCAGTTGGCGACTCAGTCGGCGTCGCAGCCTCTGTCCGTGTCTCTGAAGGCATCTCAGTCGCTGCCGCTGTCGATTGGGGGTCTGCTGCCTTCTCTATGCCTATATCTACCCCTATCTGCCTCAGTCGGCGTCTCAGTCGGCGTCGATGCCACTTTCAGCGTCTCTGTAGGCGTCTCTGTACGCGTCTCAGTCGCAGCCGCTGTCGATTGGGGGGGGAATCTGCTGCCTTCTCTATGCCTATATCTGCCCCTATCTGCCTCAGTTGGCGACTCAGTCGGCGTCGTAGCCTCTGTCAGCGTCTCTGAAGGCATCTCAGTCGCTGCCGCTGTCGATTGGGGGTCTGCTGCCTTCTCTATGCCTATATCTACCCCTATCTGCCTCAGTCGGTGTCGCAGCCTCTGTCAGCGTTTCTGTAGTCGTCTCAGTGACAGCCACTGTCGATTGGAGGATCTGCTGCCTTCTCTATGCCTATATCTACTCCTATCTGCCTCAGTCGGCGTCTCAGTCGGGGTCGCAGCCACTGTCATCGTATCTGTAGGCGTCTCAGTCTCTGCCGCAGTCGATTGGAGGGGTCTGCTGCCTTCTATATGCCTATACCCCTATCTGCCTCAGTCGGCGTTTCGGTCGGCGTCGCAGCCTCTGTTAACGTCTCTGTAGGCGTCTCAGGCGCTGCCGCAGTCGATTGGGGTATCTGCTGCCTTCTCTATGCCTATATCTACTCCTATCTGCCTCAGTCGGCGTCTCAGTCGGCGTCGCAGCCTCTGGTAGCGTCTCTGTAGGCGTCTCAGTCCCTGCCGCTGTTGATAATGGGGTTCTACCCCTATCTGCCTCAGTTGCCGCCGCAGCCGTCGCAGCCTCTGTCAGCGGCTCTGTAGGCGTCTTAGTCGCTCCCGCTGACGATTGGGGGGTCTGCTGCCTTCTCTATGCCTATATCCACCACTATCTGCCTCAGTCGGCATCTCAGTTGGCGTCGCAGTCTCTGTCATTGTATCTGTAGGAGTCTCAGTCGCTGCCACTGTCGATTGGGGGATCTGCTGCCTAGTCTATGCCTATATCTACCCCTATCTACCTCAGTAGGCGTCGCAACCTCTGTCAGCGTCTCTGTAGGCGTCTCAGTCGTTGCCGCTGTCGATTGGAGGGTCTGCTACATTCTCTATGCCTATATCTACTCCTATCTCCCTCATCGGCGGCTCAGTCGGCGTCGCAGCCTCTGTCATCGTACCTGTAGGCGTCTCAGTCGCTGCCGCTGTCGATTGGGGGATCTGCTACCTTCTCTATGCGTATATCTACCCCTATCTGCCTCAGTCGGCGTCGCAGCCTCTGTCAGCGTTTCTGTAGGCGTCTTTGTCGCTGCCGCTGTAGATTGGGGAGGTCTGCTGCCTTCTCTATGCCTATATCTACCCTTGTCTGCCTCAGTCGGCGTCTCAGTCGGCATCGCAGCCGCTGTCAGCGTCTCTGTAGGCGTATCAGTGGTTACCGCTGTCTATTAGGGGCCTGTTGCCTTCTCTATGCCTATATCTACCCCTATCTGCCTCAGTCGGCATCGCAGCCTCTGTAAGCGTCTCTATAGGCGTCTCAGTCAATCCCGCTGTAGATTGAGGGGTCTGCTGCCTTCTCTATGCCTATATCTACCCCTATCTGCCTCAGTCGGTGTCTCAGTCGGCGTCGCAGCATTTGTCAGCGTTTCTGTAGACGTCTCAGTCGCTTCCGCTGTCGATTGGGGGGTCTGCTGTCTTCTCTATGCCTATATCTACCCCTATCTGCCTCAGTCGGCGTCGCAGCCGCTGTCAGCGTTTCTGTAGTCGTCTCAGACGCTGCCACTGTCGACTGGGGGATCTGCTAACTTCTCTATGCATATATCTACCCTATCTGCCTCAGTCGGCGTCTCAATCGGCGTCGCATCCTCTGTCAGCGTCTCTGAAGGAGTCTCAGTCGCTGCCGCTGTCGATTGAGGGGTCTGCTGCCTTCTCTATGCCTATATCTACCCCTATCTGCCTCCGTCGGCGTCTCAGTCGGCGTCGCAGCCTTTGTCAGCGTTTCTGTAGGCGTCTCAGTCGCTGCCGCTGTCGATTGAGGGGTCTGCTGCCTTCTCTATGCCTATATCTACCCCAATCTGCCTCAGTCGGCGTCGCAGCCGCTGTCAGCGTTTCTGTAGTCGTCTCAGACGCTGCCACTCTCGATTGGGGGTTCTGCTACCTTCTCTATGCCTATATCTACCCCTATCTGCCTCAGTCGGCGTCTCAATCGGCGTCGCATCCTCTGTCAGCGTCTCTGAAGGCGTCTCAATTGCTGCCGCTGTCGATTGGGGGTCTGCTGCCTTCTCTATGGCTATATCTACCCCTATCAGTCTCAGTCGGTGTCGCAGCCTCTGTCAGCGTTTCTGTAGGCGTCTCAGTCGCTGCCGCTGTCGATTGGGGGTCTGCTGCCTTCTCTATGCCTATATCTACCCCTATCTGCCTCAGTCGGCGTCTCAGTCGGCGTCTCAGTCAGCGTCGCAGCCTCTGTCAGCGTTTCTGTAGGCGCCTCAGTCGCTGCCGCTGTCGATTGGGGGGTCTGCGGCCTTCTCTATGGCTATATCTACCCCTATCAGTCTCAGAAGGTGTCGCAGCCTCTGTCAGCGTTTCTGTAGGCGTCTCAGTCGCTGCCGCTGTCGATTGGGGGGTCTGCTGCCTTCTCTATGCCTATATCTACCCCTATCTGCCTCAGTCGGCGTCTCAGTCAGCGTTGCAGCCTCTGTCAGCGTCTCTGTGGGCGTCTTAGTCGCTGCCGCTGTCGATTGAGGGGTCTTCTGCCTTCTCTATGCCTATATCTACCCCTATCTGCCTCAGTCGGCGTCGCAGCCTCTGTCAGCATCTCTGTAGGCGTCTCAGTCACTGCCGCTGTCGATTGAGGAGTTTTCTGCTTTCTCTATGCCTATATCCACCCCTATCTTCCTCAGTCAGCGTCTCAGTCGGCGTCGCAGCCTCTGTCATCGTATCTGTAGGCGTCTCAGTCGCTGCCGCTGTCGATTGGGGGATCTGCTGCCTTCTCTATGCCTATATCTACCCCTATCTGCCTCAGTGGGCGTCGCAGCCTCTGTCAACGTCTCTGTAGGCGTCTCAGTCGTTGCCGCTGTCGATTGGAGTGTCTGCTACATTCTCTATGCCTATATCTACTCCTATCTCCCTCATCGGCGTCTCAGTCGGCGTCGCAGCCTCTGTCAGAGTCTCTGTAGGCGTCTTAGTCGCTGCCGCTGTCGATTGTGGGGTCTGCTGCCTTCTCTATGCCTATATCCACCCCTATCTGCCTCAGTCGGCGTCGCAGCCTCTGTCATCGTATCTGTAGGCGTCTCAGTCGCTGCCGCTGTCGAGTGGGGGGTCTGCTGCCTTCTCTATGCCTATATCTACCCCTACCTGCCTCAGTCGATGTCGCAGCCTCTGTCAGCGTCTCTGTGGGCGTCTTAGTCGCTGCCGCTGTCGATTGAGGGGTCTGCTGCCTTCTCTATGCCTATATCTACCCCAATCTGCCTCAGTCGGCGTCGCAGCCGCTGTCAGCGTTTCTGTAGTCGTCTCAGACGCTGCCACTCTCGATTGGGGGTTCTGCTACCTTCTCTATGCCTATATCTACCCCTATCTGCCTCAGTCGGCGTCTCAATCGGCGTCGCATCCTCTGTCAGCGTCTCTGAAGGCGTCTCAATTGCTGCCGCTGTCGATTGGGGGTCTGCTGCCTTCACTATGCCTATATATACCCCTATCTGCCTCAGTCGGCGACTCAGTCGGCGTCAGAGCCTCTGTCAGCGTCTCTGAACGCGTCTCAGTCGCTGCCGCTGTCGATTGGGGGTCTGCTGTCTTCTCTATGGGTATATCTACCCCTACCTGCCTCAGTCGATGTCGCAGCCTCTGTCAGCGTCTCTGTAGTCGTCTCAGTCGCTGCCACTGTCGATTGGGGGATCTGCTACCTTCTCTATGCCTATCTGCCTCAGTCGGCGTCTCGGTCGGCGTCGCAGCCTCTGTTAGCGTCTCTGTAGGCGTCTCAGGCGCTGCCGTAGTCGATTGGGGTATCTTCTGCCTTCCCTATGCCTATATCTACCCCTATCTGCCTCAGTCGGCGTCTCAGTCGGCGTCGCAGCCTCTGTAAGCGTCTGTGTAGGCGTCTCAGTCCCTACCGCTGTTGATAATGGGGGTGTACCCCTATCTGCCTCAGTCGCCGCCGCAGCCGTCGCAGCCTCTGTCAGCGGCTCTGTAGGCGTCTTAGTTGCTCCCGCTGACGATTGGGGGGTCTGCTACCTTCTCTATGCCTATATCCACCCCTATCTGCCTCAGTCGGCGTCTCAGTCGGCGTCGCAGCCTCTGCCATCGTATCTGTAGGCGTCTCAGTCGCTGCCGCTGTCGATTGGGGGATCTGCTGCCTTCTCTATGCCTATATCTACCCCTATCTGCCTCAGTGGGCGTCGCAGCCTCTGTCATCGTCTCCGTAGGCATCTCAGTCGTTGCCGCTGTCGATTGGAAGGTCTGCTACATTCTCTATGCCTATATCTACTCCTATCTCCCTCATCGGCGTCTCAGTCGGCGTCGCAGCCTCTGTCATCGTATCTGTAGGCGTCTCAGTCGCTGCCGCTGTCGATTGGGGGGTCTGCTACCTTCTCTATGCCTATATCTACACCTATCTGCCTCAGTCGGCATCGCAGCCTCTGTAAGCGTCTCTATAGGCGTCTCAGTCAATCCCGCTGTAGATTGAGGGGTCTGCTGCCTTCTCTATGCCTATATCTACCCCTATCTGCCTCAGTCGGCGTCTCAATCGGCGTCGCATCCTCTGTCAGCGTCTCTGAAGGCGTCTCAATTGCTGCCGCTGTCGATTGGGGGTCTGCGGCCTCCACTATGCCTATATATACCCCTATCTGCCTCAGTCGGCGACTCAGTCGGCGTCGGAGCCTCTGTCAGCGTCTCTGCAGGCGTCTCAGTCGCTGCCACTGTCGATTGGGGGTCTGCTGCCTTCTCTATGCCTATATCTACCCCTATCTGCCTCAGTCGATGTCGCAGCCTCTGTCAGCGTCTCTGTAGTCGTCTCAGTCGCTGCCATTGTCGATTGGGGGATCTGCTACCTTCTCTATGCCTATCTGCCTCAGTCGGCGTCTCGGTCGGCGTCGCAGCCTCTGTTAGCGTCTCTGTAGGCGTCTCAGGCGCTGCCGTAGTCGATTGGGGTATCTGCTGCCTTCCCTATGCCTATATCTACCCCTATCTGCCTCAGTCGGCGTCTCAGTCGGCGTCGCAGCCTCTGTAAGCGTCTGTGTAGGCGTCTCAGTCCCTGCCGCTGTCGATAATGGGGTTCTACACCTATCTGCCTCAGTTGCCGCCGCAGCCGTCGCAGCCTCTATCAGCGGCTCTGTAGGCTTCTTAGTCGCTCCCGCTGCGCATTGGGGGGTCTGCTGCCTTCTCTATGCCTATATCCACCACTATCTGCCTCAGTCGGCATCTCAGTCGGCGTAGCAGCCTCTGTCATCGTATGTGTAGGAGTCTCAGTCGCTGCCGCTGTCGATTGGGGGATCTGCTGCCTTCTCTATGCCTATATCTACCCCTATCTACCTCAGTGGGCGTCGCAGCCTCTGTCAGCGTCTCTGTAGGCGTCTCAGTCGTTGCCGCTGTCGATTGGAGGGTCTGCTACATTCTCTATGCCTATATCTACTCCTATCTCCCTCATCGGCGTCTCAGTCGGCGTCGCAGCCTCTGTCATCGTATCTGTAGGCGTCTCAGTCGCTGCCGCTGTCGATTGGGGGATCTGCTACCTTCTCTATGCGTATATCTACCCCTATCTGCCTCAGTCGGCGTCGCAGCCTCTGTCAGCGTTTCTGTAGGCGTCTTAGTCGCTGCCTCTGTAGATTGGGGAGGTCTGCTGCCTTCTCTATGCCTATATCTACACTTGTCTGCCTCAGTCGGCGTCTCAGTCGGCATCGCAGCCTCTGTCAGCGTCTCTGTAGGCGTATCAGTGGTTACCGCTGTCTATTAGGGGCCTGTTGCCTTCTCTATGCCTATGTCCACCCCTATCTGCCTCAGTCGGCGTCGCAGCCTCTGTCAGCGTTTCTGTAGGAGTCTCAGTCGCTGCCGCTGTCGATTGGGGGGTCTGCTACCTTCTCTATGCCTATATCTACACCTATCTGCCTCAGTCGGCGACTCAGTCGGCGTCGCAGCATTTGTCAGCGTTTCTGTAGACGTCTCAGTCGCTTCCGCTGTCGATTGGGGGGTCTGCTGTCTTCTCTATGCCTATATCTACCCCTATCTGCCTCAGTCGGCGTCTCAATCGGCGTTGCATCCTCTGTCAGCGTCTCTGAAGGAGTCTCAGTCGCTGCCGCTCTCGATTGAGGGGTCTGCTGCCTTCTCTATGCCTATATCTACCCCTATCTGCCTCCGTCGGCGTCTCAGTCGGCGTCGCAGCCTTTGTCAGCGTTTCTGTAGGCGTCTCAGTCGCTGCCGCTGTCGATTGAGGGGTCTGCTGCCTTCTCTATACCTATATCTACCCCAATCTGCCTCAGTCGGCGTCTCGGTCGGCGTCGCAGCCTCTGTTAACGTCTCTGTAGGCGTCTCAGGCGCTGCCGCAGTCGATTGGGGTATCTGCTGCCTTCTCTATGCCTATATCTACCCCTATCTGCCTCAGTCGGCGTCTCAGTCGGCGTCTCAGTCGGCGTCGCAGCCTCTGGTAGCGTCTCTGTAGGCGTCTCAGTCCCTGCCGCTGTCGATAATGGGGTTCTACACCTATCTGCCTCAGTTGCCGCCGCAGCCGTCGCAGCCTCTATCAGCGGCTCTGTAGGCTTCTTAGTCGCTCCCGCTGCGCATTGGGGGGTCTGCTGCCTTCTCTATGCCTATATCCACCACTATCTGCCTCAGTCGGCATCTCAGTCGGCGTAGCAGCCTCTGTCATCGTATGTGTAGGAGTCTCAGTCGCTGCCGCTGTCGATTGGGGGATCTGCTGCCTTCTCTATGCCTATATCTACCCCTATCTACCTCAGTGGGCGTCGCAGCCTCTGTCAGCGTCTCTGTAGGCGTCTCAGTCGTTGCCGCTGTCGATTGGAGGGTCTGCTACATTCTCTATGCCTATATCTACTCCTATCTCCCTCATCGGCGTCTCAGTCGGCGTCGCAGCCTCTGTCATCGTATCTGTAGGCGTCTCAGTCGCTGCCGCTGTCGATTGGGGGATCTGCTACCTTCTCTATGCGTATATCTACCCCTATCTGCCTCAGTCGGCGTCGCAGCCTCTGTCAGCGTTTCTGTAGGCGTCTTAGTCGCTGCCGCTGTAGATTGGGGAGGTCTGCTGCCTTCTCTATGCCTATATCTACACTTGTCTGCCTCAGTCGGCGTCTCAGTCGGCATCGCAGCCTCTGTCAGCGTCTCTGTAGGCGTATTAGTGGTTACCGCTGTCTATTAGGGGCCTGTTGCCTTCTCTATGCCTATGTCCACCCCTATCTGCCTCAGTCGGCGGCGCAGCCTCTGTCAGCGTTTCTGTAGGAGTCTCAGTCGCTGCCGCTGTCGATTGGGGGGTCTGCTACCTTCTCTATGCCTATATCTACACCTATCTGCCTCAGTCGGCGACTCAGTCGGCGTCGCAGCATTTGTCAGCGTTTCTGTAGACGTCTCAGTCGCTTCCGCTGTCGATTGGGGGGTCTGCTGTCTTCTCTATGCCTATATCTACCCCTATCTGCCTCAGTCGGCGTCTCAATCGGAGTCGCATCCTCTGTCAGCGTCTCTGAAGGAGTCTCAGTCGCTGCCGCTGTCGATTGAGGGGTCTGCTGCCTTCTCTATGCCTATATCTACCCCTATCTGCCTCCGTCGGCGTCTCAGTCGGCGTCGCAGCCTTTGTCAGCGTTTCTGTAGGCGTCTCAGTCGCTGCCGCTGTCGATTGAGGGGTCTGCTGCCTTCTCTATGCCTATATCTACCCCAATCTGCCTCAGTCGGCGTCGCAGCCGCTGTCAGCGTTTCTGTAGTCGTCTCAGACGCTGCCACTGTCGATTGGGGGATCTGCTACCTTCTCTATGCCTATATCTACCCCTATCTGCCTCAGTCGGCGTCTCAATCGGCGTCGCGTCCTCTGTCAGCGTCTCTGAAGGCGTCTCAATTGCTGCCGCTGCCGATTGGGGGTCTGCTGCCTTCACTATGCCTAGATATACCCCTATCTGCCTCAGTCGGCGACTCAGTCGGCGTCGGAGCCTCTGTCAGCGTCTCTGAAGGCGTCTCAGACGCTGCCGCTGTCGATTGGGGGGTCTGCTGCCTTCTCTATGCCTATATCTACCCCTATCTGCCTCAGTCGATGTCGCAGCCTCTGTCAGCGTCTCTGTAGTCGTCTCAGTCGCTGCCACTGTCGATTGGGGGATCTGCTACCTTCTCTATGCCTATCTGCCTCAGTCGGCGTCTCGGTCGGCGTCGCAGCCTCTGTTAGCGTCTCTGTAGGTGTCTCAGGCGCTGCCGTAGTCGATTGGGGTATCTGCTGCCTTCCCTATGCCTATATCTACCCCTATCTGCCTCATTCGGCGTCTCAGTCGGCGTCGCAGCCTCTGTAAGCGTCTGTGTAGGCGTCTCAGTACCTGCCGCTGTTGATAATGGGGGTGTACCCCTATCTGCCTCAGTCGCCGCCGCAGCCGTCGCAGCCTCTGTCAGCGGCTCTGTAGGCGTCTTAGTTGCTCCCGCTGACGATTGGGGGTCTGCTACCTTCTCTATGCCTATATCCACCCCTATCTGCCTCAGTCGGCGTCTCAGTCGGCGTCGCAGCCTCTGTCATCGTATCTGTAGGCGTATCAGTCGTTACCGCTGTCGATTGGGGGCCTGTTGCCTTCTCTATGCCTATATCCACCCCTATCTGCCTCAGTCGGCGTCGCAGCCTCTGTCAGCGTTTCTGTAGGAGTCTCAGTCGCTGCCGCTGTCGATTGGGGGGTCTGCTACCTTCTCTTATATCTACCCCTATCTGCCTCAGTCGGCATCTCAGTCGGCGTCGCAGCCTCTGACAGCGGCTCTGTGGGCGTCTCAGTCGCTGCCGCTGTCGATTGGGGGGGTCTGCTGCCTTCTCTATGCCTATATCTACCCCTATCTGCCTCAGTCGGCGTCGCAGCCTCTGTCTGCGTTTCTGTAGGCGTCTCAGTCGCTGCCGCTGTCGATTGGGGGTCTGCTGCCTTCTCTATGCCTATATCGACACCTATCTGACTCAGTCGGCGTCTCAGCCGGCGTCTCAGTCGGCGTCGCAGCCTCTGTCAGCGTCTCTCAGGCGTCTCAGTCGCTGCCGCTGTCGATTGAGGGGTCTGCTGCCTTCCCTATGCCTATATCTACCCCTATCTGCCTCAGTCGGCGTCGCAGCCTCTATTAGCGTCTCTGTAGGCGTCTCAGTAGCTGCCGTTGTCGATTGGGGGGTCTGCTGCCATCTCTATGCCTATATATATCCCTATCTGCCTCAGTCGGCGTCGCAGCCTCTGTCAGCATCTCTGTAGGAGTCTCAGTCGCTGCCGCTGTCGATTGGGGGGTCTTCTGCCTTGTCTATGCCTATATCCTCCCCTATCTGCCACAGTCGGCGTCTCAGTCGGCGTTGCAGCCACTGTCATCGGCTCTGTAGGCGTCTCAGGTGCTGCCGCTGTCGATTGGGGGGTCTGCTGCCTTCTCTATGCCTATATCTACCCCTATCTGGCTCAGTCGGTGTCTCAGTCTGCGTCGCAGCCTCTGGCATCGTATCTGTAGGCGTCTGAGTTGCTGCCGCTGTCGATTGGAGGGGGGTATGCTGCCTTCTATATGCCTATATCTATCCCTATATGCCTCAGTCGGCGTCTCAGTAGGCGTCGCAGCCTCTGTCGGCGTCTCTGTGGGCGTTTCAGACACTGCTGCTGTCAATTGGGGGTCTGCTGCCTTCTCTATGCCTATATCTACACCTATCTGACTCAGTCGGCGTCTCAGTCGGCGTCGCAGCCTCTGTCAGCGTCTCTCAGGCGTCTCAGTCGCTGCCGCTGTCGATTGAGGGGTCTGCAGCCTTCTCTATGCCTATATCCACCCCTATCTGCCTCAGTCGGCGTCGCAGCCTCTGTCAGCATCTCTGTAGGCGTCTCAGTCGCTGCCGTTGTCGATTGGGGGTCTTCTGCCCTGTCTATGCCTATATCCTCCCCTATCTGCCACAGTCGGCGTCTCAGTCGGTGTTGCAGCCACTGTCATCGGCTCTGTAGGCATCTCAGGCGCTGCAGCTGTCGATTGGGAGGTCTGCTGCCTTCTCTATGCCTATATCTACCCCTATCTGGCTCAGTCGGTGTCTCAGTCTGCGTCGCAGCCTCTGGCATCGTATCTGTAGGCGTCTGAGTCGCTGCCGCTGTCGATTGGAGGGGGGTATGCTGCCTTCTATATCCCTATATCTATCCCTATATGCCTCAGTCGGCGTCTCAGTCGGCGTCGCAGCCTCTGTCAGCGTCTCTGTGGGCGTTTCAGTCGCTGCCGCTGTCGATTTGGGGGTCTGCTGCCTTCTCTATGCCTATATCTATCCCTATATGCCTCAGTTGGCGTCGCAGCCTCTGTCAGCGTCTCTGTGGGCGTTTCAGTCGCTGCCGCTGTCGATTGGGGGGTCTGCTGCCTTCTCTATGCCTATATCTACCCCTATCTGCCTCAGTCGGCTGCGCAGCCTCTGTCACCGTCTCTGTAGGCATCTCAGTCGTTGCCGCTGTCGATTGGGGGCCTATTGCCTTCTCTATGCCTAGATCCACACCTATCTGCCTCAGTCGGCGTCGCAGCCTTTGTCAGTGTTTCTGTAGACGTCTCAGTCGCTGGCGCTGTCGATTTGGGGGTCTGCTGCCTTCTCTATGCCTATATGCGCCCCTATTTGCCTCAGTCGGTGTCGCAGCCTCTGTCAGCGTTTCTGTAGGCGTCTCAGTCGCTGCCGCTGTCGATTGGGGGGTCTGCTGCCTTTCCTATGCCAATATCTACCCCTATCTGCCTCAGTCGGCGTCGCAACTTCTGTTAGCGTCTCTGTAGGCATCTCAGTCGCTGCTGCTGTCGATTGGAGGGTCTGCTGCCTTCTATCTGCCTCAGTCGGCGTCGCAGCCTCTGTCAGCGTCTCTCAGGCGTCTCAGTCGCTGCCGCTGTCGATTGTGGGGTCTGCTGCCTTCCCTATGCCTACATCTACCACTATCTGCCTCAGTCGGCGTCGCAGCCTCTATTAGCGTCTCTGTAGGCGTCTCAGTAGCTGCCGTTGTCGATTGGGGGGTCTGCTGCCTTCTCTATGCCTATATATATCCCTATCTGCCTCAGTCGGCGTCGCAGCCTCTGTCAGCATCTCTGTAGGCGTCTCAGTCGCTGCCGCTGTCAATTGGGGGGTCTTCTGCCCTGTCTATGCCTATATCCTCCCCTATCTGCCACAGTCGGCGTCTCAGTCGGCGTTGCAGCCACTGTCATCGGCTCTGTAGGCGTCTCAGGTGCTGCCGCTGTCGATTGGGGGGTCTGCTGCCTTCTCTATGCCTATATCTACCCCTATCTGGCTCAGTCGGTGTCTCAGTCTGCGTCGCAGCCTTTGTCAGCGTCTCTGTTGGCGTTTCAGTCGCTGCCGCTGTCGATTTGGGGGTCTGCTGCCTTCTCTATGCCTATATCTACCCCTATCTGCCTCAGTCGGCGGCGCAGCCTCTGTCACCGTCTCTGTAGGCGTCTCAGTCGTTGCCGCTGTCGATTGGGGGCCTATTGCCTTCTCTATGCCTAGATCCACACCTATCTGCCTCAGTCGGCGTCGCAGCCTTTGTCAGTGTTTCTGTAGACGTCTCAGTCGCTGCCGCTGTCGATTTGGGGGTCTGCTGCCTTCTCTATGCCTATATGCGCCCCTATCTGCCTCAGTCGGTGTCGCAGCCTCTGTCAGCGTTTCTGTAGGCGTCTAAGTCGCTGCCGCTGTCGATTGGGGGGTCTGCTGCCTTTCCTATGCCAATATCTACCCCTATCTGCCTCAGTCGGCGTCGCAGCCTCTGTTAGCGTCTCTGTAGGCATCTCAGTCGCTGCAGCTGTCGATTGGGGGGTCTGGCACCTTCTCTATGCCTATATCTACTCCTATCTCCCTCATCGGCTTCTCAGTCGGCGTCGCAACCTCTGTCAGCGTCTCTGTGGGCGTTTCAGTCGCTGCCGCTGTCGATTTGGGGGTCTGCTGCCTTCTCTATGCCTATATGCGCCCCTATCTGCCTCAGTCGGTGTCGCAGCCTCTGTTAGCGTCTCTGTAGGCATCTCAGTCGCTGCCGCTGTCGATTGGAGGGTCTGCTGCCTTCTCTATGCCTATATCTACCCCCATCTGCGTCAGTCGGCGTCGCAGCCTCTGTCAGCGTCTCTGTGGGCGTTTCAGTCGCTGCCGCTGTCGATTGGGGGGTCTGCTGCCTTCTCTATGCCTATATCTACCCCTATCTGCCTCAGTCGGCGGCGCAGCCTCTGTCAGCGTTTCTCTAGGCGTCTCAGTCGCTGCCGCTGTCGATTGAGGGGTCTGCTGCCTTCCCTATGCCTATATCTACCCCTATATGCCTCAGTCGGCGTCGCAACTTCTGTTAGCATCTCTGTAGGCATCTCAGTCGCTGCTGCTGTCGATTGGAGGGTCTGCTGCCTTCTATCTGCCTCAGTCGGCGTTGCAGCCTCTGTCAGCGTCTCTGTAGGCGTCGCAGTCGCTGCCGCTGTCGATTGAGGGGTCTGCTGCCTTCCCTATGCCTATATCAACCCCTATCTGCCTCAGTCGGCGTCGCAGCCTCTGTTAGCGTCTCTGTAGGCATCTCAGTCGCTGCCGCTGTCGATTGGAGGGTCTGCTGCCTTCTCTATGCCTATATCTACCCCCATCTGCGTCAGTCGGCGTCGCAGCCTCTGTCAGCGTCTCTGTGGGCGTTTCAGTCGCTGCCGCTGTCGATTGGGGGGTCTGCTGCCTTCTCTATGCCTATATCTACCCCTATCTGCCTCAGTCGGCGGCGCAGCCTCTGTCACCGTCTCTGTAGGCGTCTCAGTCGTTGCAGCTGTCGATTGGGGGGGTCTGGTACCTTCTCTATGCCTATATCTACCTCTATCTCCCTCATCGGCATCTCAGTCGGCGTTGCAGCCTCTGACAGCGTCTCTGTGGGCGTCTCAGTCGCTGCCGCTGTCGATTGGGGGTCTGCTGCCTTCTCTATGCCTATATCTACCTTTATCTGCCTCAGTCGGCGTCTCAGTCGGCGTCGCAGCCTCTGTCAGCGTCTCTGAAGGCGTCTCAGTCACTGCCGCTGTCGATTGAGGGGTCTGCTGCCTTCTCTATGCCTAGATCCACACCTATCTGCCTCAGTCGGCGTCGCAGCCTTTGTCAGTGTTTCTGTAGACGTCTCAATCGCTGCCGCTGTCGATTTGGGGGTCTGCTGCCTTCTCTATGCCTATATGCACCCCTATCTGCCTCAGTCGGTGTCGCTGCCTCTGTCAGCGTTTCTGTAGGCGTCTCAGTCGCTGCCGCTGTCGATTGGGGGGTCTGCGGCCATTCCTATGCCAATATCTACCCCTATCTGCCTCAGTCGGCGTCGCAGCCTCTGTTAGCGTCTCTGTAGGCATCTCAGTCGCTGCCGCTGTCGATTGGAGGGTCTGCTGCCTTCTCTATGCCTTTATCTACCCCTATCTGCCTCAGTCGGCGTGTCAGTCGGCGTCTCAGTCGGCGTCGCAGCCTCTGTCAGCGGCTCTGTAGGCGTCTCAGTCGCTGCCGTTGTCGATTGGGGGGTCTGCTGCTTTCTCTATGCCTATATATATCCCTATCTGCCTCAGTCGTCGTCGCAGCCTCTGTCAGCATCTCTGTAGGCGTCTCAGTAGCTGCCGCTGTCGATTCAGGGGTCTTCTGCCCTGTCTATGCCTACATATGCTAACAGAAGCTGCGACGCCGACTGAGAAGCCGACTGAGGCAGATAGGGGTGGATATAGGCATAGAGAAGGCAGCAGACCCCTCAATCGACAGCGGCAACGACTGAGACTCCTACAGAGACGCTGACAGATGCTGCGACGCCGACTGAGATGCCGACTGAGCCAGATAGGGGTAGATATATGCATAGAGAAGGCAGCAGACCCCCCAATCGACAGCGGCAGTGACTGAGACGCCTACAGAGCCGATGACAGAGGCTGCGACGCCGACTGAACCGCCGACTGTGGCAGATAGGGGAGGATATAGGCATAGACAGGGCAGAAGACCCCCCAATCGACAGCGGCAGCGACTGAGACGCCTACAGAGATGCTGACAGAGGCTGCGACGCCGCCTGAGGCAGGTAGGGATATATATAGGCATAGAGAAGGCAGCAGACCCCCCAATCGACAACGGCAGCGACTGAGGCGCCTACAGAGACGCTAACAGAGGCTGCGACGCCGACTGAGGCAGATAGGGGTGGATATAGGCATAGAGAGTCAGCAGACCCCCAATCGACAGCGGCAGCGACTGAGACGCCCACAGAGACGCTGACAGACGCTGCGATGCCGACTGAGACGTCGATGAGGGAGATAGGAGTAGATATAGGCATAGAGAATGTAGCAGTCACTCCAATCGACAGCGGCAACGACTGAGACGCCTACAGAGACGTTGACAGAGGCTGCGACGCCCACTGAGGCAGATAGGGGTAGATATAAGCATAGAGAAGGCAGCAGACCCCCAATCGACAGCGGCAGCAACTGAGACGCCCACAAAGACACTGTCAGAGGCTGCAACATCGACTGAGATGCCGATGAGGGAGATAGGAGTAGATAGAGGCATAGGGAAGGTAGCAGACCCCCCAATCGACAGCTGCAACGACTGAGACGCCTACAGAGACGGTGACAGAGGCTGCGACGCCGACTGAGGCAGATAGGGGTAGATATAGGCATAGAGAAGGCAGCAGACCCCCCAATCGACAGCGGCAGCGACTGAGACGCTTGAGAGACCCTGACAGAGGCTGCGACGCCGACTGAGACGCCAATTGAGACGCCGACTGAGTCAGATAGGTGTAGATATAGGCATAGAGAAGGCAGCAGACCCCCAATCGACAGCGGCAGCGACTGAGTCGCCTACAGAAACGCTGACAGAGGCTGCGACGCCGACTGAGGCAGATAGGGTTAGATATAGGCATAGAGAAGGCAGCAGACCCCCCAATCGACAGCGGCAGCGACTGAGACGCCTACAGAGACGCTAACAGAGGCTGCGACGCCGACTGAGATGCCGACTGAGGCAGATAGGGGTAGATATAAGTAAAGAGAAGCAGCACAACCCTCAATCGACAGCGGCAACGACTGAGACTCCTACAGAGACGCTGACAGATACTGCGAGGCCGACTGAGATGCCGACTGAGCCAGATAGGGGTAGATATATACATAGAGAAGGCAGCAGACCCCCAATCGACAGCGGCAGCGACTGAGACGCCTACAGAGCCGATGACAGAGGCTGCGACGCCGACTGAGATGCCGACTGTGGCAGATTGGGAAGGATGTAGGCATAGACAGGGCAGAAGACCCCTGAATCGACAGCGGCAGCTACTGAGACGCCTACAGAGATGCTGACAGAGTCTGCGACGCCGACTGAGGCAGATAGGGATAAATTTAGGCATAGAGAAGGCAGCAGACCCCCCAATCGACAACGGCAGCGACTGAGACGCCTACAGAGCCGCTGACAGAATCTGCGACGCCGACTGAGACGCCGACTGACACGCCGACTGAGGCAGATAGGGGTAGATAAAGGCATAGAGAAGGCAGCAGACCCCCAATCTATAGCGGCAGCGACTGGTACGCCTACAGATACGCTGACAGAGGCTGCAACGGCTGCGGCGGCGACTGAGACAGATAGGGGTAGACCGCCATTATCGACAGCGGCAGCGACTGAGACGCCTACAGAGACGCTTACAGAAGCTGCGACGCCGACTGAGACGCCGACTGAGGCAGATAGGAGTAGATATAGGCATAGAGAAGGCAGCAGACCCCTCAATCGACAGCGGTAACGACTGAGACTCCTACAGAGACGCTGACAGATGCTGCGACGCCGACTGAGATGCCGACTGAGCCAGATAGGGGTAGATATATGCATAGAGAAGGCAGCAGACCCCCCAATCGACAGCGGCAGCGATTGAGACGCCTACAGAACCGATGACAGAGGCTGCGACGCCGACTGAGACGCCGACTGTGGCAGATAGGGGTGGATATAGGCATAGAGAAGGCAGCAGACCCCCCAATCGACAGCGGCAGCGACTGAGACGCCCACAGAGACGCTGACAGAGGCTGCGATGCCGACTGAGACGTCGATGAGGGAGATAGGAGTAGATCTAGGCATAGAGAATGTAGCACTCACTCCAATCGACAGCGGCAGCGACTGAGACGCCTACAGAGACGCTAACAGAGGCTGCGACGCCGACTGAGATGCCGACTGAGGCAGATATTGGTAGATATAAGTAAAGAGAAGCAGCACAACCCCCAATCGACAGCGGCAACGACTGAGACTCCTACAGAGACGCTGACAGATGCTGCGACGCCGACTGAGATGCCGACTGAGCCAGATAGGGGTAGATATATACATAGAGAAGACAGCAGACCCCCCAATCGACAGCGGCAGCGACTGAGACGCCTACAGAGCCGATGACAGAGGCTGCGACGCCGACTGAGACCCCGACTGTGGCAGATTGGGAAGGATGTAGGCATAGACAGGGCAGAAGACCCCTGAATCGGCAGCGGCAGCTACTGAGACGCCTACAGAGCCACTGACAGAGGCTGCGACGCCGACGCAGCTTAACCTGAATCACTGCGCAGCTGCACAAGACCTACTTGAGCAGACGGTGAGAGAGCACAAGATCGACGCCGCTGTGCTCAGTGAACCATATCGTCGGAAGCACCAAGGAGTCTGGGTCGAGGACAATACTTGCCGAGGTGCAATATGGGTGTGTGGAGTCAAACCACCTCAACTCGCGGACGTCAGGAGGGATGAAAACTACGTCAGGGCAACCATAGGAGGAACCACGGTTTACAGTTGCTACATGGCACCAAGCCTAACTACGGATGAGTTTGAGTCGGCGGTAGATAAACTCGTTCTAGATGCACACGGCAGGAACCCTGTAGTAATTGCTGGCGATTTCAACGCATGGGCAACTGAATGGGGCTGCGGCCGAACTACGCCAAAGGGTCATATCCTCATGGATCCACTCGCAGCACTTGACGTGATCCTCTTGAATACCGGCGAGATGACTTTTGCCAGAGGAGGTGCCAGTTCTGCGATTGACCTAACCTTCGTAAGTAGCAGGCTGGTGAGGGGTGCAAAATGGCTGGTGAGTGACATATACACCCACAGCGACCACCAAGCTATAATCTGCGAACTGGAGAAGCCCCGGAATCGGCAGAGGATAGGTCCGACATTGAAAGGCTGGAGGACAAACAGCCTTGACGAAGACGTCCTAGGAATGATGCTTGAAGGTTTGGTGCTGGAAGGCAGTGCAGAAGAAATGGCGAATCAGCTGGCAAGGAAGAAAACGCCTGCGACGCGGCAATGCCCAGGAGAGCATATGGTGGGAGGCATAAACCTGTCTACTGGTGGACGGATGCAATAGGCGAGCTCCGTAAAGTATGCCATGCTGCGAGGAGAAGGTATCAACGTTCCATACGGAAACCGGATTCCCTGCAGAAGCACCAGGCCTTCAAGGAAGCCAGAAATGTTCTGAAGAAGGCAATTAAGAAGAGCAAGAGCACCAGATTCGCTGAATTATGCGCACAAATTGAGGACGACCCATGGGGCATGGCATATAGACTTGTCATGCGAAAATTGCCCTGTTATAGGCAGCCAGCCCCAACCTGCCCAATGTTGCTCAGACGCATAGTGGCACAGCTCTTTCCAGTACAGAACTATGTCCCATACGAGCTCCCTCTGGAGTAAACGGAGGAATCAATACCCAGTGTGACTATAGATGAGGTGTTGCGCGCGGTTGGGAAGTTTGGAGACCAGAAAGCCCCCGGCCCAGATGGAATCCCCAACCGAGTGCTCAAGACCGCAGCTGCACTGAACCCAGAGCCACTGAGGAAAATGTACGACGCTTGCTTGAGAGAAGGCATTTTCCCCAAGAGATGGAAGAGGCAACGATTGGTCCTGGTGCTGAAAGCCAACAAACCAACAGAGGACCCTTCAGCGTACCGCCCGCTCTGCATGTTTGATACGGCGGGAAAAATTCTGGAGCGGATAATCTGTGACAGGATTGATGAGGCCATTGCAAAATTTGGATGGCTCTCAAAACGGCAATATGGTTTCCGGAACGCGAGATCTACCGTGGACGCCATCAACGAACTTGTCCAGACGGCTAAAACAGCGATCCAGGGGAAACGATGGAGGGGTGGAACCAAGAGGTATTGCCTTGTGGTCACCCTAGATGTCAAAAACGCTTTCAACTCAGCTAGCTGGGAGCGCATAGCCAAAGCGTTAGCAGAGTTTGGGGTACCCATCTACCTGAGGCGAATGATTGCCAGCTACTTCAGGATCCTGCTCTACCAGTCCGAAAAAGGTGTGGAGTCGCACAAGATTATCGGAGGAGTTCCCCAGGGATCGGTGCTTGGACCGTTACTCTGGAATGCTATGTACGACGGCATCCTCCGCGTACAGGTCCCTGATGGTGTCAAAATCATCGGATACGCGGACGACATAGCATTGGTAATCACAGCTAAATACTTGGAGGAAGTGGTAGCAGAGGCCAACCGAACTGTGGCTACCGTCGGAAGATGGCTTGCAAACGTTGGACTTAGCTTGGCTGAACACAAGACCGAGGCAATCCTGGTTTCGAGCCGCAGAGTATTGGAGGTAGTGGAAATAAGAGTTGGTAGATGTGCCATAACCACGATTCCACACCTCAAGTACCTAGGAGTGTGGATAGACGCGCAGCTTACCTTCAAAGAACATCTGCGGCGCGTGGGAGATAAGGCAGCAAACACATGTTCTCTCCTATGTAGAATAATGCCCAACGTGGGAGGACCCAGCAGCGGAAAAGGCGATTCATCGCCGGGGTTGTCAGATCCATTATTCTCTATGGAGCGCCAATATGGGCCGAAAACGCGGATGTGAACGCTTACGTCCGCACCATTGAGGCAGCATACAGGAGAAGTGCACTACGAGTGATCTGCGCATACCGCACCGTATCCACAGATGCCACCTTGGTAATAGCCGGCATGATTCCCGTGAACCTGCTAGCGAAAGAAGCGATGAACCTCTACCACGCCAAAGGGACACACGCGACAAATGTAGAGGAGCTCTTGGAAATTGGAAAGCGGAAGACCCTTCGAGAGAGGCAAGCCCAGTGGGATACTTCTACAAATGGCCGCTGCACAAGAAGGCTGATCCCCAACATTCAGCAATGGGTAAGCAGGTCGCATGGTGAGGTGAATTTCTACGTCACACAATTGCTGACAGGCCACGGAGGTTTTCGGGCATACCTGCACAGATTCCACTTGGAGGAATCTCCCTACTGTGCAAACTGTGGAGGTACAGAGATAGAAGATCCCAAACATGTCTTCTTCTATTGCCCACGTTATGAAAGTGCTAGAGTGGCACTACAAGGAGTATGTGGAGAGCCCGTGGTGCCCGACAACATAGTGCAGCATATGCTCGAGAGCCCGGAGAAATAGGCTGCGGTGTGTGACACCACCGCCGCTATAATGAAAGACCTCCGCCACCAGGAGTGGCGAAGACGAGCAATGGAAAATAGCTAGGAGGGGTCCGCTGACCATACTACCCCCCCCCCGGAGAAGTATTACCTTGCGGCGGTCCCGTGGGGGAAGGCTGCGATGGAGGTGGTTTTAGTGGGTAAGAATCCCACACTACTGGTGCCGTAATGTTACCCGTGTCTTTTGAAGATTTCCACCTCCGTTCCAATTATGGAAAAAAAAGGCTGCGACGCCGACTGAGACGCCGACTGACACGCCGACTGAGGCAGATAGGGGTAGATAAAGGCATAGAGAAGGCAGCAGACCCCCCAATCTATAGCGGCAACGACTGAGACTCCTACAGAGACGCTGACAGATGCTGCGACGCCGACTGAGATGCCGACTGAGCCAGATAAGGGTAGATATATGCATAGAGAAGGCAGCAGACCCCCCAATCGACAGCGGCAGCGACTGAGACGCCTGAGAGACCCTGACAGAGGCTGCGACGCCGACTGAGTCAGATAGGTGTAGATATAGGCATAGAGAAGGCAGCAGACCCCCAATCGACAGCGGCAGCGACTGATACGCCTACAGATACGCTGACAGAGGCTGCAACGGCTGCGGCGGCGACTGAGACAGATAGGGGTAGACCCCCATTATCGACAGCGGCAGCGACTGAGACGCCTACAGAGACGCTAACAGAAGCTGCGACGCTGACTGAGACTGAGGCAGATAGGGGTAGATATAGGCATAGAGAAGGCAGCAGACCCCTCAATCGACAGCGGCAACGACTGAGACGCCTACAGAGATGCTGACAGAGGCTGCGACGCCGACTGAGGCAGATAGGGATATATATAGGCATAGAGAAGGCAGCAGACCCCCCAATCGACAGCGGCAGCGACTGAGACGCCTACAGAGACGCTAACAGAGGCTGCGACGCCGACTGAGGCAGATAGGGGTGGATATAGGCATAGAGAAGGCAGCAGACCCCCCAATCGTCAGCGGCAGCGACTAAGACGCCTGAAGAAACGCTGACAGAGGCTGCGACGCCGACTGAGACGCCGACTGAGGCAGATAGGGGTAGATACAGGCGTAGAGAAGGCGGCAGACCCACAAATTGATGGCGGCAGCGACTGAGACGCCTTCAGAGACACTGACAGAGGCTGCGACGCCGACTGAGTCGCCGACTGAGGCAGGCATAGAGAAGGCAGCAGATTCCTCCAATCGACAGTGGCAGAGACTGAGACGATTACAGTGACGCTGACAGAGGCTGCGACGCCCACTGAGGCAGATAGGGGTAGATATAGGCATAGAGAAGGCAGCAGACCCCCCAATCCACAGCGGCAGCGACTGAGACGCCTACAGATACGATGACAGAGGCTGCGACGCCGACTGACACGCCGACTGAGGCAGATAGTGGTGGATATAGGCATAGAGAAAGCAGAAAACTCCTCAATCGACAGCGGCAGCGACTGAGACGCCTACAGAGATGCTGACAGACGCTGCGACGCCGACTGAACCAGATAGGGGTAGATATAGGCACAGAGAAGGCAGCAGACCCCCAAATCGACAGCGGCAGCAACTGAGACGCCTTCAGAGACGCTGACAGAGGCTGTGACGCCGACTGAGACGCCGACTGAGGCAGATAGGGGTAGATATAGGCATAGAGAAGGCAGCAGCCCCCCAATCGACAGCGGCAGCGATTGAGACGCCTACAGATACGCTGACAGAGGCTGCGACACCGACTGAGGCAGATAGGGGTACATATAGGCATAGAGAAGGCAGCAGACCACCAATCGACAGTGGCAGCGACTAAGACGCCTACAGAGACGCTGACAGAGGCTGCGACGCCGACTGAGACGCCGATGAGGGAGATAGGAGTAGATATAGGCATAGAGAATGTAGCAGACACTCCAATCGACAGCGGCAACGACTGAGACGCCTACAGAGACGTTGACAGAGGCTGCGGCGCCCACTGAGGCAGATAGGGGTAGATATAAGCATAGAGATGGCAGCAGACCCCCCCAATCGACAGCGGCGGCGACTAAGACGCCTACAGATACGATGCCAGAGGCTGCTACGCAGACCGAGCTGCCGACTGAGGCAGATACGGGTAGATATAGGCATAGAGAAGGCAGCAGACCCCCAATCGAGAGCGGCAGCGACTGAGACGCCTACAGACACGATGACAGAGGCTGCGACGCCGACTGAGGCAGACAGTGGTGGATATAGGCATAGAGAAGGCAGCAGACCCCCCAATCGACAGCGGCAGCGACTGATTCGCCTTCAGAGACGCCAACAGAGGCTGCGACGCCGACTGAGACACCTACAGAGACGCTTACAGAGGTTGCGACGCCGACTGAGACGCCGACTGAGACGCCGACTGAGACGCCGACTGAGGCAGATAGGGGTAGATATAGGCATAGAGAAGGCAGCAGACCCCTCAATCGACAGCGGCAACGACTGAGACTCCTACAGAGACGCTGACAGATGCTGCGACGCCGACTGAGATGCCGACTGAGCCAGATAGGGGTAGATATATGCATAGAGAAGGCAGCAGACCCCCCAATCGACAGCGGCAGTGACTGAGACGCCTACAGAGCCGATGACAGAGGCTGCGACGCCGACTGAACCGCCGACTGTGGCAGATAGGGGAGGATATAGGCATAGACAGGGCAGAAGACCCCCCAATCGACAGCGGCAGCGACTGAGACGCCTACAGAGATGCTGACAGAGGCTGCGACGCCGACTGAGGCAGGTAGGGATATATATAGGCATAGAGAAGGCAGCAGACCCCCCAATCGACAACGGCAGCGACTGAGGCGCCTACAGAGACGCTAACAGAGGCTGCGACGCCGACTGAGGCAGATAGGGGTGGATATAGGCATAGAGAGTCAGCAGACCCCCAATCGACAGCGGCAGCGACTGAGACGCCCACAGAGACGCTGACAGATGCTGCGATGCCGACTGAGACGTCGATGAGGGAGATAGGAGTAGATATAGGCATAGAGAATGTAGCAGTCACTCCAATCGACAGCGGCAACGACTGAGACGCCTACAGAGACGTTGACAGAGGCTGCGACGCCCACTGAGGCAGATAGGGGTAGATATAAGCATAGAGAAGGCAGCAGACCCCCAATCGACAGCGGCAGCAACTGAGACGCCCACAAAGACACTGTCAGAGGCTGCAACATCGACTGAGATGCCGATGAGGGAGATAGGAGTAGATAGAGGCATAGGGAAGGTAGCAGACCCCCCAATCGACAGCTGCAACGACTGAGACGCCTACAGAGACGGTGACAGAGGCTGCGACGCCGACTGAGGCAGATAGGGGTAGATATAGGCATAGAGAAGGCAGCAGACCCCCCAATCGACAGCGGCAGCGACTGAGACGCTTGAGAGACCCTGACAGAGGCTGCGACGCCGACTGAGACGCCAATTGAGACGCCGACTGAGTCAGATAGGTGTAGATATAGGCATAGAGAAGGCAGCAGACCCCCAATCGACAGCGGCAGCGACTGAGTCGCCTACAGAAACGCTGACAGAGGCTGCGACGCCGACTGAGGCAGATAGGGTTAGATATAGGCATAGAGAAGGCAGCAGACCCCCCCATCGACAGCGGCAGCGACTGAGACGCCTACAGAGACGCTAACAGAGGCTGCGACGCCGACTGAGATGCCGACTGAGGCAGATAGGGGTAGATATAAGTAAAGAGAAGCAGCACAACCCTCAATCGACAGCGGCAACGACTGAGACTCCTACAGAGACGCTGACAGATACTGCGAGGCCGACTGAGATGCCGACTGAGCCAGATAGGGGTAGATATATACATAGAGAAGGCAGCAGACCCCCCAATCGACAGCGGCAGCGACTGAGACGCCTACAGAGCCGATGACAGAGGCTGCGACGCCGACTGAGATGCCGACTGTGGCAGATTGGGAAGGATGTAGGCATAGACAGGGCAGAAGACCCCTGAATCGACAGCGGCAGCTACTGAGACGCCTACAGAGATGCTGACAGAGTCTGCGACGCCGACTGAGGCAGATAGGGATAAATTTAGGCATAGAGAAGGCAGCAGACCCCCCAATCGACAACGGCAGCGACTGAGACGCCTACAGAGCCGCTGACAGAATCTGCGACGCCGACTGAGACGCCGACTGACACGCCGACTGAGGCAGATAGGGGTAGATAAAGGCATAGAGAAGGCAGCAGACCCCCAATCTATAGCGGCAGCGACTGGTACGCCTACAGATACGCTGACAGAGGCTGCAACGGCTGCGGCGGCGACTGAGACAGATAGGGGTAGACCGCCATTATCGACAGCGGCAGCGACTGAGACGCCTACAGAGACGCTTACAGAAGCTGCGACGCCGACTGAGACGCCGACTGAGGCAGATAGGGGTAGATATAGGCATACAGAAGGCAGCAGACCCCTCAATCGACAGCGGTAACGACTGAGACTCCTACAGAGACGCTGACAGATGCTGCGACGCCGACTGAGATGCCGACTGAGCCAGATAGGGGTAGATATATGCATAGAGAAGGCAGCAGACCCCCCAATCGACAGCGGCAGCGATTGAGACGCCTACAGAGCCGATGACAGAGGCTGCGACGCCGACTGAGACGCCGACTGTGGCAGATAGGGGTGGATATAGGCATAGAGAAGGCAGCAGACCCCCCAATCGACAGCGGCAGCGACTGAGACGCCCACAGAGACGCTGACAGAGGCTGCGATGCCGACTGAGACGTCGATGAGGGAGATAGGAGTAGATCTAGGCATAGAGAATGTAGCACTCACTCCAATCGACAGCGGCAGCGACTGAGACGCCTACAGAGACGCTAACAGAGGCTGCGACGCCGACTGAGATGCCGACTGAGGCAGATATTGGTAGATATAAGTAAAGAGAAGCAGCACAACCCCCAATCGACAGCGGCAACGACTGAGACTCCTACAGAGACGCTGACAGATGCTGCGACGCCGACTGAGATGCCGACTGAGCCAGATAGGGGTAGATATATACATAGAGAAGACAGCAGACCCCCCAATCGACAGCGGCAGCGACTGAGACGCCTACAGAGCCGATGACAGAGGCTGCGACGCCGACTGAGACGCCGACTGTGGCAGATTGGGAAGGATGTAGGCATAGACAGGGCAGAAGACCCCTGAATCGGCAGCGGCAGCTACTGAGACGCCTACAGAGCCACTGACAGAAGCTGCGACGCCGACGCAGCTTAACCTGAATCACTGCGCAGCTGCACAAGACCTACTTGAGCAGACGGTGAGAGAGCACAAGATCGACGCCGCTGTGCTCAGTGAACCATATCGTCGGAAGCACCAAGGAGTCTGGGTCGAGGACAATACTTGCCGAGGTGCAATATGGGTGTGTGGAGTCAAACCACCTCAACTCGCGGACGTCAGGAGGGATGAAAACTACGTCAGGGCAACCATAGGAGGAACCACGGTTTACAGTTGCTACATGGCACCAAGCCTAACTACGGATGAGTTTGAGTCGGCGGTAGATAAACTCGTTCTAGATGCACACGGCAGGAACCCTGTAGTAATTGCTGGCGATTTCAACGCATGGGCAACTGAATGGGGCTGCGGCCGAACTACGCCAAAGGGTCATATCCTCATGGATCCACTCGCAGCACTTGACGTGATCCTCTTGAATACCGGCGAGATGACTTTTGCCAGAGGAGGTGCCAGTTCTGCGATTGACCTAACCTTCGTAAGTAGCAGGCTGGTGAGGGGTGCAAAATGGCTGGTGAGTGACATATACACCCACAGCGACCACCAAGCTATAATCTGCGAACTGGAGAAGCCCCGGAATCGGCAGAGGATAGGTCCGACATTGAAAGGCTGGAGGACAAACAGCCTTGACGAAGACGTCCTAGGAATGATGCTTGAAGGTTTGGTGCTGGAAGGCAGTGCAGAAGAAATGGCGAATCAGCTGGCAAGGAAGAAAACGCCTGCGACGCGGCAATGCCCAGGAGAGCATATGGTGGGAGGCATAAACCTGTCTACTGGTGGACGGATGCAATAGGCGAGCTCCGTAAAGTATGCCATGCTGCGAGGAGAAGGTATCAACGTTCCATACGGAAACCGGATTCCCTGCAGAAGCACCAGGCCTTCAAGGAAGCCAGAAATGTTCTGAAGAAGGCAATTAAGAAGAGCAAGAGCACCAGATTCGCTGAATTATGCGCACAAATTGAGGACGACCCATGGGGCATGGCATATAGACTTGTCATGCGAAAATTGCCCTGTTATAGGCAGCCAGCCCCAACCTGCCCAATGTTGCTCAGACGCATAGTGGCACAGCTCTTTCCAGTACAGAACTATGTCCCATACGAGCTCCCTCTGGAGTAAACGGAGGAATCAATACCCAGTGTGACTATAGATGAGGTGTTGCGCGCGGTTGGGAAGTTTGGAGACCAGAAAGCCCCCGGCCCAGATGGAATCCCCAACCGAGTGCTCAAGACCGCAGCTGCACTGAACCCAGAGCCACTGAGGAAAATGTACGACGCTTGCTTGAGAGAAGGCATTTTCCCCAAGAGATGGAAGAGGCAACGATTGGTCCTGGTGCTGAAAGCCAACAAACCAACAGAGGACCCTTCAGCGTACCGCCCGCTCTGCATGTTTGATACGGCGGGAAAAATTCTGGAGCGGATAATCTGTGACAGGATTGATGAGGCCATTGCAAAATTTGGATGGCTCTCAAAACGGCAATATGGTTTCCGGAACGCGAGATCTACCGTGGACGCCATCAACGAACTTGTCCAGACGGCTAAAACAGCGATCCAGGGGAAACGATGGAGGGGTGGAACCAAGAGGTATTGCCTTGTGGTCACCCTAGATGTCAAAAACGCTTTCAACTCAGCTAGCTGGGAGCGCATAGCCAAAGCGTTAGCAGAGTTTGGGGTACCCATCTACCTGAGGCGAATGATTGCCAGCTACTTCAGGATCCTGCTCTACCAGTCCGAAAAAGGTGTGGAGTCGCACAAGATTATCGGAGGAGTTCCCCAGGGATCGGTGCTTGGAGCGTTACTCTGGAATGCTATGTACGACGGCATCCTCCGCGTACAGGTCCCTGATGGTGTCAAAATCATCGGATACGCGGACGACATAGCATTGGTAATCACAGCTAAATACTTGGAGGAAGTGGTAGCAGAGGCCAACCGAACTGTGGCTACCGTCGGAAGATGGCTTGCAAACGTTGGACTTAGCTTGGCTGAACACAAGACCGAGGCAATCCTGGTTTCGAGCCGCAGAGTATTGGAGGTAGTGGAAATAAGAGTTGGTAGATGTGCCATAACCACGATTCCACACCTCAAGTACCTAGGAGTGTGGATAGACGCGCAGCTTACCTTCAAAGAACATCTGCGGCGCGTGGGAGATAAGGCAGCAAACACATGTTCTCTCCTATGTAGAATAATGCCCAACGTGCGAGGACCCAGCAGCGGAAAAGGCGATTCATCGCCGGGGTTGTCAGATCCATTATTCTCTATGGAGCGCCAATATGGGCCGAAAACGCGGATGTGAACGCTTACGTCCGCACCATTGAGGCAGCATACAGGAGAAGTGCACTACGAGTGATCTGCGCATACCGCACCGTATCCACAGATGCCACCTTGGTAATAGCCGGCATGATTCCCGTGAACCTGCTAGCGAAAGAAGCGATGAACCTCTACCACGCCAAAGGGACACACGCGACAAATGTAGAGGAGCTCTTGGAAATTGGAAAGCGGAAGACCCTTCGAGAGAGGCAAGCCCAGTGGGATACTTCTACAAATGGCCGCTGCACAAGAAGGCTGATCCCCAACATTCAGCAATGGGTAAGCAGGTCGCATGGTGAGGTGAATTTCTACGTCACACAATTGCTGACAGGCCACGGAGGTTTTCGGGCATACCTGCACAGATTCCACTTGGAGGAATCTCCCTACTGTGCAAACTGTGGAGGTACAGAGATAGAAGATCCCAAACATGTCTTCTTCTATTGCCCACGTTATGAAAGTGCTAGAGTGGCACTACAAGGAGTATGTGGAGAGCCCGTGGTGCCCGACAACATAGTGCAGCATATGCTCGAGAGCCCGGAGAAATGGGCTGCGGTGTGTGACACCACCGCCGCTATAATGAAAGACCTCCGCCACCAGGAGTGGCGAAGACGAGCAATGGAAAATAGCTAGGAGGGGTCCGCTGACCATACTACCCCCCCCCCCCCCCCCGGAGAAGTATTACCTTGCGGCGGTCCCGTGGGGGAAGGCTGCGATGGAGGTGGTTTTAGTGGGTAAGAATCCCACACTACTGGTGCCGTAATGTTACCCGTGTCTTTTGAAGATTTCCACCTCCGTTCCAATTATGGAAAAAAAAGGCTGCGACGCCGACTGAGACGCCGACTGACACGCCGACTGAGGCAGATAGGGGTAGATAAAGGCATAGAGAAGGCAGCAGACCCCCCAATCTATAGCGGCAACGACTGAGACTCCTACAGAGACGCTGACAGATGCTGCGACGCCGACTGAGATGCCGACTGAGCCAGATAAGGGTAGATATATGCATAGAGAAGGCAGCAGACCCCCCAATCGACAGCGGCAGCGACTGAGACGCCTGAGAGACCCTGACAGAGGCTGCGACGCCGACTGAGTCAGATAGGTGTAGATATAGGCATAGAGAAGGCAGCAGACCCCCAATCGACAGCGGCAGCGACTGATACGCCTACAGATACGCTGACAGAGGCTGCAACGGCTGCGGCGGCGACTGAGACAGATAGGGGTAGACCCCCATTATCGACAGCGGCAGCGACTGATACGCCTACAGAGACGCTAACAGAAGCTGCGACGCTGACTGAGACTGAGGCAGATAGGGGTAGATATAGGCATAGAGAAGGCAGCAGACCCCTCAATCGACAGCGGCAACGACTGAGACGCCTACAGAGATGCTGACAGAGGCTGCGACGCCGACTGAGGCAGATAGGGATATATATAGGCATAGAGAAGGCAGCAGACCCCCCAATCGACAACGGCAGCGACTGAGACGCCTACAGAGACGCTAACAGAGGCTGCGACGCCGACTGAGGCAGATAGGGGTGGATATAGGCATAGAGAAGGCAGCAGACCCCCCAATCGTCAGCGGCAGCGACTAAGACGCCTGAAGAAACGCTGACAGAGGCTGCGACGCCGACTGAGACGCCGACTGAGGCAGATAGGGGTAGATACAGGCGTAGAGAAGGCGGCAGACCCACAAATTGATGGCGGCAGCGACTGAGACGCCTTCAGAGACACTGACAGAGGCTGCGACGCCGACTGAGTCGCCGACTGAGGCAGGCATAGAGAAGGCAGCAGATTCCTCCAATCGACAGTGGCAGAGACTGAGACGATTACAGTGACGCTGACAGAGGCTGCGACGCCCACTGAGGCAGATAGGGGTAGATATAGGCATAGAAAAGGCAGCAGACCCCCCAATCCACAGCGGCAGCGACTGAGACGCCTACAGATACGATGACAGAGGCTGCGACGCCGACTGAACCAGATAGGGGTAGATATAGGCACAGAGAAGGCAGCAGACCCCCAAATCGACAGCGGCAGCGATTGAGACGCCTACAGATACGCTGACAGAGGCTGCGACACCGACTGAGGCAGATAGGGGTACATATAGGCATAGAGAAGGCAGCAGACCACCAATCGACAGTGGCAGCGACTAAGACGCCTACAGAGACGCTGACAGAGGCTGTGACGCCGACTGAGACGCCGACTGAGGCAGATAGGGGTAGATATAGGCATAGAGAAGGCAGCAGCCCCCCAATCGACAGCGGCAGCGATTGAGACGCCTACAGATACGCTGACAGAGGCTGCGACACCGACTGAGGCAGATAGGGGTACATATAGGCATAGAGAAGGCAGCAGACCACCAATCGACAGTGGCAGCGACTAAGACGCCTACAGAGACGCTGACAGAGGCTGCGACGCCGACTGAGACGCCGATGAGGGAGATAGGAGTAGATATAGGCATAGAGAATGTAGCAGACACTCCAATCGACAGCGGCAACGACTGAGACGCCTACAGAGACGTTGACAGAGGCTGCGGCGCCCACTGAGGCAGATAGGGGTAGATATAAGCATAGAGATGGCAGCAGACCCCCCCAATCGACAGCGGCGGCGACTAAGACGCCTACAGATACGATGCCAGAGGCTGCTACGCAGACCGAGCTGCCGACTGAGGCAGATACGGGTAGATATAGGCATAGAGAAGGCAGCAGACCCCCAATCGAGAGCGGCAGCGACTGAGACGCCTACAGACACGATGACAGAGGCTGCGACGCCGACTGAGGCAGACAGTGGTGGATATAGGCATAGAGAAGGCAGCAGACCCCCCAATCGACAGCGGCAGCGACTGAGACGCCTTCAGAGACGCCAACAGAGGCTGCGACGCCGACTGAGACACCTACAGAGACGCTTACAGAGGTTGCGACGCCGACTGAGACGCCGACTGAGACGCCGACTGAGACGCCGACTGAGGCAGATTGGGGTAGATATAGGCATAGAGAAAGCAGCAGACCCCCACTCGACAGCGGCAGCGACTGAGACGCCTACAGATACGATGACAGAGGCTGCGACGCCGACTGAGGCAGACAGGGGTGGATATAGGCATAGAGAAGGCAGCAGACCCCTCAATCGACAGCGGCGGCGACTAAGACGCCTACAGAGACGCTGACAGAGGCTGCGATGCCGACTGAGACGCCGATGAGGGAGATAGGAGTAGATATAGGCATAGAGAATGTAGCAGGCCCTCTAATCGACAGCGGCAATGACTGAGACACCTACAGAGACGCTAACAGAGGCTGCGACGCCTACTGAGGCAGATAGGGGTAGATATAGGCATAGAGAAGGCAGCATATCCCATAATCGACAGCGGCAGCTACTGAGACGCCTACAGATACGATGACAGAGGCTGCGACGCCGACTGAGATGCCGACTGAGGCAGATTGGGGTGGATATAGGCATAGAGAAGGCAGCAGACCCCCCAATCGACAGCGGCAGCGACTGAGACGCCCACAGAGACGCTGACAGAGGCTGCGATGCCGACTGAGACGTCGATGAGGGAGATATAAGTAGATCTAGGCATAGAGAATGTAGCACTCACTCCAATCGACAGCGGCAGCGACTGAGACGCCTACAGAGACGCTAACAGAGGCTGCGACGCCGACTGAGATGCCGACTGAGGCAGATATTGGTAGATATAAGTAAAGAGAAGCAGCACAACCCCCAATCGACAGCGGCAACGACTGAGACTCCTACAGAGACGCTGACAGATGCTGCGACGCCGACTGAGATGCCGACTGAGCCAGATAGGGGTAGATATATACATAGAGAAGACAGCAGACCCCCCAATCGACAGCGGCAGCGACTGAGACGCCTACAGAGCCGATGACAGAGGCTGCGACGCCGACTGAGACGCCGACTGTGGCAGATTGGGAAGGATGTAGGCATAGACAGGGCAGAAGACCCCTGAATCGGCAGCGGCAGCTACTGAGACGCCTACAGAGCCACTGACAGAGGCTGCGACGCCGACGCAGCTTAACCTGAATCACTGCGCAGCTGCACAAGACCTACTTGAGCAGATGGTGAGAGAGCACAAGATCGACGCCGCTGTGCTCAGTGAACCATATCGTCGGAAGCACCAAGGAGTCTGGGTCGAGGACAATACTTGCCGAGGTGCAATATGGGTGTGTGGAGTCAAACCACCTCAACTCGCGGACGTCAGGAGGGATGAAAACTACGTCAGGGCAACCATAGGAGGAACCACGGTTTACAGTTGCTACATGGCACCAAGCCTAACTACGGATGAGTTTGAGTCGGCGGTGGATAAACTCGTTCTAGATGCACACGGCAGGAACCCTGTAGTAATTGCTGGCGATTTCAACGCATGGGCAACTGAATGGGGCTGCGGCCGAACTACGCCAAAGGGTCATATCCTCATGGATCCACTCGCAGCACTTGACGTGATCCTCTTGAATACCGGCGAGATGACTTTTGCCAGAGGAGGTGCCAGTTCTGCGATTGACCTAACCTTCGTAAGTAGCAGGCTGGTGAGGGGTGCAAAATGGCTGGTGAGTGACATATACACCCACAGCGACCACCAAGCTATAATCTGCGAACTGGAGAAGCCCCGGAATCGGCAGAGGATAGGTCCGACATTGAAAGGTTGGAGGACAAACAGCCTTGACGAAGACGTCCTAGGAATGATGCTTGAAGGTTTGGTGCTGGAAGGCAGTGCAGAAGAAATGGCGAATCAGCTGGCAAGGAAGAAAACGCCTGCGACGCGGCAATGCCCAGGAGAGCATATGGTGGGAGGCATAAACCTGTCTACTGGTGGACGGCTGCAATAGGCGAGCTCCGTAAAGTATGCCATGCTGCGAGGAGAAGGTATCAACGTTCCATACGGAAACCGGATTCCCTGCAGAAGCACCAGGCCTTCAAGGAAGCCAGAAATGTTCTGAAGAAGGCAATTAAGCAGAGCAAGAGCACCAGATTCGCTGAATTATGCGCACAAATTGAGGACGACCCATGGGGCATGGCATATAGACTTGTCATGCGAAAATTGCCCTGTTATAGGCAGCCAGCCCCAACCTGCCCAATGTTGCTCAGACGCATAGTGGCACAGCTCTTTCCAGTACAGAACTATGTCCCATACGAGCTCCCTCTGGAGTAAACGGAGGAATCAATACCCAGTGTGACTATAGATGAGGTGTTGCGCGCGGTTGGGAAGTTTGGAGACCAGAAAGCCCCCGGCCCAGATGGAATCCCCAACCGAGTGCTCAAGACCGCAGCTGCACTGAACCCAGAGCCACTGAGGAAAATGTACGACGCTTGCTTGAGAGAAGGCATTTTCCCCAAGAGATGGAAGAGGCAACGATTGGTCCTGGTGCTGAAAGCCAACAAACCAACAGAGGACCCTTCAGCGTACCGCCCGCTCTGCATTTTAGATACGGCGGGAAAAATTCTGGAGCGGATAATCTGTGACAGGATTGATGAGGCCATTGCAAAATTTGGATGGCTCTCAAAACGGCAATATGGTTTCCGGAACGCGAGATCTACCGTGGACGCCATCAACGAACTTGTCCAGACGGCTAAAACAGCGATCCAGGGGAAACGATGGAGGGGTGGAACCAAGAGGTATTGCCTTGTGGTCACCCTAGATGTCAAAAACGCTTTCAACTCAGCTAGCTGGGAGCGCATAGCCAAAGCGTTAGCAGAGTTTGGGGTACCCATCTACCTGAGGCGAATGATTGCCAGCTACTTCAGGATCCTGCTCTACCAGTCCGAAAAAGGTGTGGAGTCGCACAAGATTATCGGAGGAGTTCCCCAGGGATCGGTGCTTGGACCGTTACTCTGGAATGCTATGTACGACGGCATCCTCCGCGTACAGGTCCCTGATGGTGTCAAAATCATCGGATACGCGGACGACATAGCATTGGTAATCACAGCTAAATACTTGGAGGAAGTGGTAGCAGAGGCCAACCGAACTGTGGCTACCGTCGGAAGATGGCTTGCAAACGTTGGACTTAGCTTGGCTGAACACAAGACCGAGGCAATCCTGGTTTCGAGCCGCAGAGTATTGGAGGTAGTGGAAATAAGAGTTGGTAGATGTGCCATAACCACGATTCCACACCTCAAGTACCTAGGAGTGTGGACAGACGCGCAGCTTACCTTCAAAGAACATCTGCGGCGCGTGGGAGATAAGGCAGCAAACACATGTTCTCTCCTATGTAGAATAATGCCCAACGTGGGAGGACCCAGCAGCGGAAAAGGCGATTCATCGCCGGGGTTGTCAGATCCATTATTCTCTATGGAGCGCCAATATGGGCCGAAAACGCGGATGTGAACGCTTACGTCCGCACCATTGAGGCAGCATACAGGAGAAGTGCACTACGAGTGATCTGCGCATACCGCACCGTATCCACAGATGCCACCTTGGTAATAGCCGGCATGATTCCCGTGAACCTGCTAGCGAAAGAAGCGATGAACCTCTACCACGCCAAAGGGACACACGCGACTAATGTAGAGGAGCTCTTGGAAATTGGAAAGCGGAAGACCCTTCGAGAGAGGCAAGCCCAGTGGGATACTTCTACAAATGGCCGCTGGACAAGAAGGCTGATCCCCAACATTCAGCAATGGGTAAGCAGGTCGCATGGTGAGGTGAATTTCTACGTCACACTATTGCTGACAGGCCACGGAGGTTTTCGGGCATACCTGCACAGATTCCACTTGGAGGAATCTCCCTACTGTGCAAACTGTGGAGGTACAGAGATAGAAGATCCCAAACATGTCTTCTTCTATTGCCCACGTTATGAAAGTGCTAGAGTGGCACTACAAGGAGTATGTGGAGAGCCCGTGGTGCCCGACAACATAGTGCAGCATATGCTCGAGAGCCCGGAGAAATGGGCTGCGGTGTGTGACACCACCGCCGCTATAATGAAAGACCTCCGCCACCAGGAGTGGCGAAGACGAGCAATGGAAAATAGCTAGGAGGGGTCCGCTGACCATACTACCCCCCCCCCCCCGGAGAAGTATTACCTTGCGGCGGTCCCGTGGGGGGAGGCTGCGATGGAGGTGGTTTTAGTGGGTAAGAATCCCACACTACTGGTGCCGTAATGTTACCCGTGTCTTTTGAAGATTTCCACCTCCGTTCCAATTATGGAAAAAAAAGGCTGCGACGCCGACTGAGACGCAGACTGACACGCCGACTGAGGCAGATAGGGGTAGATAAAGGCATAGAGAAGGCAGCAGACCCCCCAATCTATAGCGGCAACGACTGAGACTCCTACAGAGACGCTGACAGATGCTGCGACGCCGACTGAGATGCCGACTGAGCCAGATAAGGGTAGATATATGCATAGAGAAGGCAGCAGACCCCCCAATCGACAGCGGCAGCGACTGAGACGCCTGAGAGACCCTGACAGAGGCTGCGACGCCGACTGAGTCAGATAGGTGTAGATATAGGCATAGAGAAGGCAGCAGACCCCCAATCGACAGCGGCAGCGACTGATACGCCTACAGATACGCTGACAGAGGCTGCAACGGCTGCGGCGGCGACTGAGACAGATAGGGGTAGACCCCCATTATCGACAGCGGCAGCGACTGAGACGCCTACAGAGACGCTAACAGAAGCTGCGACGCTGACTGAGACTGAGGCAGATAGGGGTAGATATAGGCATAGAGAAGGCAGCTGACCCCTCAATCGACAGCGGCAACGACTGAGACGCCTACAGAGATGCTGACAGAGGCTGCGATGCCGACTGAGGCAGATAGGGATATATATAGGCATAGAGAAGGCAGCAGACCCCCCAATCGACAACGGCAGCGACTGAGACGCCTACAGAGACGCTAACAGAGGCTGCGACGCCGACTGAGGCAGATAGGGGTGGATATAGGCATAGAGAAGGCAGCAGACCCCCCAATCGTCAGCGGCAGCGACTAAGACGCCTGAAGAAACGCTGACAGAGGCTGCGACGCCGACTGAGACGCCGACTGAGGCAGATAGGGGTAGATACAGGCGTAGAGAAGGCGGCAGACCCACAAATTGATGGCGGCAGCGACTGAGACGCCTTCAGAGACACTGACAGAGGCTGCGACGCCGACTGAGTCGCCGACTGAGGCAGGCATAGAGAAGGCAGCAGATTCCTCCAATCGACAGTGGCAGAGACTGAGACGATTACAGTGACGCTGACAGAGGCTGCGACGCCCACTGAGGCAGATAGGGGTAGATATAGGCATAGAGAAGGCAGCAGACCCCCCAATCCACAGCGGCAGCGACTGAGACGCCTACAGATACGATGACAGAGGCTGCGACGCCGACTGACACGCCGACTGAGGCAGATAGTGGTGGATATAGGCATAGAGAAAGCAGAAAACTCCTCAATCGACAGCGGCAGCGACTGAGACGCCTACAGAGATGCTGACAGACGCTGCGACGCCGACTGAACCAGATAGGGGTAGATATAGGCACAGAGAAGGCAGCAGACCCCCAAATCGACAGCGGCAGCAACTGAGACGCCTTCAGAGACGCTGACAGAGGCTGCGACGCCGACTGAGACGCCGACTGAGGCAGATAGGGGTAGATATAGGCATAGAGAAGGCAGCAGCCCCCCAATCGACAGCGGCAGCGCTTGAGACGCCTACAGATACGCTGACAGAGGCTGCGACACCGACTGAGGCAGATAGGGGTACATATAGGCATAGAGAAGGCAGCAGACCACCAATCGACAGTGGCAGCGACTAAGACGCCTACAGAGACGCTGACAGAGGCTGCGACGCCGACTGAGACGCCGATGAGGGAGATAGGAGTAGATATAGGCATAGAGAATGTAGCAGACACTCCAATCGACAGCGGCAACGACTGAGACGCCTACAGAGACGTTGACAGAGGCTGCGGCGCCCACTGAGGCAGATAGGGGTAGATATAAGCATAGAGATGGCAGCAGACCCCCCCAATCGACAGCGGCGGCGACTAAGACGCCTACAGATACGATGCCAGAGGCTGCTACGCAGACCGAGCTGCCGACTGAGGCAGATACGGGTAGATATAGGCATAGAGAAGGCAGCAGACCCCCAATCGAGAGCGGCAGCGACTGAGACGCCTACAGACACGATGACAGAGGCTGCGACGCCGACTGAGGCAGACAGTGGTGGATATAGGCATAGAGAAGGCAGCAGACCCCCCAATCGACAGCGGCAGCGACTGAGACGCCTTCAGAGACGCTAACAGAGGCTGCGACGCCGACTGAGACACCTACAGAGACGCTTACAGAGGTTGCGACGCCGACTGAGACGCCGACTGAGACGCCGACTGAGGCAGATTGGGGTAGATATAGGCATAGAGAAAGCAGCAGACCCCCACTCGACAGCCGCAGCGACTGAGACGCCTACAGATACGATGACAGAGGCTGCGACGCCGACTGAGGCAGACAGGGGTGGATATAGGCATAGAGAAGGCAGCAGACCCCTCAATCGACAGCGGCGGCGACTAAGACGCCTACAGAGACGCTGACAGAGGCTGCGATGCCGACTGAGACGCCGATGAGGGAGATAGGAGTAGATATAGGCATAGAGAATGTAGCAGGCCCTCTAATCGACAGCGGCAATGACTGAGACACCTACAGAGACGCTAACAGAGGCTGCGACGCCTACTTAGGCAGATAGGGGTAGATATAGGCATAGAGAAGGCAGCATATCCCATAATCGACAGCGGCAGCTACTGAGACGCCTACAGATACGATGACAGAGGCTGCGACGCCGACTGAGATGCCGACTGAGGCAGATAGGGGTGGATATAGGCATAGAGAAGGCAGCAGACCCCCCAATCGTCAGCGGCAGCGACTAAGACGCCTACAGAGCCGCTGACAGAGGCTGCGACGGCTGCGGCGGCGACTGAGGCAGATAGGGGTAGACCCCCATTATCGACAGCGGCAGCGACTGAGACGCCCACAGAGACGCTAACAGAGGCTGCGACGCCGACTGAGTCGCCGACTGAGGTAGATAGGGGTAAATATATGCATAGAGAAGGCGGCAGACCCTGCAATCGACAGCGGTAACGACTCAGACGCCTACAGAGACGCTGACAGAGGGTGCGACGTCGACTGAGACGCCGATGAGTGGCATAGGAGTAGATATAGGCATAGAGAATGTAGCAGACACTCCAATCGACAGCAACAACTACTGAGACACCTACAGATACGATGACAGAGGCTGCGACGCTGACTGAGACGCCGACTGAGGCAGATAGGGGTGGATATAGGCATTGAGAAGGCAGCAGGCCCCTCAATCGACAGCGGCAGCGACTGAGACGCCTACAGATACGATGACAGAGGCTGCGACGCCGACTGAGACGCCGACTGAGGCAGATAGGGGTGGATATAGGCATGGAGAAGGCAGCAGGCCCCTCAATCGACAGCGGCAGCGACTGAGACGCCTACAGATACGATGACAGAGGCTGCGACGCCGACTGAGACGCCGACTGAGGCAGATAGGGGTGGATATAGGCATAGAGAAGGCAGCAGACCCCGCAATCGACAGCGGCAGCGACTGAGACGCCTACAAATACGATGACAGAGGCTGCGACGCCGACTGAGACGCCGACTGAGGCAGATAGGGGTGGATATAGGCATAGAGAAGGCAACAGACCCCCCAATCGTCAGCGGCAGCGACTAAGACGCCTACAGAGCCGCTGACAGAGGCTGCGACGGCTGCGGCGGCGACTGAGGCAGATAGGGGTAGACCCCCATTATCGACAGCGGCAGCGACTGAGACGCCCACAGAGACGCTAACAGAGGCTGCGACGCCGACTGAGTCGCCGACTGAGGTAGATAGGGGTAAATATATGCATAGAGAAGGCGGCAGACCCTGCAATCGACAGCGGTAACGACTCAGACGCCTACAGAGACGCTGACAGAGGGTGCGACGTCGACTGAGACGCCGATGAGTGGCATAGGAGTAGATATAGGCATAGAGAATGTAGCAGACACTCCAATCGACAGCAACAACTACTGAGACACCTACAGATACGATGACAGAGGCTGCGACGCCGACTGACACGCCGACTGAGGCAGATAGTGGTGGATATAGGCATAGAGAAAGCAGAAAACTCCTCAATCGACAGCGGCAGCGACTGAGACGCCTACAGAGATGCTGACAGACGCTGCGACGCCGACTGAACCAGATAGGGGTAGATATAGGCACAGAGAAGGCAGCAGACCCCCAAATCGACAGCGGCAGCAACTGAGACGCCTTCAGAGACGCTGACAGAGGGTGCGACGCCGACTGAGACGCCGACTGAGGCAGATAGGGGTAGATATAGGCATAGAGAAGGCAGCAGCCCCCCAATCGACAGCGGCAGCGCTTGAGACGCCTACAGATACGCTGACAGAGGCTGCGACACCGACTGAGGCAGATAGGGGTACATATAGGCATAGAGAAGGCAGCAGACCACCAATCGACAGTGGCAGCGACTAAGACGCCTACAGAGACGCTGACAGAGGCTGCGACGCCGACTGAGACGCCGATGAGGGAGATAGGAGTAGATATAGGCATAGAGAATGTAGCAGACACTCCAATCGACAGCGGCAACGACTGAGACGCCTACAGATACGATGACAGAGGCTGCGACGGTGACTGAGACGCCGACTGAGGCAGATAGGGGTGGATATAGGCATAGAGAAAGCAGAAAACTTCTCAATCGACAGCGGCAGTGACTGAGACGCCTACAGAGATGCTGCCAGAGGCTGCGACGCCGACTGACGCAGATAGGGGTAGAGATAGCCATAGATAGCCCATGTCGATTGGGGGTCTGCTGCCTTCTCTATGCCTATATGTACCCCTATCTTGCTCAGTCGGTGTCGCAGCTGCTGTCAGCGTTTCTGTAGGCGTCTCAGTCGCTGCCGCTGTTGATTGGGGGGTCTGCTGCCTTCTCTATGAATATATCTGCCTCAGTCGGCGTCTCAGTCGGCGTCGCAGCCTCTGTCAGCGTCTCTGTAGGCGTCTTAGTCGCTGCCGCTGTCGATTGAGGGGTCTGCTGCCTTCTCTTTGCCTATATCTACCCCAATCTGCCTCAGTCGGCGTCTCAGTCCGAGTCGCAGCCTCTGTTAGCGTCTCTGTAGGCGTCTCAGTCGGCGTCTCAGCCGGCGTCGCATGCTCTGTCAGCGTCTTTGAAGGCGTATCTGTCGCGGCCGCTATATATTGGGGGGTCTGCTGCCTTCTCTATGCCTATATCTACCCCTATCTGCCTCAGTCGGCGTCTCAGTCTGCGTCGCAGCCTCTGTCAGCGTTTCTGTAGGCGTCTCAGTCGCTGCCGCTGCCGATTGAGGGGTCTGCTGCCTTCTCTATGCCTATATCTACCCCTATCTGCTTCAGTCGGCGTCTCAGTAGGCGTCGCAGCCTCTGTCAGCGTCTCTGTGGGCGTCTCAGTCGCTGCCACTGTCGATTGGGGGTCTGCTGCCTTCTCTATGCCTATATGTACCCCTATCTGCCTCAGTCGGCGTCGCAGCCTCTGTCAACGTCTCTGAAGGCGTCTCAGTCGCTGCCGCTGTCGATTAGGGGTCTGCTGCCTTCTCTATGCCTATATCTACCCCTATCTGCCAGAGTCGGCGACTCACTCGACGTCGCAGCCTCTGTCAGCGTCTCTTAAGGCGTCTCAGTCGCTGCCGCTGCCGATTGGGGGTCTGCTGCCTTCTCTATACCTATATCTACCCCTATCTGCCTCAGTCGGTGTCGCAGCCTCTGTCAGCGTTTCTGTAGTCGTCTCAGTCGCTGCCACTGTCGATTGGGGGATCTGCTGCCTTCTCTATGCCTATATCTACCCCTATCTGCCTCAGTCGGCGACTCAGTCGGTGTCGCAGCCTCTGTTAGCATATCTGTGGGCGTCTCAGTCGCTGCCACTGTCGATTGGGGGTCTGCTGCCTTCTCTATGCCTATATCTACCCCTATCTGCCTCAGTCGGTGTCGCAGCCTCTGTTAGCGTTTCTGTAGAGGTCTCAGTCGTTGCCGCTGTCGATTGGGGGGGTCTGCTGGCTTCTCTATGCCTATATCTAACCCCTATCTGCCTCAATCGGCGTCTCAGTCGGCGTCGCAGCCTCTGTCAGCGTCTCTGTAGGCGTCTCAGTCGCTGCCGCTGTCGACTGAGGAGTCTGCTGCCTTCCCAATTCCTATATCTACCCCTATCTGCCTCAGTCGGCGTCGCAGCATCTGTTAGCGTCTTTGTAGGCATCTTAGTCGCTGCCGCTGTCGATTGGAGGGTCTGTTGCCATCTCTATGCCTATATCTACCCCTATCTGCTTCAGTCGGCGTCTCAGTCTGTGTCGCAGCCTCTGGCATCGTATCTGTAGGCTTCTGAGTCGCTGCCGCTGTCGATTGGGGGGTATGCTGTTTTCTATATGCTTATATCTATCCCTATATGCCTCAGTCGGCGTCGCAGCCTCTGTCAGTGTCTCTGTGGGCGTCTCAGTCGCTGCCGCTGTCGATTGGGGGGTCTGCTGCCTTCTCTATGCCTATATGTACCCCTATCTGCCTCAGTCGGCGACTCAGTCGGCGTCGCAGCCTCTGTCAGCGTCTCTGTGGGCGTCTCAGTCGCTGCCGCTGTCGATTGGAGGGTCTGCTGCCTTCTCTATGCCTATATGTACCCCTATCTGCCTCAGTCGGTGTCGCAGCCTCTGTCAGCGTTTCTGTAGGCGTCTCAGTTGCTGCCGCTGTCGATTGGGGGGTCTGCTGCCTTCTCTATGCCTATATCTACCCCTATCTGCCTCAGTCGGCGTCTCAGTAGGCGTCGCAGCCTCTGTCAGCGTCTCTGTGGGCGTCTCAGTCGCTGCCGCTGTCGATTGGGGGTCTGCTGCCTTCTCTATGCCTATATCTACCCCTATCTGCCAGAGTCGGCGACTCACTCGACGTCGCAGCCTCTGTTAGCGTCTCTGTAGGCGTCTCAGTCGCTGCCGCTGTCGATAATGGGGGTCTACCCCTATCTGCCTTAGTCGCTGCCGCAGCCGTCGCAGCCGTCGCAGTCTCTGTCAGCGTTTCTGTAGGCGTCTCAGTGGGTGATGCTGTCGATTGGGGGGTCTGCTGCTTCTATATGCCTATATCTACCCCTATCTGCCTCAGTCGGCGTCTCAATCGGCGTCGCAGCCTCTGTCAGCGTCTCTGTAGGCGTCTCAGTCGCTGCCGCCGTCGATTGGAGGGTCTGCTGCCGTCTCTATGCCTATATCTACCCCTATCTGCCTCAGTCGGCGTCGCAGCCTCTGTTAGGGTCTCTGTAGGCATCTCAGTCGCTGCCGCTGTCGATTGGAGGGTCTGCTGCCTTCTCTATGCCTATATCTACCCCTATCTGCCTCAGTCGGCGTCTCAGTCTGCGTCGCAGCCGCTGGCATCGTATCTGTAGGCTTCTGAGTCGCTGCCGCTGTCGATTGGGGGGGTATGCTGTTTTCTATATGCCTATATCTATCCCTATATGCCTCAGTCGGCGTCTCAGTCGGCGTCGCAGCCTCTGTCAGCGTCTCTGTGGGCGTCTCAGTCGCTGCCGCTGTCGATTTGGGGGTCTGCTGCCTTCTCTATGCATATATGTACCCCTATCTGCCTCAGTCGGTGTCGCAGCCTCTGTCAGCGTTTCTGTAGGCGTCTCAGTGGGTGCCGCTGTCGATTGGGGGGTCTGCTGCCTTCTATATGCCTATATCTATCCCTATATGCCTCAGTCGGCGTCTCAGTCGGCGCCGCAGCCTCTGTCAGCGTTTCTGTAGGCGTCTCAGTTGCTGCCGCTGTCGATTGGGGGGTCTGCTGCCTTCTCTATGAATATATCTACCCCTATCTGCCTCAGTCGGCGTCGCAGCCTCTGTCAGCGTCTCTGTAGGCGTCTTAGTCGCTGCCGCTGTCGATTGAGGGGTCTGCTGCCTTCTCTTTGCCTATATCTACCCCTATCTGCCTCAGTCGGCGTCTCAGTCGGAGTCGCAGCCTCTGTTAGCGTCTCTGTAGGCGTCTCAGTCGGCGTCTCAGTCGGCGTCGCAGCCTCTGTCAGCGTCTCTGAAGGCGTCTCAGTTGCTGCCGCTGTCGATTTGGGGGTCTGCTGCCTTCTCTATGCCTATATCTACCCCTATCTGCCTCAGTCGGCGTCTCAGTCTGCGTCGCAGCCTCTGTCATCGTATCTGTAGGCGTCTGAGTCGCTGCGCTGTCGATTGGGGGGGTATGCTGCCGTCTCTATGCCTATATATATCACTATATGGCTCAGTCGGCGTCGCAGCCTTTGTCAGCATCTCTGTAGGCGTCTCAGTCGCTGCCGCTGTCGATTGGGGTGTCTTCTGCCCTGTCTATGCCTATATCCTCCCCTATCAGCCTCAGTCAGCTTCTCAGTCGGCGTCGCAGCCTCTGTCATCGGCTCTGTAGGCGTCTCAGTCGCTGCCGCTGTCGATTGGGGGGTCTGCTGCCTTCTATATGAATATATCTATCCCTATATGTCTCAGTCGGCGTCTCAGTCGGCGTCGCAGCATCTGGCTTCGTATCTGTAGAAGTCTGAGTCGCTGCCGCTGTCGATTGGGGGGGGGGGGTATGCTGCCTTCTATATGCCTATATCTATCCCTATATGTCTCAGTCGGCGTCTCAATCGGCGTCGCAGCCTGTGTTAGCGTCACTGTAGGCGTCTCAGTCGTTGCCGCTATCGATTGGGGGTTCAGCTGCTTCTCTATACTTATATCTACCCATATCTGCCTCAGTCGGCATCTCAGTCGGCGTCGCAGCCTCTGTTAGCGTCACTGTAGGCGTCTCAGTCGCTGCCGCTGTCGATTAGAGGGTCTGCTGCCTTCTCTATGCCTATATCTACCCCTATCTGCCTCAGTCGGCGTCGCAGCCTCTGTCAGCGTATCTGTAGGCGTCTCAGTCGCTGCCGCTGTCGATTGGTGGGCCTCCTGCCTTCTCTATGCCTATATCTACCCCTATCTGCCTCAGTCGGCGTCTCAGTCTGCATCGCAGCCTCTGGCTTCGTATCTGTAGTCGTCTGAGTCGCTGCCGCTGTCGATTGGGGGGTATGCTGCCTTCTATATGCCTATATCTATCCCTATATATCTCAGTCGGCGTCTCAGTCGGCGTCTCAGTCGGTGTCGCAGTCTTTGTCAGCGTCTGTGTGTGCGTCTCAGTCGCTGCCGCTGTCGATTGGGGGGTCTGCTGACTTCTCTATGCCTATATCTACCCCTATCTGCCTCAGTCGGCGTCGCAGCCTCTGTCAACGTATCTGTAGGCGTCTCAGTCGCTGCCGCTATAGATTGGGGGTCTGCTGCATTCTCTATGCTTATATCTACCCCTATCTGCCTCAGTCGGTGTCGCAGCCTCTGTCAGCATTTCTGTAGTCATCTCAGTCGCTGCCACTGTCGCTTAGGGGCTCTGCTGCCTTCTCTATGCCTATATCTACCCCTATCTGCCTCAGTCGGCGACTCAGTCGGCGTCGCAGCCTCTGTTAGCGTGTCTGTAGGCGTCTCAGTCACTGCCGCTGTCGATAATGGGGGTCTACCCCTATCTGCCTCAGTCGCCGCCGCAGCCGTCACAGCCTCTGTTAGCGTCTCTGTAGGCATCTCAGTCGCTGCCGCTGTCGATATTGGAGGTCTACTCCTATCTGCCTCAGTCGCCGCCGCAGCCGTCGCAGCCTCTGTCAGCGTATCTGTAGGCGTCTCAGTCGCTGCCGCTATAGATTGGGGTTCTGCTGCCTTCTCTATGCCTATATCTACCCCTATCTGCCTCAGTCGGTGTCGCAGCCTCTGTCAGCGTTTCTGTAGTCGTCTCAGTCGCTGCCACTGTCGCTTGGGGGATCTGCTGCCTTCTCTTTGCCTATAACTACCCCAATCTGCCTCAGTCGGCGTCTCAGTCCGAGTCGCAGCCTCTGTTAGCGTCTCTGTAGGCGTCTCAGTCGGCGTCTCAGTCGGCGTCGCAGCCTCTGTCAGCGTCTCTGAAGGCGCATCAGTCGCTGCCGCTATATATTGGGGGGTCTGCTGCCTTCTCTATGCCTATATCTACCCCTATCTGCCTCAGTCGGCGTCTCAGTCTGCGTCGCAGCCTCTGTCAGCGTTTCTGTAGGCGTCTCAGTCGCTGCCGCTGTCGATTGGGGGGTCTGCTGCCTTCTCTATGCCTACATCTACCCCTATCTGCCTCAGTCGGGGTCTCAGTCGGTGTCGCAGCCTCTGTCAGCGTCTCTGTGGGCGTCTCAGTCGCTGCCACTGTCGATTGGGGATCTGCTGCCTTCTCTATGCCTATATGTACCCCTATCTGCCAGAGTCGGCGACTCACTCGACGTCGCAGCCTCTGTCAGTGTCTCTTAAGGCGTCTCAGTCGCTGCCGCTGTCGATTGGGGTTCTGCTGCCTTTTCTATGCCTATATCTACCCCTATCTGCCTCAGTCGGTGTCGCAGCCTCTGACAGCGTTTGTGCAGTCGTCTCAGTCGCTGCCACTATCGATTGGGGGGTCTGCTGCCTTCTCTATGCCTTTATCTACCCCTATCTGCGTCAGTCGGTGTGTCAGTCGGCGTCGCAGCCTCTCTCAGCGGCTCTGTAGGCGTCTTAGTCGCTGCCGCTGACGATTGGGGAGGTCTGCTGCCTTTTCTATGCCTATATCCACCCCTATCTGCCTCAGTCGGCGTCTTAGTCGGCGACGCAGCCTCTGTTAGCGTCTCTGTAGGCGTCTCAGTCGCTGCCGTTGTCGATTGGGGGTCTGCTGCCTTCTCTATGCCTATATCTACGCCTATCTGGCTCAGTCGGTGTCGCAGCCTCTGTCAGCGTTTCTGTAGTCGTCACAGTCGCTACCACTGTAGATTGGGGGATCTGCTGCCTTATCTATGCCTATATCTACCCCTATCTGCCTCAGTCGGCGACTCAGTCGGCGTCGCAGCGTCTGTCAGCGTCTCTGAAGGCGTCTCAATCGCTGCCGCTGTCGATTTGGAGGTCTGCTGCCGTCTCTATGCCTATATCTACCCCTATCTGCCTCAGTCGGCGTCTCAGTCTGCGTCGCAGCCTCTGTCAGCGTCTCTTAAGGCGTCTCAGTCGCTGCCGCTGTCGATTGGGGTTCTGCTGCCTTTTCTATGCCTATATCTACCCCTATCTGCCTCAGTCGGTGTCGCAGCCTCTGACAGCGTTTCTGCAGTCGTCTCAGTCGCTGCCACTATCGATTGGGGGGTCTGCTGCCTTCTCTATGCCTTTATCTACCCCTATCTGCCTCAGTCGGTGTGTCAGTCGGCGTCGCAGCCTCTCTCAGCGGCTCTGTAGGCGTCTTAGTCGCTGCCGCTGACGATTGGGGAGGTCTGCTGCCTTTTCTATGCCTATATCCTCCCCTATCTGCCTCAGTCGACGTCGCAGCCTCTGTTATCGGCTCTGTAGGCGTCTCAGTCGCCGCCGCTGTCGATTGGGGGGTCTGCTGCCTTCTCTATGCATGTATCTACCCCTATCTGGCTCAGTCGGCTTCTCAGTCGGCGTCGCAGCATCTGGCTTCGTATCTGTAGTCGTCTGAGTCGCTGCCGCTGTCGATTGGGGGGGGGGGTATGCTGCCTTCTATATGCCTATATCTATCCCTATATGTCTCAGTCGGCGTCTCAGTCGGCGTCGCAGCCTGTGTTAGCGTCACTGTAGGCGTCTCAGTCGTTGCCGCTATCGATTGGGGGTTCAGCTGCTTCTCTATACTTATATCTACCCATATCTGCCTCAGTCGGCATCTCAGTCGGCGTCGCAGCCTCTGTTAGCATCACTGTAGGCGTCTCAGTCGCTGCCGCTGTCGATTAGAGGGTCTGCTGCCTTCTCTATGCCTATATCTACCCCTATCTGCCTCAGTCGGCGTCGCAGCCTCTGTCAGCGTATCTGTAGGCGTCTCAGTCGCTGCCGCTGTCGATTGGTGGGTCTCCTGCCTTCTCTATGCCTATATCTACCCCTATCTGCCTCAGTCGGCGTCTCAGTCTGCATCGCAGCCTCTGGCTTCGTATCTGTAGTCGTCTGAGTCGCTGCCGCTGTCGATTGGGGGGGTATGCTGCCTTCTATATGCCTATATCTATCCCTATATATCTCAGTCGGCGTCTCAGTCGGCGTCTCAGTCGGCGTCTCAGTCGGCGTCGCAGTCTTTGTCAGCGTCTGTGTGTGCGTCTCAGTCGCTGCCGCTGTCGATTGGGGGTTCTGCTGACTTCTCTATGCCTATATCTACCCCTATCTGCCTCAGTCGGCGTCGCAGCCTCTGTCACCGTCTCTGTAGGCGTCTCAGTCGTTGCCGCTGTCGATTGGAGTGTCTGCTACATTCTCTATGCCTATATCTACTCCTATCTCCCTCATCGGCGTGTCAATCGGCGTCGCAGCCTCTGTTAGCGTCTCTGTAGGCGTCTCAGTCGCTGCCGCTGTCGATAATGGGGGTCTACCCCTATCTGCCTCAGTCGCCGCCGCAGCCGTCGCAGCCTCTGTCAACGTATCTGTAGGCGTCTCAGTCGCTGCCGCTATAGATTGGGGGTCTGCTGCCTTCTCTATGCCTATATCTACCCCTATCTGCCAGAGTCGGCGACTCACTCGACGTCGCAGCCTCTGTTAGCGTCTCTGTAGGCGTCTCAGTCGCTGCCGCTGTCGATAATGGGGGTCTACCCCTATCTGCCTTAGTCGCTGCCGCAGCCGTCGCAGCCGTCGCAGTCTCTGTCAGCGTTTCTGTAGGCGTCTCAGTGGGTGATGCTGTCGATTGGGGGGTCTGCTGCTTCTATATGCCTATATCTACCCCTATCTGCCTCAGTCGGCGTCTCAATCGGCGTCGCAGCCTCTGTCAGCGTCTCTGTAGGCGTCTCAGTCGCTGCCGCCGTCGATTGGAGGGTCTGCTGCCTTCTCTATGCCTATATCTACCCCTATCTGCCTCAGTCGGCGTCGCAGCCTCTGTTAGGGTCTCTGTAGGCATCTCAGTCGCTGCCGCTGTCGATTGGAGGGTCTGCTGCCTTCTCTATGCCTATATCTACCCCTATCTGCCTCAGTCGGCGTCTCAGTCTGCGTCGCAGCCGCTGGCATCGTATCTGTAGGCTTCTGAGTCGCTGCCGCTGTCGATTGGGGGGGTATGCTGTTTTCTATATGCCTATATCTATCCCTATATGCCTCAGTCGGCGTCTCAGTCGGCGTCGCAGCCTCTGTCAGCGTCTCTGTGGGCGTCTCAGTCGCTGCCGCTGTCGATTTGGGGGTCTGCTGCCTTCTCTATGCATATATGTACCCCTATCTGCCTCAGTCGGTGTCGCAGCCTCTGTCAGCGTTTCTGTAGGCGTCTCAGTGGGTGCCGCTGTCGATTGGGGGGTCTGCTGCCTTCTATATGCCTATATCTATCCCTATATGCCTCAGTCGGCGTCTCAGTCGGCGCCGCAGCCTCTGTCAGCGTTTCTGTAGGCGTCTCAGTTGCTGCCGCTGTCGATTGGGGGGTCTGCTGCCTTCTCTATGAATATATCTACCCCTATCTGCCTCAGTCGGCGTCGCAGCCTCTGTCAGCGTCTCTGTAGGCGTCTTAGTCGCTGCCGCTGTCGATTGAGGGGTCTGCTGCCTTCTCTTTGCCTATATCTACCCCAATCTGCCTCAGTCGGCGTCTCGGTCGGAGTCGCAGCCTCTGTTAGCGTCTCTGTAGGCGTCTCAGTCGGCGTCTCAGTCGGCGTCGCAGCCTCTGTCAGCGTCTCTGAAGGCGTCTCAGTTGCTGCCGCTGTCGATTTGGGGGTCTGCTGCCTTCTCTATGCCTATATCTACCCCTATCTGCCTCAGTCGGCGTCTCAGTCTGCGTCGCAGCCTCTGGCATCGTATCTGTAGGCGTCTGAGTCGCTGCGCTGTCGATTGGGGGGGTATGCTGCCTTCTCTATGCCTATATATATCACTATATGCCTCAGTCGGCGTCGCAGCCTTTGTCAGCATCTCTGTAGGCGTCTCAGTCGCTGCCGCTGTCGATTGGGGTGTCTTCTGCCCTGTCTATGCCTATATCCTCCCCTATCAGCCTCAGTCAGCTTCTCAGTCGGCGTCGCAGCCTCTGTCATCGGCTCTGTAGGCGTCTCAGTCGCTGCCGCTGTCGATTGGGGGGTCTGCTGCCTTCTATATGAATATATCTATCCCTATATGTCTCAGTCGGCGTCTCAGTCGGCGTCGCAGTCTTTGTCAGCGTCTCTGTGGGCGTCTCAGTCGCTGCCGCTGTCGATTGGGGGGGTCTGCTGACTTCTCTATGCCTAAATCTACCCCTATCTGCCTCAGTCGGCGTCGCAGCCTCTGTCACCGTCTCTGTAGGCGTCTCAGTCGTTGCCGCTGTCGGTTGGAGTGTCTGCTACATTCTCTATGCCTATATCTACTCCTATCTCCATCATCGGCGACTCCGTCGGCGTCGCAGCCTCTGTCAGCATCTCTGTAGGCGTCTCAGTCGCTGCCGCTGTCGATTGGTGTGTCTTCTGCCCTGTCTGTGCCTATATCCTCCCCTATCTGCCTCAGTCGGCGTCTCAGTCGACGTCGCAGCCTCTGTTATCGGCTCTGTAGGCGTCTCAGTCGCCGCCGCTGTCGATTGGGGGATCTGCTGCCTTCTCTATGCATGTATCTACCCCTATCTGGCTCAGTCGGCTTCTCAGTCGGCGTCGCAGCATCTGGCTTCGTATCTGTAGAAGTCTGAGTCGCTGCCGCTGTCGATTGGGGGGGGGGGGGGGGGGGGGGGGGTATGCTGCCTTCTATATGCCTATATCTATCCCTATATGTCTCAGTCGGCGTCTCAATCGGCGTCGCAGCCTGTGTTAGCGTCACTGTAGGCGTCTCAGTCGTTGCCGCTATCGATTGGGGGTTCAGCTGCTTCTCTATACTTATATCTACCCATATCTGCCTCAGTCGGCATCTCAGTCGGCGTCGCAGCCTCTGTTAGCATCACTGTAGGCGTCTCAGTCGCTGCCGCTGTCGATTAGAGGGTCTGCTGCCTTCTCTATGCCTATATCTACCCCTATCTGCCTCAGTCGGCGTCGCAGCCTCTGTCAGCGTATCTGTAGGCGTCTCAGTCGCTGCCGCTGTCGATTGGTGGGCCTCCTGCCTTCTCTATGCCTATATCTACCCCTATCTGCCTCAGTCGGCGTCTCAGTCTGCATTGCAGCCTCTGGCTTCGTATCTGTAGTCGTCTGAGTCGCTGCCGCTGTCGATTGGGGGGTATGCTGCCTTCTATATGCCTATATCTATCCCTATATATCTCAGTCGGCGTCTCAGTCGGCGTCTCAGTCGGTGTCGCAGTCTTTGTCAGCGTCTGTGTGTGCGTCTCAGTCGCTGCCGCTGTCGATTGGGGGGTCTGCTGACTTCTCTATGCCTATATCTACCCCTATCTGCCTCAGTCGGCGTCGCAGCCTCTGTCAGCGTCTCTGTAGGCGTCTCAGTCGCTGCCGCTATAGATTGGGGGTCTGCTGCATTCTCTATGCTTATATCTACCCCTATCTGCCTCAGTCGGTGTCGCAGCCTCTGTCAGCATTTCTGTAGTCATCTCAGTCGCTGCCACTGTCGCTTAGGGGCTCTGCTGCCTTCTCTATGCCTATATCTACCCCTATCTGCCTCAGTCGGCGACTCAGTCGGCGTCGCAGCCTCTGTTAGCGTGTCTGTAGGCGTCTCAGTCACTGCCGCTGTCGATAATGGGGGTCTACCCCTATCTGCCTCAGTCGCCGCCGCAGCCGTCACAGCCTCTGTTAGCGTCTCTGTAGGCATCTCAGTCGCTGCCGCTGTCGATATTGGAGGTCTACTCCTATCTGCCTCAGTCGCCGCCGCAGCCGTCGCAGCCTCTGTCAGCGTATCTGTAGGCGTCTCAGTCGCTGCCGCTATAGATTGGGGTTCTGCTGCCTTCTCTATGCCTATATCTACCCCTATCTGCCTCAGTCGGTGTCGCAGCCTCTGTCAGCGTTTCTGTAGTCGTCTCAGTCGCTGCCACTGTCGCTTGGGAGATCTGCTGCCTTCTCTTTGCCTATAACTACCCCAATCTGCCTCAGTCGGCGTCTCAGTCCGAGTCGCAGCCTCTGTTAGCGTCTCTGTAGGCGTCTCAGTCGGCGTCTCAGTCGGCGTCGCAGCCTCTGTCAGCGTCTCTGAAGGCGCATCAGTCGCTGCCGCTATATATTGGGGGGTCTGCTGCCTTCTCTATGCCTATATCTACCCCTATCTGCCTCAGTCGGCGTCTCAGTCTGCGTCGCAGCCTCTGTCAGCGTTTCTGTAGGCGTCTCAGTCGCTGCCGCTGTCGATTGGGGGGTCTGATGCCTTCTCTATGCCTACATCTACCCCTATCTGCCTCAGTCGGGGTCTCAGTCGGTGTCGCAGCCTCTGTCAGCGTCTCTGTGGGCGTCTCAGTCGCTGCCGCTGTCGATTGGGGATCTGCTGCCTTCTCTATGCCTATATGTACCCCTATCTGCCAGAGTCGGCGACTCACTCGACGTCGCAGCCTCTGTCAGTGTCTCTTAAGGCGTCTCAGTCGCTGCCGCTGTCGATTGGGGTTCTGCTGCCTTTTCTATGCCTATATCTACCCCTATCTGCCTCAGTCGGTGTCGCAGCCTCTGACAGCGTTTGTGCAGTCGTCTCAGTCGCTGCCACTATCGATTGGGGGGTCTGCTGCCTTCTCTATGCCTTTATCTACCCCTATCTGCGTCAGTCGGTGTGTCAGTCGGCGTCGCAGCCTCTCTCAGCGGCTCTGTAGGCGTCTTAGTCGCTGCCGCTGACGATTGGGGAGGTCTGCTGCCTTTTCTATGCCTATATCCACCCCTATCTGCCTCAGTCGGCGTCTTAGTCGGCGACGCAGCCTCTGTTAGCGTCTCTGTAGGCGTCTCAGTCGCTGCCGTTGTCGATTGGGGGTCTGCTGCCTTCTCTATGCCTATATCTACGCCTATCTGGCTCAGTCGGTGTCGCAGCCTCTGTCAGCGTTTCTGTAGTCGTCACAGTCGCTACCACTGTAGATTGGGGGATCTGCTGCCTTATCTATGCCTATATCTACCCCTATCTGCCTCAGTCGGCGACTCAGTCGGCGTCGCAGCGTCTGTCAGCGTCTCTGAAGGCGTCTCAATCGCTGCCGCTGTCGATTTGGAGGTCTGCTGCCGTCTCTATGCCTATATCTACCCCTATCTGCCTCAGTCGGCGTGTCAGTCTGCGTCGCAGCCTCTGTCAGCGTCTCTTAAGGCGTCTCAGTCGCTGCCGCTGTCGATTGGGGTTCTGCTGCCTTTTCTATGCCTATATCTACCCCTATCTGCCTCAGTCGGTGTCGCAGCCTCTGACAGCGTTTCTGCAGTCGTCTCAGTCGCTGCCACTATCGATTGGGGGGTCTGCTGCCTTCTCTATGCCTTTATCTACCCCTATCTGCCTCAGTCGGTGTGTCAGTCGGCGTCGCAGCCTCTCTCAGCGGCTCTGTAGGCGTCTTAGTCGCTGCCGCTGACGATTGGGGAGGTCTGCTGCCTTTTCTATGCCTATATCCTCCCCTATCTGCCTCAGTCGACGTCGCAGCCTCTGTTATCGGCTCTGTAGGCGTCTCAGTCGCCGCCGCTGTCGATTGGGGGGTCTGCTGCCTTCTCTATGCATGTATCTACCCCTATCTGGCTCAGTCGGCTTCTCAGTCGGCGTCGCAGCATCTGGCTTCGTATCTGTAGAAGTCTGAGTCGCTGCCGCTGTCGATTGGGGGGGGGGGGTATGCTGCCTTCTATATGCCTATATCTATCCCTATATGTCTCAGTCGGCGTCTCAATCGGCGTCGCAGCCTGTGTTAGCGTCACTGTAGGCGTCTCAGTCGTTGCCGCTATCGATTGGGGGTTCAGCTGCTTCTCTATACTTATATCTACCCATATCTGCCTCAGTCGGCATCTCAGTCGGCGTCGCAGCCTCTGTTAGCATCACTGTAGGCGTCTCAGTCGCTGCCGCTGTCGATTAGAGGGTCTGCTGCCTTCTCTATGCCTATATCTACCCCTATCTGCCTCAGTCGGCGTCGCAGCCTCTGTCAGCGTATCTGTAGGCGTCTCAGTCGCTGCCGCTGTCGATTGGTGGGTCTCCTGCCTTCTCTATGCCTATATCTACCCCTATCTGCCTCAGTCGGCGTCTCAGTCTGCATTGCAGCCTCTGGCTTCGTATCTGTAGTCGTCTGAGTCGCTGCCGCTGTCGATTGGGGGGGTATGCTGCCTTCTATATGCCTATATCTATCCCTATATATCTCAGTCGGCGTCTCAGTCGGCGTCTCAGTCGGCGTCTCAGTCGGCGTCGCAGTCTTTGTCAGCGTCTGTGTGTGCGTCTCAGTCGCTGCCGCTGTCGATTGGGGGTTCTGTTGACTTCTCTATGCCTATATCTACCCCTATCTGCCTCAGTCGGCGTCGCAGCCTCTGTCACCGTCTCTGTAGGCGTCTCAGTCGTTGCCGCTGTCGATTGGAGTGTCTGCTACATTCTCTATGCCTATATCTACTCCTATCTCCCTCATCGGCGTGTCAATCGGCGTCGCAGCCTCTGTTAGCGTCTCTGTAGGCGTCTCAGTCGCTGCCGCTGTCGATAATGGGGGTCTACCCCTATCTGCCTCAGTCGCCGCCGCAGCCGTCGCAGCCTCTGTCAACGTATCTGTAGGCGTCTCAGTCGCTGCCGCTATAGATTGGGGGTCTGCTGCCTTCTCTATGCTTATATCTACCCCTATCTGCCTCAGTCGGTGTCGCAGCCTCTGTCAGCATTTCTGTAGTCATCTCAGTCGCTGCCACTGTCGCTTAGGGGCTCTGCTGCCTTCTCTATGCCTATATCTACCCCTATCTGCCTCAGTCGGCGACTCAGTCGGCGTCGCAGCCTCTGTTAGCGTGTCTGTAGGCGTCTCAGTCACTGCCGCTGTCGATAATGGGGGTCTACCCCTATCTGCCTCAGTCGCCGCCGCAGCCGTCACAGCCTCTGTTAGCGTCTCTGTAGGCATCTCAGTCGCTGCCGCTGTCGATATTGGAGGTCTACCCCTATCTGCCTCAGTCGCCGCCGCAGCCGTCGCAGCCTCTGTCAGCGTATCTGTAGGCGTCTCAGTCGCCGCCGCTATAGATTGGGGGTCTGCTGCCTTCTCTATGCCTATATCTACCCCTATCTGCCTCAGTCGGTGTAGCAGCCTCTGTCAGCGTTTCTGTAGTCGTCTCAGTCGCTGCCACTGTCGCTTGGGAGATCTGCTGCCTTCTCTTTGCCTATAACTACCCCAATCTGCCTCAGTCGGCGTCTCAGTCCGAGTCGCAGCCTCTGTTAGCGTCTCTGTAGGCGTCTCAGTCGGCGTCTCAGTCGGCGTCGCAGCCTCTGTCAGCGTCTCTGAAGGCGCATCAGTCGCTGCCGCTATATATTGGGGGGTCTGCTGCCTTCTCTATGCCTATATCTACCCCTATCTGCCTCAGTCGGCGTCTCAGTCTGCGTCGCAGCCTCTGTCAGCGTTTCTGTAGGCGTCTCAGTCGCTGCCGCTGTCGATTGGGGGGTCTGATGCCTTCTCTATGCCTACATCTACCCCTATCTGCCTCAGTCGGGGTCTCAGTCGGTGTCGCAGCCTCTGTCAGCGTCTCTGTGGGCGTCTCAGTCGCTGCCACTGTCGATTGGGGATCTGCTGCCTTCTCTATGCCTATATGTACCCCTATCTGCCAGAGTCGGCGACTCACTCGACGTCGCAGCCTCTGTCAGCGTCTCTTAAGGCGTCTCAGTCGCTGCCGCTGTCGATTGGGGTTCTGCTGCCTTTTCTATGCCTATATCTACCCCTATCTGCCTCAGTCGGTGTCGCAGCCTCTGACAGCGTTTCTGCAGTCGTCTCAGTCGCTGCCACTATCGATTGGGGGGTCTGCTGCCTTCTCTATGCCTACATCTACCCCTAACTGCGTCAGTCGGCGACTCAGTCGGCTTCGCAGCCTCTGTTAGCGTCTCTGTAGGCGTCTCAGTCTCTACCGCTGTCGATAATGGGGGTCTACCCCTATCTGCCTCAGTCGCCGCCGCAGCCGTCGCAGCCGTCGCAGCCTCTGTCAGCGTATCTGTAGGTGTATCAGTCGCTGACGCTATAGATTGGGGGGTCTGCTGCCTTCTCTATGCCTTTATCTACCCCTATCTGCCTCAGTCGGTGTGTCAGTCGGCGTCGCAGCCTCTCTCAGCGGCTCTGTAGGCGTCTTAGTCGCTGCCGCTGACGATTGGGGAGGTCTGCTGCCTTTTCTATGCCTATATCCACCCCTATCTGCCTCAGTCGGCGTCTTAGTCGGCGACGCAGCCTCTGTTAGCGTCTCTGTAGGCGTCTCAGTCGCTGCCGTTGTCGATTGGGGGTCTGCTGCCTTCTCTATGCCTATATCTACGCCTATCTGGCTCAGTCGGTGTCGCAGCCTCTGTCAGCGTTTCTGTAGTCGTCTCAGTCGCTACCACTGTCGATTGGGGGATCTGCTGCCTTATCTATGCCTATATCTACCCCTATCTGCCTCAGTCGGCGACTCAGTCGGCGTCGCAGCGTCTGTCAGCGTCTCTGAAGGCGTCTCAATCGCTGCCGCTGTCGATTTGGAGGTCTGCTGCCTTCTCTATGCCTATATCTACCCCTATCTGCCTCAGTCGGCGTGTCAGTCTGCGTCGCAGCCTCTGGCATCATATCTGTAGGCTTCTGAGTCGCTGCCGCTGTCGATTGGGGGGGTATGCTGTTTTCTATATGCCTATATCTATCCCTATATGCCTCAGTCGGCGTCTCAGTCGGCGTCGCAGCCTCTGTCAGCGTCTCTGTTGGCGTCTCAGTCGCTGCCGCTGACGATTGGGGGGTCTGCTGCCTTCTCTATGCCTATAAGTACCCCTATCTGCCTCAGTCGGTGTCGCAGCCTCTGTCAGCGTTTCTGTAGGCGTCTCAGTTGCTGCCGCTGTCGATTGGGGGGTCTGCCGCCTTCTCTATGCCTATATCTACCCCAATCTGCCTCAGTCGGCGTCTCAGCTGGCGTCGCTGACTCTGTCAGCGTCTCTGAAGGAGTCTCAGTCGCTGCCGCTGTCGATTGAGGGGTCTGCTGCCTTCTCTATGCCTATATCTACCCCTATCTGCCTCAGTCGATGTCGCAGCCTCTGTCAGCGTTTCTGTAGTCGTCTCAGTCGCTGCCGCTGTCGATTGGGGAGTCTGCTGATTTCTCTATGCCTATATCTATCCCCTATCTGCCTCAGTCGGCGTCTCAGTCGGCGTCGCAGCCTCTGTCAGTGTCTCTGTAGGCGTCTCAGTCGCTGCCGCTGTCGATTGGAGGGTCTGCTGCCGTCTCTATGCCTATATCTACCCCAATCTGCCTCAGTCGGCGTCGCAGCCTCTGTTAGGGTCTCTGTAGGCATCTCAGTCGCTGCCGCTGTCGATTGGAGGGTCTGCTGCCTTCTCTATGCCTATATCTACCCCTATCTGCCTCAGTCGGCGTCTCAGTCTGCGTCGCAGCCGCTGGCATCGTATCTGTAGGCTTCTGAGTCGCTGCCGCTGTCGATTGGGGGGTATGCTGTTTTCTATATGCCTATATCTATCCCTATTTGCCTCAGTCGGCGTCTCAGTCGGCGTCGCAGCCTCTGTCAGCGTCTCTGTGGGAGTTTAAGTCGCTGCCGCTGTCGATTTGGGGGTCTGCTGCCTTCTCTATGCATATATGTACCCCTATCTTCCTCAGTCGGTGTCGCAGCCTCTGTTAGGGTCTCTGTAGGCATCTCAGTCGCTGCCGCTGTCGATTGGAGGGTCTGCTGCCTTCTCTATGCCTATATCTACCCCTATCTGCCTCAGTCGGCGTCTCAGTCTGCGTCGCAGCCGCTGGCATCGTATCTGTAGGCTTCTGAGTCGCTGCCGCTGTCGATTGGGGGGTATGCTGTTTTCTATATGCCTATATCTATCCCTATATGCCTCAGTCGGCGTCTCAGTCGGCGTCGCAGCCTCTGTCAGCGTCTCTGTGGGCGTTTAAGTCTCTGCCGCTGTCGATTTGGGGGTCTGCTGCCTTCTCTATGCATATATGTACCCCTATCTGCCTCAGTCGGCGTCGCAGCCTCTGTTAGGGTCTCTGTAGGCATCTCAGTCGCTGCCGCTGTCGATTGAGGGGTCTGCTGCCTTCTCTTTGCCTATATCTACCCCAATCTGCCTCAGTCAGCGTCTCAGTCGGAGTCGCTGCCTCAGTTAGCGTCTCTGTAGGCGTCTCAGTCGGCGTCTCAGTCTTCGTCGCAGCCTCTGTCAGCGTCTCTGAAGGCGTCTCAGTTGCTGCCGCTGTCGATTTGGGGGTCTGCTACCTTCTCTATGCCTATATCTACCCCTATCTGCCTCAGTCGGCGTCTCAGTCTGCGTCGCAGCCTCTGGCATCGTATCTGTAGGCGTCTGAGTCGCTGCTGCTGTCGATTGGGGGGGTATGCTGCCTTCTCTATGCCTCTATATATCCCTAGCTGCCTCAGTCGGCGTCGCAGCCTTTGTCAGCATCTCTGTAGGCATCTCAGTCGCTGCCGCTGTCGATTGGGGTGTCTTCTGCCCTGTCTATGCCTATATCCTCCCCTATCTGCCTCAGTCGGCGTCGCAGGTGTCTCAGTCATTGCCGCTTTCGATTTGGGGTTCTGCTGCTTCTCTATACTTATATCTACCCATATCTGCCTCAGTCGGCATCTCAGTCGGCGTCGCAGCCTCTGTTAGCGTCACTGTAGGCATCTCAGTCGCTGCCACTGTCGATTGGGGGGTCTGCTGCCTTCTCTATGCCTATATCTACTCCTATCTGCCTCAGTCGGCGTCTCAGTCTGCGTCGCAGCCTCTGGCATCGTATCTGTAGTCGTCTGAGTCGCTACCGCTGTCGATTGGGGGGGTATGCTGCCTTCTATATGCCTATATCTATCCCTATATGCCTCAGTCGGCGTCTCAGTCGGCGTCGCAGTCTTTGTCAGCGTCTCTGTGGTCGTCTGAGTCGCTACCGCTGTCGATTGGGGGGGTATGCTGCCTTCTATATGCCTATATCTATCCCTATATGCCTCAGTCGGCGTCTCAGTCGGCGTCGCAGTCTTTGTCAGCGTCTCTGTGGGCGTCTCAGTCGCTGCCGCTGTCGATTGGGGGGTCTTCTGCCTTCTCTATGCTTATATCTACCCCTATCTGCCTCAGTGGGCGTCGCAGCCTCTGTCAACATCTTTGTAGGCGTCTCAGTCGTTGCCTCTGTCGATTGGAGTGTCTGCTACATTCTCTATGCCTATATCTACTCCTATGTCCCTCATCGGCGTCTCAGTCGGCGTCGCAGCCTCTGTTAGCGTCTCTGTAGGCGTCTCAGTCGCTGCCGCTGTCGATAATGGGGGTCTACCCCTATCTGCCTCAGTCGCCGCCGCAGCCGTCGCAGCCTCTGTCAGCGTATCTGTAGGCGTCTCAGTCGCTGCCGCTATAGATTGGGTGGTCTGCTGCCTTTTCTATGCCTTTATCTACCCCGATCTGCCTCAGTCGGCGTGTCAGTCGGCGTCGCAGCCTCTGTCAGCGGCTCTGTAGGCGTCTTTGTCGCTGCCGCTGACGATTGGGGGGTCTGCTGCCTTTTCTATGCCTATATCCACCCCTATCTGCCTCAGTCGGCGTCGCAGCTTCTGTTAGCGTCTCTGTAGGCGTCTCAGTCGCTGCCGTTGTCGATTGTGGGTCTGCTACCATCTCTATGCCTATATCTACCTCTATCTGCCTCAGTCGGTGTCTTAGTCTGCGTCGCAGCCTCTGTCAGCATTTCTGTAGGCGTCTCAGTTGCTGCCGCTGTCGATTGGGGGGTCTGCTGCCTTCTCTATGCCTATATCTACCCCTATCTGCCTCAGTCGGCGTCTCAGTCGGCGTCGCAGCCTCTGTCAGGCGTTGCAACCTCTGACAGCGTCTCTGTGGGCGTCTCAGTCGCTGCCGCTGTCGATTGGGGGGTCTGCTGCCTTCTCTATGCTTATATCTACCCCTATCTGCCTCAGTGGGCGTCGCAGCCACTGTCAACGTCTTTGTAGGCGTCTCAGTCGTTGCCGCTGTCGATTGGAGTGTCTGCTACATTCTCAATGCCTATATCTACTCCTATCTCCCTCATCGGCGTCTCAGTCGGCGTCGCAGCCTCTGTTAGCGTCTCTGTAGGCGTCTCAGTCGCTGCCGCTGTCGATTTGGGGGACTGCTGCCTTCTCTATGCCTATATCTTCCCCAATCTGCCTCAGTCAGCGTCTCAGTCGGCGTCGCAGCCTCTGTCAGTCTCTCTGAAGGAGTCTCAGTCGCTGCCGCTCTCGATTGAGGGGTCTGCTGCCTTCTCTATGCCTATATCTACCCCTATCTGCCTCAGTCGGCGTTTCAGTCGGCGTCGCAGCCTTTGTCAGCGTTTCTGTAGACGTCTCAGTCGCTGCCGCTGTCGATTGGCGGGTCTGCTGCCTTCTCTATGCCTATATGTACCCCTATCTGCCTCAGTCGGTGTCGCACCCTCTGTCAGCGTTTCTGTAGGCGTCTCAGTCGTTGCCGCTGTCCATTGGGGGGTCTGCTGCCTTCTCTCTGCCTATATCTACCCCTATCTGCCTCAGTCGGCGTCTCAGTCGGCGTCGCAGCCTCTGTCAGCATCTCTGTAGGCGTCTCAGTCGCTGCCGCTGTCGACTGAGGGGGTCTGCTGCCTTCCCTATGCCTATATCTACCCCTGTCTGCCTCAGTCGGCGTCGCAGCCTCTGTTAGCGTCTCTGTAGGCATCTCAGTCGCTGCCGCTGTCGATTGGAGGGTCTGCTGCCTTCTATATGCCTATATGTACCCCTATCTGCCTCAGTCGGTGTCGCAGCCTCTGTCAGCGTTTCTGTAGGCGTCTCAGTTGCTGCCGCTGTCGATTGGGGGGTCTGCTGCCTTCTCTATGCCTATATCTACCTCAGTAGTTGTCTCAGTCGGCGTCGCAGCCTCTGTCAGCGTCTCTGTGGGCGATTCAGTCGCTGCCACTGTTTATTGGGGGTCTGCTGCCTTCTCTATGCCTATATGTACCCCTATCTGCCTCAGTCGGTGTCGCAGCCTCTGTCAGCGTTTCTGTAGGCGTCTCAGTTGCTGCCGCTGTCGATTGGGGGGTCTGCTGCCTTCTCTATGCCTATATCTACCCCTATCTGCCTCAGTAGTTGTCTCAGTCGGCGTCGCAGCCTCTGTCAGCGTCTCTGTGGGCGATTCAGTCGCTGCCACTGTCGATTGGGGGTCTGCTGCCTTCTCTATGCCTATATGTACCCCTATCTTCCTCAGTCGGTGTCGCAGCCTCTGTCAGCGTTTCTGTAGGCGTCTCAGTCGCTGCCGCTCTCGATTGGGGGGTCTGCTGCCTTCTCTATGCCTATATCTACCCCTATCTGCCTCAGTTGGCGTCTCAGTCGGCGTCGCAGTCTTTGTCAGCGTCTCTGTGGTCGTCTGAGTCGCTACCGCTGTCGATTGGGGGGGTATGCTGCCTTCTATATGCCTATATCTATCCCTATATGCCTCAGTCGGCGTCTCAGTCGGCGTCGCAGTCTTTGTCAGCGTCTCTGTGGGCGTCTCAGTCGCTGCCGCTGTCGATTGGGGGGTCTGCTGACTTCTATATGCCTATATCTAACCCTATCTGCCTCAGTCGGCGTCGCAGCCTCTGTCACCGTCTCTGTAGGCGTCTCAGTCGTAGCAGCTGTCGATTGGGGGGTCTGCTACCTTCTCTATGCCTATATCTACTCCTATCTCCCTCATCGGCTTCTCAGTCGGCGTTGCAACTTCTGACAGCGTCTCTGTGGGCGTCTCAGTCGCTGCCGCTGTCGATTGGGGGGTCTGCTGCCTTCTCTATGCTTATATCTACCCCTATCTGCCTCAGTCGGTGTCTTAGTCTGCGTCGCAGCCTCTGTCAACATCTTTGTAGGCGTCTCAGTCGTTGCCACTGTCGATTGGAGTGTCTGCTACATTCTCTATGCCTATATCTACTCCTATCTCCCTCATCGGCGTCTCAGTCGGCGTCGCAGCCTCTGTTAGCGTCTCTGTAGGCGTCTCAGTCGCTGCCGCTGTCGATAATGGGGGTCTACCCCTATCTGCCTCAGTCGCCGCCGCAGCCGTCGCAGCCTCTGTCAGCGTATCTGTAGGCGTCTCAGTCGCTGCCGCTATAGATTGGGTGGTCTGCTGCCTTTTCTATGCCTTTATCTACCCCGATCTGCCTCAGTCGGCGTGTCAGTCGGCGTCGCAGCCTCTGTCAGCGGCTCTGTAGGCGTCTTAGTCGCTGCCGCTGACGATTGGGGGGGTCTGCTGCCTTTTCTATGCCTATATCCACCCCTATCTGCCTCAGTCGGCGTCGCAGCTTCTGTTAGCGTCTCTGTAGGCGTCTCAGTCGCTGACGTTGTCGATTGGGGGTCTGCTGACATCTCTATGCCTATATCTACCCCTATCTGCCTCAGTCGGTGTCTTAGTCTGCGTCGCAGCCTCTGTCAGCATTTCTGTAGGCGTCTCAGTTGCTGCCGCTGTCGATTGGGGGGTCTGCTGCCTTCTCTATGCCTATATCTACCCCTATCTGCCTCAGTCGGCGTCGCAGCCTCTGTCAGCGTCTCTGTAGGCGTCTCAGTCGCTGCCGCTGTCGACTGAGGGGTCTGGTGCTTTCTCCATGCCTATATCTACCCCTATCTGCCTCAGTCGGCGTCTCAGTAGGCGTCGCAGCCTCTGTCAGCGTCTCTGTGGGCGTCTCAGTCGCTGCCACTGTCGATTGGGGGTCTGCTGCCTTCTCTATGCCTATATGTACCCCTATCTGCCTCAGTCGGCGTCGCAGCCTCTGTCAGCGTCTCTGAAGGCGTCTCAGTCGCTGCCGCTGTCGATTGGGGGTCTGCTGCCTTCTCTATGCCTATATCTACCCCTATCTGCCAGAGTCGGCGACTCACTCGACGTCGCAGCCTCTGTTAGCGTCTCTGTAGGCGTCTCAGTCGCTGCCGCTGTCGATAAAGGGGGTCTACCCCTATCTGCCTCAGTCGCTGCCGCAGTCGTCGCAGCCGTCGCAGTCTCTGTCAGCGTATCTGTAGGTGTATCAGTCGCTGCCGCTATAGATTGGGGTGTCTGCTGCCTTCTCTATGCCTTTATCTACCCCTATCTGCCTCAGTCGGTGTGTCAGTCGGCGTCGCAGCCTCTGTCAGCGGCTCTGTAGGCGTCTTAGTCGCTGCCGCTGACGATTGGGGGGGTCTGCTGACTTCTCTATGCCTATATCTACCCCTATCCGCCTCAGTCGGTGTCGCAGCCTCTGTCAGCGTTTCTGTAGAGGTCTCAGTCGTTGCCGCTGTCGATTGGGGGGTCTGCTGGCTTCTCTATGCCTATATCTAACCCCTATCTGCCTCAATCGGCGTTTCAGTCGGCGTCGCAGCCTCTGTCAGCGTCTCTGTAGGCGTCTCAGTCGCTGCCGCTGTTGACTGAGGAGTCTGCTGCCTTCCTTGCAATTCCTATATCTACCCCTATCTGCCTCAGTCGGCGTCGCAGCCTCTGTTAGCGTCTTTATAGGCATCTCAGTCGCTGCCGCTGTCGATTGGAGGCTCTGCTGCCGTCTCTATGTCTATATCTACCCCTATCTGCCTCAGTCGGCGTCGCAGCCTCTGTTAGGGTCTCTGTAGGCATCTCACTCGGTGCCGCTGTCGATTGGAGGGTCTGTTGCCATCTCTATGCCTATATCTACCCCTATCTGCCTCAGTCGGCGTCTCAGTCTGCGTCGCAGCCTCTGGCATCGTATCTGTAGGCTTCTGAGTCGCTGCCGCTGTCGATTGGGGGGGTATGCTGTTTTCTATATGCTTATATCTATCCCTATATGCCTCAGTCGGCGTCGCAGCCTCTGTCAGCGTCTCTGTGGGCGTCTCAGTCGCTGCCGCTGTCGATTGGGGGGTCTGCTGCCTTCTCTATGCCAATATGTACCCCTATCTGCCTCAGTCGGCGACTCAGTCGGCGTCGCAGCCTCTGTCAGCGTCTCTGTGGGCGTCTCAGTCGCTGCCGCTGTCGATTGGAGGGTCTGCTGCCTTCTCTATGCCTATATGTACCCCTATCTGCCTCAGTCGGTGTCGCAGCCTCTGTCAGCGTTTCTGTAGGCGTCTCAGTTGCTGCCGCTGTCGATTGGGGGGTCTGCTGCCTTCTCTATGCCTATATCTACCCCTATCTGCCTCAGTAGTTGTCTCAGTCGGCGTCGCAGCCTCTGTCAGCGTCTCTGTGGGCGATTCAGTCGCTGCCACTGTCGATTGGGGGTCTGCTGCCTTCTCTATGCCTATATGTACCCCTATCTTCCTCAGTCGGTGTCGCAGCCTCTGTCAGCGTTTCTGTAGGCGTCTCAGTCGCTGCCGCTGTCGATTGGGGGGTCTGCTGCCTTCTCTATGCCTATATCTACCCCTATCTGCCTCAGTCGGCGTCTCAGTAGGCGTCGCAGCTTCTGTCAGCGTCTCTGTTGGCGTCTCAGTCGCTGCCACTGTCGATTGGGGGTCTGCTGCCTTCTCTATGCCTATATGTACCCCTATCTGCCTCAGTCGGCGTCGCAGCCTCTGTCAGCGTCTCTGAAGGCGTCTCAGTCGCTGCCGCTGTCGATTGGGGGTCTGCTGCCTTCTCTATGGCTATATCTACCCCTATCTGCCAGAGTCGGCGACTCACTCGACGTCGCAGCCTCTGTCAGCGTCTCTTAAGGCGTCTCAGTCGCTGCCGCTGTCGATTGGGGGTCTGCTGCCTTCTCTATACTTATATCTACCCCTATCTGCCTTAGTCGGTGTCGCAGCCTCTATCAGCGTTTCTTTAGTCGCCTCAGTCGCTGCCGCTGTCGATTGGGGGATCTGCTGCCTTCTCTATGCCTATATCTACCCCTATCTGCCTCAGTCGGCGACTCAGTCGGCGTCGCAGCCTCTGTTAGCGTCTCTGTAGGCGTATCAGTCGCTGCCGCTGTCGATAATGGGGGTCTACCCCTATCTGCCTCAGTCGCTGCCGCAGCCGTCGCAGCCGTCGCAGTCTCTGTCAGCGTATCTGTAGGTGTATCAGTCGCTGCGGCTATAGATTGGGGGGTCTGCTGCCTTCTCTATGCCTTTATCTAGCCCTATCTGCCTCAGTCGGTGTGTCAGTCGGCGTCGCAGCCGCTGGCATCGTATCTGTAGGCTTCTGAGTCGCTGCCGCTGTCGATTGGGGGGGTATGCTGTTTTCTATATGCCTATATCTATCCCTATATGCCTCAGTCGGCGTCTCAGTCTGCGTCGCAGCCTCTGTCAGCGTCTCTGTGGGCGTCTCAGTCGCTGCCGATGTCGATTTGGGGGTCTGCTGCCTTCTCTATGCATATATGTACCCCTATCTGCCTCAGTCGGTGTCGCAGCCTCTGTCAGCGTTTCTGTAGGCGTCTCAGTGGGTGCCGCTGTCGATTGGGGGGTCTGCTGCCTTCTATATGCCTATATCTACCCCTATCTGCCTCAGTCGGCGTCTCAATCGGCGTCGCAGCCTCTGTCAGCGTCTCTGTAGGCGTCTCAGTCGCTGCCGCCGTCGATTGGAGGGTCTGCTGCCGTCTCTATGCCTATATCTACCCCTATCTGCCTCAGTCGGCGTCGCAGCCTCTGTTAGTGTCTCTGTAGGCATCTCAGTCGCTGCCGCTGTCGATTGGAGGGTCTGCTGCCTTCTCTATGCCTATATCTACCCCTATCTGCCTCAGTCGGCGTCTCAGTCTGCGTCGCAGCTGCTGGCATCGTATCTGTAGTCTTCTGAGTCGCTGCCGCTGTCGATTGGGGGGTATGCTGTTTTCTATATGCCTATATCTATCCCTATATGCCTCAGTCGGCGTCTCAGTCGGCGTCGCAGCCTCTGTCAGCGTCTCTGTGGGCGTCTCAGTCGCTGCCGCTGTCGATTTGGGTGTCTGCTGCCTTCTCTATGCATATATGTACCCCTATCTGCCTCAGTCGGTGTCGCAGCCTCTGTCAGCGTTTCTGTAGGCGTCTCAGTGGGTGCCGCTGTCGATTGGGGGGTCTGCTGCCTTCTATATGCCTATATCTATCACTATATGCCTCAGTCAGCGTCTCAGTCGGCGCCGCAGCCTCTGTCAGCGTTTCTGTGGCGTCTCAGTTGCTGCCGCTGTCGATTGGGGGGTCTGCTGCCTTCTCTATGAATATATCTACCCCTATCTGCCTCAGTCGGCGTCGCAGCCTCTGTCAGCGTCTCTGTAGGCGTCTTAGTCGCTGCCGCTGTCGATTGAGGGGTCTGCTGCCTTCTCTTTGCCTATATCTACCAGTATCTGCCTCAGTCGGTGTCGCAGCCTCTGTCAGCGTTTCTGTAGTCGTCTCAGTCGCTGCCACTGTCGCTTGGGGGATCTGCTGCCTTCTCTTTGCCTATAACTACCCCAATCTGCCTCAGTCGGCGTCTCAGTCCGAGGCGCAGCCTCTGTTAGCGTCTCTGTAGGCGTCTCAGTCAGCGTCGCAGCCTCTGTCAGCGTCTCTGAAGGCGCATCAGTCGCTGCCGCTATATATTGGGGGGTTTGCTGCCTTCTCTATGCCTATATCTACCCCTATCTGCCTCAGTCGGCGTCTCAGTCTGCGTCGCAGCCTCTGTCAGCGTTTCTGTAGGCGTCTCAGTCGCTGCCGCTGTCGATTGGGGGGTCTGCTGCCTTCTCTATGCCTACATCTACCCCTATCTGCCTCAGTCGGGGAATCAGTCGGCGTCGCAGCCTCTGTCAGCGACTCTGTGGGCGTCTCAGTCGCTGCCACTGTCGATTGGGGATCTGCTGCCTTCTCTATGCCTATATGTACCGCTATCTGCCAGAGTCGGCGACTCACTCGACGTCGCAGCCTCTGTCAGCGTCTCTTAAGGCGTCTCAGTCGCTGCCGCTGTCGATTGGGGTTCTGCTGCCTTTTCTATGCCTATATCTACCCCTATCTGCCTCAGTCGGTGGCGCAGGCTCTGACAGCGTTTCTGCAGTCGTCTCAGTCGTTGCCACTATAGATTGGGGGGTCTGCTGCCTTCTCTATGCCTTTATCTACCCCTATCTGCCTCAGTCGGCGTCTCAGTCGGCGTCGCAGCCCCTGTCAGCGTCTCTGTGGGCGTCTCAGTCGCTGCCGCTGACGATTGGGGGGGTCTGCTGCCTTCTCTATGCCTATATGTACCCCTATCTGCCTCAGTCGGTGTCGCAGCCTCTGTCAGCGTTTCTGTAGGCGTCTCAGTTGCTGCCGCTGTCGATTGGGGAGTCTGCTGATTTCTCTATGCCTATATCTATCCCCTATCTGCCTCAGTCGGCGTCGCAGCCTCTGTCAGTGTCTCTGTAGGCATCTCAGTCGCTGCCGCTGTCGATTGGAGGGTCTGCGGCCTTCTCTATGCCTATATCTACCCCTATCTGCCTCAGTCGGCGTCTCAGTCTGCGTCGCAGCCGCTGGCATCGTATCTGTAGGCTTCTGAGTCGCTGCCGCTGTCGATTGGGGGGTATGCTGTTTTCTATATGCCTATATCTATCCTTATATGCCTCAGTCGGCGTCTCAGTCGGCGTCGCAGCCTCTGTCAGCGTCTCTGTGGGCGTTTAAGTCGCTGCCGCTGTCGATTTGGGGGTCTGCTGCCTTCTCTATGCATATATGTACCCCTATCTGCCTCAGTCGGTGTCGCAGCCTCTGTCAGCCTTTCTGTAGGCGTCTCAGTTGCTGCCGCTGTCGATTGGGGGGTCTGCTGCCTTCTATATGCCTATATCTATCCCTATATGCCTCAGTCGGCGTCTCAGTCGGCGTCTCAGTCGGCGTCGCAGCCTCTGTCAGCGTTTCTGTAGGCGTCTCAGTTGCTGCCGCTGTCGATTGGGGGGTCTGCTGCCTTCTCTATGAATATATCTACCCCTATCTGCCTCAGTCGGCGTCGCAGCCTCTGTCAGCGTCTCTGTAGGCGTCTTAGTCGCTGCCGCTGTCGATTGAGGGGTCTGCTGCCTTCTCTTTGCCTATATCTACCCCAATCTGCCTCAGTCAGCGTCTCAGTCGGAGTCGCTGCCTCTGTTAGCGTCTCTGTAGGCGTCTCAGTTGCTGCCGCTGTCGATTTGGGGGTCTGCTGCCTTCTCTATGCCATATCTACCCCTATCTGCCTCAGTCGGCGTCTCAGTCTGCGTCGCAGCCTCTGGCATCGTATCTGCAGGCGTCTGAGTCGCTGCTGCTGTCGATTGGGGGGGTATGCTGCCTTCTCTATGCCTCTATATATCCCTAGCTGCCTCAGTCGGCGTCGCAGCCTTTGTCAGCATCTCTGTAGGCATCTCAGTCGTTGCCGCTGTTGATTGGGGTGTCTTCTGGCCTGTCTATGCCTATATCCTCCCCTATCTGCCTCAGTCGGCGTCGCAGGAGTCTCAGTCATTGCCGCTTTCGATTTTGGGTTCTGCTGCTTCTCTATACTTATATCTACCCATATCTGCCTCAGTCGGCATCTCAGTCGGCGTCGCAGCCTCTGTTAGCGTCACTGTAGGCATATCAGTCGCTGCCGCTGTCGATTGGAGGGTCTGCGGCCTTCTCTATGCCTATATCTACCCCTATCTGCCTCAGTCGGCGTCTCAGTCTGCGTCGCAGCCGCTGGCATCGTATCTGTAGGCTTCTGAGTCGCTGCCGCTCTCGATTGGGGGGTATGCTGTTTTCTATATGCCTATATCTATCCCTATATGCCTCAGTCGGCGTCTCAGTCGGCGTCGCAGCCTCTGTCAGCGTCTCTGTGGGCGTTTAAGTCGCTGCCGCTGTCGATTTGGGGGTCTGCTGCCTTCTCTATGCATATATGTACCCCTATCTGCCTCAGTCGGTGTCGCAGCCTCTGTCAGCCTTTCTGTAGGCGTCTCAGTTGCTGCCGCTGTCGATTGGGGGGTCTGCTGCCTTCTATATGCCTATATCTATCCCTATATGCCTCAGTCGGCGTCTCAGTCGGCGTCGCAGCCTCTGTCAGCGTTTCTGTAGGCGTCTCAGTTGCTGCCGCTGTCGATTGGGGGGTCTGCTGCCTTCTCTATGAATATATCTACCCCTATCTGCCTCAGTCGGCGTCGCAGCCTCTGTCAGCGTCTCTGTAGGCGTCTTAGTCGCTGCCGCTGTCGATTGAGGGGTCTGCTGCCTTCTCTTTGCCTATATCTACCCCAATCTGCCTCAGTCAGCGTCTCAGTCGGAGTCGCTGCCTCTGTTAGCGTCTCTGTAGGCGTCTCAGTCGGCGTCTCAGTCTTCGTCGCAGCCTCTGTCAGCGTCTCTGAAGGCGTCTCAGTTGCTGCCGCTGTCGATTTGGGGGTCTGCTGCCTTCTCTATGCCATATCTACCCCTATCTGCATCAGTCGGCGTCTCAGTCTGCGTCGCAGCCTCTGGCATCGTATCTGCAGGCGTCTGAGTCGCTGCTGCTGTCGATTGGGGGGGGTATGCTGCCTTCTCTATGCCTCTATATATCCCTAGCTGCCTCAGTCGGCGTCGCAGCCTTTGTCAGCATCTCTGTAGGCATCTCAGTCGCTGCCGCTGTTGATTGGGGTGTCTTCTGGCCTGTCTATGCCTATATCCTCCCCTATCTGCCTCAGTCGGCGTCGCAGGAGTCTCAGTCATTGCCGCTTTCGATTTTGGGTTCTGCTGCTTCTCTATACTTATATCTACCCATATCTGCCTGAGTCGGCATCTCAGTCGGCGTCGCAGCCTCTGTTAGCGTCACTGTAGGCATATCAGTCGCTGCCACTGTCGATTGGGGGGTCTGCTGCCTTCTCTATGCCTATATCTACCCCTATCTGCCTCAGTCGGCGTCTCAGTCTGCGTCGCAGCCTCTGGCATCGTATCTGTAGTCGTCTGAGTCGCTACCGCTGTCGATTGGGGGGGTATGCTGCCTTCTATATGCCTATATCTATCCCTATATGCCTCAGTCGGCGTCTCAGTCGGCGTCGCAGTCTTTGTCAGCGTCTCTGTGGTCGTCTGAGTCGCTACCGCTGTCGATTGGGGGGGTATGCTGCCTTCTATATGCCTATATCTATCCCTATATGCCTCAGTCGGCGTCTCAGTCGGCGTCGCAGTCTTTGTCAGCGTCTCTGTGGGCGTCTCAGTCGCTGCCGCTGTCGATTGGGGGGTCTCCTGACTTCTATATGCCTATATCTAACCCTATCTGCCTCAGTCGGCGTCGCAGCCTCTGTCACCGTCTCTGTAGGCGTCTCAGTCGTAGCAGCTATCGATTGGGGGGTCTGCTACCTTCTCTATGCCTATATCTACTGATATCTCCCTCATCGGCATCTCAGTCGGCGTTGCAACTTCTGACAGCGTCTCTGTGGGCGTCTCAGTCGCTGCCGCTGTCGATTGGGGGGTCTGCTGCCTTCTCTATGCCTATATCTACCCCTATCTGCCTCAGTCGGCGTCGCAGCTTCTGTTAGCGTCTCTGTAGGCGTCTCAGTCGCTGCCGTTGTCGATTGGGGGTCTGCTGCCATCTCTATGCCTATATCTACCCCTATCTGCCTCAGTCGGTGTCTTAGTCTGCGTCGCAGCCTCTGTCAGCATTTCTGTAGGCGTCTCAGTTGCTGCCGCTGTCGATTGGGGGGGTCTGCTGCCTTCTCTATGCCTATATCTACCCCTATCTGCCTCAGTCGGCGTCTCAGTCGGCGTCGCAGCCTCTGTCAGCGTCTCTGTAGGCGTCTCAGTCGCTGCCGCTGTCGACTGAGGGGGTCTGATGCCTTCCCTATGCCTATATCTACCCCTATCTGCCTCAGTCGGCGTCGCAGCCTCTGTTAGCGTCTCTGTAGGCGTCTTAGTCGCTGCCGCTGTCGATTGAGGGGTCTGCTGCCTTCTCTTTGCCTAAATCTACCCCAAACTGCCTCAGTCGGCGTCTCAGTCGGAGTCGCAGCCTCTGTTAGCGTCTCTGTCGGCGTCTCAGTCGGCGTCTCAGTCGGCGTCGCAGCCTCTGTTAGTGTCTCTGTAGGCGTCTCAGTCGCTGCCGCTGTCGATTTGGGGGACTGCCGCCTTCTCTATGCCTATATCTACCCCAATCTGCCTCAGTCAGCGTCTCAGTCGGCGTCGCAGCCCCTGTCAGCCTCTCTGAAGGAGTCTCAGTCGCTGCCGCTCTCGATTGAGGGGTCTGCTGCCTTCTCTATGCCTATATCTACCCCTATCTGCCTCAGTCGGCGTTTCAGTCGGCGTCGCAGCCTTTGTCAGCGTTTCTGTAGACGTCTCAGTCGCTGCCGCTGTCGATTGGCGGGTCTGCTGCCTTCTCTATGCCTATATGTACCCCTATCTGCCTCAGTCGGTGTCGCAGCCTCTGTCAGCGTTTCTGTAGGCGTATCAGTCGTTGCCGCTGTCCATTGGGGGGTCTGCTGCCTTCTCTCTGCCTATATCTACCCCTATCTGCCTCAGTCGGCGTCTCAGTCTGCGTCGCAGCCTCTGGCATCGTATCTGTACGCGTCTGAGTCGCTGCCGCTGTCGATTGGGGTGGTATGCTGCCTTCTCTATGCCTATATACTCGTATATCCCTATCTGCCTCATTCGGCGTCGCAGCCTTTGTCAGCATCTTTGTAGGCGTCTCAGTCGCTGCCGCTGTCGATTGGGGGGTCTGCTGCCTTCCCTATGCCTATATATACCCCTATCTGCCTCCGTCGGAGTCGCAGCCTCTGTTAGCATCTCTGTAGGCATCTCAGTCGCTGCCGCTGTCGATTGGGGGGTCTGCTACCTTCTCTATGCCTATATATACTCCTATCTCCCTCATCGGCATCGCAGTCGGCGTTGCAACCTCTGACAGCGTCTCTGTGGGCGTCTCAGTCGCCCTGTCTATGCCTATATCCTCCCCTATCTGCCTCAGTCGGCTTGTCAGTCGGCGTCGCAGTATCTGTCAGCGTCTCTGTAGGAGTCTCAGTCGTTGCCGCTGTCGATTGGGGGGTCTGCTGCCTTCCCTATGCCTATATCTACCCGTATCTGCCTCCGTCGGCGTCGCAGCCTCTGTTAGCATCTCTGTAGGTATCTCAGTCGCTGCTGCTGTCGATTGGAGGGTCTGCTACCTTCTCTATGCCTATATCTACTCCTCTCTCCCTCATCGGCATCGCAGTCGGCGTTGCAACCTCTGACAGCGTCTCTGTGGGCGTCTCAGTCGCTGCCGCTGTCGATTGGGGGGTCTGCTGCCTTCTCTATGCTTATATCTACCCCTATCTGCCTCAGTGGGCGTCGCAGCCACTGTCAACGTCTTTGTAGGCGTCTCAGTCGTTGCCGCTGTCGATTGGAGTGTCTGCTACATTCTCAATGCCTATATCTACTCCTATCTCCCTCATCGGCGTCTCAGTCGGCGTCGCAGCCTCTGTTAGCGTCTCTGTAGGCGTCTCAGTCGCTGCCGCTGTCGATTTGGTGGTCTGCTGCCTTCTCTATGCCTATATCTACCCCTATCTGCCTCAGTCGGCGTTTCAGTCGGCGTCGCAGCCTTTGTCAGCGTTTCTGTAGACGTCTCAGTCGCTGCCGCTGTCGATTGGCGGGTCTGCTGCTTTCTCTATGCCTATATGTACCCCTATCTGCCTCAGTCGGTGTCGCAGCCTCTGTCAGCGTTTCTGTAGGCGTCTCAGTCGTTTCCGTTGTCCATTGGGGGGTCTGCTGCCTTCTCTCTGCCTATATCTACCCCTATCTGCCTCAGTCGGCGTCTCAGTCGGCGTCGCAGCCTCTGTCAGCGGCTCTGTAGGCGTCTCAGTCGCTGCCGCTGTCGACTGAGGGGGTCTGCTGCCTTCCCTATGCCTATATCTACCCCTGTCTGCCTCAGTCGGCGTCGCAGCCTCTGTTAGCGTCTCTGTAGGCATCTCAGTCGCTGCCGCTGTCGATTGGAGGGTCTGCTGCCTTCTCTATGCCTATATCTACCGCTATCTGCCTCAGTCGGCGTCGCAGCCTTTGTCAGTGTTTCTGTAGACGTCTCAGTCGCTGCCGCTGTCGATTGGAGGGTCTGCTGCCTTCTCTATGCCTATATCTACCCCTATCTGCCTCAGTCGACGTCTTAGTCTGCGTCGCAGCCTCTGGCATCGTATCTGTAGGCGTCTGAGTCGCTGCCGCTGTCGATTGGGGGTGCATGCTGCCTTCTATATGCCTATATCTATCCCGATATGCCTCAGTCAGCGTCTCAGTCGGCGTCACAGCCTCTGTCAGCGTCTTTGTAGGCGTCTCAGTCGCTGCCGCTGTCGACTGAGGGGGTCTGCTGCCTTCCCTATGCCTATATCTACCCCTATCTGCCTCAGTCGGTGTCGCAGCCTCTGTTAGCGTCTCTGTAGGCATCTCAGTCGCTGCCGCTGTCGATTGGAGGGTCTGCTGCCTTCTCTATGCCTATATATATCGCTATCTGCCTCAGTCGGCGTCGCAGCCTTTGTCAGCGTTTCTGTAGACGTCTCAGTCGCTGCCAATGTCGATTGGAGGGTCTGCTGCCTTCTCTATGCCTATATCTACCCCTATCTGCCTCAGTCGGCGTCTTAGTCTGCGTCGCAGCCTCTGGCATCGTATCTGTAGGCGTCTGAGTCGCTGCCGCTGTCGATTGGGGGGTATGCTGCCTTCTATATGCCTATATCTACCCCTATCTGCCTCAGACGGCGTCGCAGCCTCTGTTAGCGTCTCTGTAGGCATCTCAGTCGCTGCCGCTGTCGATTGGAGGGTTTGCTGCCTTCTCTATGCCTATATAAATCGCTATCTGCCTCAGTCGGCGTCGCAGCCTTTGTCAGCGTTTCTGTAGACGTCTCAGTCGCTGCCAATGTCGATTGGAGGGTCTGCTGCCTTCTCTATGCCTATATCTACCCCTATCTGCCTCAGTCGGCGTCTTAGTCTGCGTCGCAGCCTCTGGCATCGTATCTGTAGGCGTCTGAGTCGCTGCCGCTGTCGATTGGGGGGTATGCTGCCTTCTATATGCCTATATCTATCCCTATATGCCTCAGTCAACGTCTCAGTCGGCGTCACAGCCTCTGTCAGCGTCTCTGTGGGCGTCTCAGTCGCTGCCGCTGTCGATTGGGGGGTCTGCTGCCTTCTCTATGCCTATATCTACCCCTATCTGCCTCAGTTGGCGTCTCAGTCGGCGTCGCAGCCTCTGTTAGCGTCTCTGTAGGCGTCTCAGTCGGCGTCTCAGTCGGTGTCGCAGCCTCTGTCAGCGTCTCTGAAGGCGTCTCAGTTGCTACCGCTGTCGATTTGGGGGTCTGCTGCCTTCTCTATGTCTATATCTACCCCTATCTGCCTCAGTCGGCGTCTCAGTCGGCGTTGCAGCCTCTGTCAGCGTCTCTGTAGGCGTCTTAGTCGCTGCCGCTGTCGATTGAGGGGTCTGCTGCCTTCTCTTTGCCTATATCTACCCCAATCTGCGTCAGTCGGCGTGTCAGCCGGAGTCGCAGCCTCTGTTAGCGTCTCTGTAGGCGTCTCAGTCGGCGTCTCAGTCGGTGTCGCAGCCTCTGTCAGCGTCTCTGAAGGCGTCTCAGTTGCTACCGCTGTCGATTTGGGGATCTGCTGCCTTCTCTATGCCTATATCTACCCCTATCTGCCTCAGTTGGCGTCTCAGTCGGCGCCGCAGCCTCTGTTAGCGTCTCTGTAGGCGTCTCAGTCGCTGCCATTGTCGATTGGGGGGTCAGCTGCCTTCTCTATGCCTATATATATCCCTATCTGCCTCAGTCGGCGTCGCAGCCTCTGTCAGCGTCTCTGTAGGCGTCTCAGTCGCTGCCGCTGTCGACTGAGGGGGTCTGCTGCCTTCCCTATGCCTATATCTACCCCTATCTGCCTCAGTCGGCGTCGCAGCCTCTGTTAGCGTCTCTGGAGGCGTCTCAGTCGCTGCCGCTGTCGATAATGGGGGTCTACCCCTATCTGCCTCAGTCGCCGCCGCAGCCTCTGTCAGCGTATCTGTAGGCGTCTCAGTCGCTGCCGCTATAGATTGGGTGGTCTGCTGCCTTTTCTATGCCTTTATCTACCCCGATCTGCCTCAGTCGGTGTGTCCGTCGGCGTCGCAGCCTCTGTCAGCGGCTCTGTAGGCGTCTTAGTCGCTGCCGCTGACGATTGGGGGGGTCTGCTGCCTTTTCTATGCCTATATCCACCCCTATCTGCCTCAGTCGGCGTCTCAGTCGGCGTTGCAGCTTCTGTTAGCGTCTCTGTAGGCGTCTCAGTCGCTGCCGTTGTCGATTGGGGGTCAGCTGCCATCTCTATGCCTATATCTACCCCTATCTGCCTTAGTCGGTGTCTTAGTCTGCTTCGCAGCCTCTGGCATCGTATCTGTATGCGTCTGAGTCGCTGCCGCTGTCGATTGGGGGGGTATGCTGCCTTCTATATGCCTATATCTATCCCTATATGCCTCAGTCAGCGTCTCAGTCGGTGTCGCAGCCTCTGTCAGCGTTTCTGTAGGCGTCTCAGTTGCTACCGCTGTCGATTTGGGGATCTGCTGCCTTCTCTATGCCTATATCTACCCCTATCTGCCTCAGTTGGCGTCTCAGTCGGCGTCGCAGCCTCTGTTAGCGTCTCTGTAGGCGTCTCAGTCGCTGCCGCTGTCGATTGGGGGGTCTGCTGCCTTCTCAAGCCTATATCTACCCCCATCTGCCTCCGTCGGCGTCGCAGCCTCTGTTAGCATCTCTGTAGGCATCTCAGTCGCTGGCGCTGTCGATTGGGGGGTCTGCTACCTTCTCTATGCCTATATCTACTTCTATCTCCCTCATCGGCATCGCAGTCGGCGTTGCAACCTCTGACAGCGTCTCTGTGGGCGTCTCAGTCGCTGCCGCTGTCGATTGGGGGGTCTGCTGCCTTCTCTATGCTTATATCTACCCCTATCTGCCTCAGTGGGCGTCGCAGCCTCTGTCAACGTCTTTGTAGGCGTCTCAGTCGTTGCCGCTGTCGATTGGAGTGTCTGCTACATTCTCAATGCCTATATCTACTCCTATCTCCCTCATCGGCGTCTCAGTCGGCGTCGCAGCCTCTGTTAGCGTCTCTGTAAGTGTCTCAGTCGCTGCCGCTGTCGATTTGGGGGACTGCCGCCTTCTCTATGCCTATATCTACCCCAATCTGCCTCAGTCAGCGTCTCAGTCGGCGTCGCAGCCTCTGTCAGCCTCTCTGAAGGAGTCTCAGTCGCTGCCGCTCTCGATTGAGGGGTCTGCTGCCTTCTCTATGCCTATATCTACCCCTATCTGCCTCAGTCGGCGTTTCAGTCGGCGTCGCAGCCTTTGTCAGCGTTTCTGTAGGCGTCTCAGTCGCTGCCGCTGTCGATTGGGGGGGTCTGCTGCCTTCTCTATGCCTATATGTACCCCTATCTGTCTCAGTCGGTGTCGCAGCCTCTGTCAGCGTTTCTGTAGGCGTCTCAGTCGTTGCCGCTGTCCATTGCGGGGTCTGCTGCCTTCTCTATGCCTATATCTACCCCTATCTGCCTCAGACGGCGTCTCAGTCGGCGTCGCAGCCTCTGTCAGCGTCTCTGTAGGCGTCTCAGTCGCTGCCGCTGTCGACTGAGGGGGTCTGCTGCCTTCCCTATGCCTATATCTACCCCCATCTGCCTCAGTCGGCGTCGCAGCCTTTGTCAGCGTTTCTGTAGACGTCTCAGTCGCTGCCGTTGTCGATTGGAGGGTCTGCTGCCTTCTATATGCCTATATCTACCCCTATCTGCCTCAGTCGACGTCTTAGTCTGCGTCACAGCGTCTGTCAGCGTCTTTGTAGGCGTCTCAGTCGCTGCCGCTGTCGACTGAGGGGGTCTGCTGCCTTCCCTGTGCCTATATCTACCCCTATCTGCCTCAGTCGGCATCTTAGTCTGCGTCGCAGCCTCTGGCATCGTATCTGTAGGCGTCTGAGTCGCTGCCGCTGTCGATTGGGGGGTATGCTGCCTTCTATATGCCTATATCTATCCCTATATGCCTCAGTCAGCATCTCAGTCGGCGTCACAGCCTCTGTCAGCGTCTCTGTGGGCGTCTCAGTCGCTGCCGCTGTCGATTGGGGGGGTCTGCTACCTTCTCTATGAATATATCTACCCCTATCTGCCTCAGTCGGCGTCTCAGTCGGCGTCGCAGCCTCTGTCAGCGTCTCTGTAGGCATCTTAGTCGCTGCCGCTGTCGATTGAGGGGTCTGCTGCCTTCTCTTTGCTTATATCTACCCCAATCTGCGTCAGTCGGCGTCTCAGCCGGAGTCGCAGCCTCTGTTAGCGTCTCTGTAGGCGTCTCAGTCGGCGTCTCAGTCGGCGTCGCAGCCTCTGTCAGCGTCTCTGAAGGCGTCTCAGTTGCTACCGCTGTCGATTTGGGGGTCTGCTGCCTTCTCTATGCCTATATCTACCCCTATCTGCCTCAGTTGGCGTCTCAGTCGGCGTCGCAGTCTCTGCTAGCGTCTCTGTAGGCGTCTCAGTCGCTGCCATTGTCGATTGGGGGGTCAGCTGCCTTCTCTATGCCTATCTGCCTCAGTCGGTGTCGCAGCCTGTGTCAGCGTTTCTGTAGGCGTCTCAGTCGTTGCCGCTGTCGATTGGGGGGTCTGCTGCCTTCTCTATGCCTATATCTACCACTATCTGCCTCAGTCGGCGTCTCAGTCGGCGTCGCAGCCTCTGTTAGCGTCTCTGTAGGCGTCTCAGTCGCTGCCATTGTCGATTGGGGGGTCAGCTGCCTTCTCTATGCCTATATATATCCCTATCTGCCTCAGTCGGCGTCGCAGCCTCTGTCAGCGTCTCTGTAGGCGTCTCAGTCGCTGCCGCTGTCGACTGAGGGGGTCTGCTGCCTTCCCTATGCCTATATCTACCCCTATCTGCCTCAGTCGGCATCTTAGTCTGCGTCGCAGCCTCTGGCATCGTATATGTAGGCGTCTGAGTCGCTGCCGCTGTCGATTGGGGGGGTATGCTGCCTTCTATATGCCTATATCTATCCCTATATGCCTCAGTCAGCGTCTCAGTCAGTGTCGCAGCCTCTGTCAGCGTTTCTGTAGGCGTCTAAGTGTCTGCCGCTGTCGATTGGGGGGTCTGCTGCCTTCTTTATGCCTATATCTACCCCTATCTGCCTCCGTCGGCGTCGCAGCCTCTGTTAGCATCTCTGTAGGCATCTCAGTCGCTGCCGCTGTCGATTGGGGGTCTGCTACCTTCTCTATGCCTATATCTACTCCTATCTCCCTCATCGGCATCGCAGTCGGCGTTGCAACCTCTGACAGCGTCTCTGTGGGCGTCTCAGTCGCTGCCGCTGTCGATTGGGGGGTCTGCTGCCTTCTCTATGCTTATATCTACCCCTATCTGCCTCAGTGGGCGTCGCAGCCTCTGTCAACGTCTTTGTAGGCGTCTCAGTCGTTGCCGCTGTCGATTGGAGTGTCTGCTACAATTTCAATGCCTATATCTACTCCTATCTCCCTCATCGGCGTCTCAGTCGGCGTCGCAGCCTCTGTTAGCGTCTCTGTAGGTGTCTCAGTTGCTGCCGCTGTCGATTTGGGGGACTGCCGCCTTCTCTATGCCTACATCTACCCCAATCTGCCTCAGTCAGCGTCTCAGTCGGCGTCGCAGCCTCTGTCAGCCTCTCTGAAGGAGTCTCAGTCGCTGCCGCTCTCGATTGAGGGGTCTGCTGCCTTCTCTATGCCTATATCTACCCCTATCTGCCTCAGTCGGCGTTTCAGTCGGCGTCGCAGCCTTTGTCAACGTTTCTGTAGACGTCTCAGTCGCTGCCGCTGTCGATTGGGGGGTCTGCTGCCTTCTCTATGCCTATATGTACCCCTATCTGCCTCAGTCGGTGTCGCAGCCTCTGTCAGCGTTTCTGTAGGCGTCTCAGTCGTTGCCGCTGTCCATTGCGGGGTCTGCTGCCTTCTCTATGCCTATATCTACCCCTATCTGCCTCAGACGGCGTCTCAGTCGGCGTCGCAGCCTCTGTCAGCGTCTCTGTAGGCGTCTCAGTCGCTGCCGCTGTCGACTGAGGGGGTCTGCTGCCTTCCCTATGCCTATATCTACCCCTATCTGCCTCAGTCGGCGTCGCAGCCTCTGTTAGCGTCTCTGTAGGCATCTCAGTCGCTGCCGCTATCGATTGGAGGGTCTGCTGCCTTCTCTATGCCTATCTCTACCGCTATCTGCCTCAGTCAGCGTCGCAGTCTTTGTCAGCGTTTCTGTAGACGTCTCAGTCGCTGCCGCTGTCGATTGGAGGGTCTGCTGCCTTCTCTATGCCTATATCTACCCCTATCTGCCTCAGTCGACGTCTTAGTCTGCGTCACAGCCTCTGTCAGCGTCTTTGTAGGCGTCTCAGTCGCTGCCGCTGTCGACTGAGGGGGTATGCTGCCTTCCCTATGCCTATATCTACCCCTATCTGCCTCAGTCGGCATCTTAGTCTGCGTCGCAGCCTCTGGCATCGTATCTGTAGGCGTCTGAGTCGCTGCCGCTGTCGATTGGGGGGTATGCTGCCTTCTATATGCCTATATCTATCCCTATGTGCCTCAGTCAGCGTCTCAGTCGGCGTCGCAGCCTTTGTCAGCGTTTCTGTAGACGTCTCAGTCGCTGCCGCTGTCGATTGGAGGGTCTGCTGCCTTCTCTATGCCTATATCTACCCCTATCTGCCTCAGTCGACGTCTTAGTCTGCGTCACAGCCTCTGTCAGCGTCTTTGTAGGCGTCTCAGTCGCTGCCGCTGTCGACTGAGGGGGTATGCTGCCTTCCCTATGCCTATATCTACCCCTATCTGCCTCAGTCGGCATCTTAGTCTGCGTCGCAGCCTCTGGCATCGTATCTGTAGGCGTCTGAGTCGCTGCCGCTGTCGATTGGGGGGTATGCTGCCTTCTATATGCCTATATCTATCCCTATGTGCCTCAGTCAGCGTCTCAGTCGGCGTCACAGCCTCTGTCAGCGTCTCTGTGGGCGTCTCAGTCGCTGCCGCTGTCGATTGGGGGGTCTGCTGCCTTCTCTATGAATATATCTACCCCTATCTGCCTCAGTCGGCGTCTCAGTCGGCGTCGCAGCCTCTGTCAGCGTCTCTGTAGGCGTCTTAGTCGCTGCCGCTGTCGATTGAGGGGTCTGCTGCCTTCTCTTTGCTTATATCTACCCCAATCTGCGTCAGTCGGCGTCTCAGCCGGAGTCGCAGCCTCTGTTAGCGTCTCTGTAGGCGTCTCAGTCGGCGTCTCAGTCGGCGTCGCAGCCTCTGTCAGCGTCTCTGAAGGCGTCTCAGTTGCTACCGCTGTCGATTTGGGGGTCTGCTGCCTTCTCTATGCCTATATCTACCCCTATCTGCCTCAGTTGGCGTCTCAGTCGGCGTCGCAGCCTCTGTTAGCGTCTCTGTAGGCGTCTCAGTCGCTGCCATTGTCGATTGGGGGGGTCAGCTGCCTTCTCTATGCCTATATATATCCCTATCTGCCTCAGTCGGTGTCGCAGCCTGTGTCAGCGTTTCTGTAGACGTCTCAGTCGTTGCCGCTGTCGATTGGGGGGTCTGCTGCCTTCTCTATGCCTATATCTACCCCTATCTGACTCAGTCGGCGTCTCAGTCGGCGTCGCAGCCTCTGTTAGCGTCTCTGTAGGCGTCTCAGTCGCTGCCATTGTCGATTGGGGGGTCAGCTGCCTTCTCTATGCCTATATATATCCCTATCTGCCTCAGTCGGCGTCGCAGCCTCAGTCAGCGTCTCTGAAGGCGTCTCAGTTGCTACCGCTGTCGATTTGAGGGTCTGCTGCCTTCTCTATGCCTATATCTACCCCTATCTGCCTCAGTTGGCGTCTCAGTCGGCGTCGCAGCCTCTGTTAGCGTCTCTGTAGGCGTCTCAGTCGCTGCCATTGTCGATTGGGGGGGTCAGCTGCCTTCTCTATGCCTATATATATCCCTATCTGCCTCAGTCGGTGTCGCAGCCTGTGTCAGCGTTTCTGTAGACGTCTCAGTCGTTGCCGCTGTCGATTGGGGGGTCTGCTGCCTTCTCTTTGCCTATATCTACCCCAATCTGCGTCAGTCGGCGTGTCAGTCGGCGTCGCAGTCTCTGTCAGCGGCTCTGTAGGCGTCGAAGTCGCTGCCGCTGACGATTGGGGGGTCTGCTGCCTTTTCTATGCCTATATCCACCCCTATCTGCCTCAGTCGGCGTCTCAGTCGGCGTCGCAGCTTTTGTTAGCGTCTCTGTAGGCGTCTCAGTCGCTGCCGTTGTCGATTGGGGGGGTATGCTGCCTTCTATATGCCTATATATACCCCTATCTGCCTCAGTCGGTGTCTTAGTCTGCGTCGCAGCCTCTGGCATCGTATCTGTAGGCGTCTGAGTCGCTGCCGCTGTCTATTGGGGGGGTATGCTGCCTTCTATATGCCTATATCTATCCCTATATGCCTCAGTCAACGTCTCAGTTGGTGTCGCAGCCTCTGTCAGCGTCTCTGTAGGCGTCTCAGTCGCTGCCGCTGTCGATTGAGGGGGTCTGCTGCCTTTCCTATGCCTATATCTACCCCTATCTGCCTCAGTCGGCGTCGCAGCCTCTGTTAGCGTCTCAGTAGGCATATCAGTCGCTGCCGCTGTCGATTGGAGGGTCTGCTGCCTTCTCTATGCCTATATCTACCCCTATCTGCCTCAGTCGGTGTCTTAGTCTGCGTCGCAGCCTCTGGCATCGTATCTGTAGGCGTCTGAGTCGCTGCCGCTGTCGATTGGGGGGGTATGCTGCCTTCTATATGCCTATATCTATCCCTATATGCCTCAGTCAACGTCTCAGTCGGTGTCGCAGCCTCTGTCAGCGTCTCTGTAGGCGTCTCAGTCGCTGCCGCTCTCGATTGAGGGGTCTGCTGCCTTCTCTATGCCTATATCTACTCCTATCTGCCTCAGTCGGCGTTTCAGTCGGCGTCGCAGCCTTTGTCAGCGTTTCTGTAGGCGTCTCAGTCGCTGCCGCTGTCGATTGGGGGGTCTGCTGCCTTCTCTATGCCTATATGTACCCCTATCTGCCTCAGTCGGTGTCGTAGCCTCTGTCAGCGTTTCTGTAGGCGTCTCAGTCGTTGCCGCTGTCCATTGCGGGGTCTGCTGCCTTCTCTATGCCTATATCTACCCCTATCTGCCTCAGACGGCGTCTCAGTCGGCGTCGCAGCCTCTGTCAGCGTCTCTGTAGGCGTCTTAGTCGCTGCCGCTGTCGACTGAGGGGGTCTGCTGCCTTCCCTATGCCTATATCTACCCCTATCTGCCTCAGTCGGCGTCGCAGCCTTTGTCAGCGTTTCTGTAGACGTCTCAGTCGCTGCCGTTGTCGATTGGAGGGTCTGCTGCCTTCTCTATGCCTATATCTACCCCTATATGCCTCAGTCGACGTCTTAGTCTGCGTCACAGCGTCTGTCAGCGTCTTTGTAGGCGTCTCAGTCGCTGCCGCTGTCGACTGAGGGGGTCTGCTGCCTTCCCTGTGAATATATCTACCCCTATCTGCCTCAGTCGGCATCTTAGTCTGCGTCGCAGCCTCTGGCATCGTATCTGTAGGCGTCTGAGTCGCTGCCGCTGTCGATTGGGGGGTATGCTGCCTTCTATATGCCTATATCTATCCCTATATGCCTCAGTCAGCGTCTCAGTCGGCGTCACAGCCTCTGTCAGCGTCTCTGTGGGCGTCTCAGTCGCTGCCGCTGTCGATTGGGGGGGTCTGCTGCCTTCTCTATGAATATATCTACCCCTATCTGCCTCAGTCGGCGTCTCAGTCGGCGTCGCAGCCTCTGTCAGCGTCTGTGTAGGCGTCTTAGTCGCTGCCGCTGTCGATTGAGGGGTCTGCTGCCTTCTCTTTGCTTATATCTACCCCAATCTGCGTCAGTCGGCGTCTCAGCCGGAGTCGCAGCCTCTGTTAGCGTCTCTGTAGGCGTCTCAGTCGGCGTCTCAGTCGGCGTCGCAGCCTCTGTCAGCGTCTCTGAAGGCGTCTCAGTTGCTACCGCTGTCGATTTGGGGGTCTGCTGCCTTCTCTATGCCTATATCTACCCCTATCTGCCTCAGTTGGCGTCTCAGTCGGCGTCGCAGCCTCTGTTAGCGTCTCTGTAGGCGTCTCAGTCGCTGCCATTGTCGATTGGGGGGTCAGCTGCCTTCTCTATGCCTATATATATTCCTATCTGCCTCAGTCGGTGTCGCAGCCTGTGTCAGCGTTTCTGTAGGCGTCTCAGTTGCTACCGCTGTCGATTTGGGGGTCTGCTGCCTTCTCTATGCCTATATCTACCCCTATCTGCCTCAGTTGGCGTCTCAGTCGGCGTCGCAGCCTCTGTTAGCGTCTCTGTAGGCGTCTCAGTCGCTGCCATTGTCGATTGGGGGGTCAGCTGCCTTCTCTATGCCTATATATATCCCTATCTGCCTCAGTCGGTGTCGCAGCCTGTGTCAGCGTTTCTGTAGGCGTCTCAGTCGTTGCCGCTGTCGATTGGGGGGTCTGCTGCCTTCTCTATGCCTATATCTACCACTATCTGCCTCAGTCGGCGTCTCAGTCGGCGTCGCAGCCTCTGTTAGCGTCTCTGTAGGCGTCTCAGTCGCTGCCATTGTCGATTGGGGGGTCAGCTGCCTTCTCTATGCCTATATATATCCCTATCTGCCTCAGTCGGCGTCGCAGCCTCTGTCAGCGTCTCTGTAGGCGTCTCAGTCGCTGCCGCTGTCGACTGAGGGGGTCTGCTGCCTTCCCTATGCCTATATCTACCCCTATCTGCCTCAGTCGGCATCTTAGTCTGCGTCGCAGCCTCTGGCATCGTATCTGTAGGCGTCTGAGTCGCTGCCGCTGTCGATTGGGGGGGTATGCTGCCTTCTATATGCCTATATCTATCCCTATATGCCTCAGTCAGCGTCTCAGTCGGTGTCGCAGCCTCTGTCAGCGTTTCTGTAGGCGTCTAAGTGTCTGCCGCTGTCGATTGGGGGGTCTGCTGCCTTCTCTATGCCTATATCTACCCCTATCTGCCTCCGTCGGCGTCGCAGCCTCTGTTAGCATCTCTGTAGGCATCTCAGTCGCTGCCGCTGTCGATTGGGGGTCTGCTACCTTCTCTATGCCTATATCTACTCCTATCTCCCTCATCGGCATCGCAGTCGGCGTTGCAACCTCTGACAGCGTCTCTGTGGGCGTCTCAGTCGCTGCCGCTGTCGATTGGGGGGTCTGCTGCCTTCTCTATGCTTATATCTACCCCTATCTGCCTCAGTGGGCGTCGCAGCCTCTGTAAACGTCTTTGTAGGCGTCTCAGTCGTTGCCGCTGTCGATTGGAGTGTCTGCTACATTTTCAATGCATATATCTACTCCTATCTCCCTCATCGGCGTCTCAGTCGGCGTCGCAGCCTCTGTTAGCGTCTCTGTAGGTGTCTCAGTTGCTGCCGCTGTCGATATGGGGGACTGCCGCCTTCTCTATGCCTACATCTACCCCAATCTGCCTCAGTCAGCGTCTCAGTCGGCGTCGCAGCCTCTGTCAGCCTCTCTGAAGGGGTCTCAGTCGCTGCCGCTCTCGATTGAGGGGTCTGCTGCCTTCTCTATGCCTATATCTACCCCTATCTGCCTCAGTCGGCGTTTCAGTCGGCGTCGCAGCCTTTGTCAGCGTTTCTGTAGACGTCTCAGTCGCTGCCGCTGTCGATTGGGGGGTCTGCTGCCTTCTCTATGCCTATATGTACCCCTATCTGCCTCAGTCAGTGTCGCAGCCTCTGTCAGCGTTTCTGTAGGCGTCTCAGTCGTTGCCGCTGTCCATTGCGGGGTCTGCTGCCTTCTCTATGCCTATATCTACCCCTATCTGCCTCAGTCGGCGTCTCAGTCGGCGTCGCAGCCTCTGTCAGCGTCTCTGTAGGCGTCTCAGTCGCTGCCGCTGTCGACTGAGGGGGTCTGCTGCCTTCCCTATGCCTATATCTACCCCTATCTGCCTCAGTCGGCGTCGCAGCCTCTGTTAGCGTCTCTGTAGGCATCTCAGTCGCTGCCGCTATCGATTGGAGGGTCTGCTGCCTTCTCTATGCCTATCTCTACCGCTATCTGCCTCAGTCGGCGTCGCAGCCTTTGTCAGCGTTTCTGTAGACGTCTCAGTCGCTGCCGCTGTCGATTGGAGGGTCTGCTGCCTTCTCTATGCCTATATCTACCCCTATCTGCCTCAGTCGACGTCTTAGTCGGCGTCGCAGCCTCTGTTAGCGTCTCTGTAGGCGTCTCAGTCGCTGCCATTGTCGATTGGGGGGTCAGCTGCCTTCTCTATGCCTATATATATCCCTATCTGCCTCAGTCGGTGTCGCAGCCTGTGTCAGCGTTTCTGTAGGCGTCTCAGTCGTTGCCGCTGTCGATTGGGGGGTCTGCTGCCTTCTCTATGCCAATATCTACCACTATCTGCCTCAGTCGGCGTCTCAGTCGGCGTCGCAGCCTCTGTTAGCGTCTCTGTATGCGTCTCAGTCGCTGCCATTGTCGATTGGGGGGTCAGCTGCCTTCTCTATGCCTATATATATTCCTATCTGCCTCAGTCGGTGTCGCAGCCTGTGTCAGCGTTTCTCTAGGCGTCTCAGTTGCTACCGCTGTCGATTTGGGGGTCTGCTGCCTTCTCTATGCCTATATCTACCCCTATCTGCCTCAGTTGGCGTCTCAGTCGGCGTCGCAGCCTCTGTTAGCGTCTCTGTAGGCGTCTCAGTCGCTGCCATTGTCGATTGGGGGGTCAGCTGCCTTCTCTATGCCTATATATATCCCTATCTGCCTCAGTCGGCGTCGCAGCCTCTGTCAGCGTCTCTGTAGGCGTCTCAGTCGCTGCCGCTGTCGACTGAGGGGGTCTGCTGCCTTCCCTATGCCTATATCTACCCCTATCTGCCTCAGTCGGCATCTTAGTCTGCGTCGCAGCCTCTGGCATCGTATCTGTAGGCGTCTGAGTCGCTGCCGCTGTCGATTGGGGGGGTATGCTGCCTTCTATATGCCTATATCTATCCCTATATGCCTCAGTCAGCGTCTCAGTCGGTGTCGCAGCCTCTGTCAGCGTTTCTGTAGGCGTCTAAGTGTCTGCCGCTGTCGATTGGGGGGTCTGCTGCCTTCTCTATGCCTATATCTACCCCTATCTGCCTCCGTCGGCGTCGCAGCCTCTGTTAGCATCTCTGTAGGCATCTCAGTCGCTGCCGCTGTCGATTGGGGGTCTGCTACCTTCTCTATGCCTATATCTACTCCTATCTCCCTCATCGGCATCGCAGTCGGCGTTGCAACCTCTGACAGCGTCTCTGTGGGCGTCTCAGTCGCTGCCGCTGTCGATTGGGGGGTCTGCTGCCTTCTCTATGCTTATATCTACCCCTATCTGCCTCAGTGGGCGTCGCAGCCTCTGTAAACGTCTTTGTAGGCGTCTCAGTCGTTGCCGCTGTCGATTGGAGTGTCTGCTACATTTTCAATGCCTATATCTACTCCTATCTCCCTCATCGGCGTCTCAGTCGGCGTCGCAGCCTCTGTTAGCGTCTCTGTAGGTGTCTCAGTTGCTGCCGCTGTCGATATGGGGGACTGCCGCCTTCTCTATGCCTACATCTACCCCAATCTGCCTCAGTCAGCGTCTCAGTCGGCGTCGCAGCCTCTGTCAGCCTCTCTGAAGGGGTCTCAGTCGCTGCCGCTCTCGATTGAGGGGTCTGCTGCCTTCTCTATGCCTATATCTACCCCTATCTGCCTCAGTCGGCGTTTCAGTCGGCGTCGCAGCCTTTGTCAGCGTTTCTGTAGACGTCTCAGTCGCTGCCGCTGTCGATTGGGGGGTCTGCTGCCTTCTCTATGCCTATATGTACCCCTATCTGCCTCAGTCAGTGTCGCAGCCTCTGTCAGCGTTTCTGTAGGCGTCTCAGTCGTTGCCGCTGTCCATTGCGGGGTCTGCTGCCTTCTCTATGCCTATATCTACCCCTATCTGCCTCAGACGGCGTCTCAGTCGGCGTCGCAGCCTCTGTCAGCGTCTCTGTAGGCGTCTCAGTCGCTGCCGCTGTCGACTGAGGGGGTCTGCTGCCTTCCCTATGCCTATATCTACCCCTATCTGCCTCAGTCGGCGTCGCAGCCTCTGTTAGCGTCTCTGTAGGCATCTCAGTCGCTGCCGCTATCGATTGGAGGGTCTGCTGCCTTCTCTATGCCTATCTCTACCGCTATCTGCCTCAGTCGGCGTCGCAGCCTTTGTCAGCGTTTCTGTAGACGTCTCAGTCGCTGCCGCTGTCGATTGGAGGGTCTGCTGCCTTCTCTATGCCTATATCTACCCCTATCTGCCTCAGTCGACGTCTTAGTCTGCGTCACAGCCTCTGTCAGCGTCTTTGTAGGCGTCTCAGTCGCTGCCGCTGTCGACTGAGGGGGTATGCTGCCTTCCCTATGCCTATATCTACCCCTATCTGCCTCAGTCGGCATCTTAGTCTGCGTCGCAGCCTCTGGCATCGTATCTGTAGGCGTCTGAGTCGCTGCCGCTGTCGACTGAGGGGGTATGCTGCCTTCCCTATGCCTATATCTACCCCTATCTGCCTCAGTCGGCGTCTCAGTCGGCGTCGCAGCCTCTGTCAGCGTTTCTGTAATCGTCTCAGTCGTTGCCGCTGTCCATTGCGGGGTCTGCTGCCTTCTCTATGCCTATATCTACCCCTATCTGCCTCAGACGGCGTCTCAGTCGGCGTCGCAGCCTCTGTCAGCGTCTCTGTAGGCGTCTCAGTCGCTGCCGCTGTCGACTGAGGGGGTCTGCTGCCTTCCCTATGCCTATATCTACCCCTATCTGCCTCAGTCGGCGTCGCAGCCTCTGTCAGCGTTTCTGTAGGCGTCTCAGTCGTTGCCGCTGTCCATTGCGGGGTCTGCTGCCTTCTCTATGCCTATATCTACCCCTATCTGCCTCAGACGGCGTCTCAGTCGGCGTCGCAGCCTCTGTCAGCGTCTCTGTAGGCGTCTCAGTCGCTGCCGCTGTCGACTGAGGGGGTCTGCTGCCTTCCCTATGCCTATATCTACCCCTATCTGCCTCAGTCGGCGTCGCAGCCTTTGTCAGCGTTGCTGTAGACGTCTCAGTCGCTGCCGCTGTCGATTGGAGGGTCTGCTGCCTTCTCTATGCCTATATCTACCCCTATCTGCCTCAGTCGGTGTCTTAGTCTGCGTCGCAGCCTCTGGCATCGTATCTGTAGGCGTCTGAGTCGCTGCCGCTGTCGATTGGGGGGGTATGCTGCCTTCTATATGCCTATATCTATCCCTATATGCCTCAGTCAACGTCTCAGTCGGTGTCGCAGCCTCTGTCAGCGTCTCTGTAGGCGTCTCAGACGCTGCCGCTCTCGATTGAGGGGTCTTCTGCCTTCTCTATGCCTATATCTACCCCTATCTGCCTCAGTCGACGTCTTAGTCTGCGTCACAACGTCTGTCAGCGTCTTTGTAGGCGTCTCAGTCGCTGCCGCTGTCGACTGAGGGGGTCTGCTGCCTTCCCTGTGCCTATATCTACCCCTATCTGCCTCAGTCGGCATCTTAGTCTGCGTCGCAGCCTCTGGCATCGTATCTGTAGGCGTCTGAGTCGCTGCCGCTGTCGATTGGGGGGTATGCTGCCTTCTATATGCCTATATCATTCGCTATATGCCTCAGTCAGCGTCTCAGTCGGCGTCACAGCCTCTGTCAACGTCTCTGTGGGCGTCTCAGTCGCTGCCGCTGTCGATTGGGGGGTCTGCTGCCTTCTCTATGAATATATCTACCCCTATCTGCCTCAGTCGGCGTCTCAGTCGGCGTCGCAGCCTCTGTCAGCGTCTCTGTAGGCGTCTTAGTCGCTGCCGCTGTCGATTGAGGGGTCTGCTGCCTTCTCTATGCCTATATCTACCCCTATCTGCCTCAGTTGGCGTCTCAGTCGGCGTCGCAGCCTCTGTTAGCGTCTCTGTAGGCGTCTCAGTCGCTGCCATTGTCGATTGGGGGGTCAGCTGCCTTCTCTATGCCTATATATATTCCTATCTGCCTCAGTCGGTGTCGCAGCCTGTGTCAGCGTTTCTGTAGGCGTCTCAGTTGCTACCGCTGTCGATTTGGGGGTCTGCTGCCTTCTCTATGCCTATATCTACCCCTATCTGCCTCAGTTGGCGTCTCAGTCGGCGTCGCAGCCTCTGTTAGCGTCTCTGTAGGCGTCTCAGTCGCTGCCATTGTCGATTGGGGGGTCAGCTGCCTTCTCTATGCCTATATATATCCCTATCTGCCTCAGTCGGCGTCGCAGCCTCTGTCAGCGTCTCTGTATGCGTCTCAGTCGCTGCCGCTGTCGATTGAGGGGGTCTGCTGCCTTCCCTATGCCTATATCTACCCCTATCTGCCTCAGTCGGCATCTTAGTCTGCGTCGCAGCCTCTGGCATCGTATCTGTAGGCGTCTGAGTCGCTGCCGCTGTCGATTGGGGGGGTATGCTGCCTTCTATATGCCTATATCTATCCCTATATGCCTCAGTCAGCGTCTCAGTCGGTGTCGCAGCCTCTGTCAGCGTTTCTGTAGGCGTCTAAGTGTCTGCCGCTGTCGATTGGGGGGTCTGCTGCCTTCTCTATGCCTATATCTACCCCTATCTGCCTCCGGCGGCGTCGCAGCCTCTGTTAGCATATCTGTAGGCATCTCAGTCGCTGCCGCTGTCGATCGGGGGTCTGCTACCTTCTCTATGCCTATATCTACTTCTATCTCCCTCATCGGCATCGCAGTCGGCGTTGCAACCTCTGACAGCGTCTCTGTGGGCGTCTCAGTCGCTGCCGCTGTCGATTGGGGGGTCTGCTGCCTTCTCTATGCTTATATCTACCCCTATCTGCCTCAGTGGGCGTCGCAGCCTCTGTCAACGTCTTTGTAGGCGTCTCAGTCGTTGCCGCTGTCGATTGGAGTGTCTGCTACATTTTCAATGCCTATATCTACTCCTATCTCCCTCATCGGCGTCTCAGTCGGCGTCGCAGCCTCTGTTAGCGTCTCTGTAGGTGTCTCAGTTGCTGCCGCTGTCGATTTGGGGGACTGCCGCCTTCTCTATGCCTACATCTACCCCAATCTGCCTCAGTCAGCGTCTCAGTCGGCGTCGCAGCCTCTGTCAGCCTCTCTGAAGGAGTCTCAGTCGCTGCCGCTCTCGATTGAGGGGTCTGCTGCCTTCTCTATGCCTATATCTACCCCTATCTGCCTCAATCGGCGTTTCAGTCGGCGTCGCAGCCTTTGTCAGCGTTTCTGTAGACGTCTCAGTCGCTGCCGCTGTCGATTGGGGGGTCTGCTGCCTTCTCTATGCCTATATGTACCCCTATCTGCCTCAGTCAGTGTCGCAGCCTCTGTCAGCGTTTCTGTAGGCGTCTCAGTCGTTGCCGCTGTCCATTGCGGGGTCTGCTGCCTTCTCTATGCCTATATCTACCCCTATCTGCCTCAGACGGCGTCTCAGTCGGCGTCGCAGCCTCTGTCAGCGTCTCTGTAGGCGTCTCAGTCGCTGCCGCTGTCGACTGAGGGGGTCTGCTGCCTTCCCTATGCCTATATCTACCCCTATCTGCCTCAGTCGGCGTCGCAGCCTCTGTTAGCGTCTCTGTAGGCATCTCAGTCGCTGCCGCTATCGATTGGAGGGTCTGCTGCCTTCTCTATGCCTATCTCTACCGCTATCTGCCTCAGTCGGCGTCGCAGCCTTTGTCAGCGTTTCTGTAGACGTCTCAGTCACTGCCGCTGTCGATTGGAGGGTCTGCTGCCTTCTCTATGCCTATATCTACCCCTATCTGCCTCAGTCGACGTCTTAGTCTGCGTCACAGCCTCTGTCAGCGTCTTTGTAGGCGTCTCAGTCGCTGCCGCTGTCGACTGAGGGGGTATGCTGCCTTCCCTATGCCTATATCTACCCCTATCTGCCTCAGTCGGCATCTTAGTCTGCGTCGCAGCCTCTGGCATCGTATCTGTAGGCGTCTGAGTCGCTGCCGCTGTCGATTGGGGGGTATGCTGCCTTCTATATGCCTATATCTATCCCTATATGCCTCAGTCAGCGTCTCAGTCGGCGTCACAGCCTCTGTCAGCGTCTCTGTGGGCGTCTCAGTCGCTGCCGCTGTCGATTGGGGGGTCTGCTGCCTTCTCTATGAATATATTTACCCCTATCTGCCTCAGTCGGCGTCTCAGTCGGCGTCGCAGCCTCTGTCAGCGTTTCTGTAGGCGTCTCAGTCGTTGCCGCTGTCCATTGCGGGGTCTGCTGCCTTCTCTATGCCTATATCTACCCCTATCTGCCTCAGACGGCGTCTCAGTCGGCGTCGCAGCCTCTGTCAGCGTCTCTGTAGGCGTCTCAGTCGCTGCCGCTGTCGACTGAGGGGGTCTGCTGCCTTCCCTATGCCTATATCTACCCCTATCTGCCTCAGTCGGCGTCGCAGCCTTTGTCAGCGTTGCTGTAGACGTCTCAGTCGCTGCCGTTGTCGATTGGAGGGTCTGCTGCCTTCTCTATGCCTATATCTACCCCTATCTGCCTCAGTCGACGTCTTAGTCTGCGTCACAGCGTCTGTCAGCGTCTTTGTAGGCGTCTCAGTCGCTGCCGCTGTCGACTGAGGGGGTCTGCTGCCTTCCCTGTGCCTATATCTACCCCTATCTGCCTCAGTCGGCATCTTAGTCTGCGTCGCAGCTTCTGGCATCGTATCTGTAGGCGTCTGAGTCGCTGCCGCTGTCGATTGGGGGGTATGCTGCCTTCTATATGCCTATATCTATCCCTATATGCCTCAGTCAGCGTCTCAGTTGGCGTCACAGCCTCTGTCAGCGTCTCTGTGGGCGTCTCAGTCGCTGCCGCTGTCGATTGGGGGGGGGGTCTGCTGCCTTCTCTATGAATATATCTAACCCTATCTGCCTCAGTCGGCGTCTCAGTCGGCGTCGCAGCCTCTGGCAGCGTCTCTGTAGGCGTCTTAGTCGCTGCCGCTGTCGATTGAGGGGTCTGCTGCCTTCTCTTTGCTTATATCTACCCCAATCTGCGTCAGTCGGCGTCTCAGCCGGAGTCGCAGCCTCTGTTAGCGTCTCTGTAGGCGTCTCAGTCGGCGTCTCAGTCGGCGTCGCAGCCTCTGTCAGCGTCTCTGAAGGCGTCTCAGTTGCTACCGCTGTCGATTTGGGGGTCTGCTGCCTTCTCTATGCCTATATCTACCCCTATCTGCCTCAGTTGGCGTCTCAGTCGGCGTCGCAGCCTCTGTTAGCGTCTCTGTAGGCGTCTCAGTCGCTGCCATTGTCGATTGGGGGGTCAGCTGCCTTCTCTATGCCTATATATATTATTATCTGCCTCAGTCGGTGTCGCAGCCTGTGTCAGCGTTTCTGTAGGCGTCTCAGTCGTTGCCGCTGTCGATTGGGGGTTTGCTGCCTTCTCTATGCCTATATCTACCACTATCTGCCTCAGTCGGCGTCTCAGTCGGCGTCGCAGCCTCTGTTAGCGTCTCTGTAGGCGTCTCAGTCGCTGCCATTGTCGATTGGGGGGTCAGCTGCCTTCTCTATGCCTATATATATCCCTATCTGCCTCAGTCGGCGTCGCAGCCTCTGTCAGCGTCTCTGTAGGCGTCTCAGTCGCTGCCGCTGTCGACTGAGGGGTCTGCTGCCTTCCCTATGCCTATATCTACCCCTATCTGCCTCAGTCGGCATCTTAGTCTGCGTCGCAGCCTCTGGCATCGTATCTGTAGGCGTCTGAGTCGCTGCCGCTGTCGATTGGGGGGTTTGCTGCCTTCTATATGCCTATATCTATCCCTATATGCCTCAGTCAGCGTCTCAGTCGGTGTCGCAGCCTCTGTCAGCGTTTCTGTAGGCGTCTCAGTGTCTGCCGCTGTCGATTGGGGGGTCTGCTGCCTTCTCTATGCCTATATCTACCCCTATCTGCCTCCGTCGGCGTCGCAGCCTCTGTTAGCATCTCTGTAGGCATCTCAGTCGCTGCCGCTGTCGATTGGGGGTCTGCTACCTTCTCTATGCCAATATCTACTCCTATCTCCCTCATCGGCATCGCAGTCGGCGTTGCAACCTCTGACAGCGTCTCTGTGGGCGTCTCAGTCGCTGCCGCTGTCGATTGGGGGGTCTGCTGCCTTCTCTATGCTTATATCTACCCCTATCTGCCTCAGTGGGCGTCGCAGCCTCTGTCAACGTCTTTGTAGGCGTCTCAGTCGTTGCCGCTGTCGATTGGAGTGTCTGCTACATTTTCAATGCCTATATCTACTCCTATCTCCCTCATCGGCGTCTCAGTCGGCGTCGCAGCCTCTGTTAGCGTCTCTGTAGGTGTCTCAGTTGCTGCCGCTGTCGATTTGGGGGACTGCCGCCTTCTCTATGCCTATATCTACCCCAATCTGCCTCAGTCAGCGTCTCAGTCGGCGTCGCAGCCTCTGTCAGCCTCTCTGATGGAGTCTCAGTCGCTGCCGCTCTCGATTGAGGGGTCTGCTGCCTTCTCTATGCCTATATCTACCCCTATCTGCCTCAGTCGGCGTTTCAGTCGGCGTCGCAGCCTTTGTCAGCGTTTCTGTAGACGTCTCAGTCGCTGCCGCTGTCGATTGGGGGGTCTGCTGCCTTTTCTATGCCTATATGTACCCCTATCTGCCTCAGTCGGTGTCGCAGCCTCTGTCAGCGTTTCTGTAGGCGTCTCAGTCGTTGCCGCTGTCCATTGCGGGGTCTGCTGCCTTCTCTATGCCTATATCTACCCCTATCTGCCTCAGACGGCGTCTCAGTCGGCGTCGCAGCCTCTGTCAGCGTCTCTGTAGGTGTCTCAGTCGCCGCCGCTGTCGACTGAGGGGGTCTGCTGCCTTCCCTATGCCTATATCTACCCCTATCTGCCTCAGTCGGCGTCGCAGCCTCTGTTAGCGTCTCTGTAGGCATCTCAGTCGCTGCCGCTATCGATTGGAGGGTCTGCTGCCTTCTCTATGCCTATCTCTACCGCTATCTGCCTCAGTCGGCGTCGCAGCCTTTGTCAGCGTTTCTGTAGACGTCTCAGTCGCTGCCGCTGTCGATTGGAGGGTCTGCTGCCTTCTCTATGCCTATATCTACCCCTATCTGCCTCAGTCGACGTCTTAGTCTGCGTCACAGCCTCTGTCAGCGTCTTTGTAGGCGTCTCAGTCGCTGCCGCTGTCGACTGAGGGGGTATGCTGCCTTCCCTATGCCTATATCTACCCCTATCAGCCTCAGTCGGCGTCGCAGCCTCTGCCAGTGTCCTTGTAGGTGTCTCAGTCGCTGCCGCTGTCGATTGGGGGGTATGCTGCCTTCTATATGCCTATATCTATCCCTATATGCCTCAGTCAGCGTCTCAGTCGGCGTCACAGCCTCTGTCAGCGTCTCTGTGGGCGTCTCAGTCGCTGCCGCTGTCGATTGGGGGGTCTGCTGCCTTCTCTATGAATATATCTACCCTTTTTTTGCCTCAGTCGGCGTCTCAGTCGGCGTCGCAGCCTCTGTCAGCGTCTCTGTAGGCGTCTTAGTCGCTGCCGCTGTCGATTGAGGGGTCTGCTGCCTTCTCTTTGCCTATATCTACCCCAATCTGCGTCAGTCGGCGTGTCAGTCGGCGTCGCAGCCTCTGTCAGTGGCTCTGTAGGCGTCGTAGTCGCTGCCGCTGACGATTGGGGGGTCTGCTGCCTTTTCTATGCCTATATCCACCCCTATCTGCCTCAGTCGGCGTCTCAGTCGGCGTCGCAGCTTTTGTTAGCGTCTCTGTAGGCGTCTCAGTCGCTGCCGTTGTCGATTGGGGGGGTATGCTGCCTTCTATATGCCTATATCTACCCCTATCTGCCTCAGTCGGTGTCTTAGTCTGCGTCGCAGCCTCTGGCATTGTATCTGTAGGCGTCTGAGTCGCTGCCGCTGTCGATTGGGGGGGTATGCTGCCTTCTATATGCCTATATCTATCCCTATATGCCTCAGTCAACGTCTCAGTCGGTGTCGCAGCCTCTGTCAGCGTCTCTGTAGGCGTCTCAGTCGCTGCCGCTGTCGATTGGAGGGTCTGCTGTTTTCTCTATGCCTATATCTACCGCTATCTGCCTCAGTCGGCGTCGCAGCCTCTGTTAGGGTCTCTGTAGGGATCTCAGTCATTGCCGCTGTCGATTGGGGGCCTGTTGCCTTCTCTATGCCTATATCCACCCCTATCTGCCTCAGTCGGAGTCGCAGCCTCTGTCAGCGTCTGTGTAGGCGTCTTAGTCGCTGCCGCTGTCGATTGAGGGGTCTGCTGCCGTCTCTTTGCCTATATCTACCCCAATCTGCCTCAGTCGGCGTCTCAGTCGGAGTCGCAGCCTCTGTTAGCGTCTCTGTAGGCGTCTCAGTCGGCGTCTCAGTCGGCGTCGCAGCTTCTGTCAGCGTCTCTGAAGGCGTCTGAGTCGCTGCCGCTGTCGATTGGGGGGGGTATGCTGCCTTCTCTATGCCTATATCTACCCCAATCTGCCTCAGTCGGCGTCTCAGTCGGAGTCGCAGCCTCTGTTAGCGTCTCTGTAGGCATCTCAGTCGGCGTCTCAGTCGGCGTCGCAGCTTCTGTCAGCGTCTCTGAAGGCGTCTGAGTCGCTGCCGCTGTCGATTTGGGGGTCTGCTGCCTTCTCTATGCCTATATCTACCCCTATCTGCCTCAGTCGGCGTCTCAGTCTGCGTCGCAGCCTCTGGCATCGTATCTGTAGGCGTCTGAGTCGCTGCCGCTGTCGATTGGGGGGGTATGCTGCCTTCTCTATGCCTATATACTCGTATATCCCTATCTGCCTCAGTCGGCGTCGCAGCCTTTGTCAGCATCTCTGTAGGCGTCTCAGTCGCTGCCGCTGTCGATTGGGGTGTCTTCTGCCCTGTCTATGCCTATATCCTCCCCTATCTGCCTCAGTCGGCTTTTCAGTCGGCGTCGCAGCATCTGTCATCGTCTCTGTAGGAGTCTCAGTCATTGCCGCTGTCGATTGGGGGGAATGCTGCCTTCCCTATGCCTATATCTACCCCTATCTGCCTCCGTCGGCGTCGCAGCCTCTGTTAGCATCTCTGTAGGCATCTCAGTCGTTGCCGCTGTCGATTGGAGTGTCTGCTACATTCTCAATGCCTATATCTACTCCTATCTCCCTTATCGGCGTCTCTTCGACGTCGCAGCCTCTGTTAGCGTCTCTGTAGGCGTCTCAGTCGCTGCCGCTGTCGATTTGGGGGACTGCCACCTTCTCTATGCCTATATCTACCCCAATCTGCCTCAGTCAGCGTCTCAGTCGGCGTCGCAGCCTCTGTCAGCCTCTCTGAAGGAGTCTCACTCGCTGCCGCTCTCGATTGAGGGGTCTGCTGCCTTCTCTATGCCTATATGTACCCCTATCTGCCTCAGTCGGTGTCGCAGCCTCTGTCAGCGTTTCTGTAGGCGTCTCAGTCGTTGCCGCTGTCCATTGGGGGGTCTGCTGCCTTCTCTATGCCTATATCTACTCCTATCTGTCTCAGTCGGCGTCTCAGTCGGCGTCGCAGCCTCTGTCAGCGTCTCTGTAGGCGTCTCAGTCGCTGCCGCTGTCGACTGAGGGGGTCTGCTGCCTTCCCTAAGCCTATATCTACCCCTATCTGCCTCAGTTGGCGCCGCAGCCTCTGTTAGCGTCTCTGTAGGCATCTCAGTCGCTGCTGCTGTCGATTGGGGGGTCAGCTGCTTTCTCTATGCCTATATATATCCCTATCTGCCTCAGTCGGTGTCGCAGCCTGTGTCAGCGTTTCTGTAGACGTCTCAGTCGTTGCCGCTGTCGATTGGGGGGTCTGCTGCCTTCTATATGCCTATATCTACCCCTATCTGCCTCTGTCGGTGTCTTAGTCTGCGTCGCAGCCTCTGGCATCGTATCTATAGGCGTCTGAGTCGCTGCCGCTGTCGATTGGGGGGGTATGCTGCCTTCTATATGCCTATATCTATCCCTATATGCCTCAGTCAACGTCTCAGTCGGTGTCGCAGCCTCTGTCAGCGTCTCTGTAGGCGTCTCAGTCGCTGCCGCTGTCGATTGAGGGGGTCTGCTGCCTTCCCTATGCCTATATCTACCCCTATCTGCCTCAGTCGGCGTCGCAGCCTCTGTTAGCGTCTCAGTAGGCATATCAGTCGCTGCCGCTGTCGATTGGATGGTCTGCTGTTTTCTCTATGCCTATATCTACCGCTATCTGCCTCAGTCGGCGTCGCAGCCTCTGTTAGGGTCTCTGTAGCCATCTCAGTCATTGCCGCTGTCGATTGGGGGCCTGTTGCCTTCTCTATGCCTATATCCACCCCTATCTGCCTCAGTCGGAGTCGCAGCCTCTGTCAGCGTCTGTGTAGGCGTCTTAGTCGCTGCCGCTGTCGATTGAGGGGTCTGCTGCCGTCTCTTTGCCTATATCTACCCCAATCTGCCTCAGTCGGCGTCTCAGTCGGAGTCGCAGCCTCTGTTAGCGTCTCTGTAGGCGTCTCAGTCGGCGTCTCAGTCGGCGTCGCAGCTTCTGTCAGCGTCTCTGAAGGCGTCTCAGTTGCTGCCGCTATCGATTTGGGGGTCTGCTGCCTTCTCTATGCCTATATCTACCCCTATCTGCCTCAGTCGGCGTCTCAGTCTGCGTCGCAGCCTCTGGCATCGTATCTGTAGGCGTCTGAGTCGCTGCCGCTGTCGATTGGGGGGGTATGCTGCCTTCTCTATGCCTATATCTACTCCTATCTGCCTCAGTCGGCGTCTTAGTCTGCGTCGCAGCCTCTGGCATCGTATCTGTAGGCGTCTGAGTCGCTGCCGCTGTCGATTGGGGGGTATGCTGCCTTCTATATGCCTATATCTATCCCTATATGCCTCAGTCAGCGTCTCAGTCGGCGTCACAGCCTCTGTCAGCGTCTCTGCGGGCGTCTCAGTCGCTGCCGCTGTCGATTGGGGGATCTGCTGCCTTCTCTATGAATGTATCTACCCCTATCTGCCTCAGTCGGCGTCTCAGTCGGCGTCGCAGCCTCTGTCAGCGTCTCTGTAGGCGTCTTAGTCGCTGCCGCTGTCGATTGAGGGGTCTGCTGCCTTCTCTTTGCCTATATCTACCCCAATCTGCGTCAGTCGGCGTGTCAGCCGGAGTCGCAGCCGCTGTTAGCGTCTCTGTAGGCGTCTCAGTCGGCGTCTCAGTCGGTGTCGCAGCCTCTGTCAGCGTCTCTGAAGGCGTCTCAGTTGCTACCGCTGTCGATTTGTTGGTCTGCTGCCTTCTCTATGCCTATATCTACCCCTATCTGCCTCAGTGGGCGTCGCAGCCTCTGTCAGCGTCTCTGTAGGCGTCTCAGTCGCTGCCGCTGTCGACTGAGGGGGTCTGCTGCCTTCCCTATGCCTATATCTACCCCTATCTGCCTCAGTCGGCGTCGCAGCCTCTGTTAGCGTCTCTGTAGGCGTCTCAGTCGCTGCCGCTGTCGATAATGGGGGTCTACCCCTATCTGCCTCAGTCGCCGCCGCAGCCGTCGCAGCCTCTGTCAGCGTATCTGTAGGCGTCTCAGTCGCTGCCGCTATAGATTGGGTGGTCTGCTGCCTTTTCTATGCCTTTATCTACCCCGATCTGCCTCAGTCGGTGTGTCAGTCGGCGTCGCAGCCTCTGTCAGCGGCTCTGTAGGCGTCTTAGTCGCTGCCGCTGACGATTGGGGGGGTCTGCTGCCTCTTCTATGCCTATATCCACCCCTATCTGCCTCAGTCGGCGTCTCAGTCGGCGTCGCAGCTTCTGTTAGCGTCTCTGTAGGCGTCTCAGTCGCTGCTGTTGTCGATTGGGGGTCTGCTGCCATCTCTATGCCTATATCTACCCCTATCTGCCTTAGTCGGTGTCTTAGTCTGCGTCGCAGCCTCTGGCATCGTATCTGTAGGCGTCTGAGTCGCTGCCGCTGTCGATTGGGGGGGTATGCTGCCTTCTCTATGAATATATCTACCCCTATCTGCCTCAGTCGGCGTCTCAGTCGGCGTCGCAGCCTCTGTCAGCGTCTCTGTAGGCGTCTTAGTCGCTGCCGCTGTCGATTGAGGGGTCTGCTGCCTTCTCTTTGCCTATATCTACCCCAATCTGCGTCAGTCGGCGTGTCAGCCGGAGTCGCAGCCTCTGTAAGCGTCTCTGTAGGTGTCTCAGTCGGCGTCTCAGTCGGTGTCGCAGCCTCTGTCAGCGTCTCTGAAGGCGTCTCAGATGCTACCGCTTTCGATTTGGGGGTCTGCTGCCTTCTCTATGCCTATATCTACCCCTATCTGCCTCAGTTGGCGTCTCAGTCGGCGTCGCAGCCTCTGTTAGCGTCTCTGTAGGCGTCTCAGTCGCTGCCATTGTCGATTGGGGGGTCAGCTGCCTTCTCTATGCCTATATATATCCCTATCTGCCTCAGTCGGTGTCGCAGCCTGTGTCAGCGTTTTTGTAGGCGTCTCAGTCGTTGCCGCTGTCGATTGGGGGGTCTGCTGCCTTCTCTATGCCTATATCTACCCCTATCTGCCTCAGTCGGCGTCTCAGTCGGCGTCGCAGCCTCTGTTAGCGTCTCTGTAGGCGTCTCAGTCGCTGCCATTGTCGATTGGGGGGTCAGCTGCCTTCTCTATGCCTATATATATCCCTATCTGCCTCAGTCGGCGTCGCAGCCTCTGTCAGCGTCTCTGTAGGCGTCTCAGTCGCTGCCGCTGTCGATTGGGGGTGCATGCTGCCTTCTGTATGCCTATATCTATCCCTATATGCCTCAGTCAGCGTCTCAGTAGGCGTCACAGCCTCTGTCAGCGTCTTTGTAGGCGTCTCAGTTGCTGCCGCTGTCGATTGGGGGGTCTGCTGCCTTCTCTATGCCTATATCTACCCCTATCTGCCTCCGTCGGCGTCGCAGCCTCTGTTAGCATCTCTGTAGGCATCTCAGTCGCTGGCGCTGTCGATTGGGGGCTCTGCTACCTTCTCTATGCCTATATCTACTTCTATCTCCCTCATCGGCATCGCAGTCGGCGTTGCAACCTCTGACAGCGTCTCTGTGGGCATCTCAGTCGCTGCCGTTGTCGATTGAGGGGTCTGCTGCCTTCTCTATGCTTATATCTACCCCAATCTGCCTCAGTCAGCGTCTTAGTCTGCGTCGCAGCCTCTGGCATCGTATCTGTAGGCGTCTGAGTCGCTGCCGCTGTCGATTGGGGGTGCATGCTGCCTTCTATATGCCTATATCTATCCCTATCTGCCTCTGTCGGCGTCTCAGTCGGCGTCGCAGCCTCTGTCAGCGTCTCTGTAGGCGTCTCAGTCGCTGCCGCTGTCGACTGAGGGGGTCTGCTGCCTTCCCTATGCCTATATCTACCCCTATCTGCCTCCGTCGGCGTCGCAGCCTCTGTTAGCATCTCTGTAGGCATCTCAGTCGCTGGCGCTGTCGATTGGGGGCTCTGCTACATTCTCAATGCCTTTATCTACTCCTATCTCCCTCATCGGCGTCTCAGTCGGCGTCGCAGCCTCTGTTAGCGTCTCTGTAGGTGTCTCCGTCGCTGCCGCTGTCGATTTGGGGGACTTCCGCCTTCTCTATGCCTATATCTACCCCAATCTGCCTCAGTCAGCGTATCAGTCGGCGTCGCAGCCTCTGTCAGCCTCTATGAAGGAGTCTCAGTCGCTGCCGCTGTCGATTGGGGGGTCTGCTGCCTTCTCTCTGCCTATATCTACCCCTATCTGCCTCTGTCGGCGTCTCAGTCGGCGTCGCAGCCTCTGTCAGCGTCTCTGTAGGCGTCTCAGTCGCTGCCGCTGTCGACTGAGGGGGTCTGCTGCCTTCCCTATGCCTATATCTACCCCTGTCTGCCTCAGTCGGCGTCGCAGCCTCTGTTAGCGTCTCTGTAGGCATCTCAGTCGCTGCCGCTGTCGATTGGAGGGTCTGCTGCCTTCTCTATGCCTATATCTACCGCTATCTGCCTCAGTCGGCGTCGCAGCTTTGTCAGTGTTTCTGTAGACGTCTCAGTCGCTGCCGCTGTCGATTGGAGGGTCTGCTGCCTTCTCTATGCCTATATCTACCCCTATCTGCCTCAGTCGACGTCTTAGTCTGCGTCGCAGCCTCTGGCATCGTATCTGTAGGCGTCTGAGTCGCTGCCGCTGTCGATTGGGGGTGCATGCTGCCTTCTATATGCCTATATCTATCCCTATATGCCTCAGTCAGCGTCTCAGTAGGCGTCACAGCCTCTGTCAGCGTCTTTGTAGGCGTCTCAGTCGCTGCCGCTGTCGACTGAGGGGGTCTGCTGCCTTCCCTATGCCTATATCTACCCCTATCTGCCTCAGTCGGCGTCGCAGCCTCTGTTAGCGTCTCTGTAGGCATCTCAGTCGCTGCCGCTGTCGATTGGAGGGTCTGCTGCCTTCTCTATGCCTATATCTATCGCTATCTGCCTCAGTCGGCGTCGCAGCCTTTGTCAGCGTTTCTGTAGACGTCTCAGTCGCTGCCAATGTCGATTGGAGGGTCTGCTGCCTTCTCTGTGCCTATATCTACCCCTATCTGCCTCAGTCGGCGTCTTTGTCTGCGTCGCAGCCTCTGGCATCGTATCTGTAGGCGTCTGAGTCGCTGCCGCTGTCGATTGGGGGGTATGCTGCCTTCTATATGCCTATATCTATCCCTATATGCCTCAGTCAGCGTCTCAGTCGGCGTCACAGCCTTTGTCAGCGTCTCTGTGGGCGTCTCAGTCGCTGCCGCTGTCGATTGGGGGGTCTGCTGCCTTCTCTATGAATATATCTACCCCTATCTGCCTCAGTCGGCGTCTCAGTCGGCGTCGCAGCCTCTGTCAGCGTCTCTGTAGGCGTCTTAGTCGCTGCCGCTGTCGATTGAGGGGTCTGCTGCCTTCTCTTTGCCTATATCTACCCCAATCTGCGTCAGTCGGCGTGTCAGCCGGAGTCGCAGCCTCTGTAAGCGTCTCTGTAGGTGTCTCAGTCGGCGTCTCAGTCGGTGTCGCAGCCTCTGTCAGCGTCTCTGAAGGCGTCTCAGTTGCTACCGCTATCGATTTGGGGGTCTGCTGCCTTCTCTATGCCTATATCTACCCCTATCTGCCTCAGTTGGCGTCTCAGTCGGCGTCGCAGCCTCTGTTAGCGTCTCTGTAGGCGTCTCAGTCGCTGCCATTGTCGATTGGGGGGTCAGCTGCCTTCTCTATGCCTATATATATCCCTATCTGCCTCAGTCGGTGTCGCAGCCTGTGTCAGCGTTTTTGTAGGCGTCTCAGTCGTTGCCGCTGTCGATTGGGGGGTCTGCTGCCTTCTCTATGCCTATATCTACCCCTATCTGCCTCAGTCGGCGTCTCAGTCGGCGTCGCAGCCTCTGTTAGCGTCTCTGTAGGCGTCTCAGTCGCTGCCATTGTCGATTGGGGGGTCAGCTGCCTTCTCTATGCCTATATATATCCCTATCTGCCTCAGTCGGCGTCGCAGCCTCTGTCAGCGTCTCTGTAGGCGTCTCAGTCGCTGCCGCTGTCGATTGGGGGTGCATGCTGCCTTCTATATGCCTATATCTATCCCTATATGCCTCAGTCAGCGTCTCGGTAGGCGTCACAGCCTCTGTCAGCGTCTTTGTAGGCGTCTCAGTCGCTGCCGCTGTCGACTGAGGGGGTCTGCTGCCTTCCCTATGCCTATATCTACCCCTATCTGCCTCAGTCGGCGTCGCAGCCTCTGTTAGCGTCTCTGTAGGCATCTCAGTCGCTGCCGCTGTCGATTGGAGGGTCTGCTGCCTTCTCTATGCCTATATCTATCGCTATCTGCCTCAGTCGGCGTCGCAGCCTTTGTCAGCGTTTCTGTAGACGTCTCAGTCGCTGCCAATGTCGATTGGAGGGTCTGCTGCCTTCTCTGTGCCTATATCTACCCCTATCTGCCTCAGTCGGCGTCTTAGTCTGCGTCGCAGCCTCTGGCATCGTATCTGTAGGCGTCTGAGTCGCTGCCGCTGTCGATTGGGGGGTATGCTGCCTTCTATATGCCTATATCTATCCCTATATGCCTCAGTCAGCGTCTCAGTCGGCGTCACAGCCTTTGTCAGCGTCTCTGTGGGCGTCTCAGTCGCTGCCGCTGTCGATTGGGGGGTCTGCTGCCTTCTCTATGAATATATCTACCCCTATCTGCCTCAGTCGGCGTCTCAGTCGGCGTCGCAGCCTCTGTCAGCGTCTCTGTAGGCGTCTTAGTCGCTGCCGCTGTCGATTGAGGGGTCTGCTGCCTTCTCTTTGCCTATATCTACCCCAATCTGCGTCAGTCGGCGTGTCAGCCGGAGTCGCAGCCTCTGTAAGCGTCTCTGTAGGTGTCTCAGTCGGCGTCTCAGTCGGTGTCGCAGCCTCTGTCAGCGTCTCTGAAGGCGTCTCAGTTGCTACCGCTTTCGATTTGGGGGTCTGCTGCCTTCTCTATGCCTATATCTACCCCTATCTGCCTCAGTCGCCGTCTTAGTCTGCGTCGCAGCCTCTGGCATCGTATCTGTAGGCGTCTGAGTCGCTGCCGCTGTCGATTGGGGGTGCATGCTGCCTTCTATATGCCTATATCTATCCCTATATGCCTCAGTCAGCGTCTCAGTAGGCGTCACAGCCTCTGTCAGCGTCTTTGTAGGCGTCTCAGTCGCTGCCGCTGTCGACTGAGGGGGTCTGCTGCCTTCCCTATGCCTATATCTACCCCTATCTGCCTCAGTCGGCGTCGCAGCCTCTGTTAGCGTCTCTGTAGGCATCTCAGTCGCTGCCGCTGTCGATTGGAGGGTCTGCTGCCTTCTCTATGCCTATATCTATCGCTATCTGCCTCAGTCGGCGTCGCAGCCTTTGTCAGCGTTTCTGTAGACGTCTCAGTCGCTGCCAATGTCGATTGGAGGGTCTGCTGCCTTCTCTGTGCCTATATCTACCCCTATCTGCCTCAGTCGGCGTCTTAGTCTGCGTCGCAGCCTCTGGCATCGTATCTGTAGGCGTCTGAGTCGCTGCCGCTGTCGATTGGGGGGTATGCTGCCTTCTATATGCCTATATCTATCCCTATATGCCTCAGTCAGCGTCTCAGTCGGCGTCACAGCCTTTGTCAGCGTCTCTGTGGGCGTCTCAGTCGCTGCCGCTGTCGATTGGGGGGTCTGCTGCCTTCTCTATGAATATATCTACCCCTATCTGCCTCAGTCGGCGTCGCAGCCTCTGTCAGCGTCTCTGTAGGCGTCTTAGTCGCTGCCGCTGTCGATTGAGGGGTCTGCTGCCTTCTCTTTGCCTATATCTACCCCAATCTGCGTCAGTCGGCGTGTCAGCCGGAGTCGCAGCCTCTGTAAGCGTCTCTGTAGGTGTCTCAGTCGGCGTCTCAGTCGGTGTCGCAGCCTCTGTCAGCGTCTCTGAAGGCGTCTCAGTTGCTACCGCTTTCGATTTGGGGGTCTGCTGCCTTCTCTATGCCTATATCTACCCCTATCTGCCTCAGTTGGCGTCTCAGTCGGCGTCGCAGCCTCTGTTAGCGTCTCTGTAGGCGTCTCAGTCGCTGCCATTGTCGATTGGGGGGTCAGCTGCCTTCTCTATGCCTATATATATCCCTATCTGCCTCAGTCGGTGTCGCAGCCTGTGTCAGCGTTTTTGTAGGCGTCTCAGTCGTTGCCGCTGTCGATTGGGGGGTCTGCTGCCTTCTCTATGAATATATCTACCCCTATCTGCCTCAGTCGGCGTCTCAGTCGGCGTCGCAGCCTCTGTTAGCGTCTCTGTAGGCGTCTCAGTCGCTGCCATTGTCGATTGGGGGGTCAGCTGCCTTCTCTATGCCTATATATATCCCTATCTGCCTCAGTCGGCGTCGCAGCCTCTGTCAGCGTCTCTGTAGCCGTATCAGTCGCTGCCGCTGTCGACTGAGGGGGTCTGCTGCCTTCCCTATGCCTATATCTACCCCTATCTGCCTCAGTCGGCATCTTAGTCTGCGTCGCAGCCTCTGGCAGCGTATCTGTAGGCGTCTGAGTCGCTGCCGCTGTCGATTGGGGGGGTATGCTGCCTTCTATATGCCTATATCTATCCCTATATGCCTCAGTCAGCGTCTCAGTCGGTGTCGCAGCCTCTGTCAGCGTTTCTGTAGGCGTCTCAGTGTCTGCCGCTGTCGATTGGGGGGTCTGCTGCCTTCTCTATGCCTATATCTACCCCTATCTGCCTCCGTCGGCGTCGCAGCCTCTGTTAGCATCTCTGTAGGCATCTCAGTCGCTGCCGCTGCCGATTGGGGGGTCTGCTACCTTCTCTATGCCTATATCTACTCCTATCTCCCTCATCGGCATCGCAGTCGGCGTTGCAACCTCTGACAGCGTCTCTGTGGGCGTCTCAGTCGCTGCCGCTGTCGATTGGAGGGTCTGCTGCCTTCTCTATGCTTATATCTTCCCCTATCTGCCTCAGTGGGCGTCGCAGCCTCTGTCAACGTCTTTGTAGGCGTCTCAGTCGTTGCCGCTGTCGATTGGAGTATCTGCTACATTCTCAATGCCTATATCTACTCCTATCTCCCTCATCGGCGTCTCAGTCGGCGTCGCAGCCTCTGTTAGCGTCTCTGTAGGTGTCTCAGTCGCTGCCGCTGTCGATTTGGGGGACTGCCGCCTTCTCTATGCCTATATCTACCCCAATCTGCCTCAGTCAGCGTCTCAGTCGGCGTCGCAGCCTCTGTCAGCCTCTCTGAAGGAGTCTCAGTCGCTGCCGCTCTCGATTGAGGGGTCTGCTGCTTTCTCTATGCCTATATCTACCCCTATCTGCCTCAGTCGGCGTTTCAGTCGGCGTCGCAGCCTTTGTCAGCGTTTCTGTAGACGTCTCAGTCGCTGCCGCTGTCGATTGGGGGGTCTGCTGCCTTCTCTATGCCTATATGTACCCCTATCTGCCTCAGTCGGTGTCGCAGCCTCTGTCAGCGTGTCTGTAGGCGTCTCAGTCGTTGCCGCTGTCCATTGCGGGGTCTGCTGCCTTCTCTATGCCTATATCTACCCCTATCTGCCTCAGACGGCGTCTCAGTCGGCGTCGCAGCCTCTGTCAGCGTCTCTGTAGGCGTCTCAGTCGCTGCCGCTGTCGACTGAGGGGGTCTGCTGCCTTCCCTATGCCTATATCTACCCCTATCTGCCTCAGTCGGCGTCGCAGCCTTTGTCAGCATTTCTGTAGACGTCTCAGTCGCTGCCGCTGTCGATTGGAGGGTCTGCTGCCTTCTCTATGCCTATATCTACCCCTATCTGCCTCAGTCGACGTCTTAGTCTGCGTCACAGCCTCTGTCAGCGTCTTTGTAGGCGTCTCAGTCGCTGCCGCTGTCGACTGAGGGGGTATGCTGCCTTCCCTATGCCTATATCTACCCCTATCTGCCTCAGTCGGCATCTTAGTCTGCGTCGCAGCCTCTGGCATCGTATCTGTAGGCGTCTGAGTCGCTGCCGCTGTCGATTGGGGGGTATGCTGCCTTCTATATGCCTATATCTATCCCTATATGCCTCAGTCAGCGTCTCAGTCGGCGTCACAGCCTCTGTCAGCGTCTCTGTGGGCGTCTCAGTCGCTGCAGCTGTCTATTGGGGGGTCTGCTGCCTTCTCTATGAATATATCTACCCCTATCTGCCTCAGTCGGCGTCTCAGTCGGCGTCGCAGCCTCTGTCAGCGTCTCTGTAGGCGTCTTAGTCGCTGCCGCTGTCGATTGAGGGGTCTGCTGCCTTCTCTTTGCTTATATCTACCCCAATCTGCGTCAGTCGGCGTCTCAGCCGGAGTCGCAGCCTCTGTTAGCGTCTCTGTAGGTGTCTCAGTCGGCGTCTCAGTCGGCGTCGCAGCCTCTGTCAGCGTCTCTGAAGGCGTCTCAGTTGCTACCGCTGTCGATTTGGGGGTCTGCTGCCTTCTCTATGCCTATATCTACCCCTATCTGCCTCAGTTGGCGTCTCAGTCGGCGTCGCAGCCTCTGTTAGCGTCTCTGTAGGCGTCTCAGTCGCTGGCATTGTCGATTGGGGGGTCAGCTGCCTTCTCTATACCTATATATATCCCTATCTGCCTCAGTCGGTGTCGCAGCCTGTGTCAGCGTTTCTGTAGGCGTCTCAGTCGTTGCCACTGTCGATTGGGGGGTCTGCTGCCTTCTCTATGCCTATATCTACCCCTATCTGCCTCAGTCGGCGTCTCAGTCAGCCTCGCAGCCTCTGTTAGCGTCTCTGTAGGCGTCTCAGTCGCTGCCATTGTCGATTGGGGGGTCAGCTGCCTTCTCTATGCCTATATATATCCCTATCTGCCTCAGTCGGCGTCGCAGCCTCTGTCAGCGTCTCTGCAGGCGTCTCAGTTGCTACCGCTGTCGATTTGGGGGTCTGCTGCCTTCTCTATGCCTATATCTACCCCTATCTGCCTCAGTTGGCGTCTCAGTCGGCGTCGCAGCCTCTGTTAGCGTCTCTGTAGGCGTCTCAGTCGCTGCCATTGTCGATTGGGGGGTCAGCTGCCTTCTCTATGCCTATATATATCCCTATCTGCCTCAGTCGGTGTCTTAGTCTGCGTCGCAGCCTCTGGCATCGTGTCTGTAGGCGTCTGAGTCGCTGCCGCTGTCGATTGGGGGGTATGCTGCCTTCTATATGCCTATATCTATCCCTGTATGCCTCAGTTGGCGTCTCAGTCGGCGTCGCAGCCTCTGTCAGCGTCTCTGTAGGCGTCTCAGTCGCTGCCGCTGTCGATTGAGGGGGTCTGCTGCCTTCCCTATGCCTATATCTACCTCATCTGCCTCAGTGGGCGTCGCAGCCTCTGTCAACGTCTCAGTAGGCATCTGAGTCGTTGCCGCTGTCCATTGGAGGGTTTGCTACCTTCTCTATGCCTATATCTACTCCTCTCTCCCTCATCGGCGTCTCAGTCGGCGTCGCAGCCTCTCTCAGCGTCTCTGTGTGCGTGCGCTGCCACTGTTGATTGGGGGTCTGCTGCCTTCTCTATGCCTATATCTAACCCTATCTGCCTTAGTCGGTGTCGCAGCCTCTGTCAGCGTCTCTGAAGGCGTCTCAGTTGCTACCGCTGTCGATTTGGGGGTCTGCTGCCTTTTCTATGCCTATGTCTACCCCTATCTGCTGAGTCGGCAGCTCAGTCGGCGTCGCAGCCTCTGTCAGCGTCTCTGAAGGCGTCTCAGTTGCTACCGCTGTCGATTTGGGGGTCTGCTGCCTTCTCTATGCCTATATCTACCCCAATCTACCTCAGTCCGCGTCTCAGTCGGCGTTGCAGCATCTGTTAGCGTCTCTGTAGGAGTCTCGGTAACTGCCGCTGTCGATTGTGGGGTCTGCTGCCTTCTCTATGGCTATATCTACCCCATTCTGCCTCAGTCGGCGTCGCAGCCTCTGTCAGCATCTCTGTAGGCGTCTCAGTCACTGCCGCGGTCGATTGAGGAGTTTTCTGGTTTCTCTATGCCTTTATCCACCCCTATCTGCCTCAGTCGGAGTCTCAGTCGGCGTCGCAGCCTCTGTCATCGTATCTGTAGGCGTCTCAGTCGCTGCCGCTGTCGCTTGGGGGGTCTGCTGCCTTCTCTATGCCTATATCTACCCCTATCTGACTCAGTGGGCGTCGTAGCCTCTGTCTGCGTATCTGTAGGCATCTCAGTCGTTGCCGCTGTCGATTGGAGTGTCTGCTACATTCTCTATGCCTATATCTACTCCTATCTCCCTTATCGGCGTCTCAGTCGGCGTCGCAGCCTCTGTCAGCGTCTCTGTAGGCGTCTTAGTCGCTGCCACTGTCGATTGAGGGGTCTGCTGCCTTCTCTATGCCTATATCCACCCCTATCTCCATCAGTCGGCGTCTCAGTCGGCGTCGCAGCCTCTGTCATCGTATCTGTAGGCGTCTCAGTCGCTGCCGCTGTCGATTGGGGGGTCTGCTGCCTTCTCTATGCCTTTATCTACCCCTATCTGCCTCAGTCGGCGTGTCAGTCGGCGTCGCAGCCTCTGTCAGCAGCGTTGCAGGCGTCTTAGTCGCTGCCGCTGACAATTGGGGGGTCTGCTGCCTTCTCTATGCCTATATCCACCCCTATCTCCCTCAGTCGGCGTCTCAGTCGGCGTCGCAGCCTCTGTCAGCGTCTCTGTAGGCGTCTCAGTCGCTGCCATTGTCGCTTGGGGGGTCAGCTGCCTTCTCTATGCCTATATATATCCCTATCTGCCTCAGTCGGTGTCGCAGCCTGTGTCAGCGTTTCTTTAGGCGTCTCAGTCGTTGCCGCTGTCGATTGGGGGGTCTGCTGCCTTCTCTATGCCTATATCTACTCGTATCTGCCTCAGTCGGCGTCTCAGTCGGCGTCGCAGCCTCTGTTAGCGTCTCTGTAGGCGTCTCAGTCGCTGCCGTTGTCGATTGGGGGTCTGCTGCCTTCTCTATGCCTATATATATCCCTATCTGCCTCAGTCGGCGTTGCAAACTCTGACAGCGTCTCTGTGGGCGTCTCAGTCGCTGCCGCTGTCGATTGGGGGGTCTGCTGCCTTCTCTATGCTTATATCTACCCCTATCTGCTTCAGTGGGCGTCGCAGCCTCTGTCAACATCTTTGTAGGCGTCTCAGTCGTTGCCGCTGTCGATTGGAGTGTCTGCTACATTCTCAATGCCTATATCTACTCCTATCTCCCTCATCGGCGTCTCAGTCGGCGTCGCAGCCTCTGTTAGCGTCTCTGTAGGTGTCTCAGTCGCTGCCGCTGTCGATTTGGGGGACTGCCGCCTTCTCTATGCCTATATCTACCCCAATCTGCCTCAGTCAGCGTCTCAGTCGGCGTCGCAGCCTCTGTCAGCCTCTCTGAAGGAGTCTCAGTCGCTGCCGCTCTCGATTGAGGGGTCTGCTGAATTCTCTATGCCTATATCTACCCCTATCTGCCTCAGTCGGCGTTTCAGTCGGCGTCGCAGCCTTTGTCAGCGTTTCTGTAGACGTCTCAGTCGCTGCCGCTGTCGATTGGGGGGTCTGCTGCCTTCTCTATGCCTATATGTACCCCTATCTGCCTCAGTCGGTGTCGCAGCCTCTGTCAGCGTTTCTGTAGGCGTCTCAGTCGTTGCCGCTGTCCATTGCGGGGTCTGCTGCCTTCTCTATGCCTATATCTACCCCTATCTGCCTCAGACGGCGTCTCAGTCGGCGTCGCAGCCTCTGTCAGCGTCTCTGTAGGCGTCTCAGTCGCTGCCGCTGTCGACTGAGGGGGTCTGCTGCCTTCCCTATGCCTATATCTACCCCTATCTGCCTCAGTCGGCGTCGCAGCCTCTGTTAGCGTCTCTGTAGGCATCTCAGTCGCTGCCGCTATCGATTGGAGGGTCTGCTGCCTTCTCTATGCCTGTCTCTACCGCTATCTGCCTCAGTCGGCGTCGCAGCCTTTGTCAGCGTTCCTGTAGACGTCTCAGTCGCTGCCGCTGTCGATTGAGGGGTCTGCTGCCTTCTCTATGAATATATCTACCCCTATCTGCCTCAGTCGGCGTCTCAGTCGGCGTCGCAGCCTCTGTCAGCGTCTCTGTAGGCGTCTTAGTCGCTGCCGCTGTCGATTGAGGGGTCTGCTGCCTTCTCTTTGCTTATATCTACCCCAATCTGCGTCAGTCGGCGTCTCAGCCGGAGTCGCAGCCTCTGTTAGCGTCTCTGTAGGCGTCTCAGTCGGCGTCTCAGTCGGCGTCGCAGCCTCTGTCAGCGTCTCTGAAGGCGTCTCAGTTGCTACCGCTGTCGATTTGGGGGTCTGCTGCCTTCTCTATGCCTATATCTACCCCTATCTGCCTAAGTTGGCGTCTCAGTCGGCGTCGTAGCCTCTGTTAGCGTCTCTGTAGGCGTCTCAGTCGCTGCCATTGTCGATTGGGGGGTCAGCTGCCTTCTCTATGCCTATATATATCCCTATCTGCCTCAGTCGGTGTCGCAGCCTGTGTCAGCGTTTCTGTAGGCGTCTCAGTCGTTGCCGCTGTCGATTAGGGGGTCTGCTGCCTTCTCTATGCCTATATCTACCCCTATCTGCCTCAGTCGACGTCTTAGTCTGCGTCATAGCCTCTGTCAGCGTCTTTGTAGGCGTCTCAGTCGCTGCCGCTGTCGACTGAGGGGGTCTGCTGCCTTCCCTATGCCTATATCTACCCCTATCTGCCTCAGTCGGCATCTTAGTCTGCGTCGCAGCCTCTGGCATCGTATCTGTAGGCGTCTGAGTCGCTGCCGCTGTCGATTGGGGGGTATGCTGCCTTCTATATGCCTATATCTATCCCTATATGCCTCAGTCAGCGTCTCAGTCGGCGTCATAGCCTCTGTCAGCGTCTCTGTGGGCGTCTCAGTCGCTGCCGCTGTCGATTGGGGGGTCTGCTGCCTTCTCTATGAATATATCTACCCCTATCTGCCTCAGTCGGCGTCTCAGTCGGCGTCGCAGCCTCTGTCAGCGTCTCTGTAGGCGTCTTAGTCGCTGCCGCTGTCGATTGAGGGTTCTGCTGCCTTCTCTTTGCTTATATCTACCCCAATCTGCGTCAGTCGGCGTCTCAGCCGGAGTCGCAGCCTCTGTTAGCGTCTCTGTAGGCGTCTCAGTCGGCGTCTGCTGCCTTCTCTATGCCTATATCTACCCCTATCTGCCTCAGTTGGCGTCTCAGTCGGCGTCGCAGCCTCTGTTAGCGTCTCTGTAGGCGTCTCAGTCGCTGCCATTGTCGATTGGGGGGTCAGCTGCCTTCTCTATGCCTATATATATCCCTATCTGCCTCAGTCGGTGTCGCAGCCTGTGTCAGCATTTCTGTAGGCGTCTCAGTCGTTGCCGCTGTCGATTGGGGGGTCTGCTGCCTTCTCTATGCCTATATCTACCCCTATCTGCCTCAGTCGGCGTCTCAGTCGGCGTCGCAGCCTCTGTTAGCGTCTCTGTAGGCGTCTCAGTCGCTGCCATTGTCGATTGGGGGGTCAGCTGCCTTCTCTATGCCTATATATATATCCCTATCTGCCTCAGTCGGTGTCGCAGCCTGTGTCAGCGTTTCTGTAGGCGTCTCAGTCGCTGCCGCTGTCGATTGAGGGGTCTGCTGCCTTCTCTTTGCCTATATCTACCCCAATCTGCGTCAGTCGGCGTGTCAGTCGGCGTCGCAGCCTCTGTCAGCGGCTCTGTATGCGTCTTAGTCGCTGCCGCTGACGATTGGGGGTCTGCTGCCTTTTCTATGCCTATATCCACCCCTATCTGCCTCAGTCGGCGTCTCAGTCGGCGTCGCAGCTTCTGTTAGCGTCTCTGTAGGCGTCTCAGTCGCTGCCGTTGTCGATTGGGGGGTATGCTGCCTTCTATATGCCTATATCTACCCCTATCTGCCTCAGTCGGTGTCTTAGTCTGCGTCGCAGCCTCTGGCATCGTATCTGTAGGCGTCTGAGTCGCTGCCGCTGTCGATTGGGGGTATGCTGCCTTCTATATGCCTATATCTATCCCTATATGCCTCAGTCAGCGTCTCAGTCGGTGTCGCAGCCTCTGTCAGCGTCTCTGTAGGCGTCTCAGTCGCTGCCGCTGTCGATTGCGGGGGTCTGCTGCCTTCCCTATGCCTATATCTACCCCTATCTGCCTCAGTCGGCGTCGCAGCCTCTGTTAGCGTCTCAGTAGGCATATCAGTTGCTGCCGCTGTCGATTGGAGGGTCTGCTGCCTTCCCTATGCCTATATCTACCGCTATCTGCCTCAGTCGGCGTCGCAGCCTCTGTTAGGGTCTCTGTAGGCATCTCAGACGTTGCCGCTGTCGATTGGGGGCCTGTTGCCTTCTCTATGCCTATATCCACCCCTATCTGCCTCAGTCGGAGTCGCAGCCTCTGTCAGCGTCTGTGTAGGCGTCTTAGTCGCTGCCGCTGTCGATTGAGGGGTCTGCTGCCTTCTCTTTGCCTATATCTACCCCAATCTGCCTCAGTCGGCGTCTCAGTCGGAGTCGCAGCCTCTGTTAGCGTCTCTGTAGGCGTCTCAGTCGGCGTCTCAGTCGGCGTCCCAGCTTCTGTCAGCGTCTCTGAAGGCGTCTCAGTTGCTGCCGCTGTCGATTTGAGGGTCTGCTGCCTTCTCTATGCCTATATCTACCCCTATCTGCCTCAGTCGGCGTCTCAGTCTGCGTCGCAGCCTCTGGCATCGTATCTGTAGGCGTCTGAGTCGCTGCCGCTGTCGATTGGGGGGTATGCTGCCTTCTCTATGCCTATATACTCGTATATCCCTATCTGCCTCAGTCGGCGTCGCAGCCTTTGTGAGCATCTCTGTAGGCGTCTCAGTCGCTGCCGCTGTCGATTGGGGTGTCTTCTGCCCTGTCTATGCCTATATCCTCCCCTATCTGCCTCAGTCGGCTTCTCAGTCGGCGTCGCAGCATCTGTCATCGTCTATGTAGGAGTCTCAGTCGTTGCCGCTGTCGATTGGGGGGAATGCTCCCTTCCCTATGCCTATATCTACCCCTATCTGCCTCCGTCGGCGTCGCAGCCTCTGTTAGCATCTCTGTAGGCATCTCAGTCGCTGCTGCTGTCGATTGGGGGGTCTGCTACCTTCTCTATGCCTATATCTACTCCTATCTCCCTCATCGGCATCGCAGTCGGCGTTGCAACCTCTGACAGCGTCTCTGTGGGCGTCTCATTTGCTGCCGCTGTCGATTGGGGGGTCTGCTGCCTTCTCTATGCTTATATCTACCCCTATCTGCCTCAGTGGGCGTCGCAGCCTCTGTCAACGTCTTTGTAGGCGTCTCAGTCGTTGCCGCTGTCGATTGGAGTGTCTGCTACATACTCAATGCCTATATCTACTCCTATCTCCCTTATCGGCGTCTCGTCGGCGTCGCAGCCTCTGTTAGCGTCTCTGTAGGCGTCTCAGTCGCTGCCGCTGTCTATTTGGGGGACTGCCGCCTTCTCTATGCCTATATCTACCCCAATCTGCCTCAGTCAGCGTCTCAGTCGGCGTCGCAGCCTCTGTCAGCCTCTCTGAAGGAGTCTCAGTCGCTGCCGCTCTCGATTGAGGGGTCTGCTGCCTTCTCTATGCCTATATCTACCCCTATCTGCCTCAGTCGGCGTCGCAGCCTTTGTCAGCGTTTCTGTAGACGTCTCAGTCGCTGCCGCTGTCGATTGGGGGGTCTGCTGCCTTCTCTATGCCTATATGTACCCCTATCTGCCTCAGTCGGTGTCGCAGCCTCTGTCAGCGTTTCTGTAGGCGTCTCAGTCGTTGCCGCTGTCCATTGGGGGGTCTGCTGCCTTCTCTATGCCTATATCTACTCCTATCTGTCTCAGTCGGCGTCTCAGTCGGCGTCGCAGCCTCTGTCAGCGTCTCTGTAGGCGTCTCAGTCGCTGCCGCTGTCGACTGAGGGGGTCTGCTGCCTTCCCTATGCCTATATCTACCCCTATCTGCCTCAGTCGGCGTCGCAGCCTCTGTTAGCGTCTCTGTAGGCATCTCAGTCGCTGCCGCTATCGATTGGAGGGTCTGCTGCCTTCTCTATGCCTATATCTACCGCTATCTGCCTCAGTCGGCGTCGCAGCCTTTGTCAGCGTTTCTGTAGACGTCTCAGTCGCTGCCGCTGTCGATTGGAGGGTCTGCTGCCTTCTCTATGCCTATATCTACCCCTATCTGCCTCAGTCGACGTCTTAGTCTGCGTCGCAGCCTCTGGCATCGTATCTGTAGGCGTCTGAGTCGCTGCCGCTGTCGATTAGGGGGGTATGCTGCCTTCTATATGCCTATATCTATCCCTATATGCCTCAGTCAGCGTCTCAGTCGGCGTCACAGCCTCTGTCAGCGTCTTTGTAGGCATCTCAGTCACTGCCGCTGTCGACTGAGGGGGTCTGCTGCCTTCCCAATGCCTATATCTACCCCTATCTGCCTCAGTCGGCGTCGCAGCCTCTGTTAGCGTCTCTGTAGGCATCTCAGTCGCTGCCCCTGTCGATTGGAGGGTCTACTGCCTTCTCTATGCCTATATTTACCGCTATCTGCCTCAGTCGGCGTCTTAGTCTGCGTCGCAGCCTCTGGCATCGTATCTGTAGGCGTCTGAGTCGCTGCCGCTGTCGATTGGGGGGGTATGCTGCCTTCTATATGTCTATATGTACCCCTATCTGCCTCAGTCGGCGTCACAGCCTCTGTCAGCGTCTCTGTGGGCGTCTCAGTCGCTGCCGCTGTCGATTGGGGGATCTGCTGCCTTCTCTATGCCTATATGTACCCCTATCTGCCTCAGTCGGCGTCACAGCCTCTGTCAGCGTCTCTGTGGGCGTCTCAGTCGCTGCCGCTGTCGATTGGGGGGTCTGCTGCCTTCTCTATGAATATATCTACCCCTATCTGCCTCAGTCGGCGTCTCAGTCGGCGTCGCAGCCTCTGTCAGCGTCTCTGTAGGCGTCTTAGTCGCTGCCGCTGTCGATTGAGGGGTCTGCTGCCTTCTCTTTGCCTATATCTACCCCAATCTGCGTCAGTCGGTGTCTCAGCCGGAGTCGCAGCCTCTGTTAGCGTCTCTGTAGGCGTCTCAGTCGGCGTCTCAGTCGGCGTCGCAACCTCTGTCAGCGTCTCTGAAGGCGTCTCAGTTGCTACCGCTGTCGATTTGGGGGTCTGCTGTCGTCTCTATGCCTATATCTACCCCTATCTGCCTCAGTTGGCGTCTCAGTCGGCGTCGCTGCCTCTGTTAGCGTCTCTGTAGGCGTCTCAGTCGCTGTCATTGTCGATTGGGGGGTCAGCTGCCTTCTCTATGCCTATATATATCCCTATCTGACTCAGTCGGTATCGCAGCCTGTGTCAGCGTTTCTGTAGGCGTCTCAGTCGTTGCCGCTGTCGATTGGGGGTCTGCTGCCTTCTCTATGCCTATATCTACCCCTATCTGCCTCAGTCGGCGTCTCAGTCGGCGTCGCAGCCTCTGTCAGCGTCTCTGTAGGCGTCTCAGTCGCTGCCGCTGTCGACTGAGGGGGTCTGCTGTCTTCCCTATGCCTATATCTACCCCTATCTGCCTCAGTCGGCGTCGCAGCCTCTGTTAGCGTCTCTGTAGGCATCTCAGTCGCTGCCGCTGTCGATTGGAGGGTCTGCTGCCTTCTCTATGCCTATATCTACCGCTATCTGCCTCAGTCGGCGTCGCAGCCTTTGTCAGCGTTTCTGTAGACCTCTCACTCGCTGCCGCTGTCGATTGGAGGGTCTGCTGCCTTCTCTATGCCTATATCTACCCCTATCTGCCTCAGTCGGCGTCTTAGTCTGCGTCGCAGCCTCTGGCATCGTATCTGTGGGCGTCTGAGTCGTTGCCGCTGTCGATTGGGAGGGTATGCTGCCTTCTATATGCCTATATCTATCCCTATATGGCTCAGTCGGCGTCTCAGTCGGCGTCCCAGCCTCTGTCAGCGTCTCTGTAGGCGTCTCAGTCGCTGCCGCTGTCGACTGAGGGGGTCTGCTGCCTTCCCTATGCCTATATCTACCCCTATTTGCCTCAGTCGGCGTCGCAGCCTCTGTTAGCGTCTCTGTAGGCATCTCAGTCGCTGCCGCTGTCGACTGGACGGTCTGCTGCCTTCTCTATGCCTATATCTACCCCTATCTGCCTCAGTCGGCGTCTTACTCTGCGTCGCAGCCTCTGTCAGCGTCTCTGTGGGCGTCTCAGTCGCTGCCGCTGTCGATTGGGGGGTCTGCTGCCTTCTCTATGAATATATCTACCCCTATCTGCCTCAGTTAGCGTCTCAGTCGGCGTCGCAGCCTCTGTTAGCATCTCTGTAGGCGTCTCAGTCGCTGCCGTTGTCGATTAGGGGGTCAGCTGCCTTCTCTATGCCTATATATATCCCTATCTGCCTCAGTCGGTGTCGCAGCCTCTGTCAGCATCTATGTAGGCGTCTCAGTCGCTGAAGCTGTTGATTGGGGTGTCTTCTGCCCTGTCTATGCCTATATCCTCCCCTATCTGCCTCAGTCGGCGTCTCAGTCGGCGTCGCAGCCTCTGTCATCGTATCTGTAGGCGTCTCAGTCGCTGCCGCTGTCGATTGGGGGGTCTGCTGCCTTCTCTATGCTTATATCTACCCCTATCTGCCTCAGTGGGCGTCGCAGCCTCTGTCAACGTCTCAGTAGGCATCTGAGTCGTTGCCGCTGTCCATTGGAGGGTTTGCTACCTTCTCTATGCCTATATCTACTCCTCTCTCCCTCATCGGCGTCTCAGTCGGCGTCGCAGCCTCTCTCAGCGTCTCTGTGTGCGTGCGCTGCCACTGTTGATTGGGGGTCTGCTGCCTTCTCTATGCCTATATCTAACCCTATCTGCCTTAGTCGGTGTCGCAGCCTCTGTCAGCGTCTGTGAAGGCGTCTCAGTTGCTACCGCTGTCGGTTTGGGGGTCTGCTGCCTTCTCTATGCCTATATCTACCCCTATCTGCTGAGTCGGCGACTCAGTCGGCGTCGCAGCCTCTGTCAGCGTCTCTGAAGGCGTCGCAGTTGCTACCGCTGTCGATTTGGGGGTCTGCTGCCTTCTCTATGCCTATATCTACCCCTATCTGCCTCAGTTGGCGTCTCAGTCGGCGTCGCAGCCTCTGTTAGCGTCTCTGTAGGCGTCTCAGTCGCTGCCATTGTCGATTGGGGGGTCAGCTGCCTTCTCTATGCCTATATCTACCCCTATTTGCCTCAGTCGGCGTCGCAGCCTCTGTTAGCGTCTCTGTAGGCATCTCAGTCGCTGCCGCTGTCGACTGGACGGTCTGCTGCCTTCTCTATGCCTATATCTACCCCTATCTGCCTCAGTCGGCGTCTTACTCTGCGTCGCAGCCTCTGTCAGCGTCTCTGTGGGCGTCTCAGTCGCTGCCGCTGTCGATTGGGGGGTCTGCTGCCTTCTCTATGAATATATCTACCCCTATCTGCCTCAGTTAGCGTCTCAGTCGGCGTCGCAGCCTCTGTTAGCATCTCTGTAGGCGTCTCAGTCGCTGCCGTTGTCGATTAGGGGGTCAGCTGCCTTCTCTATGCCTATATATATCCCTATCTGCCTCAGTCGGTATCGCAGCCTCTGTCAGCATCTATGTAGGCGTCTCAGTCGCTGAAGCTGTTGATTGGGGTGTCTTCTGCCCTGTCTATGCCTATATCCTCCCCTATCTGCCTCAGTCGGCGTCTCAGTCGGCGTCGCAGCCTCTGTCATCGTATCTGTAGGCGTCTCAGTCGCTGCCGCTGTCGATTGGGGGGTCTGCTGCCTTCTCTATGCTTATATCTACCCCTATCTGCCTCAGTGGGCGTCGCAGCCTCTGTCAACGTCTCAGTAGGCATCTGAGTCGTTGCCGCTGTCCATTGGAGGGTTTGCTACCTTCTCTATGCCTATATCTACTCCTCTCTCCCTCATCGGCGTCTCAGTCGGCGTCGCAGCCTCTCTCAGCGTCTCTGTGTGCGTGCGCTGCCACTGTTGATTGGGGGTCTGCTGCCTTCTCTATGCCTATATCTAACCCTATCTGCCTTAGTCGGTGTCGCAGCCTCTGTCAGCGTCTGTGAAGGCGTCTCAGTTGCTACCGCTGTCGATTTGGGGGTCTGCTGCCTTCTCTATGCCTATATCTACCCCTATCTGCTGAGTCGGCGACTCAGTCGGCGTCGCAGCCTCTGTCAGCGTCTCTGAAGGCGTCTCAGTTGCTACCGCTGTCGATTTGGGGGTCTGCTGCCTTCTCTATGCCTATATCTACCCCTATCTGCCTCAGTTGGCGTCTCAGTCGGCGTCGCAGCCTCTGTTAGCGTCTCTGTAGGCGTCTCAGTCGCTGCCATTGTCGATTGGGGGGTCAGCTGCCTTCTCTATGCCTATATATATCCCTATCTGCCTCAGTCGGCGTCGCAGCCTCTGTCAGCATCTCTGTAGGCGTCTCAGTCGCTGCCGCTGTTGATTGGGGTGTCTTCTGCCCTGTCTATGCCTATATCCTCCCCTATCTGCCTCAGGAGGCGTCTCAGTCGGCGTCGCCGCCTCTGTCATCGTATCTGTAGGCGTCTCAGTCACTGCCGCTGTCGATTGGGGGGGGGGGTCTGCTGCCTTCTCTATGCCTATATCTACCCCTATCTGCCTCAGTGGGCGTCGCAGCCTCTGTCAACGTCTCTGTAGGCGTCTGAGTCGTTGCCGCTGTCCATTGGAGGGTTTGCTACCTTCTCTATGCCTATATCTACTCCTCTCTCCCTCATCGGAGTATCAGTCGGCGTCGCAGCCTCTCTCAGCGTCTCTGTGTGCGTGCGCTGCCACTGTCGATTGGGGGCCTGCTGCCTTCTCTATGCCTATATCTACCCCAATCTACCTCAGTCGGCGTCTCAGTCGGCAACGCAGCATCTGTTAGCGTCTCTGTAGGCTTCTCAGTCACTGCCGCTGTCGATTGTGGGGTCTGCTGCCTTCTCTATGGCTATATCTACCCCTTTCTGCCTCAGTCGGCGTCGCAGCCTCTGTCAGCATCTCTTTAGGCGTCTCAGTCACTGCCGCGGTCGATTGAGGAGTTTTCTGGTTTCTCTATGCCTATATCCACCCCTATCTGCCTCAGTCGGCGTCTCAGTCGGCGTCGCAGCCTCTGTCATCGTATCTGTAGGCGTCTCAGTCGCTGCCGCTGTCGCTTGGGGGGTCTGCTGCCTTCTCTATGCCTATATCTACCCCTATCTGACTCAGTGGGCGTCGTAGCCTCTGTCTGCGTATCTGTAGGCGTCTCAGTCGTTGCCGCTGTCGATTGGAGTGTCTGCTACATTCTCTATGCCTATATCTACTCCTATCTCCCTTATCGGCGTCTCATTCGGCGTCGCAGCCTCTGTCAGCGTCTCTGTAGGCGTCTTAGTCGCTACCACTGTCGATTGAGGGGTCTGCTGCCTTCTCTATGCCTATATCCACCCCTATCTGCATCAGTTGGCGTCTCAGTCGGCGTCGCAGCCTCTGTCATCGTATCTGTAGGCGTCTCAGTCGCTGCCGCTGTCGATTGGGGGGTCTGCTGCCTTCTCTATGCCTTTATCTACCCCTATCTGCCTCAGTCGGCGTGTCAGTCGGCGTCGCAGCCTCTGTCAGCAGCTCTGCAGGCGTCTTAGTCGCTGCCGCTGACAATTGGGGGGTCTGCTGCCTTCTCTATGCCTATATCCACCCCTATCTGCCTAAGTCGGCGTCTCAGTCGGCGTCGCAGCCTCTGTCAGCGTCTCTGAAGGCTTCTCAGTCGCTGCCGTTGTCGATTGGGGGTCTGCTGCCTTCTCTATGCCTATATATACCCCTATCTGCCTCAGTCGGTGTCGCAGCCTCTGTCAGCGTTTCTGTAGTCGTCTCAGTCGCTGCCGCTGTCGATTGGGGTTCTGCTGCCTTCTCTATGCCTATATCTACCCCTATCTGCCTGAGTCGGCGTCTCAGTCGGCGTCGCAGCTTCTGTTAGCGTCTCTGTAGGCGTCTCAGTCGCTGCCGTTGTCGATTGGGGGTCTGCTGCCTTCTCTATGCCTATATATACCCCTATCTGCCTCAGTCGGTGTCGCAGCCTCTGTCAGCGTTTCTGTAGTCGTCTCAGTCGCTGCCACTGTCGATTGGGGGATCTGCTGCCTTCTCTATGCCTATATCTACCCCAATCTGCCTCAGTCGGCGTCTCAGTCGGCGTCGCAGCCTCTGTCAGTGTCTCTGAAGGCGTCTCAGTCGCTGCCGCTGTCGATTTGGGGGTCTGCCGCCTTCTCTATGCCTATATCTACCCCAATCTGCCTCAGTCGGCGTGTCAGTCGGCGTCGCAGCCTCTGTCAGCGTCTCTGAAGGCGTCTCAGTCGCTGCCGCTGTCGATTTGGGGGTCTGCTGCATTCTCTATGCCTTTATCTACCCCTAACTACCTCAGTCGGCGTCTGAGTAGGCGTCGCAGCATCTGTTAGCGTCTCTGTAGGCGTCTCAGTCGCTGCCGCTGTCGATTGTGGGGTCTGCTCCCTTCTCTATTGCTATATCTACCCCTTTCTGCCTCAGTGGGCGTCGCAGCCTCTGTCAGCGTCTCTGTAGGCGTCTCAGTCGTTGCCGCTGTCTATTGGAGTGGCTGCTACATGCTCTATGCCTATATCTACTCCTATCTACCTTATCGGCGTCTCAGTCGGCGTCGCAGCCTCTGTCAGCGTCTCTGTAGGCGTCTTAGTCGCTGCCGCTGTCGATTGAGGGGTCTGCTGCCTTTTATATGCCTATATCCACCCCTATCTGCCTCAGTCGGTGTCGCAGCCTCTGTCATCGTATCTGTAGGCGTCTCAGTCGCTGCCGCAGTCGGTTGGGGTGTCTGCTGCCTTCTCTATGCCTTTATCTACCTCTATCTGCCTCAGTCGGCGTCGCAGCCTCTGTTAGCGTCTCTGTAGGCGTCTCAGTCGGCGTCTCAGTCGGCGTCGCAGCCCCTGTCAGCGTCTCTGAAGGCGTCTCAGTTGCTGCCGCTGTCGATTTGGGGGTCTGCTGCCTTCTCTATGCCTATATCTACCCCTATCTGCCTTAGTCGGCGTCGCAGCCTCTGTCAGCGTTACTGTAGGCGTCATAGTCGCTGCCGCTGTCGATTGAGGGGTCTGCTGCCTTCTCTATGCCTATATCTACCCCAATCTGCCTCAGTCGGCGTCTCAGTCGTCGTCGCAGCATCTGTTAGCGTCTCTGTAGGCGTCTCAGCCGCTGCCGCTGTCGATTGGGGGGTCTGCTGCCTTCTCTATGGCCATATCTACCCCTATCTGCCTCAGTCGGCGTCGCAGCCTCTGTTAGCATCTCTGTAGGCGTCTCAGTCACTGCCGCTGTCGATTGAGGAGTTTTCTGCTTTCTCTATGCCTATATCCACCCCTATCTGCCTCAGTCGGCGTCTCAGTCGGCGTCGCAGCCTTTGTCATCTAATCTGTAGGCGTCTCAGTCGCTGCCGCTGTCGATTGGAGTGTCTTCTACATTCTCTATGCCTATATCTACTCCAATCTCCCTTATCGGCGTCTCAGTCGGCGTCGCAGCCTCTGTCAGCGTCTCTGTAGGCGTCTCAGTCGCTGCCGCTGTCGATTGAGGGGTCTGCTGCCTTCTCTATGCCTATATCCACCCCTATCTGCCTCAGTCGGCGTATCAGTCGGCGTCTCAGTCGGCGTCGCAGCCTCTGTCATCGTATCTGTAGGCGTCTCAGTCGCTGCCGCTGTCGATTGGGGGCTCTGCTGTCTTCTCTCTGACTATATCTACCCCTATCTGCCTCAGTCGGCGTCTCAGTCGGCGTCGCAGCCTCTGTTAGCGTCTCTGTGGGCGTCTCAGTCGCTGCCGCTGTCGATAATGGGGGTCTACCCCTATCTGTCTCAGTCGCCGCTGCAGCCGTCGCAGCCTCTGTCAGCGTTTCTGTAGTCGTCTCAGTCGCTGCCACTGTCAATTGGGGGAACTGCTGCCTTCGCTATACCTTTATCTACCCATATCTGCCACAGTCGGCGTCGCAGCCCCTGTCAGCGGCTCTGTAGGCGTCTTAGTCGCTATCGCTGACGATTGGGGGGTCTGCTGCCTTCTCTATGCCTATATCTACCCCTATCTGCCTCTGTCGGCGTCTCAGTCGGCGTCGCAGCCTCTGTTAGCGTCTCTGTAGGCGTCTCAGTCGCTGCCGTTGTCGATTGGGGGGTCGGCTGCCTTCTCTATGCCTATATATATCTCTATCTGCCTCAGTCTGCGTCGCAGCCTCTGTCAGCATCTCTGTAGGCGTCTCAGTCGCCGCCGCTGTCGATTGTTGGGTATTCTGCCCTGTCTATGCCTATATCCTCTCCTATCTGCCTCAGTCGGCGTCTCAATCGGCTTCGCAGCCTCTGTCATCGGCTCTGTGGGCGTCTCAGTCGCTACCGCTGTCGATTGGGGGTCTGTTGCCTTCTCTATGCATATATCTACCCCTATCTGGCTCAGTAGGCATCTCAGTCGGCGTCGCAACATCTGTCAGCGTCTCTGTAGGAGTCTCAGTCGCTGCCGCTGACGATTGGAAGGTCTGCTGCCTTCTCTATGCCTATATCTACCCCTATCTGCCTCAGTCGATGTCGCAGCCTCTGTCAGCGTTTCTGTAGTCGTCTCAGTCGCTGCCGCTGTCGATTGGGGGGTCTGCTGCCTTTTTTATGCCTATATCTACCCCTATCTGCCTCAGTCGGCGTCGCAGTTTCTGTTTGGGTCTCTGTAGGCATCTCAGTCGCTGCCGCTGTCGATTGGAGGGTCTGCTGCCTTCTCTATGCCTATGTCTACCCCTATCTGCCTGAGTCAACGTCTCAGTCTGCGTCGCAGCCTCTGGCATCGTATCTGTAGGCGTCTGAGTCGCTGCCGCTGTTGATTGGGGCGATGCTGCCTTCTATATGCCTATATCTATCCCTATGCCTCAGTCGGCGTCTCAGTCGGCGTCGCAGCCTCTGTCAGCGTCTCTGTGGGCGTCTCAGTCGCTGCCGCTGTCGATTGGGGGGTCTTCTGCCCTGTCTATGCCTATATCCTCTCCTATCTGCCTCAGTCGGCGTCTCAATCGGCTTCGGAGCATCTGTCAGCGTCTCTGTAGGAGTCTCAGTCGCTACCGCTGACGATTGGAAGGTCTGCTGCCTTCTCTATGCCTATATTTACCCCTATCTGCCTCAGTCGATGTCGCAGCCTCTGTCAGCGTTTCTGTAGTCGTCTCAGTCGCTGCCGCTGTCGATTGGGGGGTCTGCTGCCTTCTCTATGCCTATATCTACCCCTATCTGCCTCAGTCGATGTCGCAGCCTCTGTCAGCGTCTCTGTGGGCGTCTCAGTCGCTGCAGCTGTCGATTGGGGGGTCTGCTGCCTTCTCTATGCCTATATCTACCCCTATCTGCCTCAGTCGGCGTCGCAGCCTCTGTCACCGTCTCTGTAGGCATCTCAGTCGTTGCAGCTGTCGATTGGGGGCCTGCTACCTTCTCTATGCCTATATCTACTCCTATCTCCCTCATCAGCGTCTCAGTCGGCGTTGCAGCCTCTGACAGCGTCTCTGTGGGCGTCTCAGTCACTGCCGCTATCGATTGGGGGTCTGCTGCTTTCTCTATGCTTATATCTACCCCTATCTGCCTCAGTGGGCGTCGCAGCCTCTGTCAACGTCTCTGTAGGCGTCTCAGTCGTTGCCGCTGTCGATTGGAGTGTCTGCTACATTCTCTATGCCTATATATACTCCTATCTCCCTCATCAGCGTCTCAGTCGGCGTTGCAGCCTCTGACAGCGTCTCTGTGGGCGCCTCAGTCACTGCCGCTGTCGATTGGGGGTCTGCTGCCATCTCTATGCCTATATCTACCCCCATCTGCCTCAGTCGGTGTCGCAGCCTCTGTCAGCGTCTCTGTAGGCGTCTTAGTCGCTGCCACTGTCGATTGGGGGTATGCTGCCTTCTCTATGCCTATATCCACCCCTATCTGCCTCAATCGGCGTCTCAGTCGGCGTTGCAGCCTCTGTCAGCGTCTCTGAAAGCGTCTCAGTCGCTGCCGCCGTCGATTGGGGGTCTGCTGCCTTCTCTATGCCTATATCTACCCCTATCTGCCTCAGTCGCTGTCGCAGCCTCTGTCAGCGTTTCTGTAGTCGTCTCAGTCGCTGCCACTGTCGATTGGGGATCTGCTGCATTCTCTATGCCTATATCTACTCCTATCTCCCTCATCAGCGTCTCAGTCGGCGTTGCAGCCTCTGACAGCGTCTCTGTGGGCGCCTCAGTCACTGCCGCTGTCGATTGGGGGTCTGCTGCCATCTCTATGCCTATATCTACCCCTATCTGCCTCAGTCGGTGTCGCAGCCTCTGTCAGCGTTTCTGTAGTCGTCTCAGTCGCTGCCACTGTCGATTGAGGGATCTGTTGCCTTCTCTATGCCTATATCTACCCCTATCTGCCTCAGTCGGCGACTCAGTTGGCGTCGCAACCCCTGTCAGCGTCTCTGAAGGCGTCTCAGTCGCTGCCGCTGTCGATTTGGGGGTCTGTCGCCTTCTCTATGCCTATATCTACCCCTATCTGCCTCAGTCGGCGTGTCAGTCGGCGTCGCAGCCTCTGTCAGCGTCTCTGTGGGCGTCTCTGTCGCTGCCACTGTCGATTGGAGGTCTGCTGCTTTCTCTATGCCTATATCTACCCCTATCTGCCTCAGTCGGTGTCGCAGCCTCTGTCAGCGTTTCTGTAGTCGTCTCAGTCGCTGCCACTGCCGACGTCTCAGTCGGCGTCGCAGCCTCTGTTAGCGTCTCTGTAGGCATCTCAGTCGCTGCCGTTGTCGATTGGGGGGTCTGCTGCCTTCTCTATGCCTATATATATCCCTATCTGCCTCAGTCGGTGTCGCAGCCCCTGTCAGCGTTTCTGTAGTCGTCTCAGTCGCTGCCACTGTCGATTGGGGGAACTGCTGCCTTCGCTATACCTTTATCTACCCCTATCTGCCTCAGTCGGCGTCGCAGCCCCTGTCAGCGGCCCTGTAGGCGTCTTAGTCGCTCCCGCTGACGATTGGGGGGTCTGCTGCCTTCTCTCTGCCTATATCCACCCCTATCTGCCTCAGTCGGCGTCTCAGTCGGCGTCGCAGCCTCTGTTAGCGTCTCTGTAGGCGTCTCGGTCGCTGCCGTTGTCGATTGGGGGGTCGGCTGCCTTCTCTATGCCTATATATATATCCCTATCTGCCTCAGTCGGCGTCGCAGCCTCTGTCAGCATCTCTGTAGGCGTCTCAGTCGCTGCCGCTGTCGATTGGGGGGTCTTCTGCCCTGTCTATGCCTATATCCTTCTCTGTCTGCCTCAGTCGGCGTCTCAATCGGCTTCGCAGCCTCTGTCATCGGTTCTGTAGGCGTCTCAGTCGCTACCGCTGTCGATTGGGGGTCTGCTGCCTTCTCTATGCATATATCTACCCCTATCTGGCTCAGTCGGCATCTCAGTCGGCGTCGCAGCATCTGTCAGCGTCTCTGTAGGAGTCTCAGTCGCTGCCGCTGACGATTGGAAGGTCTGCTTCCTTCTCTATGCCTATATCTACCCCTATATGCCTCAGTCGATGTCGCAGCCTCTGTCAGCGTTTCTGTAGTCGTCTCAGTCGCTGCCGCTGTCGATTGGGGGGTCTGCTGCCTTCTCTATTCCTATATATTCCCCTATCTGCCTCAGTCGGCGTCGCAGCCTCTGTTTGGGTCTCTGTAGGCATCTCAGTCGCTGCCGCTGTCGATTGGAGGGTCTGCTGCCTTCTCTATGCCTATATCTACCCCTATCTGCCTCAGTCAACGTCTCAGTCTGCGTCGAAGCCTCTGTCAGCGTCTCTGTGGGCGCCTCAGTCGCTGCCGCTGTCGATTGGGGGGTCTGCTGCCTTCTCTATGCCTATATCTACCCCTATCTGCCTCAGTCGGCGTCGCAGCCTCTGTCACCGTCTCTGTAGGCGTCTCAGTCGTTGCAGATGTCGATTGGGGGGTCTGCTACCTTCTCTATGCCTATATCTACTCCTATCTCGCTCTTCAGCGTCTCAGTCGGCGTTGCAGCCTCTGACAGCGTCTCTGTGGGCGTCTCAGTCAGTGCCGCTGTCGATTGGGGGTCTGCTGCCTTCTCTATGCTTATATCTACCCCTATCTGCCTCAGTGGGCGTCGCAGCCTCTGTCAACGTCTCTGTAGGCGTCTCAGTCGTTGCCGCTGTCGATTGGAGTGTCTGCTACATTCTCTATGCCTTTATCTACTCCTATCAACCTCATCGGCGTCTCAGTCGGCGTCGCAGCCTCTGTCAGCGTCTCTGTAGGCGTCTTAGTCGCTGCCACTGTCGATTGGGGGTATGCTGCCTTCTCTATGCCTATATCCACCCCTATCTGCCTCAGTCGGCATTGCAGAGTCTGTCAGCGTCTCTGAAGGCGTCTCAGTCGCTGCCGCTGTCGATTGGGGGTCTGCTGCCTTCTCTATGCCTATATCTACCCATATCTGCCTCAGTCGGCGTCGCAGCGTCTGTTAGCGTCTCTATAGGCGTCTCAGTCGCTGCCGCTGTCGATAATGGGGGTCTACCCCTATCTTTGTCAGTCGCCGCCGTCGCAGTCTCTGTCAGCGTATCTGTAGGTGTCTCAGTCCCTGCCGCTATAGATTGGGGGGTCTGCTGCCTTCTCTATGCCTTTATCTACCCCTATCTGCCTCAGTCGGCGTGTCAGTCGGCGTCGCAGCCTCTGTCAGCGGCTCTGTAGGGGTCTTAGTCGCTGCCGCTGACGATTGGGGTGTCTGCTGCCTTCTCTATGCCTATATCCACCCCTATCTGCCTCAGTCGGCGTCTCAGTCGGCGTCGCAGCCTCTGTTAGCATCTCTGTAGGCGTCTCAGTCGCTGCCGTTGTCGATTGGGGGGTCGGCTGCCTTCGCTATGCCTATATACATCCCTATCTGCCTCTGTCGGCGTCGCAGCCTCTGTCAGCGTCTCTGTGGGCGTCTCAGTCGCTGCAGCTGTCGATTGGGGGGTCTGCTGCCTTCTCTATGCCTATATCTACTACTATCTGCCTCAGTCGGCGTCGCAGCCTCTGTCACCGTCTCTGTAGGCATCTCAGTCGTTGCAGCTGTCGATTGGGGGCCTGCTACCTTCTCTATGCCTATATCTACTCCTATCTCCCTCATCAGCGTCTCAGTCGGCGTTGCAGCCTCTGACAGCGTCTCTGTGGGCGTCTCAGTCACTGCCGCTATCGATTGGGGGTCTGCTGCTTTCTCTATGCTTATATCTACCCCTATCTGCCTCAGTAGGCGTCGCAGCCTCTGTCAACGTCTCTGTAGGCGTCTCAGTCGTTGCCGCTGTCGATTGGAGTGTCTGCTACATTCTCTATGCCTATATATACTCCTATCTCCCTCATCAGCGTCTCAGTCGGCGTTGCAGCCTCTGACAGCGTCTCTGTAGGCGTCTTAGTCGCTGCCACTGTCGATTGGGGATATGCTGCCTTCTCTATGCCTATATCTACCCCTATCTGCCTCAGTCGGTGTCGCAGCCTCTGTCAGCGTTTCTGTAGTCGTCTCAGTCGCTGCCACTGTCGATTGGGGATCTGCTGCATTCTCTATGCCTATATCTACTCCTATCTCCCTCATCAGCGTCTCAGTCGGCGTTGCAGCCTCTGACAGCGTCTCTGTGGGCGCCTCAGTCACTGCCGCTGTCGATTGGGGGTCTGCTGCCATCTCTATGCCTATATCTACCCCTATCTGCCTCAGTCGGTGTCGCAGCCTCTGTCAGCGTTTCTGTAGTCGTCTCAGTCGCTGCCACTGTCGATTGAGGGATCTGTTGCCTTCTCTATGCCTATATCTACCCCTATCTGCCTCAGTCGGCGACTCAGTTGGCGTCGCAACCCCTGTCAGCGTCTCTGAAGGCGTCTCAGTCGCTGCCGCTGTCGATTTGGGGGTCTGTCGCCTTCTCTATGCCTATATCTACCCCTATCTGCCTCAGTCGGCGTGTCAGTCGGCGTCGCAGCCTCTGTCAGCGTCTCTGTGGGCGTCTCTGTCGCTGCCACTGTCGATTGGAGGTCTGCTGCTTTCTCTATGCCTATATCTACCCCTATCTGCCTCAGTCGGTGTCGCAGCCTCTGTCAGCGTTTCTGTAGTCGTCTCAGTCGCTGCCACTGTCGATTGAGGGATCTGTTGCCTTCTCTATGCCTATATCTACCCCTATCTGCCTCAGTCGGCGACTCAGTTGGCGTCGCAACCCCTGTCAGCGTCTCTGAAGGCGTCTCAGTCGCTGCCGCTGTCGATTTGGGGGTCTGTCGCCTTCTCTATGCCTATATCTACCCCTATCTGCCTCAGTCGGCGTGTCAGTCGGCGTCGCAGCCTCTGTCAGCGTCTCTGTGGGCGTCTCTGTCGCTGCCACTGTCGATTGGAGGTCTGCTGCTTTCTCTATGCCTATATCTACCCCTATCTGCCTCAGTCGGTGTCGCAGCCCCTGTCAGCGTTTCTGTAGTAGTCTCAGTCGCTGCCACTGTCGATTGGGGGAACTGCTGCCTTCGCTATACCTTTATCTACCCCTATCTGCCTCAGTCGGCGTCGCAGCCCCTGTCAACGGCCCTGTAGGCGTCTTAGTCGCTCCCGCTGACGATTGGGGGGTCTGCTGCCTTCTCTATGCCTATATCCACCCCTATCTGCCTCAGTCGGCGTCTCAGTCGGCGTCGCAGCCTCTGTTAGCGTCTCTGTAGGCGTCTCGGTCGCTGCCGTTGTCGATTGGGGGGTCGGCTGCCTTCTCTATGCCTATATATATATCCCTATCTGCCTCAGTCGGCGTCGCAGCCTCTGTCAGCATCTCTGTAGGCGTCTCAGTCGCTGCCGCTGTCGATTGGGGGGTCTTCTGCCCTGTCTATGCCTATATCCTCCCCTGTCTGCCTCAGTCGGCGTCTCAATCGGCTTCGCAGCCTCTGTCATCGGTTCTGTAGGCGTCTCAGTCGCTACCGCTGTCGATTGGGGGTCTGCTGCCTTCTCTATGCATATATCTACCCCTATCTGGCTCAGTCGGCATCTCAGTCGGCGTCGCAGCATCTGTCAGCGTCTCTGTAGGAGTCTCAGTCGCTGCCGCTGACGATTGGAAGGTCTGCTTCCTTCTCTATGCCTATATCTACCCCTATCTGCCTCAGTCGATGTCGCAGCCTCTGTCAGCGTTTCTGTAGTCGTCTCAGTCGCTGCCGCTGTCGATTGGGGCGTCTGCTGCCTTCTCTATTCCTATATATTCCCCTATCTGCCTCAGTCGGCGTCGCAGCCTCTGTTTGGGTCTCTGTAGGCATCTCAGTCGCTGCCGCTGTCGATTGGAGGGTCTGCTGATTTCTCTATGCCTATATCTACCCCTATCTGCCTCAGTCAACGTCTCAGTCTGCGTCGAAGCCTCTGTCAGCGTCTCTGTGGGCGCCTCAGTCGCTGCCGCTGTCGATTGGGGGGTCTGCTGCCTTCTCTATGCCTATATCTACCCCTATCTGCCTCAGTCGGCGTCGCAGCCTCTGTCACCGTCTCTGTAGGCGTCTCAGTCGTTGCAGATGTCGATTGGGGGGTCTGCTACCTTCTCTATGCCTATATCTACTCCTATCTCCCTCATCAGCGTCTCAGTCGGCGTTGCAGCCTCTGACAGCGTCTCTGTGGGCGTCTCAGTCAGTGCCGCTGTCGATTGGGGGTCTGCTGCCTTCTCTATGCTTATATGTAGCCCTATCTGCCTCAGTCGGCGTCGCAGCCTCTGTCAGCGTCTCTGAAGGAGTCTCAGTCGCTGCCGATTGAGGGGTCTGCTGCCTTTTCTATGCCTATATCTACCCCTATCTGCCTCAGTCGGCGTCTCAGTCGGCGTCGCAGCCTCTGTCAGCGTTTCTGTAGTCGTCTCAGTCGCTGCCGCTGTCGATTGAGGGGTCTGCTGCCTTCTCTTTGCCTATATCTACCCCAATCTGCCTCAGTCGGCGTCTCAGTCGGCGTCGCAACCTCTGTTAGCGTCTCTGTAGGCGTCTCAGTCGGCGTCTGAGTCTGCGTCGCAGCCTCTGTCAGCGTCTCTGAAGGCGTCTCAGTTGCTGCCACTGTCGATTTGGACGTCTGCTGCCTTCTCTATGCCTTTATCTTCCCCTATCTGCCTCAGTCGGCGTGTCAGTCGGCGTCGCAGCCTCTGTCAGCGGCTCTGTAGGGGTCTTAGTCGCTGCCGCTGACGATTGGGGTGTCTGCTGCCTTCTCTATGCCTATATCCACCCCTATCTGCCTCAGTCGGCGTCTCAGTCGGCGTCGCAGCCTCTGTTAGCATCTCTGTAGGCGTCTCAGTCGCTGCCGTTGTCGATTGGGGGGTCGGCTGCCTTCTCTATGCCTATATACATCCCTATCTGCCTCTGTCGGCGTCGCAGCCTCTGTCAGCGGCTCTGTAGGGGTCTTAGTCGCTGCCGCTGACGATTTTGGTGTCTGCTGCCTTTTCTATGCCTATATCTCTGTAGGCGTCTCAGTCGCTGCTGCTGTCGATTGGGGGGGTCTTCTGCCCTGTCTATGCCTATATCCTCCCCTATCTGCCTCAGTCGACGTCTCAGTCGGCGTTGCAGCCTCTGTCAGCGTCTCTGAAGGCGTCTCAGTCGCTGCCGCTGTCGATTGGGGGTCTGCTGCCTTCTCTATGCCTATATCTACCCCTATCTGCCTCAGTCGGTGTCGCAGCCTCTGTCAGCGTTTCTGTAGTCGTCTCAGTCGCTGCCACTGTCGATTGGGAATCTGCTGCCTTTTCTATGCCCATATCCACCCCCATCTGCCTCAGTCGGCGACTCAGTTGGCGTCGCAACCCCTGTCAGCGTCTCTGAAGGCGTCTCAGTCGCTGCCGCTATCGATTTGGGGGTCTGTCGCCTTCTCTATGCCTATATCTACCCCTATCTGCCTCAGTCGGCGTCGCAGCCTCTGTCACCGTCTCTGTAGGCGTCTCAGTCGTTGCAGCTGTCGATTGGGGGGTCTGTTACCTTCTCTATGCCTATATCTACTCCTATCTCCCTCATCAGCGTCTCAGTCGGCGTTGCAGCCTCTGACAGCGTCTCTGTGGGCGTCTCAGTCGTTGCCGCTGTCGATTGGAGTGTCTGCTACATTATCTATGCCTTTATCTACTCCTATAAACCTCATCGGCGTCTCAGTCGGCGTCGCAGCCTCTGTCCGCGTCTCTGTAGGCGTCTTAGTCGCTGCCACTATCGATTGGGGGTATGCTGCCTTCTCTATGCCTATATCCACCCCTATCTGCCTCAGTCGGCATTGCAGCCTCTGTCAGCGTCTCTGAAGGCGTCTCAGTCGCTGCCGCTGTCGATAATGGGGGTCTACCCCTATCTGCGTCAGTCGCCGCCGCAGCCGTCGCAGTCTCTGTCAGCTTATCTGTAGGCGTCTCAGTCCCTGCCGCTATAGATTGGCGATCTGCTGCATTCTCTATGCCTATATCTACCCCTGTCTGCCTCAGTCGGCGACTCAGTCGGCGTCGCAGCCTCTGTTAGCATCTCTGTAGGTGTCTCAGTCGCTGCCGCTGTCGATAATGGGGGTCTACCCCTATCTGCGACAGTCGCCGCCGCAGCCGTCGCAGTCTCTGTCAGCTTATCTGTAGGCGTCTCAGTCCCTGCCGCTATAGATTGGGGGGTCTGCTGCCTTCTCTATGCCTTTATCTACCCCTATCTGCCTCAGTAGGCGTGTCAGTCGGCGTCGCAGCCTCTGTCAGTGGCTCTGTAGGGGTCTTAGTCGCTGCCGCTGACGATTGGGGTGTCTGCTGCCTTTTCTATGCCTATATCCACCCCCAGCTGCCTCAGTCGGCGTCTCAGTCGGCGTCGCAGCCTCTGTTAGCGTTTCTGTAGGCGTCTCAGTAGCTGCCGTTGTCGATTGGGGGTCTGCTGCCATCTCTATGCCTATATCTACCCCTATCTGCCTCAGTCGGTATCGCAGCCTCTGTCAGCGTTTCTGTAGTCGTCTTAGTCGATGCCACTGTCGACTGGGGGATCTGCCGCCTTCTCTATGCCTATATCTACCCCTATCTACCTCAGTCGGCGTCACAGGCGGCGTCGCAGCCTCTGTCAGCGTCTCTGAAGGCGTCTCAGTCGCTGCCGCTGTCGATTGGGGGTCTGCTGCCTTCTCTATGCCTATATCTACCCCTATCTGCCTGAGTCGGCGACTCAGTCGCCGTCGCAGCCTCTGTCAGCGTCTCTGAAGGCGTCTCAGTTGCTGCCGCTGTCGTTTGGCGGTCTGCTGCCTTCTCTATGCTTATATCTACCCCTATCTGCCTCAGTGGGCGTCGCAGCCTCTGTCAACGTCTCTGTAGGCGTCTCAGTCGTTGCCGCTGTCGATTGGAGTGTCTGCTACATTCTCTATGCCTATATCTACTCCTATCTCCCTCATCAGCGTCTCAGTCGGCGTTGCAGCCTCTGACAGCGTCTCTGTGGGCGCCTCAGTCACTGCCGCTGTCGATTGGGGGTCTGCTGCCATCTCTATGCCTATATCTACCCCTATCTGCCTCAGTCGGTGTCGCAGCCTCTGTCAGCGTCTCTGTAGGCGTCTTAGTCGCTGCCACTGTCGATTGGGGGTATGCTGCCTTCTCTATGCCTATATCCACCCCTATCTGCCTCAATCGGCGTTGCAGCCTCTGTCAGTGTCTCTGAAAGCGTCTCAGTCGCTGCCGCTGTCGATTGGGGGTCTGCTGCCTTCTCTATGCCTATATCTACCCCTATCTGCCTCAGTCGGTGTCGCAGCCTCTGTCAGCGTTTCTGTAGTCGTCTCAGTCGCTGCCACTGTCGATTGGGGATCTGCTGCATTCTCTATGCCTATATCTACTCCTATCTCCCTCATCAGCGTCTCAGTCGGCGTTGCAGCCTCTGACAGCGTCTCTGTGGGCGCCTCAGTCACTGCCGCTGTCGATTTGGGGTCTGCTGCCATCTCTATGCCTATATCTACCCCTATCTGCCTCAGTCGGTGTCGCAGCCTCTGTCAGCGTTTCTGTAGTCGTCTCAGTCGCTGCCACTGTCGTTTGAGGGATCTGTTGCCTTCTCTATGCCTATATCTACCCCTATCTGCCTCTGTCGGCGACTCAGTTGGCGTCGCAACCCCTGTCAGCGTCTCTGAAGGCGTCTCAGTCGCTGCCGCTGTCGATTTGGGGGTCTGTCGCCTTCTCTATGCCTATATCTACCCCTATCTGCCTCAGTCGGCGTGTCAGTCGGCGTCGCAGCCTCTTTTAGCGTCTCTGTAGGCGTCTCAGTCGCTGCCGCTGTCGATAATGGGGGTCCACCCCTATCTGTCTAAGTCGCTGCCGCAGCCGTCGCAGCCTCTGTCAGCGTATCTGTAGGCGTCTCAGTCGCTGCCGCTATAGATTGGGGGTCTGCTGCCTTCTCTATGCCTATATCCACCCCTATCTGCCTCAGTGGGCGTCGCAGCCTCAGTCAGCGTCTCTGTAGGCGTCTGAGTCGTTGCCGCTGTCGATTGGAGGGTTTGCTACCTTCTCTATGCCTATATCTACTCCTCTCTCCCTCATCGGCGTCTCAGTCGGCGTCGCAGCCTCTGTCAGCGTCTCTGTGGGCGTCTCTGTCGCTGCCACTGTCGATTGGAGGTCTGCTGCTTTCTCTATGCCTATATCTACCCCTATCTGCCTCAGTCGGTGTCGCAGCCTCTGTCAGCGTTTCTGTAGTCGTCTCAGTCGCTGACACTGCCGACGTCTCAGTCGGCGTCGCAGCCTCTGTTAGCGTCTCTGTAGGCATCTCAGTCGCTGCCGTTGTCGATTGGGGGGTCTGCTGCCTTCTCTATGCATATATATATATATATCCCTATCTGCCTCAGTCGGTGTCGCAGCCCCTGTCAGCGTTTCTGTAGTCGTCTCAGTCGCTGCCACTGTCGATTGGGGGAACTGCTGCCTTCGCTATACCTTTATCTACCCCTATCTGCCTCAGTCGGCATCGCAGCCTCTGTTAGCGTCTCTGTAGGCGTCTCAGTCGCTGCCGCTGTAGATAATGGGGGTCTACCTATATCTGCCTCAGTCGCCGCCGCAGCCGTCGCAGCCTCTGTCAGCGGCTCTGTAGGCGTCTTAGTCGCTGCCGCTGACGATTGGGGGGTCTGCTGCCTTTTCTGTGCCTATATCCACCCCTATCTGCCTCAGTCGGCATCTCAGTCGGCATCTCTGTCGGCGTCGCAGCCTCTGTCATCGTATCTGTAGGCGTCTCAGTCCCTGCCGCTGTCGATTGGGGGATCTGCTGCCTTCCCTATGCCTATATCTACCCCTATCTGCCTCAGTGGGCGTCGCAGCCTCTGTCAGCGTCTCTGTAGGCGTCTAAGTCGCCGCCGCTATCGATTGAGGGGTCTGCTGCCTTCTATATGCCTATATCCACCCCTATCTGCCTCAGTCGGCGTCTCAGTCGGTGTCGCAGCCTTTGTCAGCGTTTCTGTAGGCGTCTTAGTCGCCGCCGCTGTCGATTGAAGGGTCTGCTGCCTTCTATTTGCCTATATCCACCCCTATCTGCCTCAGTCGGCGTCTCAGTCGGCGTCGCAGCCTCTGTCATCGTATCTGTAGGCGTCTCAGTCGCTGCCGCTGTCCATTTGGGGGGTCTGCTGCCTTCTCTATGCCTATATCTACCCTTATCTGCCTCAGTAGGCGTCGCAGCCTCTGTCAGCGTCTCTGAAGGCGTCTCAGTCGCGACCGCTGTCGATTGAGGGGTCTGCTGCCATCTCTATGCCTATATCTACCCCTATCTGTCTCAGTCGGCGTCTCAGTCGGCGTCGTAGGCTCTGTCAGCGTCTCTGTAGGCGTCTCAGTCGTTGCCGCTGTCGATTAGGGGCCTGTTGCCTTCTCTATGTCTATATCGACCCCTAGCTGCCTCAGTCGGCGTTGCAGCCTCTGTCAGCGTTTCTGTAGGAGTCTCAGTCGCTGCCGCTGTCGATTGTGGGGTCTGCTACCTTCTCTATGCTTATATGTAGCCCTATCTGCCTCAGTCGGCGTCGCAGCCTCTGTCAGCGTCTCTGAAGGAATCTCAGTCGCTGCCGATTGAGGGGTCTGCTGCCTTTTCTATGCCTATATCTACCCCTATCTGCCTCAGTCGGCGTCTCAGTCGGCGTCGCAGCCTCTGTCAGCGTCTCTGAAGGCGTCTCAGTTGCTGCCACTGTCGATTTGGACGTCTGCTGCCTTCTCTATGCCTATATCTACCCCTACCTGCCTCAGTCGGCGTCTCAGTCGGCGTCGCAGCCTCTGTCAGCGTCACTGTAGGCCTCTTAGTCGTTGCTGCTTTCGATTGAGGGGTCTGCTGCCTTCTCTAAGCCTATATCTACCCCAATCTGCCTCAGTCGGCGTCTCAGTCGGCGTCGCAGCATCTGTTAGCGTCTCTGTAGGCGTCTCAGTCGCTGCTGCTGTAGATTGGGGGCTCTTCTGCCTTGTCTATGCCTATGTTCTCCCCTATCTGCCTCAGTCGGCGTCGCAGCCACTGTCATCGTATCTGTAGGCGTCTCAGTCACTGCCGCTGTCGATTGGGGTTGTCTGCTGAATTTATATGCCTATATCTACCCCTATCTGCCTCAGTCGGCGTCTCAGTCGGCGTCGCAGCCTCTGTCAGCGTCTCTGTAGGCGTCTCAGTCGCTGCCGCTGTCGATTGAGGGGTCTGCTGCCTTCCCTAAGCCTATATCTACCCCTATCTGCTTCAGTCGGCGTCGCAGCCTCTGTTAGCGTCTCTGTAGGAGTCTTAATCGTTGCCGCTGTCGATTGGAGGGTCTGCTGCCTTCTGTATGCCTATATCTACCCCGATCTGCCTCAGTCGGCGTCGCAGCCTCTGTTAGGGTCTCTGTAGGCATCTCAGTCTCTGCCGCTGTCGATTGGATGGTCTGCTGCCTTCTCTATGCCTATATCTACCCCTATCTGCCTCAGTCGGCGTCTCAGTCTGCGTCGCAGCCTCTGGCATCGTATCTGTAGGTGTCTGAGTCGCTGCCGCTGTCGTTTGGGGGGTATGCTGCCTTCTATATGCCTATATCTATCCCTATATTCCTCAGTCGGCGGCTCAGTCGGCGTTGAAGCCTCTGACAGCGTCTCTGTGGGCGTCTCAGTCACTGGCGCTGTCGATTGGGGGGTCTGCTGCCTTCTCTATGCTTATATCTACCCCTATCTGCCTCAGTGGGCGTCGCAGCCTCTGTGAACATCTCTGTAGGCGTCTCAGTCGTTGCCGCCGTCGATTTGAGTGTCTGCTACATTCTCTATGCCCACATCTACTCCTATCTTCCTCATCGGCGTCTCAGTCGGCGTCGCAGCCTATGTCAGCGTCTCTGAAGGCGTCTCGGTCGCTGCCGCTGTCGATTGGGGGTCTGCTGCCTTCTCTACGCCTATATCTACCCCTATCTGCCTCAGTCGGTGTCGCAGCCTCTGTCAGTGTTTCAGTAGTCGTCTCAGTCGCTGCCACTGTCAATTTGGGGATCAGCTGCCTTCTCTATGCCTATATCTACCCCTATCTGCCTCAGTCGGCGACTCAGTCGGCGTCGCAGCCTCTGTCAGCGTCTCTGAAGGCGTCTCAGTCGCTGCCGCTGTCGATTGAGGGGTCTGCTGCCTTCTCTATGCCTATATCTACCCCTATCTGCCTCAGTCGGCGCCTCAGTCGACGTCGCAGGCTCTGTCAGCGTCTCTGTAGGCGTCTCAGTCGCTGCCGCTGTCGATTGAGGGGTCTGCTGCCTTCTCTATGCCTATATCTACCCCTATCTGCCTCTGTCGGCGTCTCAGTCGGCGTCTCAGTCTGCGTCGCAGCCATTGTCAGCGTTTCTGTAGGCGTCTCAGTCGCTGCCGCTGACGATTGGGGGGTCTGCTGCCTTCTCTATGCCTATATCTACCCCTATCTGCCTCAGTCGGCGTCGCAGCTTCTGTCAGCGTTTCTGTAGTCGTCTCAGTCGCTGCCGCAGTCGATTTGGGGGTCTGCTGCATTCTCTATGCCTATATCTACCCGTATCTGCCTGAGTCGGCGTCTCAGTCGGCGTCGCAGCCTCTGTCAGCGTCACTGTAGGCCTCTTAGTCGCTGCCGCTGTCGATTGAGGGGTCTGCTGCCTTCTCTATGCCTATATCTACCCCTATCTGCCTCAGTCGGCGTCTCAGTCGGCGTCGCAGCCTCTATTAGCGTCTCTGTAGGCGTCTCAGTCGCTGCCGCTGTCGATAATGGGGGTCTACCCCTATCCGCCTCAGTCACCGCCACAGCCGTCGCAGCCTCGGTCAGCGGCTCTGTAGGCGTCTTAGTCGCTGCCGCTGACGATTGGGGGGGTCTGCTGCCTTCTCTATGCCAATATCCACCCCTATATGCCTCAGTCGGCGCCTCAGTCGATGTCGCAGGCTCTGTCAGCGTCTCTGTAGGCGTCTCAGTCGTTGCCGCTGTCGATTAGGGGCCTGTTGCCTTCTCTATGCCTATATCGACCCCTATTTGCCTCAGTCGGCGTTGCAGCCTCTGTCAGCGTTTCTGTAGGAGTCTCAGTCGCTGCCGCTGTCGATTGGGGGTATGCTACCTTCTCTATGCCTATATGTAGCCCTATCTGCCTCAGTCGGCGTCGCAGCCTTTGTCAGCGTCTCTGAAGGAGTCTCAGTCGCTGCCGCTGCCGGTTGAGGGGTCTGCTGCCCTCTCTATGCCTATATCTACCCCTATCTGCCTCAGTCGGCGTCTCAGTCGGCGTCTCAGTCTGCGTCGCAGCCATTGTCAGCGTTTCTGTAGGCGTCTCAGTCGCTGCCGCTGACGATTGGGGGGTCTGCTGCCTTCTCTATGCCTATATCTACCCCTATCTGCCTCAGTCGGCGTCGCAGCTTCTGTCAGCGTTTCTGTAGTCGTCTCAGTCGCTGCCGCAGTCGATTTGGGGGTCTGCTGCATTCTCTATGCCTATATCTACCCGTATCTGCCTGAGTCGGCGTCTCAGTCGGCGTCGCAGCCTCTGTCAGCGTCACTGTAGGCCTCTTAGTCGCTGCCGCTGTCGATTGAGGGGTCTGCTGCCTTCTCTATGCCTATATCTACCCCTATCTGCCTCAGTCGGCGTCTCAGTCGGCGTCGCAGCCTCTATTAGCGTCTCTGTAGGCGTCTCAGTCGCTGCCGCTGTCGATAATGGGGGTCTACCCCTATCCGCCTCAGTCACCGCCACAGCCGTCGCAGCCTCGGTTAGCGGCTCTGTAGGCGTCTCAGTCGCTCCCGCTGTCGATTGGGGGATTTGCTGCCATCTCTATGCCTATATCTACCCCTATCTGCCTCAGTCGGCGTCGCAGCCTCTGTCAGGGTCTCTGTAGGCGTCTTAGTCGCCGCCGCTGCCGATTGAGGGGTCTGCTGCCTTCTATATCCCTATATCCACCCCTATCTGCCTCAGTCGGCGTCTCAGTCGGCGTCGCAGCCTCTGTCATCGTATCTGTAGGCGTCTCAGTCGCTGCCGCTGTCGATTGGGGGGGTCTGCTGCCTTCTCTATGCCTATATCTACCCCTATCTGCCTCAGTGGGCGTCGCAGCCTCTGTCAGCGTCTCTGTAGACGTCTGAGTCGTTGCCGCTGTCGATTGGAGGGTCTGCTACCTTCTCTATGCGTATATCTACCCCTATCTGCGTCAGTCGGCGTCGCAGCCCCTGTAAGCGTCTCTGTAGACGTCTCAGTCGCTGCCGCTGCCAATTGGGGGTCTGCTGCCTTCTCTATGCCTATATGTACCCCCATCTGCCTCAGTCGGCATCGCAGCCTCTGTTAGCGTCTCTGTAGGCATCTCAGTCGGCGTCTCAGTCGGCGTCGCAGCCTCTGTCAGCGTCTCTGAAGGCGTCTCAGTTGCTGCCGCTGTCGATTTGGGGGTCTGCTGCCTTCTCTATGCCTATATCTAGCCCTATCTGCCTCAGTCGGCGTTTCAGTCGGCGTCGCAGCCTCTGTCAGCGCCTCTGTAGGCGTCTCAGTCGCTGCCGCTGTCGATTGAGGGGATTGCTGCCTTCCCTATGCCTATATCTACCCCTATCTGCTTCAGTCGGCGTCGCAGCCTCTGTTAGCGTCTCTGTATTCGTCTCAGTCGCTGCCACTGTCGATTGGGGGATCAGCTGCCTTCTCTATGCCTATATCTACCCCTATATGCCTCAGTCGGCGACTCAGTCGGCGTCTCAGTCTGCGTCGGAGCCTTTGTCAGCGTTTCTGTAGGCGTCTCAGTCGCTGCCGCTGTCGATTGGGGGTCTGCTGCCTTCTCTATGCCTATATCTACCCCTATCTGCCTCAGTCGGCGTCTCAGTCTGCGTCGCAGCCTCTGGCATCGTATCTGTAGGCGTCTGAGTCGCTGCCGCTGTCGATTGGGGGTATGCTGCCTTCTATATGCCTATATCTATCCCTATATTCCTCAGTCGGCGTCTCAGTCGGCGTCGCAGCCTCTGTCAGCGTCTCTGTGGGCGTCTCAGTCGCTGCCGCTGTCGATTGGGGGTCTTCTGCCTTCTCTATGCCTATATCTACCCCTATCTGATTCAGTCGGCGTCTCAGTCTGCGTCGCAGCCTCTGGCATCGTATCTGTAGGCGTCTGAGTCGCTGCCGCTGTCGATTGGGGGGTATGCTGCCTTCTATATTCCTATATCTATCCCTATATTCCTCAGTCGGCGTCTCAGTCGGCGTCGCAGCCTCTGTCAGCGTCTCTGAAGGCATATCAGTCGCTGCCGCTGTCGATTGGGGTCTGCTGCCTTTTCTATGCCTATATCTACCCCTATCTGCCTGAGTCGGCAACTCAGTCAGCGTCGCAGCCTCTGTTAGCGTCTCTGTAGGCGTCTCAGTGGCTGCCACTGTCGATTGGGGGATCAGCTGCCTTCTTTATGCCAATATCTACCCCTATCTGCCTCAGTCGGCGTCGCAGCCTCTGTTAGCGTCTCTGTATTCGTCTCAGTCGCTGCCACTGTCGATTGGGGGATCAGCTGCCTTCTCTATGCCTATATCTACCCCAATCTGCCTCAGTCGGCGTCTCAGTCGGCGTCTCAGTCGGCGTCTCAGTCGGCGTCTCAGTCGGCGTCTCAGTCGGCGTCGCAACTTCTGTTAGCGTCTCTGTAGGCGTCTCAGTCGGCGTCTCAGTCGGCGTCGCAGCCTCTGTCAGCGTCTCTGAAGGCGTCTCAGTTGCTGCCGCTGTCGATTTGGGGGTCTGCTGCCTTCTCTATGCCTATATCTGTCCCTATCTGCCTCAGTCGGCGTCTCAGTCGGCGTCGCAGCATCTGTTAGCGTATCTGTAGGCGTCTCAGTCGCTTCCGCTGTCGATTGGGGGGGTCTTCTGCCTTGTCTATGCCTATATCCTCCCCTATATGCCTCAGTCGGCGTCTCAGTCGGCGTCGCAGCCAATGTCATCGTATCTGTAGGCGTCTCAGTCGCTGCCGCTGTCTATTGGGGTGATCTGCTGCCTTCTATATGATTATATCTACCCCTATCTGCCTCAGTCGGCGTCTCAGTCGGCGTCGCAGCCTCTATTAGCGTCTCTGTAGGCGTCTCAGTCGCTGCCGCTGTCGATAATGGGGGTCTACCCCTATCTGCCTCAGTCGCCGCCACAGCCGTCGCAGCCTCGGTCAGCGGCTCTGTAGGCGTCTTAGTCGCTGCCGCTGACGATTGGGGGGTCTGCTGCCTTCTCTATGCCTATATCCACCCCTATCTGCCTCAGTCGGCATCTCAGTCGGCGCCGCAGCCTCTGTCATCGTATCTGTAGGCGTCTCAGTCGCTGCCCCTGTCGATTGGGGGGTCTGCTGCCTTCTCTATGCCTATATGTACCCCCATCTGCCTCAGTCGGCATCGCAGCCTCTGTTAGCGTCTCAGTCGGTGTCTCAGTCGGCGTCGCAGCCTCTGTCAGCGTCTCTGAAGGCGTCTCAGTCGTTGCCGCTGTCGATTTGAGTGTCTGCTACATTCTCTATGCCTACATCTACTCCTATCTCCCTCATCGGCGTCTCAGTCGGCGTCGCAGCCTATGTCAGCGTCTCTGAAGGCGTCTCAGTCGCTGCCGCTGTCGATTGGGGGTCTGCTGCCTTTTCTATGCCTATATCTACTTCTATCTGCCTCAGTCGGTGCCGCAGCCTCTGTCAGCGTCTCTGAAGGCGTCTCAGTCGCTGCCGCTATCGATTGAGGGGTCTGCTACCTTCTCTATACCTATATCTACCCCTATCTGCCTCAGTCGGCGTCTCAGTCGGCGTCGCAGGCTCTGTCAGCGTCTCTGTAGGCGTCTCAGTCGTTGCCGCTGTCGATTAGGGGCCTGTTGCCTTCTCTATGCCTATATCGACCCCTATCTGCCTCAGTCGGCGTTGCAGCTTCTGTCAGCGTTTCTGTAGGAGTCTCGGTCGCTGCCGCTGTCGATTGGGGGGTCTGCTACCTTCTCTATGCCTATATGTAGCCCTATCTGCCTCAGTTGGCGTCGCAGCCTCTGTCAGCGTCTCTGAAGGAGTCTCAGAGCCTCAGAGACGCCTACAGAGACGCTAAAAGAGGCTGCGACGCCGACTGAGGTAGATAGGGGTAGATATATGCATAGAGAGGGTAGCAGACCCTCCAATCGACAGCGGCTGCGACGCCGACTGAGACGCCGACTGAGGCAGATAGGGGTAGATATAGGCATAGAGAAGGCAGCAGATCCCCCAATCGACAGTGGCAGCGACTGAGACGACTACAGAAATGCTGACAGAGGCTGCGACACCGACTGAGGCAGATAGGTGTAGATATAGGCATAGAGAAAGCAGCAGACCCCCAACCGACAGTGGCAGCGACTGAGACGAACACAGAGACGCTGACAGAGGCTGCGACGCCGACTGAGACGCCGATGAGGGAGCGAGGAGTAGATATAGGCATAGATTAGGTTGCAGACCCTCCAATCGACAGCGGCAACGACTCAGACGCCAACAGAAACGCTGACAGAGGCTGCGATGCCCACTGAGGCAGATAGGGGTAGATATAGGCATAGAGAAGGCAGCAGACCCCTCAATCGACAGCGGCAGCGACTAAGACGCCTACAGTGACGCTGACAGAGGCTGCGACGACGACTGATACGCCGACTGAGGCAGATAGGTGTAGATATAGGCATATAGAAGGCAGCAGATCCATCAATCGACTGTGGCAGCCACTGAGACGAATTCAGAAACGCTTACAGAGCCTGCGACACCGACTGAGGCAGATAGGGGTAGATATAGGCATAGAGAAAGCAGCAGACCCTCCAATCGACAGCGGCAACTACTGAGACGCCTACTGAGACGCTGACAGAGGCTGCGACACCCACTGAGGTAGACAGGGGTAGATATAGGCATAGAGAAGGCAGCAGATCCCCCAATCGACAGCGGCAGCGACTGAGACGCCTACAGATACGATGACAGAGTCTGCGACGCCGACTGAGATGCCTACTGAGGCAGATAGGGGTGGATATAGGCATAGAGAAGGCAGCAGACTCCCCAATCGTCAGCGGCAGCGACTAAGACGCCTACAGAGCCGCTACCAGAGGCTGCGACGGCTGCGGCGGCGACTGAGGCAGATAGGGGTAGACCCCCATTATCGACAACAGAAGCGACTGAGACGCCTACAGAGACGCTAACAGAGGCTGCGACGCCGACTGAGGCAGATAGGGGTAGATATAGCCATAGAGATGGCAGCAGACCCCCCAATCGACAACGGCAGCGACTGAGACGCCTACAGAGACGCTAACAGATGCTGCGACGCCGACTGAGGCAGATTGGGGTAGATATAGGCATAGAGAAGGCAGCAGACCCCTCAATCGACAGCGGCAGCGACTAAGACGCCTACAGTGACGCTGACAGAGGCTGCGACGCCGACTGAGACGCCGACTGAGGCAGATAGGGGTAGATATAGGCATAGAGAAGGCAGCAGACCCCCAAATCGACAGCGGCAGCAACTGAGACGCCTTCAGAGACGCTGACAGAGGCTGCGACGCCGACTGAGACGCCGACTGAGACGCCGACCGAGATGCCTACAGAGACGCTAACAGAGGCTGCGACGCCGACTGAGACGCCGACTGAGGCAGATAGGGGTAGATATAGGCATAGAGAAGGCAGCAGACCCCCAAATCGACAGCGGCAGCAACTGAGACGCCTTCAGAGACGCTGACAGAGGCTGCGACGCCGACTGAGACGCCGACTGAGACGCCGACCGAGACGCCTACAGAGACGCTAGCAGAGGCTGCGACGCCGACTGAGACGCCGACTGAGGCAGATAAGGGTAGATATAGGCATAGAGAAGGCACCAGACCCCCAATCGAGAGCGGCAGCGACTGAGACGACTACAGAAACGCTGACAGAGGCGGCGGCGCCGATTGAGGCAGATAGGGCTACATATAGCCATAGAAAAGGTAGCAGACCCCCCAATCGACAACGGCAGCGACTGAGACTCCTACAGAAACGCTGGAAGAGGCTGCGACGCCGACTGAGGCAGATAGGGGTGGATATAGGCATAGAGAAGGCAGCAGACCCCCCAATGGACAGCGGCGGCGACTAAGACGCCTACAGATACGATGACAGAGGCTTCGACGCCGACTGAGACGCCGATGAGGGAGATAGGAGTAGATATAGGCGTAGAGAATGTAGCAGACCCTCCAATCGACAGCGGCAACCACTGAGACGCCTACAGAGACGCTGACAGAGGCTGCGACGCTCACTGAGGCAGATAGGGGTAGATATAGGCATAGAGAAGGCAGCAGATCCCCCAATCGACGGCGGCAGCGACTGAGACGCCTACAGAGCCGCTGACAGAGGCTGCGACGGCTGCGGCGGCGACTGAGGCAGATAGTGGTAGACCCCCATTATCGACAGCGGAAGCGACTGAGACGCCTACAGAGACGCTAACAGAGGCTGCGACGCCGACTGAGGTAGATAGGGGTAGATATACGCATAGAGAGGGTAGCAGACCCTCCAATCGACAGCGGCAACGACTCAGACGCCTACAGAGACGCTGACAGAGGCTGCGACGCCTACTGAGGCAGATAGGGGCAGATCTAGGCATAGAGAAGGCAGCAGACCCCTCAATCGACAGCGGCTGCGACGCCGACTGAGACGCCGACTGAGGCAGATAGGGGTAGATATAGGCATAGAGAAGGCAGCAGATCCCCCAATCGACATTGGCAGCGACTGAGACGACTACAGAAATGCTGACAGAGGCTGCGACACCGACTGAGGCAGATAGGTGTAGATATAGGCATAGAGAAAGCAGCAGACCCCCAACCGACAGTGGCAGCGACTGAGACAAACACAGAGACGCTGACAGAGGCTGCGACGCCGACTGAGACGCCGATGTGGGAGCGAGAAGTAGATATAGGCATAGATTAGGTAGCAGACCCTCCAATCGACAGCGGCAACGACTCAGACGCCAACAGACACGCTGACAGAGGCTGCGATGCCAACTGAGGCAGATAGGGGTAGATATAGGCATAGAGAAGGCAGCAGACCCCTCAATCGACAGCGGCAGCGACTAAGACGCCTACAGTGACGCTGACAGAGGCTGCGACGCCGACTGATACGCCGACTGAGGCAGATAGGGGTAGATATAGGCATAGAGAAGGCAGCAGACCCCCAAATCGACAGCGGCAGCAACTGAGACGCCTTCAGAGACACTGACAGAGGCTGCGACGCCGACTGAGACTCCTACAGAGATGCTAACAGAGGCTGCGACGCCGACTGAGACGCCGACTGAGGCAGATTGGGGTAGATATAGGCAAAGAGAAGGCAGCAGACCCCTCAATATACAGCGGCAGCGACTAAGACGCCTACAGAGACGCTGACAGAGGCTGCGACGCCGACTGAGACGCCGACTGAGGCAGATAGGGGTAGATATAGGCATAGAGAAGGCAGCAGACCCGCCAATCGACAGCGGCAGCGACTGAGACGCCTTCAGAAGCGCTGACAGAGGCTGCGACGCCGACTGAGTCGCCGACTGAAGCAGATAGGGTAGATATAGGCATATAGAAGGCAGCAGATCCCCCAATCGACTGTGGCAGCGACTGAGAAGAATTCAGAAACGCTGACAGAGGCTGCGACACCGACTGAGGCAGATAGGGGTAGATATAGGCATAGAGAAAGCAGCAGACCCTCCAATCGACAGCGGCAACTACTGAGACGCCTACAGAGACGCTGACAGGGGCTGCGATACCCACTGAGGCAGATAGGGGTAGATATAGGCATAGAGAAGGCAGCAGATCCCCCAATCGACAGCGGCAGCGACTGAGACGCCTACAGATACGATGACAGAGTCTGCGACGCCGACTGAGATGCCTACTGAGGCAGATAGGGGTGGATATAGGCATAGAGAAGGCAGCAGACTCCCCAATCGTCAGCGGCAGCGACTAAGACGCCTACAGAGCCGCTACCAGAGGCTGCGACGGCTGCGGCGGCGACTGAGGCAGATAGGGGTACACCCCCATTATCGACAACAGAAGCGACTGAGACGCCTACAGAGACGCTAACAGAGGCTGCGACGCCGACTGAGGCACATAGGGGTAGATATAGCCATAGAGATGGCAGCAGACCCCCCAATCGACAACGGCAGCGACTGAGACGCCTACAGAGACGCTAACAGATGCTGCGACGCCGACTGAGGCAGATTGGGGTAGATATAGGCATAGAGAAGGCAGCAGACCCCTCAATCGACAGCGGCAGCGACTAAGACGCCTACAGTGACGCTGACAGAGGCTGCGACGCCGACTGAGACGCCGACTGAGGCAGATAGGGGTAGATATAGGCATAGAGAAGGCAGCAGACCCCCAAATCGACAGCGGCAGCAACTGAGACGCCTTCAGAGACGCTGACAGAGGCTGCGACGCCGACTGAGAAGCCGACTGAGACGCCGACCGAGATGCCTACAGAGACGCTAACAGAGGCTGCGACGCCGACTGAGACGCCGACTGAGGCAGATAGGGGTAGATATAGGCATAGAGAAGGCAGCAGACCCCCAAATCGACAGCGGCAGCAACTGAGACGCCTTCAGAGACGCTGACAGAGGCTGCGACGCCGACTGAGACGCCGACTGAGACGCCGACCGAGACGCCTACAGAGACGCTAGCAGAGGCTGCGACGCCGACTGAGACGCCGACTGAGGCAGATAAGGGTAGATATAGGCATAGAGAAGGCACCAGACCCCCAATCGAGAGCGGCAGCGACTGAGACGACTACAGAAACGCTGACAGAGGCGGCGGCGCCGATTGAGGCAGATAGGGCTACATATAGCCATAGAAAAGGTAGCAGACCCCCCAATCGACAACGGCAGCGACTGAGACTCCTACAGAAACGCTGACAGAGGCTGCGACGCCGACTGAGGCAGATAGGGGTGGATATAGGCATATAGAAGGCAGCAGACCCCTCAATCGACAGCGGCGGCGACTAAGACGCCTACAGAGACGCTGACAGAGGCTTCGACGCCGACTGAGACGCCGATGAGGGAGATAGGAGTAGATATAGGCGTAGAGAATGTAGCAGACCCTCCAATCGACAGCGGCAACCACTGAGACGCCTACAGAGACGCTGACAGAGGCTGCGACGCTCACTGAGGCAGATAGGGGTAGATATAGGCATAGAGAAGGCAGCAGATCCCCCAATCGACGGCGGCAGCGACTGAGACGCCTACAGAGCCGCTGACAGAGGCTGCGACGGCTGCGGCGGCGACTGAGGCAGATAGTGGTAGACCCCCATTATTGACAGCGGAAGCGACTGAGACGCCTACAGAGACGCTAACAGAGGCTGCGACGCCGACTGAGGTAGATAGGGGTAGATATACGCATAGAGAGGGTAGCAGACCCTCCAATCGACAGCGGCAACGACTCAGACGCCTACAGAGACGCTGACAGAGGCTGCGACGCCTACTGAGACGCCTTCAGGAGCGCTGACAGAGGCTGCGACGCCGACTGAGTCGCCGACTGAGGCAGATAGGGGTAGATATAGGCATATAGAAGGCAGCAGATCCATCAATCGACTGTGGCAGCCACTGAGACGAATTCAGAAACGCTTACAGAGCCTGCGACACCGACTGAGGCAGATAGGGGTAGATATAGGCATAGAGAAAGCAGCAGACCCTCCAATCGACAGCGGCAACTACTGAGACGCCTACTGAGACGCTGACAGAGGCTGCGACACCCACTGAGGTAGACAGGGGTAGATATAGGCATAGAGAAGGCAGCAGATCCCCCAATCGACAGCGGCAGCGACTGAGACGCCTACAGATACGATGACAGAGTCTGCGACGCCGACTGAGATGCCTACTGAGGCAGATAGGGGTGGATATAGGCATAGAGAAGGCAGCAGACTCCCCAATCGTCAGCGGCAGCGACTAAGACGCCTACAGAGCCGCTACCAGAGGCTGCGACGGCTGCGGCGGCGACTGAGGCAGATAGGGGTAGACCCCCATTATCGACAACAGAAGCGACTGAGACGCCTACAGAGACGCTAACAGAGGCTGCGACGCCGACTGAGGCAGATAGGGGTAGATATAGCCATAGAGATGGCAGCAGACCCCCCAATCGACAACGGCAGCGACTGAGACGCCTACAGAGACGCTAACAGATGCTGCGACGCCGACTGAGGCAGATTGGGGTAGATATAGGCATAGAGAAGGCAGCAGACCCCTCAATCGACAGCGGCAGCGACTAAGACGCCTACAGTGACGCTGACAGAGGCTGCGACGCCGACTGAGACGCCGACTGAGGCAGATAGGGGTGGATATAGGCATAGAGAAGGCAGCAGACCCCCAAATCGACAGCGGCAGCAACTGAGACGCCTTCAGAGACGCTGACAGAGGCTGCGACGCCGACTGAGACGCCGACTGAGACGCCGACCGAGATGCCTACAGAGACGCTAACAGAGGCTGCGACGCCGACTGAGACGCCGACTGAGGCAGATAGGGGTAGATATAGGCATAGAGAAGGCAGCAGACCCCCAAATCGACAGCGGCAGCAACTGAGACGCCTTCAGAGACGCTGACAGAGGCTGCGACGCCGACTGAGACGCCGACTGAGACGCCGACCGAGACGCCTACAGAGACGCTAGCAGAGGCTGCGACGCCGACTGAGACGCCGACTGAGGCAGATAAGGGTAGATATAGGCATAGAGAAGGCACCAGACCCCCAATCGAGAGCGGCAGCGACTGAGACGACTACAGAAACGCTGACAGAGGCGGCGGCGCCGATTGAGGCAGATAGGGCTACATATAGCCATAGAAAAGGTAGCAGACCCCCCAATCGACAACGGCAGCGACTGAGACTCCTACAGAAACGCTGACAGAGGCTGCGACGCCGACTGGGGCAGATAGGGGTGGATATAGGCATATAGAAGGCAGCAGACCCCTCAATCGACAGCGGTGGCGACTAAGACGCCTACAGAGACGCTGACAGAGGCTTCGACGCCGACTGAGACGCCGATGAGGGAGATAGGAGTAGATATAGGCGTAGAGAATGTAGCAGACCCTCCAATCGACAGCGGCAACCACTGAGACGCCTACAGAGACGCTGACAGAGGCTGCGACGCTCACTGAGGCAGATAGGGGTAGATATAGGCATAGAGAAGGGAGCAGATCCCCCAATCGACGGCGGCAGCGACTGAGACGCCTACAGAGCCGCTGACAGAGGCTGCGACGGCTGCGGCGGCGACTGAGGCAGATAGTGGTAGACCCCCATTATTGACAGCGGAAGCGACTGAGACGCCTACAGAGACGCTAACAGAGGCTGCGACGCCGACTGAGGTAGATAGGGGTAGATATACGCATAGAGAGGGTAGCAGACCCTCCAATCGACAGCGGCAACGACTCAGACGCCTACAGAGACGCTGACAGAGGCTGCGACGCCTACTGAGGCAGATAGGGGCAGATCTAGGCATAGAGAAGGCAGCAGACCCCTCAATCGACAGCGGCTGCGACGCCGACTGAGACGCCGACTGAGGCAGATAGGGGTAGATATAGGCATAGAGAAGGCAGCAGATCCTCCAATCGACATTGGCAGCGACTGAGACGACTACAGAAATGCTGACAGAGGCTGCGACACCGACTGAGGCAGATAGGTGTAGATATAGGCATAGAGAAAGCAGCAGACCCCCAACCGACAGTGGCAGCGACTGAGACAAACACAGAGACACTGACAGAGGCTGCGACGCCGACTGAGACGCCGATGTGGGAGCGAGGAGTAGATATAGGCATAGATTAGGTAGCAGACCCTCCAATCGACAGCGGCAACGACTCAGACGCCAACAGAAACGCTGACAGAGGCTGCGATGCCAACTGAGGCAGATAGGGGTAGATATAGGCATAGAGAAGGCAGCAGACCCCTCAATCGACAGCGGCAGCGACTAAGACGCCTACAGTGACGCTGACAGACGCTGCGACGCCGACTGATACGCCGACTGAGGCAGATAGGGGTAGATATAGGCATAGAGAAGGCAGCAGACCCCCAAATCGACAGCGGCAGCAACTGAGACGCCTTCAGAGACGCTGACAGAGGCTGCGACGCCGACTGAGACTCCTACAGAGATGCTAACAGAGGCTGCGACGCCGACTGAGACGCCGACTGAGGCAGATTGGGGTAGATATAGGCAAAGAGAAGGCAGCAGACCCCTCAATATACAGCGGCAGCGACTAAGACGCCTACAGAGACGCTGACAGAGGCTGCGACGCCGACTGAGACGCCGACTGAGGCAGATAGGGGTAGATATAGGCATAGAGAAGGCAGCAGACCCGCCAATCGACAGCGGCAGCGACTGAGACGCCTTCAGAAGCGCTGACAGAGGCTGCGATACCCACTGAGGCAGATAGGGGTAGATATAGGCATAGAGAAGGCAGCAGACCCCTCAATCGACAGCGGCAGCGACTAAGACGCCTACAGTGACGCTGACAGAGGCTGCGACGCCGACTGAGACGCCGACTGAGGCAGATAGGGGTAGATATAGGCATAGAGAAGGCAGCAGACCCCCAAATGGACAGCGGCAGCAACTGAGACGCCTTCAGAGACGCTGACAGAGGCTGCGACGCCGACTGAGACGCCGACTGAGACGCCGACTGAGGCAGATAGGGGTAGATATAGGCATAGAGAAGGCAGCAGACCCCCAAATCGACAGCGGCAGCAACTGAGACGCCTTCAGAGACGCTGACAGAGGCTGCGACGCCGACTGAGACGCCGACTGAGACGCCGACTGAGACGCCGACCGAGACGCCTACAGAGACGCTAGCAGAGGCTGCGACGCCGACTGAGACGCCGACTGAGGCAGATAAGGGTAGATATAGGCATAGAGAAGGCACCAGACCCCCAATCGAGAGCGGCAGCGACTGAGACGACTACAGAAACGCTGACAGAGGCGGCGGCGCCGATTGAGGCAGATAGGGCTACATATAGCCATAGAAAAGGTAGCAGACCCCCCAATCGACAACGGCAGCGACTGAGACTCCTACAGAAACGCTGACAGAGGCTGCGAAGCCGACTGGGGCAGATAGGGGTGGATATAGGTATATAGAAGGCAGCAGACCCCTCAATCGACAGCGGCGGCGACTAAGACGCCTACAGAGACGCTGACAGAGGCTTCGACGCCGACTGAGACGCCGATGAGGGAGATAGGAGTAGATATAGGCGTAGAGAATGTAGCAGACCCTCCAATCGACAGCGGCAACTACTGAGACGCCTACAGAGACGCTGACAGAGGCTGCGACGCTCACTGAGGCAGATAGGGGTAGATATAGGCATAGAGAAGGCGGCAGATCCCCCAATCGACGGCGGCAGCGACTGAGACGCCTACAGAGCCGCTGACAGAGGCTGCGACGGCTGCGGCGGCGACTGAGGCAGATAGGGGTAGACCCCCATTATTGACAGCGGAAGCGACTGAGACGCCTACAGAGACGCTAACAGAGGCTGCGACGCCGACTGAGGTAGATAGGGGTAGATATACGCATAGAGAGGGTAGCAGACCCTCCAATCGACAGCGGCAATGACTCAGACGCCTACAGAGACGCTGACAGAGGCTGCGACGCCTACTGAGGCAGATAGGGGCAGATAGGGGCAGATCTAGGCATAGAGAAGGCAGCAGACCCCTCAATCGACAGCGGCTGCGACGCCGACTGAGACGCCGACTGAGACGCCGACTGAGGCAGATAGGGGTAGATATAGGCATAGAGAAGGCAGCAGATCCCCCAATCGACATTGGCAGCGACTGAGACGACTACAGAAATGCTGACAGAGGCTGCGACACCGACTGAGGCAGATAGGTGTAGATATAGGCATAGAGAAAGCAGCAGACCCCCAACCGACAGTGGCAGCGACTGAGACAAACACAGAGACGCTGACAGAGGCTGCGACGCCGACTGAGACGCCGATGTGGGAGCGAGGAGTAGATATAGGCATAGATTAGGTAGCAGACCCTCCAATCGACAGCGGCAACGACTCAGACGCCAACAGAAACGCTGACAGAGGCTGCGATGCCAACTGAGGCAGATAGGGGTAGATATAGGCATAGAGAAGGCAGCAGACCCCTCAATCGACAGCGGCAGCGACTAAGACGCCTACAGTGACGCTGACAGAGGCTGCGACGCCGACTGATACGCCGACTGAGGCAGATAGGGGTAGATATAGGCATAGAGAAGGCAGCAGACCCCCAAATCGACAGCGGCAGCAACTGAGACGCCTTCAGAGACGCTGACAGAGGCTGCGACGCCGACTGAGACTCCTACAGAGATGCTAACAGAGGCTGCGACGCCGACTGAGACGCCGACTGAGGCAGATTGGGGTAGATATAGGCAAAGAGAAGGCAGCAGACCCCTCAGTATACAGCGGCAGCGACTAAGACGCCTACAGAGACGCTGACAGAGGCTGCGACGCCGACTGAGACGCCGACTGAGGCAGATAGGGGTAGATATAGGCATAGAGAAGGCAGCAGACCCGCCAATCGACAGCGGCAGCGACTGAGACGCCTTCAGAAGCGCTGACAGAGGCTGCGACGCCGACTGAGTCGCCGACTGAAGCAGATAGGGATAGATATAGGCATATAGAAGGCAGCAGATCCCCCAATCGACTGTGGCAGCGACTGAGAAGAATTCAGAAACGCTGACAGAGGCTGCGACACCGACTGAGGCAGATAGGGGTAGATATAGGCATAGAGAAAGCAGCAGACCCTCCAATCGACAGCGGCAACTACTGAGACGCCTACAGAGACGCTGACAGGGGCTGCGATACCCACTGAGGCAGATAGGGGTAGATATAGGCATAGAGAAGGCAGCAGATCCCCCAATCGACAGCGGCAGCGACTGAGACGCCTACAGATACGATGACAGAGTCTGCGACGCCGACTGAGATGCCTACTGAGGCAGATAGGGGTGGATATAGGCATAGAGAAGGCAGCAGACTCCCCAATCGTCAGCGGCAGCGACTAAGACGCCTACAGAGCCGCTACCAGAGGCTGCGACGGCTGAGGCGGCGACTGAGGCAGATAGGGGTACACCCCCATTATCGACAACAGAAGCGACTGAGACGCCTACAGAGACGCTAACAGAGGCTGCGACGCCGACTGAGGCACGGGGTAGATATAGCCATAGAGATGGCAGCAGACCCCCCAATCGACAACGGCAGCGACTGAGACGCCTACAGAGACGCTAACAGATGCTGCGACGACGACTGAGGCAGATTGGGGTAGATATAGGCATAGAGAAGGCAGCAGACCCCTCAATCGACAGCGGCAGCGACTAAGACGCCTACAGTGACGCTGACAGAGGCTGCGACGCTGACTGAGACGCCGACTGAAGCAGATAGGGGTAGATATAGGCATAGAGAAGGCAGCAGACCCCCAAATCGACAGCGGCAGCAACTGAGACGCCTTCAGAGACGCTGACAGAGGCTGCGACGCCGACTGAGACGCCGAGTGAGACGCCGACCGAGACGCCTACAGAGACGCTAACAGAGGCTGCGACGCCGACTGAGACGCCGACTGAGGTAGATTGGGGTAGATATAGGCAAAGAGAAGGCAGCAGACCCCTCAATCTACAGCGGCAGCGACTAAAACGCCTACAGAGACGCTGACAGAGGCTGCGACGCCGACTGAGACGCCGACTGAGACGCCTACAGAGACGCTAACAGAGGCTGCGACGCCGACTGAGACGCCGACTGAGGCAGACAAGGGTAGATATAGGCATAGAGAAGGCACCAGACCCCAATCGAGAGCGGCAGCGACTGAGACGACTACAGAAACGCTGACAGAGGCTGCGGCGCCGATTGAGGCAGATAGGGCTACATATAGGCATAGAAAAGGTAGCAGACCCCCCAATCGACAACGGCAGCGACTGACACTCCTACAGAAACGCTGACAGAGGCTGCGACGCCGACTGAGGCAGATAGGGGTGGATATAGGCATAGAGAAGGCAACAGGCCCCCAATCGAGAGCGGCAATGACTGAGACGCCTACAGAAACGCTGACAGAGGCTGCGACGCCGACTGAGTCGCCGACTGAGGCTGATAGGGGTAGATATAGGAATAGAGAAGGCAGCAGATCCCCCAATCGACTGTGGCAGCGACTGAGACGAATACAGAAACGCTGACAGAGGCTGCGATACCGACTGAGGCAGATAGGTGTAGATATAGGCATAGAGAAAGCAGCAGACCCTCCAATCGACAGCGGCAACTACTGAGACGCCTACAGAGACGCTGACAGAGGCTCCGACGCCCACTGAGGCAGATAGGGGTAGATATAGGCATAGAGAAGGCAGCAGATCCCCCAATCGACTGTGGCAGCGACTGAGACGAATACAGAAACGCTGACAGAGGCTGCGATACCGACTGAGGCAGATAGGTGTAGATAAAGGCATAGAGAAGGCAGCAGACCCCCCAATCGTCAGCGGCAGCGATTAAGAATCCTACAGAGCCGCTGACAGAGGCTGCGACGGCTGCGGCGCCGACTGAGGCAGATATGGGTAGACCCCCATTATCGACAGCGGAAGCGACTGAGACGCCTACAGAGACGCTAACAGAGGCTGCGACGCCGACTGAGGCAGATAGGGGTAGATATAGCCATAGAGATGGCAGCAGACCCCCAATCGACAGCGGCAGCGACTGAGACGCCTACAGAGACGCTAACAGATGCTGCGACATCGACTGAGGCAGATTGGGGTAGCTATCGGCATAGAGAAGGCAGCAGACCCCTCAATCGACAGCGGCAGCGACTAAGATGCCTACAGTGACGCTGATAGAGGCTGCGACGCCGACTGAGAAGCCTACTGAGGCAGATATGGGTAGATATAGGCATAGAGAAGGCAGCAGACCCCCAAATCGACAGCGGCAGCAACTGAGACGCCTTCAGAGACGCTGACAGAGGCTGCGACGCCGACTGAGACGCCGACTGAGACGCCGACTGAGACGCCGACTGAGACGCCTACAGAGACGCTAACAGAGGCTGCGACGCCGACTGAGACGCCGACTGAGGCAGATTGGGTAGATATAGGCTAAGAGAAGGCAGCAGACCCCTCAATCTACAGCGGCAGCGACTAAGACGCCTACAGAGACGCTGACGGAGGCTGCGACGCCGACTGGCACGCCGACTGAGACGCCGACTGAGACGCCTACAGAGACGCTAACAGAGGTTGCGACGCCGACTGAGACGCCGCCTGAGGCAGATAGGGGTAGATATAGGCATAGAGAAGGCACCAGACCCCCAATCGAGAGCGGCAGCGACTGAGACGACTACAGAAACGCTGACAGAGGCTGCGGCGCCGACTGAGGCAGATAGGGGTAGATATGGGCATAGAAAAGGCAGCAGACCCCCCAATCGACAGCAGCAGCGACTGAGACGCCTACAGAAACGCTGACAAAGGCTGACAGAGGCTGCGACGCCGACTGAGGGAGATAGGGGTAGATAGAGGCAGAGAGAAGGCAGCAGACCCCTCAATCGGCAGCGGCAGCGACTGAGACGCCTACAGAGACGCTGACAGAGGCTGCGACGCCCACTGAGGGAGAGAGGAGTAGATATAGGCATAGAGAAGGTAGCAGACCCTCCAATCGACAGCGGCAACGACTCAGACGTCTACAGATACGATGACAGAGGCTGCGACGCCGACAGAGACGCCGACTGAGGCAGATAGGGGTGGATATAGGCATAGAGAAGGCAGCAGACCCCGCAATCGACAGCGGCAGCGACTGAGACGCCTACAGATACGATGACAGAGGCTGCGACGCTGACTGAGACGCCGACTGAGGCAGATAGGGGTAGATATAGGCATAGAGAAGGCAGCAGACCACCCAATCGACAGCGGCAGCGACTGAGACGCCTTTAGAAGCGCTGACAGAGGCTGCGACGCCGACTGAGACGCCGATTGAGCCAGATAGGGGTAGATATAGGCACAGAGAAGGCACCAGACCCCCAATCGAGAGCGGCAGCGACTGAGACGACTACAGAAACGCTGACAGAGGCTGCGACACCGACTGAGGCAGATAGGTGTAGATATAGGCATAGAGAAAGCAGCAGACCCTCCAATCGACAGCGGCAACTACTGAGACGCCTACAGAGACGCTGACAGAGGCTGCGACGCCCACTGAGGCAGATAGGGGTAGATATAGGCATAGAGAAGGCAGCAGATCCCCCAATCGACAGCGGCAGCGACTGAGACGCCTACTGATACGATGACAGAGTCTGCGACGCCGACTGAGATGCCGACTGAGGCAGATAGGGGTGGATATAGGCATAGAGAAGGCAGCAGACCCCCCAATCGTCAGCGGCAGCGACTAAGACGCCTACAGAGCCGCTGACAGAGGCTGCGACGGCTGCGGCGGCGACTGAGGCAGATAGGGGTAGACCCCCATTATCGACAGCGGAAGCGACTGAGACGCCTACAGAGACGCTAACAGAGGCTGCGACGCCGCCTGAGGCAGATAGGGGTAGATATAGCCATAGAGATGGCAGCAAACCCCCAATCGACAGCGACTGACACGCCTTCAGAGACGCTGACAGAGGCTGCGACGCCGACTGAGACGCCGACTGAGACGCCGACTGAGACGCCGACTGAGACGCCTACTGAGACGCTAACAGAGGCTGCGCCGCCGACTGAGACGCCGACTGAGGCAGATAGGGGTAGATATAGGCATAGAGAAGGCACCAGACCCCAAATCGAGAGCGGCAGCGACTGAGACGACTACAGAAACGCTGACAGAGGCTGCGACGCCGACTGAGTCGCCGACTGAGGCAGATAGGGGTAGATATAGGAATAGAGAAGGCAGCAGATCCCCCAATCGACTGTGGCAGCGACTGAGACGACTACAGAAACGCTGACAGAGGCTGCGACACCGACTGAGGCAGATAGGTGTAGATATAGGCATAGAAAAAGCAGCAGACCCTCCAATCGACAGCAGCAACTACTGAGACGCCTACAGAGACGCTGACAGAGCCTGCGACGCTTACTGAGGCAGATGGGGGTAGATATAGGAATAGAGAAGGCAGCAGACCCCCCAATCGTCAGCGGCAGCGACTAAGACGCCAACAGAGCCGCTGACAGAGGCTGCGACGGCTGCGGCGGGGACTGAAGCAGATAGGGGTAGACCCCCATTATCGACAGCGGAAGCGGCTGAGACGTCTACAGATACGCTGACAGAGGCTGCGACGCCCACTGAGGCAGATAGGGGTAGATATACGCATAGAAAAGGTAGCAGACCCCCAATCGACAACGGCAGCGACTGAGACGCCTTCAGAAACGGTGACAGAGGCTGCGACGCCGACTGAGGGAGATAGGGGTAGATATAGGCAGAGAGAAAGCACCACACAACCAATCGACAGCGGCAGCGATTGAGATGACTACAGAAACGCTGCCAGAGGCTGCGACACCGACTGAGGCAGATAGATATAGATATAGGCATAGAGAAAGCAGCAGACCCTCCAATCGACAGCGGCAACGACTCAGACACCTACTAAGGCAGATAGGGGTACATATAGGCATAGAGAAGGCAGCAGACCCCTCAATCGACAGCGGCTGCGACGTCGACTGAGACGCCGACTGAGGCAGATAGGGGTAGATATAGGCAAAGAGAAGGCGGCAGACCCCCAAATCGACAGCGGCAGCGACTGAGACGCCTTCAGAGACGCTGACAGAGGCTGCCACGCCGACTGAGTCGGCGACTGAGGCAGATAGGGGTAGATATAGGCATAGAGAAGGCAGGAGACCCCCCAATCGACAGCGGCAGCAACTGAGACGCATTCAGAGACGCTGACAGAGGCTGTGACGCCGACTGAGACGCATACTGAGACGCCTACAGAGACGCTAACAGAGGCTGCGACGCCGACTGAGACGCCGACTGAGGTAGATTGGGGTAGATTTAGGCAAAGAGAAGGCAGCAGACCCCTCAATCGACAGCGGCAGCGACTAAGACGCCTACAGAGACGCTGACAGAGGCTGCGACGCCGACTGAGACGCCGACTGAGGCAGATAGGTTAGATATAGGCATAGAGAATGCACCAGACCACAATCGACAGCGGCAGCGACTGAGACGACTACAGAAACGCTGACAGAGGCTGCGACGCCGACTGAGGCAGATAGGGGTAGATATAGGCATAGAGAAGGCAGCACACCCCCCAATCGACAGCGGTAGCAACTGAGACAACTTCAGAAACGCTGACAAAGGCTGCGATGCCGACTGAGACGCCGACTGAGGCAGATAGGGGTAGATATAGGCACAGAGAAGGCAGCATACCCCTCAATCGGCAGCGGCAGCGACTGAGACTCCTTCAGAGACGCTGACTGAGGCTGCGACACTGACTGAGGCAGATAGGGCTACATATAGGCATAGAGAAGGTAGCAGACCCCCCAATCGACAACGGCAGCGACTGAGACAACTACAGAAACGCTGACAGAGGCTGCGAAGCCGACTGAGGCAGATATTGGTGAATATAGGCATAGAGAAGGGAACAGGCCCCCAATCGACAGCGGCAACGACTGAGACGCCTACAGAGACGCTGACAGAGGCTGCGACGCCGACTGAGACGCCGACTGAGGCAGATAGGGGTAGATATAGGCATAGAGAAGGCAGCAGACCCCGCAATCGACAGCGGCAGCGACTGAGACGCCTTCAGAAACGCCGACAGAGGCAGATAGGGGTAGATATAGGCATAGAGAAGGCACCAGACAACCAATCGATAGTGGCAGCGACTGAGATGACTACAGAAACGCTGAAAGAGGCTGCGACGCCGACTGAGGCAGATTGGGGTGGATATAGGCATAGAGAAGGCAACAGGCCCCCAATCGAGAGCGGCAACGACTGAGACGCCTACAGAGACGCTGACAGAAGCTGCGACGCCGACTGAGGCAGATAGGGGTGGATATAGGCAGAGAGAAGGCAGCAGACCCCCCAATCGACAGCGGCAGCGACTGAGATGCCTTCAGAGACGCTGACAGAGGCTGCGACGCCGACTGAGGCAGATAGGCTTAGATATTGGCATAGAGAAAGCAGCAGACCCCCAACCGACAGTGGCAGCGACTCAGACGCCTACAGAGACGCTGACAGAGGCTGCGACGCCGACTGAGACGCCGATGAGGGAGAGTGGAGTAGATATAGGCATAGAGAAGGTAGCAGACCCTCCAATCGACAGCGGCAACGACTCAGACGCCTACAGAGACGCTAACATAGGCTGCGACGCCGATTGAGGCAGATAGGGGTAGATATACGCATAGAGAAGTTAGCAGACCCTCCAATCGACAGCGGCAACTACTGAGACACCTACAGAGACGCTGTCAGAGGCTGCGAAGTCGACTGAGATGCCGACTGAGGCAGATAAGGGTGGATATAGGCAGAGAGAAGGCAGCAGACCCCCCAATAGTCAGCGGCAGCGACTAAGACGCCTACAGAGCCGCTGACAGAGGCTGCGACGGCTGCGGCGGCGACTGAGGCAGATAGGGGTAGACCCCCATTATCGACAGCGGTAGCGACTGAGACGCCTACAGAGACACTAACAGAGGGTGCGACGCCGACTGAGGCAGATAGGGGTAGATATAATCATAGAGAAGGCAGCATATCCCCCAACCGATAGCGGCAGCGACTGAGACGCCTACAGATACGATGACAGAGGCTGCGACGCCGACTGAGATGCCAACTGAGGCAGCTAGGGGTGGATATAGGCAGAGAGAAGGCAGCAGACCCCCCAATCATCAGCGGCAGCGACTAAGACGCCCACAGAGACGCTGACAGATGCTGCGACGGCTGCGGCGACAACTGAGGCAGATATGGGTAGACCCCCATTATCGACAGCGGAAGCGACTGAGACGCCTACAGAGACGCTAACAGAGGCTGCGACGCCGATTGAGGCAGATAGGTGTAGATATACGCATAGAGAAGTTAGCAGACCCTCCAATCGACAGCGGCAACGACTCAGACGCCTACAGAGACGCTGACAGAGGCTGCGACGACTACTGAGGCAGATAGGGGTAGACATAGGCATAGAGAAGGCAGCAGAGCCCTCAATCGACAGCGGCTGTGACGCCGACTGAGACGCCGACTGAGGCAGATAGGGGTAGATATAGGCATAGAGAAGGCGGCAGACCCCCAAATCGACAGCGGCAGCGATTGAGACGCCTTCAGAGACGCTGACAGAGTCTGCGACGCCGACTGAGGCAGATAGGGGTAGATATAGGCATAGAGAAGGCGGCAGATCCCCCAATCGACAGTGGCAGCGACTGAGACGACTACAGAAATACTGACAGAGGCTGCGACACCGACTGAGGCAGATAGGTGTAGCTATAGGCATAGAGAAAGCAGCAGACCCCCAACCGACAGTGGCAGCGACTGAGACGCTCACAGAGACGCTGACAGAGGCTGCGACGCCGACTGAGACGCCGATGAGGGAGAATGGAGTAGATATAGGCATAGAGAAGGTAGCAGACCCTCCAATTGACAGCGGCAACGACTCAGACGCCTACAGAGACGCTAACAGATGCTGCGACGCCGACTGAGGCAGATTGGGGTAGATATAGGCATAGAGAAGATAGCAGACCCCTCAATCGACAGCGGCAGCGACTAAGACGCCTACAGTGACGCTGACAGAGGCTGCGACGAAGACTGAGATGCATACTGAGACGCCTACAGAGACGCTAACAGAGGCTGCGACGCCGACTGAGACGCCGACTGAGGCAGATAGGGGTAGATATAAGCAAAGAGAAGGCAGCAGACAACTCAATCGACAGCGGCAGCGACTAAGACGCCTACAGAGACGATGACAGAGGCTACGACGCCGACTGAGACGCCGACTGAGGCAGATAGGGGTAGATATAGGCACAGAGAAGGCAGCAGACCCCTCAATCGGCAGCGGCAGCGACTGAGACTCCTTCAGAGACGCTGACAGAGGCTGCGACGCTGACTGAGGCAGATAGCGCAACATATAGGCATAGAGAAGGTAGCAGACCCCCCAATCGACAACGGCAGCGACTGAGACACCTACAGAAACGCTGACAGAGGCTGCGACGCCGACTGAGGCAGATATTGGTGCATATAGGCATAGAGAAGGGAACAGGCCCCCAATCGACAGCGGCAATGACTGAGACGCCTACAGAGACGCTGACAGAGGCTGCGACGCAGACTGAGACGCCGACTGAGGCAGATAGGTTGGATATAGGCATAGATAATGCACCAGACCCCAATCGACAGCGGCAGCGACTGAGACGACTACAGAAACGCTGACAGAGGCTGCGACGCCGACTGAGGCAGATATTGGTGCATATAGGCATAGAGAAGGGAACAGGCCCCCAATCGACAGCGGCAATAACTGAGACGCCTACAGAGACGCTGACAGAGGCTGCGACGCAGACTGAGACGCCGACTGAGGCAGATAGGTTGGATATAGGCATAGATAATGCACCAGACCCCAATCGACAGCGGCAGCGACTGAGACGACTACAGAAACGCTGACAGAGGCTGCGACGCCGACTGAGGCAGATAGGGGTAGATATAGGCATAGAAAAGGCAGCAGACCCCCCCAATCGACAGCGGTAGCGACTGAGACGACTACAGAAACGCTGACAGAGGCTGCGATGCCGACTGAGACGCCGACTGAGGCAGATAGGGGTAGATATAGGCACAGAGAAGGCAGCAGACCCCTCAATCGGCAGCGGCAGCGACTGAGACTCCTTCAGAGACGCTGACTGAGGCTGCGACGCTGACTGAGGCAGATAGTGCTACATATAGGCATAGAGAAGGTAGCAGACCCCCCAATCGACAACGGCAACAACTGAGACGCCTACAGAGACGCTGACAGAAGCTGCGACGCCGACTGAGTCGCCGACTCAGGCAGATAGGGGTATATATAGGCATAGAGAAGGCAGCATACCCCCCAATCGACAGCGGCAGCGACTGAGATGCCTTCAGGGACGCTGACAGAGGCTGCGACGCCGACTGAGGCAGATAGGGGTAGATATGGGCATAGAGAAGGCAGCAGATCCCCCAACCGACTGTGGCAGCGACTAAGACGCCCACAGAGACGCTGACAGAGGCTGCGACGCCGACTGAGACGCCGATGAGGGAGAGTGGAGTAGATATAGGCATAGAGAAGGTAGCAGACCCTCCAATCGACAGCGGCAACGACTCAGACGCGTACAGAGACGCTAACAGAGGATGCGACGCTGACTGAGGCAGATAGGGGTAGATATAATCATAGAGAAGGCAACATATCCCCCAACCGATAGCGGCAGCGACTGAGACGCCTACAGATACGATGACAGAGGCTGCGACGCCGACTGAGATGCCGACTGCGGCAGCTATGGGTGGATATAGGCTTAGAGAAGGCAGCAGACCCCTCAATCGACAGCGGCAGCGACTGAGAAGCCTACAGATACTATGACAGAGGCTGCGATGCCTACTGAGGCAGATAAGGGTGGATATAGGCATAGAGAAAGCAGCAAACTCCTCAATTGACAGCGGCAGTAACTGAGACGCCTACAGAGATGCTGACAGAGGCTGCGACGCCGACTGAGGCAGATAGGTGTAGATATAGCCATAGAGAAGGAAGCAGACCCCTCAATCGACAGCGGCATCAACTAAGACGCCTACTGTGACGCTGACAGAGGCTGCGACGCCGACTGAGATGCATACTGAGACGCCTACAGAGACGCTAACAGAGACTGCGACGCCGACTGACACGCCGACTGAGGCAGATAGGAGTAGATATAGGCACAGAGAAGGCAGCAGACCCCTCAATCGGCAGCGGCAGCGACTGAGACTCCTTCAGAGACGCTGACAGAGGCTGCGACGCTGACTGAGGCAGAGAGGGCAACATATAGGCATAGAGAAGGTAGCAGACCCCCCAATCGACAACGGCAGCGACTCAGACACCTACAGAAACGCTGACAGAGGCTGCGACGCCGACTGAGGCAGATATTGGTGATTATAGGCATAGAGAAGGGAACAGGCCCCCAATCGACAGCGGCAACGACTAAGACGCCTACAGGGACGCTGACAGAGGCTGCGACGCCGACTGAGACGCCGACTGAGGCAGATAGGGGTGGATATAGGCATAGAGAAGGCAGCAGACCCCTCAATCGACAGCGGCAGCGACTGAGACGCCTTCAGAAACTCTGACAGAGGCTGCAACGACGACTGAGGCAGATAGGGGTAGATATAGGCATAGAGAAGGCACCAGACAACCAATCGACAGCGGCAGCGACTGAGATGACTACAGAAATGCTGACAGAGGCTGCGACACCGACTGAGGCAGATAGGGGTGGATATAGGCATAGAGAAGGTTACAGGCAACCAATCGAGAGCGGCAAAGACTGAGACGCCTACAGAGACGCTGACAGAAGCTGCGACGCCGACTGAGACGCCGACTGAGGCAGATAGGGGTGGATATAGGCATAGAGAAGGCAACAGGCCCCCAATCGAGAGCGGCAACGACTGAGACACCTACAGAGACGCTGTCAGAGGCTGCGAAGTCGACTGAGATGCCGACTGAGGCAGATAAGGGTGGATATAGGCAGAGAGAAGGCAGCAGACCCCCCAATAGTCAGCGGCAGCGACTAAGACGCCTACAGAGCCGCTGACAGAGGCTGCGACGGCTGCGGCGGCGACTGAGGCAGATAGGGGTAGACCCCCATTATCGACAGCGGTAGCGACTGAGACGCCTACAGAGACACTAACAGAGGGTGCGACGCCGACTGAGGCAGATAGGGGTAGATATAATCATAGAGAAGGCAGCATATCCCCCAACCGATAGCGGCAGCGACTGAGACGCCAATAGATACGATGACAGAGGCTGCGACGCCGACTGAGATGCCGACTGAGGCAGCTAGGGATGGATATAGGCAGAGAGAAGGCACCAGACCCCCCAATCATCAGCGGCAGCGACTAAGACGCCCACAGAGACGCTGACAGAGGCTGCGACGGCTGCGGCGGCAACTGAGGCAGATAGGGGTAGACCCCCATTATCGACAGCGGAAGCGACTGAGATGCCTACAGAGACGCTAACAGAGGCTGCGACGCCGATTGAGGCAGATAGGTGTAGATATACGCATAGAGAAGTTAGCAGACCCTCCAATCGACAGCGGCAACGACTCAGACGCCTACAGAGACGCTGACAGAGGCTGCGACGACTACTGAGGCAGATAGGGGTAGACATAGGCATAGAGAAGGCAGCAGAGCCCTCAATCGACAGCGGCTGTGACGCCGACTGAGACGCCGACTGAGGCAGATAGGGGTAGATATAGGCATAGAGAAGGCGGCAGACCCCCAAATCGACAGCGGCAGCGATTGAGACGCCTTCAGAGACGCTGACAGAGTCTGCGACGCCGACTGAGGCAGAAAGGGGTAGATATAGGCATAGAGAAGTCGGCAGATCCCCCAATCGACAGTGGCAGCGACTGAGACGACTACAGAAATACTGACAGAGGCTGCGACACCGACTGAGGCAGATAGGTGTAGCTATAGGCATAGAGAAAGCAGCAGACCCCCAACCGACAGTGGCAGCGACTGAGACGCCCACAGAGACGCTGGCAGAGGCTGCGACGCCGACTGAGACGCCGCTGAGGGAGAATGGAGTAGATATAGGCCTAGAGAAGGTAGCAGACCCTCCAATTGACAGCGGCAACGACTCAGACGCCTACAGAGACGCTAACAGATGCTGCGACGCCGACTGAGGCAGATTGGGGTAGATATAGGCATAGAGAAGATAGCAGACCCCTCAATCGACAGCGGCAGCGACTAAGACGCCTACAGTGACGCTGACAGAGGCTGCGACGACGACTGAGATGCATACTGAGACGCCTACAGAGACGCTAACAGAGGCTGCGACGCCGACTGAGACGCCGACTGAGGCAGATAGGGGTAGATATAAGCAAAGAGAAGGCAGCAGACAACTCAATCGACAGCGGCAGCGACTAAGACGCCTACAGAGACGATGACAGAGGCTGCGACGCCGACTGAGACGCCGACTGAGGCAGATAGGGGTAGATATAGGCACAGAGAAGGCAGCAGACCCCTCAATCGGCAGCGGCAGCGACTGAGACTCCTTCAGAGACGCTGACAGAGGCTGCCACGCTGACTGAGGCAGATAGGGCAACATATAGGCATAGAGAAGGTAGCAGACCCCCCAATCGACAACGGCAGCGACTGAGACACCTACAGAAACGCTGACAGAGGCTGCGACGCCGACTGAGGCAGATATTGGTGGATATAGGCATAGAGAAGGGAACAGGCCCCCAATCGACAGCGGCAATGACTGAGACGCCTACAGAGACGCTGACAGAGGCTGCGACGGCGACTGAGATGCCGACTGAGGCAGATAGGTTAGATATAGGCATAGAGAATGCACCAGACCCCAATCGACAGCGGCAGCGACTGAGACGACTACAGAAACGCTGACAGAGGCTGCGACGCCGACTGAGGCAGATAGGGGTAGATATAGGCATAGAGAAGGCAGCAGACCCCCCAATCGACAGCGGTAGCGACTGAGACGACTACAGAAACGCTGACAGAGGCTGCGACGCCGACTGAGGCAGATAGGGGTAGATATAGGCATAGAGAAGGCAGCAGACCCCCCAATCGACAGCGGTGGCGACTGAGACGACTACAGAAACGCTGACAGAGGCTGCGACGCCGACTGAGGCAGATAGGGGTAGATATAGGCATAGAGAAGGCAGCAGACCCCCCAATCGACAACGGCAACAACTGAGACGCCTACAGAGACGCTGACAGAAGCTGCGACGCCGACTGAGTCGCCGACTCAGGCAGATAGGGGTATATATAGGCATAGAGAAGGCAGCAGACCCCCCAATCGACAGCGGCAGCGACTGAGATGCCTTCAGAGGCGCTGACAGAGGCTGCGACGCCGACTGAGGCAGATAGGGGTAGATATGGGCATAGAGAAGGCAGCAGATCCCCCAACCGACTGTGGCAGCGACTAAGACGCCCACAGAGACGCTGACAGGGGCTGCGACGCCGACTGAGACGCCGATGAGGGAGAGTGGAGTAGATATAAGCATAGAGAAGGTAGCAGACCCTCCAATCGACAGCGGCAACGACTCAGACGCCTACAGAGACGCTAACAGAGGATGCGACGCTGACTGAGGCAGATAGGGGTAGATATAATCATAGAGAAGGCAACATATCCCCCAAACGATAGCGGCAGCGACTGAGACGCCTACAGATACGATGACAGAGGCTGCGACGCCGACTAAGATGCCGACTGAGGCAGCTAGGGGTGGATATAGGCTTAGAGAAGGCAGCAGACCCCTCAATCGACAGCGGCAGCGACTGAATAGCCTACAGATACTATGACAGAGGCTGCGACGCCGACTGAGACGCCGACTGAGGCATATAGGGGTGGATATAGGCATAGAGAAAGCAGGAAACTACTCAATTGACAGCGGCAGTAACTGAGACGCCTACAGAGATGCTGACAGAGGCTGCGACGCCGACTGAGGCAGATAGGGTTAGATATAGCCATAGAGATGGCAGCAGACCCCCCAATCGACAGCGGCAGCGACTGAGACGCCTAAAGAGACGCTAACAGATGCTGCGACGCCGACTGAGGCAGATTGGGGTAGATATAGGTATAGAGAAGGAAGCAGACCCCTCAATCGACAGCGGCAGCGACTAAGACTCTGACAGAGGCTGCGACGGCTGCGGCGGCGACTGAGGCAGATAGGGGTAGACCCCATTATCGACAGCGGTAGCGACTGAGACGCCTACAGATACGCTAACAGAGGATGCGACGCCGACTGAGGCAGATAGGGGTAGATATAATCATAGAGAAGGCAGCATATCCCCCAACCGATAGCGGCAGCGACTGAGACGCCTACAGATACGATGACAGAGGCTGCGACGCCGACTGAGATGCCGACTGAGGCAGCTAGGGGTGGACATAGGCAGAGAGAAGGCAGCAGACCCCCCAATCATCAGCGGCAGCGACTAAAACGCCCACAGAGCCGCTGACAGAGGCTGCGACGGCTGCGGCGGCGACTGAGGCAGATAGGGGTAGACCCCCATTATCGACAGCGGAAGCGACTGAGATGCCTACAGAGACGCTAACAGAGGCTGCGACGCCGATTGAGGCAGATAGGGGTAGATATACGCATAGAGAAGTTAGCAGACCCTCCAATCGACAGCGGCAACGACTCAGACGCCTACAGAGACGCTGACAGAGGCTGCGACGACTACTGAGGCAGATGGGGGTAGACATAGGCATAGAGAAGGCAGCAGAGCCCTCAATCGACAGCGGCTGTGACGCCGACTGAGACGCCGACTGAGGCAGATAGGAGTAGATATAGGCATAGAGAAGGCAGCAGACCCCTCAATCGACAGCGGCAGCGACTGAGACGCCTTCAGAAACTCTGACAGAGGCTGCAACGACGACTGAGGCAGATAGGGGTAGATATAGGCATAGAGAAGGCACCAGACAACCAATCGACAGCGGCAGCGACTGAGATGACTACAGAAACGCTGAAAGAGGCTGCGACGCCGACTGAGGCAGATAGGGGTGGATATAGGCATAGAGAAGGTTACAGGCCCCCAATCGAGAGCGGCAAAGACTGAGACGCCTACAGAGACGCTGACAGAAGCTGCGACGCCGACTGAGACGCCGACTGAGGCAGATAGGGGTGGATATAGGCATAGAGAAGGCAACAGGCCCCCAATCGAGAGCGGCAACGACTGAGACGCCTACAGAGACGCTGACAGAAGCTGCGACGCCGACTGAGGCAGATAGGGGTGGATATAGGCAGAGAGAAGGCAGCAGACCCCCCAATCGACAGCGGCAGCGACTGAGACGCCCACAGAGCCGCTGACAGAGGCTGCGACGCTGACTGAGGCAGATAGGGCTACATATAGGCATAGAGAAGGTAGCAGACCCCCCAATCATCAGCGGCAGCGACTAAGACGCCCACAGAGCCGCTGACAGAGGCTGCGACGGCTGCGGCGGCGACTGAGGCAGATAGGGGTAGACCCCCATTATCGACAGCGGAAGCGACTGAGATGCCTACAGAGACGCTAACAGAGGCTGCGACGCCGATTGAGGCAGATAGGGGTAGATATACGCATAGAGAAGTTAGCAGACCCTCCAATCGACAGCGGCAACGACTCAGACGCCTACAGAGACGCTGACAGAGGCTGCGACGCCGACTGAGGCAGATAGGGGTAGATATGGGCATAGAGAAGGCAGCAGATCCCCCAATCGACAGTGGCAGCGACTGAGACGACTACAGAAATGCTAACAGAGGCTGCGACACCGACTGAGGCAGATAGGTGTAGATATTGGCATAGAGAAAGCAGCAGACCCCCAACCGACAGTGGCAGCGACTGAGACTCCCACAGAGACGCTGACAGAGGCTGCGACGCCGACTGAGACGCCGATGAGGGAGAGTGGAGTAGATATAGGCATAGAGAAGGTAGGAGACCCTCCAATCGACAGCGGCAACGAGTCAGACGCCTACAGAGACGCTAACAGGGGCTGCGACGCCGATTGAGGCAGATAGTGGTAGATATACGCATAGAGAAGTTAGCAGACCCTAGATTCGACAGCGGCAACTACTGAGACGCCTACAGAGACGCTGACAGAGGCTACGACGCCGACTGAGATGCCGACTGAGGCAGATAAGGGTGGATATAGGCAGAGAGAAGGCAGCAGACCCCCAATCGTCAGCGGCAGCGACTAAGACGCCTACAGAGCCGCTGACAGAGGCTGCGACGGCTGCGGCGGCGACTGAGGCAGATAGGGGTGGACCCCCATTATCGACAGCGGTAGCGACTGAGACGCCTACAGAGACGCTAACAGAGGATGCGACGCCGACTGAGGCAGATAGGGGTAGATATAATAATAGAGAAGGCAGCATATCCCCCAACCGATAGCGGCAACGACTCAGACGCCTACAGAGACGCTGACAGAGGCTGCGACGACTACTGAGGCAGATAGGGGTAGATATAGGCATACAGAAGGCAGCAGAGCCCTCAATCGACATCGGCTGTGAGGCCGACTGAGACGCCGACTGAGGCAGATAGGGGTAGATATAGGCATAGAGAAGGCGGCAGACCCCCAAATCGACAGCGGCAGCGACTGAGACGCCTTCAGAGACGCTGACAGAATCTGCGACGCCGACTGAGGCAGATAGGTGTAGATATAGGCATAGAGAAGGCAGCAGACCCCTCAATCGGCAGCGGCAGCGACTGAGACTCCTTCAGAGACGCTGACTGAGGCTGCGACGCTGACTGAGGCAGATAGGGCTACATATAGGCATAGAGAAGGTAGCAGACCCCCCAATCGACAACGGCAACAACTGAGACGCCTACAGAGACGCTGACAGAAGCTGCGACGCCGACTGAGTCGCCGACTCAGGCAGATAGGGGTATATATAGGCATAGAGAAGGCAGCATACCCCCCAATCGACAGCGGCAGCGACTGAGATGCCTTCAGAGACGCTGACAGAGGCTGCGACGCCGACTGAGGCAGATAGGGGTAGATATGGGCATAGAGAAGGCAGCAGATCCCCCAACCGACTGTGGCAGCGACTAAGACGCCCACAGAGACGCTGACAGAGGCTGCGACGCCGACTGAGACGCCGATGAGGGAGAGTGGAGTAGATATAGGCATAGAGAAGGTAGCAGACCCTCCAATCGACAGCGGCAACGACTCAGACGCCTACAGAGACGCTAACAGATGCTGCGACGCCGACTGAGGCAGATTGGGGTAGATATAGGTATAGAGAAGGAAGCAGACCCCTCAATCGACAGCGGCAGCGACTAAGACGCCTACAGTGACTCTGACAGAGGCTGCGACGGCTGTGGCGGCGACTGAGGCAGATAGGGGTAGACCCCCATTATCGACAGCGGTAGCGACTGAGACGCCTACAGAGACGCTAACAGAGGATGCGACGCCGACTGAGGCAGATAGGGGTAGATATAATCATAGAGAAGGCAGCATATCCCCCAACCGATAGCGGCAGCGACTGAGACGCCTACAGATACGATGACAGAGGCTGCGACGCCGACTGAGATGCCGACTGAGGCAGCTAGGGGTGGATATAGGCAGAGAGAAGGCAGCAGACCCCCCAATCATCAGCGGCAGCGACTAAGACGCCCACAGAGACGCTGACAGATGCTGCGACGGCTGCGGCGGCAACTGAGGCAGATAGGGGTAGACCCCCATTATCGACAGCGGAAGCGACTGAGATGCCTACAGAGACGCTAACAGAGGCTGCGACGCCGATTGAGGCAGATAGGTGTAGATATACGCATAGAGAAGTTAGCAGACCCTCCAATCGACAGCGGCAACGACTCAGACGCCTACAGAGACGCTGACAGAGGCTGCGACGACTACTGAGGCAGATAGGGGTAGACATAGGCATAGAGAAGGCAGCAGAGCCCTCAATCGACAGCGGCTGTGACGCCGACTGAGACGCCGACTGAGGCAGATAGGGGTAGATATAGGCATAGAGAAGGCGGCAGACCCCCAAATCGACAGCGGCAGCGATTGAGACGCCTTCAGAGACGCTGACAGAGTCTGCGACGCCGACTGAGGCAGATAGGGGTAGATATAGGCATAGAGAAGGCGGCAGATCCCCCAATCGACAGTGGCAGCGATTGAGACGACTACAGAAATACTGACAGAGGCTGCGACACCGACTGAGGCAGATAGGTGTAGCTATAGGCATAGAGAAAGCAGCAGGCCCCCAACCGACAGTGGCAGCGACTGAGACGCTCACAGAGACGCTGACAGAGGCTGCGACGCCGACTGAGGCAGATAGGGGTAGATATAGGCATAGAGAAGGCAGCAGACCCCCCAATCGACAGCGGTAGCGACTGAGACGACTACAGAGACGCTAACAGAGGATGCGACGCCGACTGAGGCAGATAGGGGTAGATATAATCATAGAGAAGGCAGCATATCCCCCAACCGATAGCGGCAGCGACTGAGACGCCTACAGATACGATGACAGAGGCTGCGACGCCGACTGAGATGCCGACTGAGGCAGCTAGGGGTGGATATAGGCAGAGAGAAGGCAGCAGACCCCCCAATCATCAGCGGCAGCGACTAAGACGCCCACAGAGACGCTGACAGATGCTGCGACGGCTGCGGCGGCAACTGAGGCAGATAGGGGTAGACCCCCATTATCGACAGCGGAAGCGACTGAGATGCCTACAGAGACGCTAACAGAGGCTGCGACGCCGATTGAGGCAGATAGGTGTAGATATACGCATAGAGAAGTTAGCAGACCCTCCAATCGACAGCGGCAACGACTCAGACGCCTACAGAGACGCTGACAGAGGCTGCGACGACTACTGAGGCAGATAGGGGTAGACATAGGCATAGAGAAGGCAGCAGAGCCCTCAATCGACAGCGGCTGTGACGCCGACTGAGACGCCGACTGAGGCAGATAGGGGTAGATATAGGCATAGAGAAGGCGGCAGACCCCCAAATCGACAGCGGCAGCGATTGAGACGCCTTCAGAGACGCTGACAGAGTCTGCGACGCCGACTGAGGCAGATAGGGGTAGATATAGGCATAGAGAAGGCGGCAGATCCCCCAATCGACAGTGGCAGCGATTGAGACGACTACAGAAATACTGACAGAGGCTGCGACACCGACTGAGGCAGATAGGTGTAGCTATAGGCATAGAGAAAGCAGCAGGCCCCCAACCGACAGTGGCAGCGACTGAGACGACTACAGAAACGCTGACAGAGGCTGCGACGCCGACTGAGGCAGATAGGGGTAGATATAGGCATAGAGAAGGCAGCAGACCCCCCAATCGACAGCGGTAGCGACTGAGACGACTACAGAAACGCTGACAGAGGCTGCGACGCCGACTGAGGCAGATAGGGGTAGATATAGGCATAGAGAAGGCAGCAGACCCCCCAATCGACAGCGGTAGCGACTGAGACGACTACAGAAACGCTGACAGAGGCTGCGATGCCGACTGAGACGCCGACTGAGACGCCGATTGAGGCAGATAGGGGTAGATATAGGCACAGAGAAGGCAGCAGACCCCTCAATCGGCAGCGGCAGCGACTGAGACTCCTTCAGAGACGCTGACTGAGGCAGATAGGCATAGAGAAGGCAGCAGACCCCCCAATCGACAGCGGCAGCGACTGAGATGCCTTCAGAGACGCTGACAGAGGCTGCGACGCCGACTGAGGCAGATAGGGGTAGATATGGGCATAGAGAAGGCAGCAGATCCCCCAACCGACTGTGGCAGCGACTAAGACGCCCACAGAGACGCTGACAGAGGCTCCGACGCCGACTGAGACGCCGATGAGGGAGAGTGGAGTAGATATAGGCATAGAGAAGGTAGCAGACCCTCCAATCGACAGCGGCAACGACTCAAACGCCTACAGAGACGCTAACAGATGCTGCGACGCCGACTGAGGCAGATTGGGGTAGATATAGGCATAGAGAAGATAGCAGAACCCTCAATCGACAGCGGCAGCGACTAAGACGCCTACAGTGACGCTGACAGAGGCTGCGACGACGACTGAGATGCATACTGAGACGCCTACAGAGACGCTAACAGAGGCTGCGACGCCGACTGAGACGCCGACTGAGGCAGATAGGGGTAGATATAAGCAAAGAGAAGGCAGCAGACAACTCAATCGACAGCGGCAGCGACTAATACGCCTACAGAGACGATGACAGAGGCTGCGACGCCGACTGAGACGCCGACTGAGGCAGATAGGTGTAGATATAGGCACAGAGAAGGCAGCAGACCCCTCAATCGGCAGCGGCAGCGACTGAGACTCCTTCAGAGACGCTGACAGAGGCTGCGACGCTGACTGAGGCAGATAGGGCAACATATAGGCATAGAGAAGGTAGTAGACCCCCCAATCGACAACGGCAGCGACTGAGACACCTACAGAAACGCTGACAGAGGCTGCGACGCCGACTGAGGCAGATATTGGTGGATATAGGCATAGAGAAGGGAACAGGCCCCCAATCGACAGCGGCAATGACTGAGACGCCTACAGAGACGCTGACAGAGGCTGCGACGCCGACTGAGCCACCGACTGAGGCAGATAGGTTAGATATAGGCATAGAGAATGCACCAGACCCCAATCGACAGCGGCAGCGACTGAGACGACTACAGAAACGCTGACAGAGGCTGCGACGCCGACTGAGGCAGATAGGTGCAGATATAGGCATAGAGAAGGCAGCAGACCCCCCAATCGACAGCGGTAGCGACTGAGACGACTACAGAAACGCTGACAGAGGCTGCGACGCCGACTGAGGCAGATAGGGGTAGATATAGGCATAGAGAAGGCAGCAGACCCCCCAATCGACAGCGGTAGCGACTGAGACGACTACAGAAACGCTGACAGAGGCTGCGATGCCGACTGAGACGCCGACTGAGGCAGATAGGGGTAGATATAGGCACAGAGAAGGCAGCAGACCCCTCAATCGGCAGCGGCAGCGACTGAGACTCCTTCAGAGACGCTGACTGAGGCTGCGACGCTGACTGAGGCAGATAGGGCTACATATAGGCATAGAGAAGGTAGCAGACCCCCCAATCGACAACGGCAACAACTGAGACGCCTACAGAGACGCTGACAGAAGCTGCGACGCCGACTGAGTCGCCGACTCAGGCAGATAGGGGTATATATAGGCATAGAGAAGGCAGCAGACCCCCCAATCGACAGCGGCAGCGACTGAGATGCCTTCAGAGACGCTGACAGAGGGTGCGACGCCGACTGAGGCAGATAGGGGTAGATATGGGCATAGAGAAGGCCGCAGATCCCCCAACCGACTGTGGCAGCGACTAAGACGCCCACAGAGACGCTGACAGAGGCTGCGACGCCGACTGAGACGCCGATGAGGGAGAGTGGAGTAGATATAGGCATAGAGAAGGTAGCAGACCCTCCAATCGACAGCGGCAACGACTCAGACGCCTACAGAGACGCTAACAGAGGATGCGACGCTGACTGAGGCAGATAGGGGTAGATATAATCATAGAGAAGGCAACATATCCCCCAACCGATAGCGGCAGCGACTGAGACGCCTACAGATACGATGAAAGAGGCTGCGACGCCGACTGAGATGCCGACTGAGGCAGCTAGGGGTGGATATAGGCTTAGAGAAGGCAGCAGACCCCTCAATCGACAGCGGCAGCGACTGAGAAGCCTTTAGATACTATGACAGAGGCTGCGACGCCGACTGAGACGCCGACTGAGGCAGATAGGGGTGGATATAGGCATAGAGAAAGCAGGAAACTCCTCAATTGACAGCGGCAGTAACTGAGACGCCTACAGAGATGCTGACAGAGGCTGCGACGCCGACTGAGGCAGATTGGGGTAGATATAGGTATAGAGAAGGAAGCAGACCCCTCAATCGACAGCGGCAGCGACTAAGACTCTGACAGAGGCTGCGACGCCGACTGAGACGCCGCTGAGGGAGAATGGAGTAGATATAGGCATAGAGAAGGTAGCAGACCCTCCAATTGACAGCGGCAACGACTAAGACACCTACAGTGACGCTGACAGAGGCTGCGCCGACGACTGAGATGCATACTGAGACGCCTACAGAGACGCTAACAGAGGCTGCGACGCCGACTGAGACGCCGACTGAGGCAGATAGGGGTAGATATAAGCAAAGAGAAGGCAGCAGACAACTCAATCGACAGCGGCAGCGACTAAGACGCCTACAGAAACGCTGACAGAGGCTGCGACGCCGACTGAGGCAGATAGGGGTAGATATAATAATAGAGAAGGCAGCATATCCCCCAACCGATAGCGGCAACGACTCAGACGCCTACAGAGACGCTGACAGAGGCTGCGACGACTACTGAGGCAGATAGGGGTAGATATAGGCATAGAGAAGGCAGCAGACCCCCCAATCGACAGAGGTGGCGACTGAAGCGACTACAGAAACGCTGACAGAGGCTGCGACGCCGACTGAGGCAGATAGGGGTAGATATAGGCATAGAGAAGGCAGCAGACCCCCCAATCGACAACGGCAATAACTGAGACGCCTTCAGTGACGCTGACAGAAGCTGCGACGCCGACTGAGGCGCCGACTCAGGCAGATAGGGGTATATATAGGCATAGAGAAGGCAGCAGACCCCCCAATCGACAGCGGCAGCGACTGAGATGCCTTCAGAGACGCTGACAGAGGCTTCGACGCCGACTGAGGCAGATAGGGGTAGATATGGGCATAGAGAAGGCAGCAGATCCCCCAACCGACTGTGGCAGCGACTAAGACGCCCACAGAGACGCTGACAGGGGCTGCGACGCCGACTGAGACGCCAATGAGGGAGAGTGGAGTAGATATAGGCATAGAGAAGGTAGCAGACCCTCCAATCGACAGCGGCAACGACTCAGACGCCTACAGAGACGCTAACAGAGGATGCGACGCTGACTGAGGCAGATAGGGGTAGATATAATCATAGAGAAGGCAACATATCCCCCAACCGATAGCGGCAGCGACTGAGACGCCTACAGATACGATGACAGAGGCTGCGACGCCGACTGAGATGCCGACTGAGGCAGCTAGGGGTGGATATAGGCTTAGAGAAGGCAGCAGACCCCTCAATCGACAGCGGCAGCGACTGAGAAGCCTACAGATACTATGACAGAGGCTGCGACGCCGACTGAGACGCCGACTGAGGCAGATAGGGGTGGATATAGGCATAGAGAAAGCAGGAAACTCCTCAATTGACAGCGGCAGTAACTGAGACGCCTACAGAGATGCTGACAGAGGCTGCGACGCCGACTGAGGCAGATAGGGTTAGATATAGCCATAGAGATGGCAGCAGACCCCCCAATCGACAGCGGCAGCGACTGAGACGCCTACAGAGACGCTAACAGATGCTGGGACACCGACTGAGGCAGATTGGTTTAGATATAGGTATAGAGAAGGAAGCAGACCCCTCAATCGACAGCGGCAGCGACTAAGACTCTGACAGAGGCTGCGACGGCTGCGGCGGCGACTGAGGCAGATAGGGGTAGACCCCCATTATCGACAGCGGCAGCGACTGAGACGCCTACAGATACGCTAACAGAGGATGCGACGCCGACTGAGGCAGATAGGGGTAGATATAATCATAGAGAAGGCAGCATATCCCCCAACCGATAGCGGCAGCGACTGAGACGCCTACAGATACGATGACAGAGGCTGCGACGCCGACTGAGATGCCGACTGAGGCAGCTAGGGGTGGATATAGGCAGAGAGAAGGCAGCAGACCCCCCAATCATCAGCGGCAGCGACTAAGACGCCCACAGAGCCGCTGACAGAGGCTGCGACGGCTGCGGCGGCGACTGAGGCAGATAGGGGTAGACCCCCATTATCGACAGCGGAAGCGACTGAGATGCCTACAGAGACGCTAACAGAGGCTGCGACGCCGATTGAGGCAGATAGGGGTAGATATACGCATAGAGAAGTTAGCAAACCCTCCAATCGACAGCGGCAACGACTCAGACGCCTACAGAGACGCTGACAGAGGCTGAGACGACTACTGAGGCAGATGGGGGTAGACATAGGCATAGAGAAGGCAGCAGAGCCCTCAATCGACAGCGGCTGTGACGCCGACTGAGACGCCGACTGAGGCAGATAGGAGTAGATATAGGCATAGAGAAGGCGGCAGACCACCAAATCGACAGCGGCAGCGACTGAGACGCCTTCAGAGACGCTGACAGAGTCTGCGACGCCGACTGAGGCAGAGAGGAGTAGATATAGGCATAAAAAAGGTGGCAGATCCCCCAATCGACAGTGGCAGCGACTGAGACGACTACAGAAATACTGACAGAGGCTGCGACACCGACTGAGGCCAGATAGGTATTGATATAGGCATAGAGAAAGCAGCAGAAGCCCAACCGACAGTGGCAGCGACTGAGACGCCCACAGAGACGCTGACAGAGGCTGCGACGCCGACTGAGTCGCCGACTGAGGCAGATAGGGGTGGATATAGGCAGAGAGAAGGCAGCAGACCCCCCAATCGACAGCGGCAGCGACTGAGATGCCTTCAGAGACGCTGACAGAGGCTGCGACGAGGGCTGAGGCAGATAGGGGTAGATATGGGCATAGAGAAGGCAGCAGATCCCCCAATCGACAGTGGCAGCGACTGAGACGACTACAGAAATGCTAACAGAGGCTGCGACACCGACTGAGGCAGATAGGTGTAGATATAGGCATAGAGAAAGCAGCAGACCCCCAACCGACAGTGGCAGCGACTGAGACGCCCACAGAGACGCTGACAGAGGCTGCGACGCCGACTGAGACGCCGATGAGGGAGAGTGGAGTAGATATAGGCATAGAGAAGGTAGCAGACCCTCCAATTGACAGCGGCAACGACTCAGACGCCTACAGATACGATGACAGAGGCTGCGACGCCGACTGAGACGTCGACTGAGGCAGATAGGGGTGGGTATAGAGAAGGCAGCAGACCCCTCAATCGACAGCGGCAGCGACTGAGAGGCCTACAGATACTATGACAGAGGCTGCGACGCCGACTGAGGCAGATAAGGGTGGATATAGGCATAGATAAAGCAGCAAAGTCCTCAATTGACAGCGGCAGTAACTGAGACGCCTACAGAGATGCTGACAGAGGCTGCGACGCCGACTGAGGCAGATAGGGGTAGATATGGGCATAGAGAAGGCAGCAGATCCCACAATCAACAGTGGCAGCGACTGAGACGACTACAGAGACGCTGACAGAGGCTGCGACGCCGACTGAGACGCCGACTGAGGCAGATAGGGGTGGATATAGGCATAGAGAAGGCAGCAGACCCCTCAATCGACAGCGGCAGCGACTGAGACGCCTTCAGAAACTCTGACAGAGGCTGCAACGACGACTGAGGCAGATAGGGGTAGATATAGGCATAGAGAAGGCACCAGACAACCAATCGACAGCGGCAGCGACTGAGATGACTACAGAAACGCTGAAAGAGGCTGCGACGCCGACTGAGGCAGATAGGGGTGGATATAGGCATAGAGAAGGTTACAGGCCCCCAATCGAGAGCGGCAAAGACTGAGACGCCTACAGAGACGCTGACAGAAGCTGCGAAGCCGACTGAGACGCCGACTGAGGCAGATCGGGGTGGATATAGGCATAGAGAAGGCAACAGGCCCCCAATCGAGAGCGGCAACGACTGAGACGCCTACAGAGACGCTGACAGAAGCTGCGACACCGACTGAGTCGCCGACTGAGGCAGATAGGGGTGGATATAGGCAGAGAGAAGGCAGCAGACCCCCCAATCGACAGCGGCAGCGACTGAGATGCCTTCAGAGACGCTGACAGAGGCTGCGACGCCGACTGAGGCAGATAGGGGTAGATATGGGCATAGAGAAGGCAGCAGATCCCCCAATCAACAGTGGCAGCGACTGAGACGACTACAGAAATGCTAACAGAGGCTGCGACACCGACTGAGGCAGATAGGTGTAGATATTGGCATAGAGAAAGCAGCAGACCCCCAACCGACAGTGGCAGCGACTGAGACTCCCACAGAGACGCTGACAGAGGCTGCGACGCCGACTGAGACGCCGATGAGGGAGAGTGGAGTAGATATAGGCATAGAGAAGGTAGGAGACCCTCCAATCGACAGCGGCAACGAGTCAGACGCCTTTAGAGACGCTAACAGGGGCTGCGACGCCGATTGAGGCAGATAGTGGTAGATATACGCATAGAGAAGTTAGCAGACCCTCCAATCGACAGCGGCAACTACTGAGACGCCTACAGAGACGCTGACAGAGGCTACGACGCCGACTGAGATGCCGACTGAGGCACATAAGGGTGGATATAGGCAGAGAGAAGGCAGCAGACCCCCAATCGTCAGCGGCAGCGACTAAGACGCCTACAGAGCCGCTGACAGAGGCTGCGACGGCTGCGGCGGCGACTGAGGCAGATAGGGGTGGACCCCCATTATCGACAGCGGTAGCGACTGAGACGCCTACAGAGACGCTAACAGAGGATGCGACGCCGACTGAGGCAGATAGGGGTAGATATAATAATAGAGAAGGCAGCATATCCCCCAACCGATAGCGGCAACGACTCAGACGCCTACAGAGACGCTGACAGAGGCTGCGACGACTACTGAGGCAGATAGGGGTAGATATAGGCATAGAGAAGGCAGCAGAGCCCTCAATCGACAGCGGCTGTGACGCCGACTGAGACGCCGACTGAGGCAGATAGGGGTAGATATAGGCATAGAGAAGGCGGCAGACCCCCAAATCGACAGCGGCAGCGACTGAGACGCCTTCAGAGACGCTGACAGAATCTGCGACGCCGACTGAGGCAGATAGGTGTAGATATAGGCATAGAGAAGGCAGCAGACCCCTCAATCGGCAGCGGCAGCGACTGAGACTCCTTCAGAGACGCTGACTGAGGCTGCGACGCTGACTGAGGCAGATAGGGCTACATATAGGCATAGAGAAGGTAGCAGACCCCCCAATCGACAACGGCAACAACTGAGACGCCTACAGAGACGCTGACAGAAGCTGCGACGCCGACTGAGTCGCCGACTCAGGCAGATAGGGGTATATATAGGCATAGAGAAGGCAGCATACCCCCCAATCGACAGCGGCAGCGACTGAGATGCCTTCAGAGACGCTGACAGAGGCTGCGACGCCGACTGAGGCAGATAGGGGTAGATATGGGCATAGAGAAGGCAGCAGATCCCCCAACCGACTGTGGCAGCGACTAAGACGCCCACAGAGACGCTGACAGAGGCTGCGACGCCGACTGAGACGCCGATGAGGGAGAGTGGAGTAGATATAGGCATAGAGAAGGTAGCAGACCCTCCAACCGACAGCGGCAACGACTCAGACGCCTACAGAGACGCTAACAGAGGATGCGACGCTGACTGAGGCAGTTAGGTGTAAATATAATCATAGAGAAGGCAACATATCCCCCAACCGATAGCGGCAGCGACTGAGACGCCTACAGATACGATGACAGAGGCTGCGACGCCGACTGAGATGCCGACTGAGGCAGCTATGGGTGGATATAGGCTTAGATAAGGCAGCAGACCCCTCAATCGACAGCGGCAGCGACTGAGAAGCCTACAGATACTATGACAGAGGCTGCGACGCCGACTGAGACGCCGACTGAGGCAGATAGGGGTGGATATAGGCATAGAGAAAGCAGGAAACTCCTCAATTGACAGCGGCAGTAACTGAGACGCCTACAGAGATGCTGACAGAGGCTGCGACGCCGACTGAGGCAGATAGGGTTAGATATAGCCATAGAGATGGCAGCAGACCCCCCAATCGACAGCGGCAGCGACTGAGACGCCTACAGAGACGCTAACAGATGCTGCGACGCCGACTGAGGCAGATTGGGGTAGATATAGGTATAGAGAAGGAAGCAGACCCCTCAATCGACAGCGGCAGCGACTAAGACGCCTACAGTGACTCTGACAGAGGCTGCGACGGCGGCGGCGGCGACTGAGGCAGATAGGGGTAGACCCCCATTATCGACAGCGGTAGCGACTGAGACGCCTACAGAGACGCTAACAGAGGATGCGACGCCGACTGAGGCAGATAGGGGTAGATATAATCATAGAGAAGGCAGCATATCCCCCAACCGATAGCGGCAGCGACTGAGACGCCTACAGATACGATCACAGAGGCTGCGACGCCGACTGAGGCAGCTAGGGGTGGATATAGGCAGAGAGAAGGCAGCAGACCCCCCAATCATCAGCGGCAGCGACTAAGACGCCCACAGAGACGCTGACAGATGCTGCGACGGCTGCGGCGGCAACTGAGGCAGATAGGGGTAGACCCCCATTATCGACAGCGGAAGCGACTGAGATGCCTACAGAGACGCTAACAGAGGCTGCGACGCCGATTGAGGCAGATAGGTGTAGATATACGCATAGAGAAGTTAGCAGACCCTCCAATCGACAGCGGCAACGACTCAGACGCCTACAGAGACGCTGACAGAGGCTGCGACGACTACTGAGGCAGATAGGGGTAGACATAGGCATAGAGAAGGCAGCAGAGCCCTCAATCGACAGCGGCTGTGACGCCGACTGAGACGCCGACTGAGGCAGATAGGGGTAGATATAGTCATAGAGAAGGCGGCAGACCCCCAAATCGACAGCGGCAGCGATTGAGACGCCTTCAGAGACGCTGACAGAGTCTGCGACGCCGACTGAGGCAGATAGGGGTAGATATAGGCATAGAGAAGGCGGCAGATCCCCCAATCGACAGTGGCAGCGACTGAGACGACTACAGAAATACTGACAGAGGCTGCGACACCGACTGAGGCAGATAGGTGTAGCTATAGGCATAGAGAAAGCAGCAGGCCCCCAACCGACAGTGGCAGCGACTGAGACGCTCACAGAGACGCTGACAGAGGCTGCGACGCCGACTGAGACGCCGATGAGGGAGAATGGAGTAGATATAGGCATAGAGAAGGTAGCAGACCCTCCAATTGACAGCGGCAACGACTCAGACGCCTACAGAGACGCTAACAGATGCTGCGACGCCGACTGAGGCAGATTGGGGTAGATATAGGCATAGAGAAGATAGCAGACCCCTCAATCGACAGCGGCAGCGACTAAGACGCCTACAGTGACGCTGACAGAGGCTGCGACGACGACTGAGATGCATACTGAGACGCCTACAGAGACGCTAGCAGAGGCTGCGACGCCGACTGAGACGCCGACTGAGGCAGATAGGGGTAGATATAAGCAAAGAGAAGGCAGCAGACAACTCAATCGAAAGCGGCAGCGACTAAGACGCCTACAGAGACGATGACAGAGGCTGCGACGCCGACTGAGACGCCGACTGAGGCAGATAGGGGTAGATATAGGCACAGAGAAGGCAGCAGACCCCTCAATCGGCAGCGGCAGCGACTGAGACTCCTTCAGAGACGCTGACAGAGGCTGCGACGCTGACTGAGGCAGATAGGGCAACATATAGGCATAGAGAAGGTAGCAGACCCCCCAATCGACAACGGCAGCGACTGAGACACCTACAGAAACGCTGACAGAGGCTGCGACGCCGACTGAGGCAGATATTGGTGGATATAGGCATAGAGAAAAGAACAGGCCCCCAATCGACAGCGACAATGACTGAGACGCCTACAGAGACGCTGACAGAGGCTGCGACGCCGACTGAGACGCCGACTGAGGCAGATAGGTTAGATATACTCATAGAGAATGCACCAGACCCCAATCGACAGCGGCAGCGACTGAGACGACTACAGAAACGCTGACAGAGTCTGCGACGCCGACTGAGGCAGATAGGGGTAGATATAGGCATCAAAAAGGCGGCAGATCCCCCAATCGACAGTGGCAGCGACTGAGACGACTACAGAAATACTGACAGAGGCTGCGACACCGACTGAGGCAGATAGGTGTAGATATAGGCATAGAGAAAGCAGCAGACCCCCAACCGACAGTGGCAGCGACTGAGACGCCCACAGAGACGCTGACAGAGGCTGCGACGCCGACTGAAACGCCGATGAGGGAGAGTGGAGTAGATATAGGCATAGAGAAGGCAGCAGACCCCTCAATCGACAGCGGCAACGACTGAGAGGCCTACAGATACTATGACAGAGGCTGCGACGCCTACTGAGGCAGATAAGGGTGGATATAGGCATAGAGAAAGCAGCAAACTCCTCAATTGACAGCGGCAGTAACTGAGACGCCTACAGAGATGCTGACAGAGGCTGCGACGCCGACTGAGGCAGATAGGGGTAGATATAGCCATAGAGAAGGAAGCAGACCCCTCAATCGACAGCGGCAGCGACTAAGACGCCTACAGTGACGCTGACAGAGGCTGCGACGCCGACTGAGATGCATACTGAGACGCCTACAGAGACGCTAACAGAGACTGCGACGCTGACTGACACGCCGACTGAGGCAGATAGGAGTAGATATAGGCACAGAGAAGGCAGCAGACCCCTCAATCGGCAGCGGCAGCGACTGAGACTCCTTCAGAGACGCTGACAGAGGCTGCGACGCTGACTGAGGCAGATAGGGCAACATATAGGCATAGAGAACGTAGCAGACCCCCCAATCGACAACGGCAGCGACTCAGACACCTACAGAAACGCTGACAGAGGCTGCGGCGCCGACTGAGTCAGATATTGGTGATTATAGGCATAGAGAAGGGAACAGGCCCCCAATCGCCAGCGGCAACGACTGAGACGCCTACAGGGACGCTGACAGAGGCTGCGACGCCGACTGAGACGCCGACTGAGGCAGATAGGGGTGGATATAGGCATAGAGAAGGCAGCAGACCCCTCAATCGACAGCGGCAGCGACTGAGACGAATTCAGAAACTCTGACAGAGGCTGCAACGACGACTGAGGCAGATAGGGGTAGATATAGGCATAGAGAAGGCACCAGACAACCAATCGACAGCGGCAGCGACTGAGATGACTACAGAAACGCTGAAAGAGGCTGCGACGCCGACTGAGGCAGATAGGGGTGGATATAGGCATCGAGAAGGTTCCAGGCAACCAATCGAGAGCGGCAAAGACTGAGACGCCTACAGAGACGCTGACAGAAGCTGCGACGCCGACTGAGACGCCGACTGAGGCAGATAGGGGTGGATATAGGCATAGAGAAGGCAACAGGCCCCCAATCGAGAGCGGCAACGACTGAGACACCTACAGAGACGCTGTCAGAGGCTGCGAAGTCGACTGAGATTCCGACTGAGGCAGATAAGGGTGGATATAGGCAGAGAGAAGGCAGCAGACCCCCCAATAGTCAGCGGCAGCGACTAAGACGCCTACAGAGCCGCTGACAGAGGCTGCGACGGCTGCGGCGGCGACTGAGGCAGATAGGGGTAGACCCCCATTATCGACAGCGGAAGCGACTGAGATGCCTACAGAGACGCTAACAGAGGCTACCGCGACGCCGACTGAGGCAGATAGGGGTAGATATAATCATAGAGAAGGCAGCATATCCCCCAACCGATAGCGGCAGCGACTGAGACGCATACAGATGCGATGACAGAGGCTGCGACGCCGACTGAGATGCCGACTGAGGCAGCTAGGGGTGGATATAGGCAGAGAGAAGGCAGCAGACCCCCCAATCATCAGCGGCAGCGACTAAGACGCCCACAGAGACGCTGACAGAGGCTGCGACGGCTGCGGCGGCAACTGAGGCAGATAGGGGTATACCCCCATTATCGACAGCGGAAGCGACTGAGATGCCTACAGAGATGCTAACAGAGGCTGCGACGCCGATTGAGGCAGATAGGTGTAGATATACGCATAGAGAAGTTAGCAGACCCTCCAATCGACAGCGGCAACGACTCAGACGCCTACAGAGACGCTGACAGAGGCTGCGACGACTACTGAGGCAGATAGGGGTAGACATAGGCATAGAGAAGGCAGCAGAGCCCTCAATCGACAGCGGCTGTGACGCCGACTGAGACGCCGACTGAGGCAGATAGAGGTAGATATAGGCATAGAGAAGGCGGCAGACCCCCAAATCGACAGCGGCAGCGATTGAGACGCCTTCAGAGACGCTGACAGAGTCTGCGACGCCGACTGAGGCAGATAGGGGTAGATATAGGCATAGAGAAGGCGGCAGATCCCCCAATCGACAGTGGCAGCGACTGAGACGACTACAGAAATACTGACAGAGGCTGCGACACCGACTGAGGCAGATAGGTGTAGCTATAGGCATAGAGAAAGCAGCAGACCCCCAACCGACAGTGGCAGCGACTGAGACGCCCACAGAGACGCTGACAGAGGCTGCGACGCCGACTGAGACGCCGCTGAGGGAGAATGGAGTAGATATAGGCATAGAGAAGGTAGCAGACCCTCCAACTGACAGCGGCAACGACTCAGACGCCTACAGAGACGCTAACAGATGCTGCGACGCCGACTGAGGCAGATTGGGGTAGATATAGGCATAGAGAAGATAGCAGACCCCTCAATCGACAGCGGCAGCGACTAAGACGCCTACAGTGACGCTGACAGAGGCTGCGACGACGACTGAGATGCATACTGAGACGCCTACAGAGACGCTAACAGAGGCTGCGACGCCGACTGAGACGCCTACTGAGGCAGATAGGGGTAGATATAAGCAAAGAGAAGGCAGCAGACAACTCAATCGACAGCGGCAGCGACTAAGACGCCTACAGAGACGATGACAGAGGCTGCGACGCCGACTGAGACGCCGACTGAGGCAGATAGGGGTAGATATAGGCACAGAGAAGGCAGCAGACCCCTCAATCGGCAGCGGCAGCGACTGAGACTCCTTCAGAGACGCTGACAGAGGCTGCGACGCTGACTGAGGCAGATAGGGTAACATATAGGCATAGAGAAGGTAGCAGACCCCCCAATCGACAACGGCAGCGACTGAGACACCTACCGAAACGCTGACAGAGGCTGCGACGCCGACTGAGGCAGATATTGGTGGATATAGGCATAGAGAAGGGAACAGGCCCCCAATCGACAGCGGCAATGACTGAGACGCCTACAGAGACGCTGACAGAGGCTGCGACGCCGACTGAGACGCCGACTGAGGCAGATAGGGGTAGATATAGGCACAGAGAAGGCAGCAGACCCCTCAATCGGCAGCGGCAGCGACTGAGACTCCTTCAGAGACGCTGACAGAGGCTGCGACGCTGACTGAGGCAGATAGGGCAACATATAGGCATAGAGAAGGTAGCAGACCCCCCAATCGACAACGGCAGCGACTGAGACACCTACAGAAACGCTGACAGAGGCTGCGACGCCGACTGAGGCAGATATTGGTGGATATAGGCATAGAGAAGGGAACAGGCCCCCAATCGACAGCGGCAATGACTGAGACGCCTACAGATACGATGACAGAGGCTGCGACGCCGACTGAGATGCCGACTGAGGCAGATAGGTTAGATATAGGCATAGAGAATGCACCAGACCCCAATCGACAGCGGCAGCGACTGAGACGACTACAGAAACGCTGACAGAGGCTGCGACGCCGACTGAGGCAGATAGGGGTAGATATAGGCATAGAGAAGGCAGCAGACCCCCCAATCGACAGCGGTGGCGACTGAGACGACAACAGAAACGCTGACAGAGGCTGCGACGCCGACTGAGGCAGATAGGGGTAGATATAGGCATAGAGAAGGCAGCAGACCCCCCAATCGACAGCGGTAGCGACTGAGACGACTACAGAAACGCTGACAGAGGCTGCGACGCCGACTGAGGCAGATAGGGGTAGATATAGGCATAGAGAAGGCAGCAGACCCCCCAATCGACAGCGGTGGCGACTGAGACGACTACAGAAACGCTGACAGAGGCTGCGACGCCGACTGAGGCAGATAGGGGTGGATATAGGCATCGAGAAGGTTCCAGGCAACCAATCGAGAGCGGCAAAGACTGAGACGCCTACAGAGACGCTGACAGAAGCTGCGACGCCGACTGAGACGCCGACTGAGGCAGATAGGGGTGGATATAGGCATAGAGACGGCAACAGGCCCCCAATCGAGAGCGGCAACGACTGAGACACCTACAGAGACGCTGTCAGAGGCTGCGAAGTCGACTGAGATTCCGACTGAGGCAGATAAGGGTGGATATAGGCAGAGAGAAGGCAGCAGACCCCCCAATAGTCAGCGGCAGCGACTAAGACGCCTACAGAGCCGCTGACAGAGGCTGCGACGGCTGCGGCGGCGACTGAGGCAGATAGGGGTAGACCCCCATTATCGACAGCGGAAGCGACTGAGATGCCTACAGAGACGCTAACAGAGGCTGCGACGCCGACTGAGGCAGATAGGGGTAGATATAATCATAGAGAAGGCAGCATATCCCCCAACCGATAGCGGCAGCGACTGAGACGCCTACAGATGCGATGACAGAGGCTGCGACGCCGACTGAGATGCCGACTGAGGCAGCTAGGGGTGGATATAGGCAGAGAGAAGGCAGCAGACCCCCCAATCATCAGCGGCAGCGACTAAGACGCCCACAGAGACGCTGACAGAGGCTGCGACGGCTGCGGCGGCAACTGAGGCAGATAGGGGTATACCCCCATTATCGACAGCGGAAGCGACTGAGATGCCTACAGAGATGCTAACAGAGGCTGCGACGCCGATTGAGGCAGATAGGTGTAGATATACGCATAGAGAAGTTAGCAGACCCTCCAATCGACAGCGGCAACGACTCAGACGCCTACAGAGACGCTGACAGAGGCTGCGACGACTACTGAGGCAGATAGGGGTAGACATAGGCATAGAGAAGGCAGCAGAGCCCTCAATCGACAGCGGCTGTGACGCCGACTGAGACGCCGACTGAGGCAGATAGGGGTAGATATAGGCATAGAGAAGGCGGCAGACCCCCAAATCGACAGCGGCAGCGATTGAGACGCCTTCAGAGACGCTGACAGAGTCTGCGACGCCGACTGAGGCAGATAGGGGTAGATATAGGCATAGAGAAGGCGGCAGATCCCCCAATCGACAGTGGCAGCGACTGAGACGACTACAGAAATACTGACAGAGGCTGCGACACCGACTGAGGCAGATAGGTGTAGCTATAGGCATAGAGAAAGCAGCAGACCCCCAACCGACAGTGGCAGCGACTGAGACGCCCACAGAGACGCTGACAGAGGCTGCGACGCCGACTGAGACGCCGCTGAGGCAGAATGGAGTAGATATAGGCATAGAGAAGGTAGCAGACCCTCCAATTGACAGCGGCAACGACTCAGACGCCTACAGAGACGCTAACAGATGCTGCGACGCCGACTGAGGCAGATTGGGGTAGATATAGGCATAGAGAAGATAGCAGACCCCTCAATCGACAGCGGCAGCGACTAAGACGCCTACAGTGACGCTGACAGAGGCTGCGACGACGACTGAGATGCATACTGAGACGCCTACAGAGACGCTAACAGAGGCTGCGACGCCGACTGAGACGCCTACTGAGGCAGATAGGGGTAGATATAAGCAAAGAGAAGGCAGCAGACAACTCAATCGACAGCGGCAGCGACTAAGACGCCTACAGAGACGATGACAGAGGCTGCGACGCCGACTGAGACGCCGACTGAGGCAGATAGGGGTAGATATAGGCACAGAGAAGGCAGCAGACCCCTCAATCGGCAGCGGCAGCGACTGAGACTCCTTCAGAGACGCTGACAGAGGCTGCGACGCTGACTGAGGCAGATAGGGTAACATATAGGCATAGAGAAGGTAGCAGACCCCCCAATCGACAACGGCAGCGACTGAGACACCTACCGAAACGCTGACAGAGGCTGCGACGCCGACTGAGGCAGATATTGGTGGATATAGGCATAGAGAAGGGAACAGGCCCCCAATCGACAGCGGCAATGACTGAGACGCCTACAGATACGATGACAGAGGCTGCGACGCCGACTGAGATGCCGACTGAGGCAGATAGGTTAGATATAGGCATAGAGAATGCACCAGACCCCAATCGACAGCGGCAGCGACTGAGACGACTACAGAAACGCTGACAGAGGCTGCGACGCCGACTGAGGCAGATAGGGGTAGATATAGGCATAGAGAAGGCAGCAGACCCCCCAATCGACAGCGGTAGCGACTGAGACGACTACAGAAACGCTGACAGAGGCTGCGACGCCGACTGAGGCAGATAGGGGTAGATATAGGCATAGAGAAGGCAGCAGACCCCCCAATCGACAGCGGTGGCGACTGAGACGACTACAGAAACGCTGACAGAGGCTGCGACGCCGACTGAGGCAGATAGGGGTAGATATAGGCATAGAGAAGGCAGCAGACCCCCCAATCGACAGCGGCAGCGACTGAGATGCCTTCAGAGACGCTGACAGAGGCTGCGACGCCGACTGAGGCAGATAGGGGTAGATATGGGCATAGAGAAGGCAGCAGATCCCCCAACCGACTGTGGCAGCGCCTAAGACGCCCACAGAGACGCTGACAGGGGCTGCGACGCCGACTGAGACGCCGATGAGGGAGAGTGGAGTAGATATAGGCATAGAGAAGGTAGCAGACCCTCCAATCGACAGCGGCAACGACTCAGACGCCTACAGAGACGCTAACAGAGGATGCGACGCTGACTGAGGCAGATAGGGGTAGATATAATCATAGAGAAGGCAACATATCCCCCAACCGATAGCGGCAGCGACTGAGACGCCTACAGATACGATGACAGAGGCTGCGACGCCGACTGAGATGCCGACTGAGGCAGCTAGGGGTGGATATAGGCTTAGAGAAGGCAGCAGACCCCTCAATCGACAGCGGCAGCGACTGAGAAGCCTACAGATACTATGACAGAGGCTGCAACGCCGACTGAGACGCCGACTGAGGCAGATAGGGGTGGATATAGGCATAGAGAAAGCAGGAAACTCCTCAATTGACAGCGGCAGTAACTGAGACGCCTACAGAGACGCTAACAGATGCTGCGACGCCGACTGAGGCAGATTGGGGTAGATATAGGTATAGAGAAGGAAGCAGACCCCTCAATCGACAGCGGCAGCGACTAAGACTCTGACAGAGGCTGCGACGCCGACTGAGACGCCGCTGAGGGAGAATGGAGTGGATATAGGCATAGAGAAGGTAGCAGACCCTCCAATTGACAGCGGCAACGACTCAGACGCCTACAGAGACGCTAGCAGATGCTGCGACGCCGACTGAGGCAGATTGGGGTAGATATAGGCATAGAGAAGATAGCAGACCCCTCAATCGACAGCGGCAGCGACTAAGACGCCTACAGTGACGCTGACAGAGGCTGCGACGACGACTGAGATGCATACTGAGACGCCTACAGAGACGCTAACAGAGGCTGCGACGCCGACTGAGACGCCGACTGAGGCAGATAGGGGTAGATATAAGCAAAGAGAAGGCAGCAGAAAACTCAATCGACAGCGGCAGCGACTAAGACGCCTACAGAGACGATGACAGAGGCTGCGACGCCGACTGAGACGCCGACTGAGGCAGATAGGGGTAGATATAGGCACAGAGAAGGCAGCAGACCCCTCAATCGGCAGCGGCAGCGACTGAGACTCCTTCAGAGACGCTGACAGAGGCTGCGACGCTGACTGAGGCAGATAGGGCAACATATAGGCATAGAGAAGGTAGCAGACCCCCCAATCGACAACGGCAGCGACTGAGACACCTACCGAAACGCTGACAGAGGCTGCGACGCCGACTGAGGCAGATATTGGTGGATATAGGCATAGAGAAGGGAACAGGCCCCCAATCGACAGCGGCAATAACTGAGACGCCTACAGAGACGCTGACAGAGGCTGCGACGCCGACTGAGACCGCGACTGAGGCAGATAGGGGTAGATATAGGCACAGAGAAGGCAGCAGACCCCTCAATCGGCAGCGGCAGCGACTGAGACTCCTTCAGAGACTCTGACAGAGGCTGCGACGCTGACTGAGGCAGATAGGGCAACATATAGGCATAGAGAAGGTAGCAGACCCCCCAATCGACAACGGCAGCGACTGAGACACCTACAGAAACGCTGACAGAGGCTGCGACGCCGACTGAGGCAGATATTGGTGGATATAGGCATAGAGAAGGGAACAGGCCCCCAATCGACAGCGGCAATGACTGAGACGCCTACAGATACGATGACAGAGGCTGCGACGCCGACTGAGATGCCGACTGAGGCAGATAGGTTAGATATAGGCATAGAGAATGCACCAGACCCCAATCGACAGCGGCAGCGACTGAGACGACTACAGAAACGCTGACAGAGGCTGCGACGCCGACTGAGGCAGATAGGGGTAGATATAGGCATAGAGAAGGCAGCAGACCCCCCAATCGACAGCGGTGGCGACTGAGACGACAACAGAAACGCTGACAGAGGCTGCGACGCCGACTGAGGCAGATAGGGGTAGATATAGGCATAGAGAAGGCAGCAGACCCCCCAATCGACAGCGGTAGCGACTGAGACGACTACAGAAACGCTGACAGAGGCTGCGACGCCGACTGAGGCAGATAGGGGTAGATATAGGCATAGAGAAGGCAGCAGACCCCCCAATCGACAGCGGTGGCGACTGAGACGATTACAGAAATGCTGACAGAGGCTGCGACGCCGACTAAGGCAGATAGGGGTAGATATAGGCATAGAGAAGGCAGCAGACCCCCCAATCGACAACGGCAACAACTGAGATGCCTTCAGAGACGCTGACAGAGGCTGCGACGCCGACTGAGGCAGATAGGGGTAGATATGGGCATAGAGAAGGCAGCAGATCCCCCAACCGACTGTGGCAGCGACTAAGACGCCCACAGAGACGCTGACAGGGGCTGCGACGCCGGCTGTGACGCCGATGAGGGAGAGTGGAGTAGATATAGGCATAGAGAAGGTAGCAGACCCTCCAATCGACAGCGGCAACGACTCAGACGCCTACAGAGACGCTAACAGAGGATGCGACGCTGACTGAGGCAGATAGGGGTAGATATAATCATAGAGAAGGCAACATATCCCCCAAACGGTAGCGGCAGCGACTGAGACGCCTACAGATACGATGACAGAGGCTGCGACGCCGACTGAGATGCCGACTGAGGCAGCTAGGGGTGGATATAGGCTTAGAGAAGACTGCAGACCCCTCAATCGACAGCGGCAGCGACTGAGAAGCCTACAGATACTATGACAGAGGCTGCGACGCCGACTGAGACGCCGACTGAGGCAGATAGGGATGGATATAGGCATAGAGAAAGCAGGAAACTCCTCAATTGACAGCGGCAGTGACTGAGACGCCTACAGAGATGCTGACAGAGGCTGCGACGCCGACTGAGGCAGATAGGGTTAGATATAGCCATAGAGATGGCAGCAGACCCCCCAATCGACAGCGGCAGCGACTGAGACGCCTACAGAGACGCTAACAGATGCTGGGACGCCGACTGAGGCAGATTGGGGTAGATATAGGTATAGAGAAGGAAGCAGACCCCTCAATCGACAGCGGCAGCGACTAAGACTCTGACAGAGGCTGCGACGGCTGCGGCGGCGACTGAGGCAGATAGGGGTAGACCCCCATTATCGACAGCGGTAGCGACTGAGACGCCTACAGATACGCTAACAGAGGATGCGACGCCGACTGAGGCAGATAGGGCAACATATAGGCATAGAGAAGGTAGCAGACCCCCCAATCGACAACGGCAGCGACTGAGACACCTACCGAAACGCTGACAGAGGCTGCGACGCCGACTGAGGCAGATATTGGTGGATATAGGCATAGAGAAGGGAACAGGCCCCCAATCGACAGCGGCAATGACTGAGACGCCTACAGAGACGCTGACAGAGGCTGCGACGCCGACTGAGACCGCGACTGAGGCAGATAGGGGTAGATATAGGCACAGAGAAGGCAGCAGACCCCTCAATCGGCAGCGGCAGCGACTGAGACTCCTTCAGAGACGCTGACAGAGGCTGCGACGCTGACTGAGGCAGATAGGGCAACATATAGGCATAGAGAAGGTAGCAGACCCCCCAATCGACAACGGCAGCGACTGAGACACCTACAGAAACGCTGACAGAGGCTGCGACGCCGACTGAGGCAGATATTGGTGGATATAGGCATAGAGAAGGGAACAGGCCCCCAATCGACAGCGGCAATGACTGAGACGCCTACAGATACGATGACAGAGGCTGCGACGCCGACTGAGATGCCGACTGAGGCAGATAGGTTAGATATAGGCATAGAGAATGCACCAGACCCCAATCGACAGCGGCAGCGACTGAGACGACTACAGAAACGCTGACAGAGGCTGCGACGCCGACTGAGGCAGATAGGGGTAGATATAGGCATAGAGAAGGCAGCAGACCCCCCAATCGACAGCGGTGGCGACTGAGACGACAACAGAAACGCTGACAGAGGCTGCGACGCCGACTGAGGCAGATAGGGGTAGATATAGGCATAGAGAAGGCAGCAGACCCCCCAATCGACAGCGGTAGCGACTGAGACGACTACAGAAACGCTGACAGAGGCTGCGACGCCGACTGAGGCAGATAGGGGTAGATATAGGCATAGAGAAGGCAGCAGACCCCCCAATCGACAGCGGTGGCGACTGAGACGACTACAGAAACGCTGACAGAAGCTGCGACGCCGACTGAGGCAGATAGGGGTAGATATGGGCATAGAGAAGGCAGCAGATCCCCCAACCGACTGTGGCAGCGACTAAGACGCCCACAGAGACGCTGACAGGGGCTGCGACGCCGGCTGAGACGCCGATGAGGGAGAGTGGAGTAGATATAGGCATAGAGAAGGTAGCAGACCCTCCAATCGACAGCGGCAACGTCTCAGACGCCTACAGAGACGCTAACAGAGGATGCGACGCTGACTGAGGCAGATAGGGGTAGATATAATCATAGAGAAGGCAACATATCCCCCAACCGATAGCGGCAGCGACTGAGACGCCTACAGATACGATGACAGAGGCTGCGACGCCGACTGAGATGCCGACTGAGGCAGCTAGGGGTGGATATAGGCTTAGAGAAGGCAGCAGACCCCTCAATCGACAGCGGCAGCGACTGAGAAGCCTACAGATACTATGACAGAGGCTGCGACGCCGACTGAGACGCCGACTGAGGCAGATAGGGATGGATATAGGCATAGAGAAAGCAGGAAACTCCTCAATTGACAGCGGCAGTGACTGAGACGCCTACAGAGATGCTGACAGAGGCTGCGACGCCGACTGAGGCAGATAGGGTTAGATATAGCCATAGAGATGGCAGCAGACCCCCCAATCGACAGCGGCAGCGACTGAGACGCCTACAGAGACGCTAACAGATGCTGGGACGCCGACTGAGGCAGATTGGGGTAGATATAGGTATAGAGAAGGAAGCAGACCCCTCAATCGACAGCGGCAGCGACTAAGACTCTGACAGAGGCTGCGACGGCTGCGGCGGCGACTGAGGCAGATAGGGGTAGACCCCCATTATCGACAGCGGTTGCGACTGAGACGCCTACAGATACGCTAACAGAGGATGCGACGCCGACTGAGGCAGATAGGGGTAGATATAATCATAGAGAAGGCAGCATATCCCCCAACCGATAGCGGCAGCGACTGAGACGCCTACAGATACGATGACAGAGGCTGCGACGCCGACTGAGATGCCGACTGAGGCAGCTAGGGGTGGATATAGGCAGAGAGAAGGCAGCAGACCCCCCAATCATCAGCGGCAGCGACTAAGACGCCCACAGAGCCGCTGACAGAGGCTGCGACGGCTGCGGCGGCGACTGAGGCAGATAGGGGTAGACCCCCATTATCGACAGCGGAAGCGACTGAGATGCCTACAGAGAAGCTAACAGAGGCTGCGACGCCGATGAGGCAGATAGGGGTAGATATACGCATAGAGAAGTTAGCAGACCCTCCAATCGACAGCGGCAACGACTCAGACGCCTACAGAGACGCTGACAGAGGCTGCGACGACTACTGAGGCAGATGGGGGTAGACATAGGCATAGAGAAGGCAGCAGAGCCCTCAATCGACAGCGGCTGTGACGCCGACTGAGACGCCGACTGAGGCAGATAGGAGTAGATATAGGCATAGAGAAGGCGGCAGACCCCCAAATCGACAGCGGCAGCGACTGAGACGCCTTCAGAGACGCTGACAGAGTCTGCGACGCCGACTGAGGCAGATAGGAGTAGATATAGGCATAAAAAAGGCGGCAGATCCCCCAATCGACAGTGGCAGCGACTGAGACGACTACAGAAATACTGACAGAGGCTGCGATACCGACTGAGGCCAGATAAGTATTGATATAGGCATAGAGAAAGCAGCAGACCCCCAACCGACAGTGGCAGCGACTGAGACGCCCACAGAGACGCTGACAGAGGCTGCGACGCCGACTGAGACGCAGATGAGGGAGAGTGGAGTAGATATAGGCATAGAGAAGGTAGCAGACCCTCCAATTGACAGCGGCAACGACGCAGACGCATACAGATACGATGACAGAGGCTGCGACGCCGACTGAGACGTCGACTGAGGCAGATAGGGGTGGATATAGGCATAGAGAAGGCAGCAGACCCCTCAATCGACAGCGGCAGCGACTGAGAGGCCTACAGATACTATGACAGAGGCTGCGACGCCGACTGAGGCAGATAAGGGTGGATATAGGCATAGAGAAAGCAGCAAACTCCTCAATTGACAGCGGCAGTAACTGAGACGCCTACAGAGATGCTGACAGAGGTGGCGACGCCGACTGAGGCAGATACGGGTAGATATAGCCATAGAGATGGAAGCAGACCCCTCAATCGACAGCGGCAGCGACTAAGACGCCTACAGTGACGCTGACAGAGGCTGCGACGCCGACTGAGATGCATACTGAGACGCCTACAGAGACGCGAACAGAGGCTGCGACGCCGACTGACACGACGACTGAGGCGGATAGGGGTAGATATAAGCAAAGAGAAGGCAGCAGACAACTCAATCGACAGCGGCAGCGACTAAGACGCCTACAGAGACGCTGACAGAGGCTGCGATGCCGACTGAGACGCCGACTGAAGCAGATAGGGGTAGATATAGGCACAGAGAAGGCAGCAGACTCCTCAATCGGCAGCGGCAGCGACTGAGACTCCTTCAGAGACGCTGACAGAGGCTGCGACGCTGACTGAGGCAGATAGGGCAACATATAGGCATAGAGAAGGTAGCAGACCCCCCAATCGAAAACGGCAGCGACTGAGATACCTACAGAAACGCTGACAGAGGCTGCGACGCCGACTGAGGCAGATATTGGTGAATATAGGCATAGAGAAGGGAACAGGCCCCCAATCGACAGCGGCAACGACTGAGACGCCTACAGAGACGCTGACAGAGGCTGCGACGCCGACTGAGACGCCGACTGAGACGCCGACTGAGGCAGATAGGGGTGGATATAGGCATAGAGAAGGCAGCAGACACCTCAATCGACAGCGGCAGCGACTGAGACGCCTTCAGAAACTCTGACAGAGGCAGCAACGACGACTGAGGCAGATAGGGGTAGATATAGGCATAGAGAAGGCACCAAACAACCAGTCGACAGCGGCAGCGACTGAGATGACTACAGAAACGCTGAAAGAGGCTGCGACGCCGACTGAGGCAGATAGGGGTGGATATAGGCATAGAGAAGGTTACAGGCCCCCAATCGAGAGCGGCAACGACTGAGACGCCTACAGAGACGCTGACAGAAGCTGCGACGCCGACTGAGTCGCCGACTGAGGCAGATAGGGGTAGATATAGGCAGTGAGAAGGCAGCAGACCCCCCAATCGACAGCGGCAGCGACTGAGATGCCTTCAGAGACGCTGACAGAGGCTGCGACGCCAGCTGAGGCAGATAGGGGTAGATATGGGCATAGAGAAGGCAGCAGATCCCCCAATCGACAGTGGCAGCGACTGAGACGACTACAGAAATGCTAACAGAGGCTGCGACACAGACTGAGGCAGATAGGTGTAGATATAGGCATAGAGAAAGCAGCAGACCCCCAACCGACAGTGGCAGCGACTGAGACGCCCACAGAGACGCTGACAGAGGCTGCGACGCCGACTGAGACGCCGATGAGGGAGAGTGGAGTAGATATAGGCATAGAAAAGGTAGCAGACCCTCCAATTGACAGCGGCAACGACTCAGACGCCTACAGATACGATGACAGAGGCTGCGACGCCGACTGAGACGTCGACTGAGGCAGATAGGGGTGGATATAGGCATAGAGAAGGCAACAGGCCCCCAATCGAGAGCGGCAACGACTGAGACGCCTACAGAGACGCTGACAGAAGCTGCGACGCCGACTGAGTCGCCGACTGAGGCAGATAGGGGTGGATATAGGCAGAGAGAAGGCAGCAGACCCCCCAATCGACAGCGGCAGCGACTGAGATGCCTTCAGAGACGCTGACAGAGGCTGCGACGCCGACTGAGGCAGATAGGGGTAGATATGGGCATAGAGAAGGCAGCAGATCCCCCAATCGACAGTGGCAGCGACTGAGACGACTACAGAAATGCTAACAGAGGCTGCGACACCGACTGAGGCAGATAGGTGTAGATATTGGCATAGAGAAAGCAGCAGACCCCCAACCGACAGTGGCAGCGACTGAGACTCCCACAGAGACGCTGACAGAGGCTGCGACGCCGACTGAGACGCCGATGAGGGAGAGTGGAGTAGATATAGGCATAGAGAAGGTAGCAGACCCTCCAATCGACAGCGGCAACGAGTCAGACGCCTACAGAGATGCTAACAGGGGCTGCGACGCCGATTGAGGCAGATAGTGGTAGATATACGCATAGAGAAGTTAGCAGACCCTCCAATCGACAGCGGCAACTACTGAGACGCCTACAGAGACGCTGACAGAGGCTACGACGCCGACTGAGATGCCGACTGAGGCAGATAAGGGTGGATATATGCAGAGAGAAGGCAGCAGACCCCCAATCGTCAGCGGCAGCGACTAAGACGCCTACAGAGCCGCTGACAGAGGCTGCGACGGCTGCGGCGGCGACTGAGGCAGATAGGGGTGGACCCCCATTATCGACAGCGGTAGCGACTGAGACGCCTACAGAGACGCTAACAGAGGATGCGACGCCGACTGAGGCAGATAGGGGTAGATATAATCATAGAGAAGGCAGCATATCCCCCAACCGATAGCGGCAGCGACTGAGACGCCTACAGATACGATGACAGAGGCTGCGACGCCGACTGAGATGCCGACTGAGGCAGCTAGGGGTGGATATAGGCAGAGAGAAGGCAGCAGACCCCCCAATCATCAGCGGCAGCGACTAAGACGCCCACAGAGCCGCTGACAGAGGCTGCGACGGCTGCGGCGGCGACTGAGGCAGATAGGGGTAGACCCCCATTATCGACAGCGGAAGCGACTGAGATGCCTACAGAGAAGCTAACAGAGGCTGCGACGCCGATGAGGCAGATAGGGGTAGATATACGCATAGAGAAGTTAGCAGACCCTCCAATCGACAGCGGCAACGACTCAGATGCCTACAGAGACGCTGACAGAGGCTGCGACGACTACTGAGGCAGATGGGGGTAGACATAGGCATAGAGAAGGCAGCAGAGCCTTCAATCGACAGCGGCTGTGACGCCGACTGAGACGCCGACTGAGGCAGATAGGAGTAGATATAGGCATAGAGAAGGCGGCAGACCCCCAAATCGACAGCGGCAGCGACTGAGACGCCTTCAGAGACGCTGACAGAGTCTGCGACGCCGACTGAGGCAGATAGGAGTAGATATAGGCATAAAAAAGGCGGCAGATCCCCCAATCGACAGTGGCAGCGACTGAGACGACTACAGAAATACTGACAGAGGTTGCGATACCGACTGAGGCCAGATAAGTATTGATATAGGCATAGAGAAAGCAGCAGACCCCCAACCGACAGTGGCAGCGACTGAGACGCCCACAGAGACGCTGACAGAGGCTGCGACGCCGACTGAGACGCAGATGAGGGAGAGTGGAGTAGATATAGGCATAGAGAAGGTAGCAGACCCTCCAATTGACAGCGGCAACGACGCAGACGCATACAGATACGATGACAGAGGCTGCGACGCCGACTGAGACGTCGACTGAGGCAGATAGGGGTGGATATAGGCATAGAGAAGGCAGCAGACCCCTCAATCGACAGCGGCAGCGACTGAGAGGCCTACAGATACTATGACAGAGGCTGCGACGCCGACTGAGGCAGATAAGGGTGGATATAGGCATAGAGAAAGCAGCAAACTCCTCAATTGACAGCGGCAGTAACTGAGACGCCTACAGAGATGCTGACAGAGGTGGCGACGCCGACTGAGGCAGATACGGGTAGATATAGCCATAGAGATGGAAGCAGACCCCTCAATCGACAGCGGCAGCGACTAAGACGCCTACAGTGACGCTGACAGAGGCTGCGACGCCGACTGAGATGCATACTGAGACGCCTACAGAGACGCGAACAGAGGCTGCGACGCCGACTGACACGACGACTGAGGCGGATAGGGGTAGATATAAGCAAAGAGAAGGCAGCAGACAACTCAATCGACAGCGGCAGCGACTAAGACGCCTACAGAGACGCTGACAGAGGCTGCGATGCCGACTGAGACGCCGACTGAAGCAGATAGGGGTAGATATAGGCACAGAGAAGGCAGCAGACTCCTCAATCGGCAGCGGCAGCGACTGAGACTCCTTCAGAGACGCTGACAGAGGCTGCGACGCTGACTGAGGCAGATAGGGCAACATATAGGCATAGAGAAGGTAGCAGACCCCCCAATCGACAACGGCAGCGACTGAGACACCTACAGAAACGCTGACAGAGGCTGCGACGCCGACTGAGGCAGATATTGGTGAATATAGGCATAGAGAAGGGAACAGGCCCCCAATCGACAGCGGCAACGACTGAGACGCCTACAGAGACGCTGACAGAGGCTGCGACGCCGACTGAGACGCCGACTGAGACGCCGACTGAGGCAGATAGGGGTGGATATAGGCATAGAGAAGGCAGCAGACACCTCAATCGACAGCGGCAGCGACTGAGACGCCTTCAGAAACTCTGACAGAGGCAGCAACGACGACTGAGGCAGATAGGGGTAGATATAGGCATAGAGAAGGCACCAAACAACCAGTCGACAGCGGCAGCGACTGAGATGACTACAGAAACGCTGAAAGAGGCTGCGACGCCGACTGAGGCAGATAGGGGTGGATATAGGCATAGAGAAGGTTACAGGCCCCCTATCGAGAGCGGCAACGACTGAGACGCCTACAGAGACGCTGACAGAAGCTGCGACGCCGACTGAGTCGCCGACTGAGGCAGATAGGGGTAGATATAGGCAGTGAGAAGGCAGCAGACCCCCCAATCGACAGCGGCAGCGACTGAGATGCCTTCAGAGACGCTGACAGAGGCTGCGACGCCAGCTGAGGCAGATAGGGGTAGATATGGGCATAGAGAAGGCAGCAGATCCCCCAATCGACAGTGGCAGCGACTGAGACGACTACAGAAATGCTAACAGAGGCTGCGACACAGACTGAGGCAGATAGGTGTAGATATAGGCATAGAGAAAGCAGCAGACCCCCAACCGACAGTGGCAGCGACTGAGACGCCCACAGAGACGCTGACAGAGGCTGCGACGCCGACTGAGACGCCGATGAGGGAGAGTGGAGTAGATATAGGCATAGAAAAGGTAGCAGACCCTCCAATTGACGGCGGCAACGACTCAGACGCCTACAGATACGATGACAGAGGCTGCGACGCCGACTGAGACGTCGACTGAGGCAGATAGGGGTGGATATAGGCATAGAGAAGGCAACAGGCCCCCAATCGAGAGCGGCAACGACTGAGACGCCTACAGAGACGCTGACAGAAGCTGCGACGCCGACTGAGTCGCCGACTGAGGCAGATAGGGGTGGATATAGGCAGAGAGAAGGCAGCAGACCCCCCAATCGACAGCGGCAGCGACTGAGATGCCTTCAGAGACGCTGACAGAGGCTGCGACGCCGACTGAGGCAGATAGGGGTAGATATGGGCATAGAGAAGGCAGCAGATCCCCCAATCGACAGTGGCAGCGACTGAGACGACTACAGAAATGCTAACAGAGGCTGCGACACCGACTGAGGCAGATAGGTGTAGATATTGGCATAGAGAAAGCAGCAGACCCCCAACCGACAGTGGCAGCGACTGAGACTCCCACAGAGACGCTGACAGAGGCTGCGACGCCGACTGAGACGCCGATGAGGGAGAGTGGAGTAGATATAGGCATAGAGAAGGTAGCAGACCCTCCAATCGACAGCGGCAACGAGTCAGACGCCTACAGAGATGCTAACAGGGGCTGCGACGCCGATTGAGGCAGATAGTGGTAGATATACGCATAGAGAAGTTAGCAGACCCTCCAATCGACAGCGGCAACTACTGAGACGCCTACAGAGACGCTGACAGAGGCTACGACGCCGACTGAGATGCCGACTGAGGCAGATAAGGGTGGATATATGCAGAGAGAAGGCAGCAGACCCCCAATCGTCAGCGGCAGCGACTAAGACGCCTACAGAGCCGCTGACAGAGGCTGCGACGGCTGCGGCGGCGACTGAGGCAGATAGGGGTGGACCCCCATTATCGACAGCGGTAGCGACTGAGACGCCTACAGAGACGCTAACAGAGGATGCGACGCCGACTGAGGCAGATAGGGGTAGATATAATAATAGAGAAGGCAGCATATCCCCCAACCGATAGCGGCAACGACTCAGACGCCTACAGAGACGCTGACAGAGGCTGCGACGACTACTGAGGCAGATAGGGGTAGATATAGGCATAGAGAAGGCAGCAGAGCCCTCAATCGACAGCGGCTGTGACGCCGACTGAGACGCCGACTGAGGCAGATAGGGGTAGATATAGGCATAGAGAAGGTGGCAGACCCCCAAATCGACAGCGGCAGCGACTGAGACGCCTTCAGAGACGCTGACAGAATCTGCGACGCCGACTGAGGCAGATAGGTGTAGATATAGGCATAGAGAAGGCAGCAGATCCCCCAATCGACAGTGGCAGCGATTGAGACGCCCACAGAGACGCTGACAGAGGCTGCGACGCCGACTGAGACGCCGATGAGGGAGAGTGGAGTAGATATAGGCATAGAGAAGGTAGCAGACCCTCCAATCGACAGCGGCAACGACTCAGACGCCTACAGAGACGCTAACAGAGGCTGCGACGCCGATTGAGGCAGATAGGGGTAGATATACGCATAGAGAAGTTAGCAGACCCTCCAATCGACAGCGGCAACTATTGAGACGCCTACAGAGACGCTGACAGAGGCTGCGACGCCGACTGAGATGCCGACTGAGGCAGATAAGGGTGGATATAGGCAGAGAGAAGGCAGCAGACCCCCCAATCGTCAGCGGCAGCGACTAAGACGCCTACAGAGCCGCTGACAGAGGCTGCGACGGTTGCGGCGGCGACTGAGCCAGATAGGGGTAGACCCCCATTATAGACAGCGGTAGCGACTGAGACGCCTACAGAGACGCTAACAGAGGATGCGACGCCGACTGAGGCAGATAGGGGTAGATATAATCATAGAGAAGGCAGCATATCCTTCAACCGATAGCGGCAGCGACTGAGACGGCTACAGATACGATGACAGAGGCTGCGACGCCGACTGAGATGCCGACTGAGGCAGCTAGGGGTGGATATAGGCAGAGAGAAGGCAGCAGACCCCCCAATCATCAGCGGCAGCGACTAAGACGCCCACAGAGCCGCTGACAGAGGCTGCGACTGAGGCAGATAGGGGTAGACCCCCATTATCGACAGCGGAAGCGACTGAGATGCCTACAGAGACGCTAACAGAGGCTGCGACGCCGATTAAGGCAGATAGGGGTAGATATACGCATAGAGAAGTTAGCAGACCCTCCAATCGACAGAGGCAGCGACTGAGACGCCTACAGATACGATGACAGAGGCTGCGACGCCGACTGAGACGTCGACTGAGGCAGATAGGGGTGGATATAGGCATAAAGAAGGCAGCAGACCCCTCAATCGACAGCGGCAGCGACTGAGAGGCCTACAGATAATATGACAGAGGCTGCGACGCCGACTGAGGCAGATAAGGGTGGATATGGGCATAGAGAAAGCAGCAAACTCCTCAATTGACAGCGGCAGTAACTGAGACGCCTACAGAGATTCTGACAGAGGCTGCGACGCCGACTGAGGCAGATAGGGGTAGATATAGCCATAGAGAAGGAAGCAGACCCCTCAGTCGACAGCGGCAGCGACTAAGACGCCTACAGTGACGCTGACAGAGGCTGCGACGCCGACTGAGATGCATACTGAGACGCCTACAGAGACGCTAACAGAGGCTGCGACGCCGTCTGACACACCGACTGAGGCAGATAGGGGTAGATATAAGCAAAGAGAAGGCAGCAGACAACTCAATCGACAGCGGCAGCGACTACGACGCCTACAGAGACGCTGACAGAGGCTGCGACGCCGACTGAGACGCCGACTGAGGCAGATAGGGGTGGATATAGGCATAGAGAAGGCAGCAGACCCCTCAATCGACAGCGGCAGCGACTGAGTCGCGTTCAGAATCTCTGACAGAGGCTGCAACGACGACTGAGGCAGATAGGGGTAGATATAGGCATAGAGAAGGCACCAGACAACCAATCGACAGCGGCAGCGACTGAGATGACTACAGAAACGCTGAAAGAGGCTGCGACGCCGACTGAGGCAGATAGGGGTGGATATAGGCATAGAGAAGGTTACAGGCCCCCAATCGAGAGCGGCAAAGACTGAGACGCCTACAGAGACGCTGACAGAAGCTGCGACGCCGTCTGACACACCGACTGAGGCAGATAGGGGTAGATATAAGCAAAGAGAAGGCAGCAGACAACTCAATCGACAGCGGCAGCGACTACGACGCCTACAGAGACGCTGACAGAGGCTGCGACGCCGACTGAGACGCCGACTGAGGCAGATAGGGGTGGATATAGGCATAGAGAAGGCAGCAGACCCCTCAATCGACAGCGGCAGCGACTGAGAGGCCTACAGAGACGCTGACAGAGGCTGCGACGGTTGCGGCGGCGACTGAGCCAGATAGGGGTAGACCCCCATTATAGACAGCGGTAGCGACTGAGACGCCTACAGAGACGCTAACAGAGGATGCGACGCCGACTGAGGCAGATAGGGGTAGATATAATCATAGAGAAGGCAGCATATCCTTCAACCGATAGCGGCAGCGACTGAGACGGCTACAGATACGATGACAGAGGCTGCGACGCCGACTGAGATGCCGACTGAGGCAGCTAGGGGTGGATATAGGCAGAGAGAAGGCAGCAGACCCCCCAATCATCAGCGGCAGCGACTAAGACGCCCACAGAGCCGCTGACAGAGGCTGCGACTGAGGCAGATAGGGGTAGACCCCCATTATCGACAGCGGAAGCGACTGAGATGCCTACAGAGACGCTAACAGAGGCTGCGACGCCGATTAAGGCAGATAGGGGTAGATATACGCATAGAGAAGTTAGCAGACCCTCCAATCGACAGAGGCAGCGACTGAGACGCCTACAGATACGATGACAGAGGCTGCGACGCCGACTGAGACGTCGACTGAGGCAGATAGGGGTGGATATAGGCATAAAGAAGGCAGCAGACCCCTCAATCGACAGCGGCAGCGACTGAGAGGCCTACAGATAATATGACAGAGGCTGCGACGCCGACTGAGGCAGATAAGGGTGGATATGGGCATAGAGAAAGCAGCAAACTCCTCAATTGACAGCGGCAGTAACTGAGACGCCTACAGAGATGCTGACAGAGGCTGCGACGCCGACTGAGGCAGATAGGGGTAGATATAGCCATAGAGAAGGAAGCAGACCCCTCAGTCGACAGCGGCAGCGACTAAGACGCCTACAGTGACGCTGACAGAGGCTGCGACGCCGACTGAGATGCATACTGAGACGCCTACAGAGACGCTAACAGAGGCTGCGACGCCGTCTGACACACCGACTGAGGCAGATAGGGGTAGATATAAGCAAAGAGAAGGCAGCAGACAACTCAATCGACAGCGGCAGCGACTACGACGCCTACAGAGACGCTGACAGAGGCTGCGACGCCGACTGAGACGCCGACTGAGGCAGATAGGGGTGGATATAGGCATAGAGAAGGCAGCAGACCCCTCAATCGACAGCGGCAGCGACTGAGAGGCCTACAGAGACGCTGACAGAGGCTGCGAAGCCGACTGAGACGCCGATGAGGGAGAGTGGAGTAGATATAGGCATAGAGAAGGTAGCAGACCCTCCAATTGACAGCGGCAACGACTCAGACGCCTACAGATACGATGACAGAGGCTGCGACGCCGACTGAGACGTCGACTGAGGCAGATAGGGGTGGATATAGGCATAGAGAAGGCGGAAGACCCCTCAATCGACAGCGGCAGCGACTGAGAGTCCTACAGATACTATGACAGAGGCTGCGACGCCGACTGAGGCAGATAAGGGTGGATATAGGCATAGAGAAAGCAGCAAACTCCTCAATTGACAGCGCCAGTAACTGAGACGCCAACAGAGATGCTGACAGAGGCTGCGTCGCCGACTGAGGCAGATATTGGTGAATATAGGCATAGAGAAGGGAACAGGCCCCCCAATCGACAGCGGCAGCGACTAAGATGCCTTCAGAGACGCTGACAGAGGCTGCGACGCCGACTGAGGCAGATAGGGGTAGATATGGGCATAGAGAAGGCAGCAGATCCCCCAATCGACAGCGGCAGCGACTGAGACGCGTTCAGAGACGCTGAAAGAGGCTGCGACGCCGACTGAGGCAGATAGGGGTGGATATAGGCATAGAGAAGGTTACAGGCCCCCAATCGAGAGCGGCAAAGACTGAGACGCCTACAGAGACGCTGACAGAGGCTGCGACGCCGACTGAGACGCCGATGAGGGAGAGTGGAGTAGATATAGGCATAGAGAAGGTAGCAGACCCTCCAATCGACAGCGGCAACGAGTCAGACGCCTACAGAGATGCTAACAGGGGCTGCGACGCCGATTGAGGCAGATAGTGGTAGATATACGCATAGAGAAGTTAGCAGACCCTCCAATCGACAGCGGCAACTACTGAGAGGCCTACAGAGACGCTGACAGAGGCTGCGAAGCCGACTGAGACGCCGATGAGGGAGAGTGGAGTAGATATAGGCATAGAGAAGGTAGCAGACCCTCCAATTGACAGCGGCAACGACTCAGACGCCTACAGATACGATGACAGAGGCTGCGACGCCGACTGAGACGTCGACTGAGGCAGATAGGGGTGGATATAGGCATAGAGAAGGCAGCAGACCCCTCAATCGACAGCGGCAGCGACTGAGACGCGTTCAGAGACGCTGAAAGAGGCTGCGACGCCGACTGAGGCAGATAGGGGTGGATATAGGCATAGAGAAGGTTACAGGCCCCCAATCGAGAGCGGCAAAGACTGAGACGCCTACAGAGACGCTGACAGAAGCTGCGACGCCGACTGAGACGCCGACTGAGGCAGATAGGGGTGGATGTAGGCATAGAGAAGGCAACAGGCCCCCAATCGAGAGCGGCAACGACTGAGACGCCTACAGAGACGCTGACAGAAGCTGCGACGCCGACTGAGTCGCCGACTGAGGCAGATAGGGGTGGATATAGGCAGAGAGAAGGCAGCAGACCCCCCAATCGACAGCGGCAGCGACTGAGATGCCTTCAGAGACGCTGACAGAGGCTGCGACGCCGACTGAGGCAGATAGGGGTAGATATGGGCATAGAGAAGGCAGCAGATCCCCCAATCGACAGTGGCAGCGACTGAGACGACTACAGAAATGCTAACAGAGGCTGCGACACCGACTGAGGCAGATAGGTGTAGATATTGGCATAGAGAAAGCAGCAGACCCCCAACCGACAGTGGCAGCGACTGAGACTCCCACAGAGACGCTGACAGAGGCTGCGACGCCGACTGAGACGCCGATGAGGGAGAGTGGAGTAGATATAGGCATAGAGAAGGTAGCAGACCCTCCAATCGACAGCGGCAACGAGTCAGACGCCTACAGAGACGCTAACAGGGGCTGCGACGCCGATTGAGGCAGATAGTGGTAGATATACGCATAGAGAAGTTAGCAGACCCTCCAATCGACAGCGGCAACTACTGAGACGCTTACAGAGATGCTGACAGAAGCTGCGACGCCGACTGAGTCGCCGACTGAGGCAGATAGGGGTAGATATAGGCATAGAGAAAGCAGCAGACCCCCCAATCGACAGAGGCAGTGACTGAGACGCCTACAGATACGATGACAGAGGCTGCGACGCCGACTGAGACGTCGACTGAGGCAGATAGGGGTGGATATAGGCACAGAGAAGGCAGCAGACCCCTCAATCGGCAGCGGCAGCGACTGAGACTCCTTCAGAGACGCTGACTGAGGCTGCGACGCTGACTGAGGCAGATAGGGCTACATATAGGCATAGAGAAGGTAGCAGACCCCCCAATCGACAACGGCAACGACTGAGACGCCTACAGAGATGCTGACAGAATCTGCGACGCCGACTGAGTCGCCGACTGAGGCAGATAGGGGTAGATATAGGCATAGAGAAGGCAGCAGACCCCCCAATCGACAGCGGCAGCGACTAAGATGCCTTCAGAGACGCTGACAGAGGCTGCGACGCCGACTGAGGCAGATAGGGGTAGATATGGGCATAGAGAAGGCAGCAGATCCCCCAACCGACAGTGGCAGCGATTGAGACGCCCATAGAGACGCTGACAGAGGCTGCGACGCCGACTGAGACGCCGATGAGGGAGAGTGGAGTAGATATAGGCATAGAGAAGGTAGCAGACCCTCCAATCGACAGCGGCAACGACTCAGACGCCTACAGAGACGCTAACAGAGGCTGCGACGCCGATTGAGGCAGATAGGGGTAGATATACGCATAGAGAAGTTAGCAGACCCTCCAATCGACAGCGGCAACTATTGAGACGCCTACAGAGACGCTAACAGAGGATGCGACGCCGACTGAGGCAGATAGGGGTAGATATAATCATAGAGAAGGCAACATATCCCCCAACCGATAGCGGCAGCGACTGAGACGCCTACAGATACGATGACAGAGGCTGCGACGCCGACTGAGATGCCGACTGAGGCAGCAAGGGGTGGATATAGGAAGAGAGAAGGCAGCATACCCCCAATTATCAGCGGCAGCGACTAAGACGCCCACAGAGCCGCTGACAGAGGCTGCGACGGCTGGGGCGGCGACTGAGGCAGATAGGGGTAGACCCCCATTATCGACAGCGGAAGCGACTGAGATGCCTACAGAGACGCTAACAGAGGCTGCGACGCCGACTGAGACGCCGATGAGGGAGAGTGGAGTAGATATAGGCATAGAGAAGGTAGCAGACCCTCCAATTGACAGCGGCAACGACTCAGACGCCTACAGAGACGCTGACAGAGGCTGCGACGCCCACTGAGGCAGATAGGGGTAAATATAGGCATAGAGAAGGCAGCATTCCCCCCAATCGACAGAGGTAGCGACTGAGACGCCTACAGATACGATGACAGAGGCTGCGACGCCGACTGAGACGTCGACTGAGGCAGATAGGGGTGGATATAGGCTTAGAGAAGGCAGCAGACCCCTCAATCGACAGCGGCAGCGACTGAGATGCCTACAGATACTATGACAGAGGCTGCGACGCCGACTGAGACGCCGACTGAGGCAGATAGGGGTGGATATAGGCATAGAGAAAGCAGGAAACTCCTCAATTGACAGCGGAAGTAACTGAGACGCCTACAGAGATGCTGACAGAGGCTGCGACGCCGACTGAGGCAGATAGGGTTAGATATAGTCATAGAGATGGCAGCAGACCGCCCAATCGACAGCGGCAGCGACTGAGACGCCTACAGAGACGCTAACAGATGCTGCGACGCCGACTGAGGCAGATTGGGGTAGATATAGGTATAGAGAAGGAAGCAGACCCCTCAATAGACAGCGGCAGCGACTAAGACGCCTACAGTGACGCTGACAGAGGCTGCGACGGCTGCGGCGGCGACTGAGGCAGATAGGGGTAGACCCCCATTATCGACAGCGGTAGCGACTGAGACGCCTACAGAGACGCTAACAGAGGATGCGACGCCGACTGAGGCAGATAGGGGTAGATGTAATCATAGAGAAGGCAGCATATCCTTCAACCGATAGCGGCAGCGACTGAGACGCCTACAGATACGATGACAGAGGCTGCGACGCCGACTGAGATGCCGACTGAGGCAGATAGGGGTGGATATAGGCATAGAGAAGGCAGCAGACCCCTCAATCATCAGCGGCAGCGACTAAGACGCCCACAGAGCCGCTGACAGAGGCTGCGACTGAGGCAGATAGGGGTAGACCCCCATTATCGACAGCGGAAGCGACTGAGATGCCTACAGAGACGCTAACAGAGGCTGCGACGCCGATTAAGGCAGATAGGGGTAGATATACGCATAGAGAAGTTAGCAGACCCTCCAATCGACAGCGGCAACGACTCAGACGGCTACAGAGACGCTGACAGAGGCTGCGACGACTACTGAGGCAGATGGGGGTAGACATAGGCATAGAGAAGGCAGCAGAGCCCTCAATCGACAGCGGCTGTGACGCCGACTGAGACGCCGACTGAGGCAGATAGGAGTAGATATAGGCATAGAGAAGGCGGCAGACCCCCAAGTCGACAGCGGCAGCGACTGAGACGCCTTCAGAGACGCTGACAGGGTCTGCGACGCCGACTGAGGCAGATAGGGGTAGATATAGACATAGAGAAGGCGGCAGATCTCCCAATCGACAGTGGCAGCGACTGAGACGCCTACAGATACGATGACAGAGGCTGCGACGCCGACTGAGACGTCGACTGAGGCAGATAGGGGTGGATATAGGCATAGAGAAGGCAGCAGACCCCTCAAACGACAGCGGCAACGACTGAGAGGCCTACAGATACTATGACAGAGGCTGCGACGCCGACTGAGGCAGATAAGGGTGGATATAGGCATAGAGAAAGCAGCAAACTCCTCAATTGACAGCGGCAGTAACTGAGACGCCTACTGAGATGCTGACAGAGGCTGCGACGCCGACTGAGGCAGATAAGGGTAGATATAGCCATAGAGAAGGATGCAGACCCCTCAATCGACAGCGACAGCGACTAAGACGCCTACAGTGACGCCGACAGAGGCTGCGACGCCGACTGAGATGCATACTGAGACGCCTACAGAGACGCTAACAGAGGCTGCGACGCCGACTGAGACGCCGACTGAGGCAGATAGGGGTAGATATAAGCAAAGAGAAGGCAGCAGACAACTCAATCGACAGCGGCAGCGACTAAGACGCCTACAGAGACGCTGATAGAGGCTGCGACGCCGACTGAGATGCCGACTGAGGCAGATAGGGGGAGATATAGGCACAGAGAAGGCAGCAGACCCCTCAATCGGCAGCGGCAGCGACTGAGACTCCTTCAGAGACGCTGACAGAGGCTGCGACGCTGACTGAGGCAGATAGGGCAACATAGATGCATAGAGAAGGTAGCAGACCCCCCAATCGACAACGGCAGCGACTGAGACACCTACAGAAACGCTGACAGAGGCTGCGACGCCGACTGAGGCAGATATTGGTGGATGTAGGCATAGAGAAGGGAACAGGCCCCCAATCGACAGCGGCAATGACTGAGACGCCTACAGAGACGCTGACAGAGGCTGCGACGCCGACTGAGACGCCGACTGAGGCAGATAGGTTAAATATAGGCATAGAGAATGCACCAGACCCCAATCGACAGCGGTAGCGACTGAGACGACTACAGAAACGCTGACAGAGGCTGCGACGTCGACTGAGGCAGATAGGGGTAGATATAGGCATAGAGAATGCAACAGACCCCCTAATCGACAGCGGCAGCGACTGAGATGCCTTCAGAGACGCTGACAGAGGCTGCGACGCCGACTGAGGCAGATAGGGGTAAATATGGGCATAGAGAAGGCAGCAGATCCCCCAATCGACAGTGGCAGCGACTGAGACGACTACAGAAATGCTAACAGAGGCTGCGACACCGACTGAGGCAGATAGGTGTAGATATTGGCATAGAGAAAGCAGCAGACCCCCAACCGACAGTGGCAGCGACTGAGACGCCCACAGAGACGCTGACAGAGGCTGCGACGCCGACTGAGACGCCGATGAGGGAGAGTGGAGTAGATATAGGCATAGAGAAGGTAGCAGACCCTCCAATCGACAGCGGCAACGACTCAGACGCCTACAGAGACGCTAACAGAGGCTGCGATGCCGATTGAGGCAGATAGGGGTAGATATACGCATAGAGAAGGCAGCAGACCCCTCAATCGGCAGCGGCAGCGACTGAGACGCCTTCAGAAACGCTGACAGAGGCTGCGACGCCGACTGAGACGCAGACTGAGGCAGATAGGGTTGGATATAGGCATAGAGAAAGCAGCAAACTCCTCAATCGGCAGCGGCAGCGTCTGAGACCCCTACAGAAACGCTGACAGAGGCTGCGACGCCGACTGAGGCAGATATTGGTGGATATAGGCATAGAAAAGGGAACAGGCCCCCAATCGACAGCGGCAATGACTAAGACGCCTACAGAGACGCTGACAGAGGCTGCGACGCCGACTGAGACGCCGACTGAGGCAGATAGGGGTAGATATAGGCATAGTGAAGGCAGCAGACCCCTCAATCGGCAGCGGCAGCGACTGAGACGCCTTCAGAAACGCTGACAGAGGCGGCGACGCCGACTGAGGCAGATAGGGGTAGATATAGGCATAGAGAAGGCACCAGACAACCAATCGACAGCGGCAGCGACTGAGATGACTACAGAAACGCTGACAAAGGCTGCGACGCCGACTGAGGCAGATAGGGGTAGATATAGGCATAGAGAAGGCAGCAGACCCCCCAATCGACAGCGGCAGCGGCTGAGACGCCTTCAGATACGCTGACAGAGGCTGCGACGCCGACTGAGGCAGATAGGGGTAGATATAGGCATAGAGAAGGCAGCAGATCCCCCAATCGACTGTCGCAGCGACTGAGACGACTACAGAAACGCTGACAGAGGCTGCGACACCGACTGAGGCAGATAGGTGTAGATATAGGCATAGAGAAAGCAGCAGACCCTCCAATCGACAGCGGCAACTACTGAGACGCCTACAGAGACGCTGACAGAGGCTGCGACGCCCACTGAGGCAGATAGGGGTAGGTATAGGCATAGAGAAGGTAGCAGATGCCCCAATCGACAGCGGCAGCGACTGAGACGCCTACAGATACGATGACAGAGGCTGCGACGCCGACTGAGATGCCGACTGAGGCAGATAGGGGTGGATATAGGCATAGAGAAGGCAGCAGACCGCCCCAATCGTCAGCGGCAGCGACTAAGACGCCTACAGAGCCGCTGCCAGAGGCTGCGACGGCTGCGGCGGCGACTGAGGCTGATAGGGGTAGACCCCCATTATCGACAGCGGAAGGGACTGAGATGCCTACAGAGACGCTAACAGAGGCTGTGACGCCGACTGAGGCAGATAGGGATAGATATAGGCATAGAGAAGGCAGCAGACCCCTCAATCGACAGCGGCTGCGACGCCGACTGGCACGCCGACTAAGGCAGATAGGGGTAGATATAGGCATAGAGAAGGCAGCAGATCCCCCAATCGACAGTGGCAGCGACTGAGACGACTACAGAAATGCTGACAGAGGCTGCGACACCGACTGAGGCAGATAGGTGTAGATATAGGCATAGAGAAAGCAGCAGACCCTCCAATCGACAGCGGCAACTACTGAGACGCCTACAGAGACGCTGACAGAGGCTGCGACGCCCACTGAGGCAGATAGGGGTAGGTATAGGCATAGATAAGGTAGCAGATCCCCCAATCGACAGCGGCAGCGACTGAGACGCCTACAGATACGATGACAGAGGCTGCGACGCCGACTGAGATGCCGACTGAGGCAGATAGGGGTGGATATAGGCATAGAGAAGGCAGCAGACCGCCCCAATCGTCAGCGGCAGCGACTAAGACGCCTACAGAGCCGCTGCCAGAGGCTGCGACGGCTGCGGCGGCGACTGAGGCTGATAGGGGTAGACCCCCATTATCGACAGCGGAAGGGACTGAGATGCCTACAGAGACGCTAACAGAGGCTGTGACGCCGACTGAGGCAGATAGGGATAGATATAGGCATAGAGAAAGCAGCAGCCCCCAACCGACAGTGGCAGCGACTGAGACGCCCACAGAGACGCTGACAGAGGCTGCGACGCCGACTGAGGCAGATAGGGGTAGATATAGGCATAGAGAAGGCAGCAGACCCCCCAATCGACAGCGGCAGCGACTGAGACGCTTACAGATACGATGACAGAGGCTGCAACGCCGACTGAGACGCCGACTGAGGAAGATAGGGGTGGATAGAGGCATAGAGAAAGCAGCAGACCCCTCAATCGACAGCGGAAGCGACTGAGACGCCTACAGATACGATGACAGAGGCTGCGACGCCGACTGAGACGCCGATTGAGGCAGATAGGGGTGGAGATAGGCATAGAGAAAGCAGAAAACTCCTCAATCGACAGCGGCAGTGACTGAGACGCCTACAGAGATGCTGACAGAGGCTGCGACGCCGACTGAGGCAGATAAGGGTAGATATAGCCATAGAGATGGCAGCAGACCCCCCAATCGACAGCGGCAGCGACTGAGACGCCTACAGAGACGCTAATAGATGCTGCGACGCCGACTGAGGCAGATTGGGGTAGATATAGGCATAGAGAAGGCAGCAGCCCCTCAATCGACAGCGGCAGCGGCTCAGACGACTACAGTTACGCTGACAGAGGCTGCGACGCCGACTGAGGCAGATAGGGGTATATATAGGCATAGAGAAGGCAGCAGACCCCCAAATCGACAGCGGCAGCAACTGAGACGCCTTCAGAGACGCTGACAGAGGCTGCGACGCCGACTGAGACGCCGACTGAGACGCCTACAGAGACGCGAACAGAGACTGCGACGCCGACTGAGACGCCGACTGAGGCAGATTGGGGTAGATATAGGCAAAGAGAGGGCAGCAGACCCTCAATCGACAGCGGCAGCGACTAAGACGCCTTCAGAGACGCTGACAGAGGCTGCGACGCCGACAGAGACGCCGACTGAGGCAGATAGGGGTATATATAGGCATAGAGAAGGCACAAGACCCCCAATCGACAGCGGCAGCGACTGAGACGCCTGCAGAAACGCTGACAAAGGCTGCGACGCCTACTGAGACGCCGACTGAGGCAGATAGGGGTAGATATTGGCACAGATAAGGCAGCAGACCCCTCAATCGGCAGCGGCAGCGACTGAGACGACTACAGAAACGCTGACAGAGGCTGCGACACCGACTGAGGCAGATAGGTGTAGATATAGGCATAGAGAAAGCAGCAGACCCCCAACCAACAGTGGCACCGACTGAGACGCCCACAGAGACGCTGACAGAGGCTGCGACGCCAACTCACACGCCGATGAGGGAGAGAGGAGTAGATATAAGCATAGAGAAGGTAGCAGACCCTCCAATCGAGAGCGGCAACGACTCAGACGCGTACAGAGACGCTGACAGAGGCTGCGACGCCCACTGAGGCAGATAGGGGTAGATATATGCACAGAGAAGGCAGCAGACCCCTCAATCGGCAGCGGCAGCGACTGAGACTCCTTCAGAGACGCTGACAGAGGCTGCGACGCTGACTGTGGCAGATAGGGCTACATATAGGCATAGAGAAGGTAGCAGACCCCCCAATCGACAACGGCAGCGACTGAGACACCTACAGAAACGCTGACAGAGGCTGCGACGCCGAATGAGGCTGCGACGCCGACTGAGGCAGATATTGGTGGATATAGGCATAGAGAAGGGAACAGGCCCCCAATCGACAGCGGCAATAACTGAGACGCCTACAGAGACGCTGACAGAGGCTGCGACGCCGACTGAGACGCCGACTGAGGCAGATAGGGGTAGATATAGGCATAGAGAAGGCAGCAGACAACCAATCGACAGCGGCAGCGACTGAGATGACTACAGAAACGGTGACAGAGGCTGCGACGCCGACTGAGGCAGATAGGGGTAGATATAGGCATAGAGAAGGCACCAGACAACCAATCGACAGCGGCAGCGACTGAGATGACTACAGAAACGGTGACAGAGGCTGCGACGCCGACCGAGACACCGACTGAGGCAGATAGGGGTGGATATAGGCATAGCGAAAGCAGAAAACTCATCAATCGACAGCGGCAGTGACTGAAACGCCTACAGAGATGCTGACAGAGGCTGCGACGCCGACTGAGGCAGATAGTGGTAGATATAGCCTAGAGATGACAGCAGACCCTCCAATCGACAGCGGCAGCGACTGAGACGCCTACAGAGACGCTAACAGATACTGCGACGCCGACTGAGGCAGATTGGGGTAGTTATAGGCATAGAGAATGCAGCAGACCCCTCAATCGACAGCGGCAGCGGCAAAAACGCCTACAGTTACGCTGACAGAGGGTGCTACGCCGACTGAGGCAGATAGGGGTAGATATAGGCATAGAGAAGGCAGCAGACCCCCAAATCGACAGTGGCAGCAACTGAGACGCCTTCAGAGATGCTGACAGAGGCTGCGACGCCGACTGAGACGCCTACAGAGACGCGAACAGAGAATGCGACGCCGACTGAGATGCCGACTGAGGCAGATTGGGGTAGATATAGGCAACGAGAAGGCAGCAGACCCCTCAATCGACAGCGGCAGCGACTAAGACGCCTTCAGAGACGCTGAGAGAGGCTGCGACGCCGACTGAGACGCCGACTGAGGCAGATAGGGGTAGATATAGGTATAGAGAAGGCACCAGACCCCCAATCGACAGCGGAAGCGACTGAGACGACGACAGAAACGCTGACAGAGGCTGCGACGCCGACTGAGGCAGATACGGGTAGATATAGGCATAGAGAAGGCAGCAGACCCCCCAATCGACAGCGGCAGCGTCTGAGACACCTTCAGAGACGCTGACAGAGGCTGCTACGCGGACTGAGTCGCCGACTGAGGCAGATAGGGGTAGATATATGCATAGAGAAGGCAGCAGATCCCCCAATCGACTGTGGCAGCGACTGAGACGACTACAGAAACGCTGACAGAGGCTGCGATACCGACTGAGGCAGATAGGTGTACATATAGGCATAGAGAAAGCTGCAGACCCCAACCAACAGTGGCAGCAACTAAGACGCCCACAGAGACGCTGACAGAGGCTGCGACGCCAACTGCCCCGCCGATGAGGGAGAGAGGAGTAGATATAGGCATAGAGAAGGTAGCAGACCCTCCAATCGAGAGCGGCAACGACCCAGACGCCTACAGAGACGCTGACAAAGGCTGCGACGCCCACTGAGGCAGATAGGGGTAGATATAGGCATAGAGAAGGCAGCAGACCCCTCAATCGACAGCGGCAGCGACTGAGACGCCCAAAGATACGATGCCAGAGGCTGCGACGCCGACTGAGACGCCGACTGAGGCAGATAGGGGTGGATATAGGCATAGATAAGGCAGAAGACCCCTCAATCGACAACGGCAGCGACTGAGACGCCTACAGATACGATGACAGAGGCTGCGACGCCGACTGAGACGCCGACTGAGGCAGATAGAGGTGGATATAGGCATAGAGAAAGCAGAAAACTTCTCAATCGACAGCGGCAACGACACAGACGCCTACAGAGACGCTGACAAAGGCTGCGACGCCTACTGAGGCAGATAGGGGTAGATATAGGCATAGAGAAGGCAGCAGACCCCTCAATCGACAGCGGCTGCGACGCCGACTGAGACGCCGACTGAGGCAGATAGGGGTAGATATAGGCATAGAGAAGGCGGCAGACCCCCCAATCGACAGCGGAAGCGACTGAGACGCCTACAGATACAATGACAGAGGCTGCGACGCTGACTGAGACGCCGACTGAGGCAGATAGGGGTGGATATAGGCATAGAGAAGGCAGCAGACCCCTCAATCGACAGCGAAAGCGACTGAGACGCCTACAGGTACGATGACAGAGGCTGCGACGGCTGCGGCGGCGACTGAGGAATATAGGGGTAGACCCCCATTATCGACAGCGGAAGGGACTGAGACGCCTACAGAGACGCTAACAGAGCCTGCGACGCCGACTGAGGCAGATAGGGGTAGATATACGCATAGAGAAGGTAGCAGACCCTCCAATCGATAGCGGCAACGACTCAGACGCCTACAGAGACGCTGACAGAGGCTGCGACGCCTACTGAGGCAGATAGGGGTAGATATAGGCATAGAGAAGGCAGCAGACCCCTCAATCGACAGCGGCTGCGACGCCGACTGAGACGCCGACTGAGGCAGATAGGGGTAGATATAGGCATAGAGAAGGCAGCAGATCCCTCAATCGACAGCGGCAGCGACTGAGACGCTTACAGATACGATGACAGAGGTGCGACGCCGACTGAGACGCCGACTGAGGCAGATAGGGGTAGATATAGGCATAGAGAAGGCAGCAGATCCCTCAATCGACAGCGGCAGCGACTGAGACGCTTACAGATACGATGACAGAGGTGCGACGCCGACTGAGACGCCGACTGAGGCAGATAGGGGTATAGGCATAGAGAAAGCAGAAAACTCCTCAATCGACAGCGGCAGTGACTGAGACACCTACAGAGATGCTGACAGAGGCTGCGTCGCCGACTGAGGCAGATAGGGGTAGATATAGCAATAGAGATGGCAGCAGACCCCCCAATCGACAGTGGCAGCGACTGAGACGCCCACAGAGACGCTGACAGAGGCTGCGACGCCGACTGAGACGCCGACTGAGGCAGATAGGGGTAGATATAGGCATAGAGAAGGCAGCAGACCCCCAAATCGACAGCGGCAGCAACTGAGACGCCTTCAGAGACGCTGACAGAGGCTGCGACGCCGACTGAGACGCCGACTGAGACGCCTACAGAGACGCGAACAGAGGCTGCGACGCCGACTGAGATGCCGACTGAGGCAGATTGGGGTAGATATAGGCAACGAGAAGGCAGCAGACCCCTCAATCGACAGCGGCAGCGACTAAGACGCCTTCAGAGACGCTGAGAGAGGCTGCGACGCCGACTGAGGCAGATAGGGGTAGATATAGGTATAGAGAAGGCACCAGACCCCCAATCGACAGCGGAAGCGACTGAGACGACGACAGAAACGCTGACAGAGGCTGCGACGCCGACTGAGGCAGATACGGGTAGATATAGGCATAGAGAAGGCAGCAGACCCCAACCAACAGTGGCAGCGACTGAGACGCCCACAGAGACGCTGACAGAGGCTGCGACGCCAACTACCCCGCCGATGAGGGAGAGAGGAGTAGATATAGGCATAGAGAAGGTAGCAGACCCTCCAATCGAGAGCGCCAACGACCCAGACGCCTACAGAGACGCTGACTGTAGTGTTTGCAAGCAAGGTAATAACTTGACTGAATTTATTGTACTTAGTAATAAACGAATAAAGTGACAAGTAGGTATGTTAGCTCAAAAGGTATGTTAACTTAAAAGGTATGTTAACTTAAAAGTATGTTAACTTAAAAGTATTAAAAAGGAAGATAATTTATAGTGTAAGTAATACAATTATTTCTTCAATATATATCATTTATCCACCCTTTTATTTTCGAAAGTCTTCTGCCTGGAAACGGTTGACAGGATTACGGCTCCGTTCGCTTCTGCGTAATGGTGTCGGATTAGACCGTTCGTCGCGAAGCTGTGTGGTTTCGGCAGAGATCGGCTCTTGCGGAACTACCTCACCTTCGGTTGGTTGTGACAGCAGTCCTTGACGAATGTTGACTTGTGGGCGCTGAGGTGAGTCAACAATTGTAGTGTTTGCAAGCAAGGTAATAACTTGACTGAATTTATTGTACTTAGTAATAAACGAATAAAGTGACAAGTAGGTATGTTAGCTCAAAAGGTATGTTAACTTAAAAGGTATGTTAACTTAAAAGTATGTTAACTTAAAAGTATTAAAAAGGAAGATAATTTATAGTGTAAGTAATACAATTATTTCTTCAATATATATCATTTATCCACCCTTTTATTTTCGAAAGTCTTCTGCCTGGAAACGGTTGACAGGATTACGGCTCCGTTCGCTTCTGCGTAATGGTGTCGGATTAGACCGTTCGTCGCGAAGCTGTGTGGTTTCGGCAGAGATCGGCTCTTGCGGAGCTACCTCACCTTCGGTTGGTTGTGACAGCAGTCCTTGACGAATGTTGACTTGTGGGCGCTGAGGTGAGTCAACAGTATTACTTCGCCGAGGTTGTAGTTGGTTTTGGTGGCGTTTACAAAACCCGGAAGGAGTTTTTACAACATACATCATATTGCCAAGTAGTCTGTCAATTTCGCCTTTTATCCACTTAGGACCTCTCGAGTAGTTGCGTAGGAACACTGGTTGAGCAGGTGTGAACTTCGGAGTGAACGAAGTGTTTGGAAGTTCCTGGGAATGGGTTGGAGTTAGCAATGATAAAGGCGTGCGCATCTGACGGCCATGCAGTAGTTCGGCTGGAGATTTTCCTTCAGCGTTGGGAATTGCGCGATACGACGATAAATACTTAATTATAGCAGCATTTAAATTCAAGCCATCCTCCATATTTTTTCGCGTTGCTGTTTTAAACGTTCTAACGAAGCGTTCGGCGAGTCCGTTTGACGCTGGGTGGAATGGCGCTGTGGTTATGTGCTTTATGCCGTTTTCCGCACAAAATTGTTTGAAGTTGTCAGATGTTAACTGTGGTCCGTTGTCACTTACGATGGTTTCTGGCAAGCCTTCCATGGCAAATATTGCTGATAACGCCGAAATTGTATTGGCAGTCGTCGTACTGTTAAGTTGTGACACAAATGGATATTGTGAATGCGCATCTACACAAATAAGCCACATGTGGTTAAAGTTAGGTCCAGCAAAATCGATATGTATGCGTTCCCAAGGGCGTTGGGCCTCGGGCCAGCTATTGTATTGTTTCACTGGGCTCGAAGACGCAATTTTGCAGACCTCACAGTTAGCTGCGAGCTTCTCGATGTCCTTATCGATGTTATGCCACCAGCAATGGTTACGAGCTAGCTGCTTCATCTTGACTACGCCCCAATGGCCCTCGTGTAACAGGTTCAGAGTACGTTGACGTAATACGGCTGGTACGACTACTCGCGTCAAATGGCCCTGTAAGCAAATAAGGTCTTTAAAAATACTCAATGATAGTTTTCTATTGAAATAAGGTAAAATGTCGCTGTTTTCGATACCCAGATGGTTTGGCCAACCATTTTGAATAAAATCGCGCACTTTTCTGAGTGTAGCATCGTTTTTGGTGTGCTTGCGAATTAAATTTGCGTCGATAGGAGTATCGATGACATCTAAGTTGTAGCAGGCTTCATCTTGGTCGAACTTGGGGTCAGGACCCCAGGGCAGTCGCGATAATGCATCAGCATTTCCATGTTGTGCAGTTGGTTTATATCTTATATCAAATTGATAAGCCATTAAAATAATGGCCCAGCGTTGAAGACGGTGCGAAGTCATCGTAGGAAGATGCTTTTCCGGACTAAATATACTGACCAGTGGCTTGTGGTCAGTGATGAGAGTGAATTTGTGACCATACAAATATTGATGAAAGCGCTGAACTCCAAAGATTATTGCGAGACCCTCTTTCTCTATTTGGCTATATTTTGTTTGGTGCTGATCGAGCGTTTTCGAGGCAAATGCAATCGGTCTTTCAGTACCGTCAGGGTACACATGTGAGATAACAGCTCCGATTCCGAATGAAGATGCGTCAGTGGCTAGCAGAATCGGCAGATGTTCTTGAAAATGTGCAAGTTCTGTGGCTGTAATGATGTGCTCTTTCAAAATTTCGAATGCATGCTGCTGTTGGTGTCCCCACTCGAATTTGACATTTTTCCGCCGTAGTTTGTTGATCGGCGCAGCGATTTGTGAAAAGTTAGGTATAAACTGGTGGTAATAGTTCACCTTGCCCAAAAAGGCTTCTACATCTTTGAGTGTTTTAGGGTGTCGAAGGAGGCGCACTGCTTTTACGCCAGAGTCATCTGGTAAAATACCATTCGCACTGATTTGTCGTCCTAAATACTCGATCTTTTCTTGCAAAAAGAAACATTTTTCTTTCTTGCACTTAATCCCGCTGGTTTGAAGACGCGAGAGCACTTTGTCGAGGCGTTCGATGTGCTGCTCGATGGTTGGCGCTGTAACAATAATGTCGTCCAAATAGTTGCCACACCCATCGATGCCTTGCAGAAGTTGCTCTAAAAATTTCTGAAAAATCGCAGGTGCACTTGCTATGCCGTAAGGTAAGCGCTGATATTGGAACAACCCCTGCGGAGTATTGACGACTAAAACTTTCTTTGATTCCTCGTCCAGCTCTATCTGTAAATACGCATCTTTTAGATCAATTTTAGAGAAATGCTGGCCATAACGAATAGTATGTAACAAATTTTCGCGCGTTGGTAGGGGGTATCGTTCGATATCAATTTGCTTATTTATGGTTACCTTAAAATCTCCACATATTCGAATAGAGCCATTAGGCTTTGGCGCTAGAACGATAGGTGATGCCCACTCGCTGAATTGGAGCGGCTTCCAAATTCCAGCTTCCACTAATCGATCCGATTCAGTTTTGAATTTTTGCATTAGGGCGAAAGGAATTGGCCTGGATTTGAAGAATTTCGGTGACGCATCTGGCTTAAACTGAATGTTGGCTTTAAAATTGTGTACTGTGCCCAGTGCCGGCTCAAAAAGTTCCTTATATTTTTCAAGTAGATTATTGGCAGGGTCGAGCCCTGTGTTTGTAACTGAGCACACTTGTTGTATTTTAAAACCAAAAGCTTCAAAGAGGTCTGCACCAAAAAGATTGTTGCCAGAATCTACACACGCGACCACCAAAAGCACTGTTTGTTGTTTTATACCACACTTAACCTTTGCATAAAATTCACCACAAGTTTTAATTTTTTTATTTCCAAATCCAAACAGAGAGCGATGACAAGGATTAAGTGTTGGCTTATTTAGAATTCCGTAGGTTTCCAATGTAATAATCGAGACGGAGGCTCCCGAATCCATTTGGAATGTGATTAATTTATTATATATTTCCAAGTCAACAAAGTTTTTTAAATTTTTTTTCTTCACTACCCCTGTAATGTTGTAGATCGTCTCAATTGCGCCAATGCTTGCGTTCACCTGCGTTTTATTTCTGTGGTTGTTGTGTTGTTGTTTGTTGGATCTGTTTTTTGACATACAGACGACTGCTATGTGTCCAACACGACCGCATTTAAAACAGACAGCGTTTTTAAATTTACAATCGTCGCGGGAGTGCGACGAGCCACAACCAGAGCACGATTTGTACAGTGGTGTCTTATTCGGCTTTGAAGGCCGCGAGCGCGAATTGGACTGGAAATGTCGCACATTATGTTTAATCTCGTTGACAAAAGGTGCTAGATTATTTTCCGTTAAGCTACTCTCTTTTATAACATGTACTGCTTTTGTTGTTGCCTCGAATGATTCTGCAATTAGTAATACGTCATTTAATGTTGGCTGCACTTTTTGCAGCGCCGAAGATCGAACGGTTTCGTGTGGTGTATGTAAAATTAACATGTCACGTATCATCTCATCAACATATTGATGCTGGCATGATTCGGCATTGCACACGAACTTACTCTCACGAGCCAAGCCACGAAGATCGGCCACCCACTCTTTGTAGGTCTGCTTCGGCTTCATTATGCATTTATGAAAATTATACCTCGCCGCAACCACATGAACTTCTTTCTTGAAGTGCTCTGTCAATTTTCCCGTTAGTTCCGCATATTGTTGGTGTTGCAAATCGTTGCTGCCAAACAGCTTTTTTAGCAACTCAAACATATCGGCACCGACCCACGACAAAAAAAATGACTTAAGTTTTTCCGGCTTCGTTACTGCATACGCCGAAAAATGTTGATTCAACTGCTCCAAATAGGAATCCCAGTTTTGAAGCTCGTTATTGAATGTGTGGAATGATGGCACCATGGCAAACTCGCACGACGCGCCAGCTTGGTTTTTTAAAACCGTTTGCATCCACTGCTGTTGTTCCGAAAGCAATTTTTGCGAAAACTCTTGTTGCTGTTTCACAAGCAGTTTAAAAAATTCTTCCGTCGCCATTTTAATTCCGCACGTAGATTATTTGTTCCTCGTCGCCAATTGTAGTGTTTGCAAGCAAGGTAATAACTTGACTGAATTTATTGTACTTAGTAATAAACGAATAAAGTGACAAGTAGGTATGTTAGCTCAAAAGGTATGTTAACTTAAAAGGTATGTTAACTTAAAAGTATGTTAACTTAAAAGTATTAAAAAGGAAGATAATTTATAGTGTAAGTAATACAATTATTTCTTCAATATATATCACTGACAAAGGCTGCGACGCCCACTGAGGCAGATAGGGGTAGATATAGGCATAGAGAAAGCAGCAGACCCCTCAATCGACAGCGGCAGCGACTGAGACGCCCACAGATACGATGACAGAGGCTGCGACGCCGACTGAGACGCCGACTGAGGCAGATAGGGGTGGATATAGGCATAGAGAAAGCAGAAAACTTCTCAATCGACAACGGCAACGACTCAGACGCCTACAGAGACGCTGACAGAGGCTGCGACGCCTACTGAGGCAGATAGGGGTAGATATAGGCATAGAGAAGGCAGCAGACCCCTCAATCGACAGCGGCTGCGACGCCGACTGAGACGCCGACTGAGGCAGATAGAGGTGGATATAGGCATAGAGAAAGCAGAAAACTTCTCAATCGACAACGGCAACGACTCAGACGCCTACAGAGACGCTGACAGAGGCTGCGACGCCTACTGAGGCAGATAGGAGTAGATATAGGCATAGAGAAGGCAGCAGACCCCTCAATCGACAGCGGCTGCGACGCCGACTGAGACGCCGACTGAGGCAGATAGGGGTAGATATAGGCATAGAGAAGGCGGCAGACCCCCAAATCGACAGCGGCAGCGACTGAGACGCCTTCAGAAATGCTGACAGAGGCTGCGACACCGGCTGAGGCAGATAGGTGTAGATATAGGCATAGAGAAAGCAGCAGACCCCCAACCTACAGTGGCAGCGACTGAGACGCTGCGACGCCGACTGAGACGCCGATGAGGGAGAGAGGAGGAGATATAGGCATAGAGAAGGTAGCAGACCCTCCAATCGACAGCGGCAACGACTCAGACGCCTACAGAGACGCTGACAGAGGCTGCGACGCCCACTGAGGCAGATAGGGGTAGATATAGGCATAGAGAAGGCAGCAGAGCCCCCAATCGACAGCGGAAGCGACTGAGACGCCTACAGATACAATGACAGAGGCTGCGACGCTGACTGAGACGCCGACTGAGGCAGATAGGGGTGGATATAGGCATAGAGAAGGCAGCAGACCCCTCAATCGACAGCGAAAGCGACTGAGACGCCTACAGGTACGATGACAGAGGCTGCGACGGCTGCGGCGGCGACTGAGGAAGATAGGGGTAGACCCCCATTATCGACAGCGGAAGGGACTGAGACGCCTACAGAGACGCTAACAGAGCCTGCGACGCCGACTGAGGCAGATAGGGGTAGATATACGCATAGAGAAGGTAGCAGATCCCCCAATCGACTGTCGCAGCGACTGAGACGACTACAGAAACGCTGACAGAGGCTGCGACACCAAACTGAGGCAGATAGGTGTAGATATAGGCATAGAGAAAGCAGCAGACCCTCCAATCGACAGCGGCAACTACTGAGGCGCCTACAGAGACGCTGACAGAGGCTGCGACGCCCACTGAGGCAGATAGGGGTAGATATAGGCATAGAGAAGGCAGCAGACCCCTCAATCGACAGCGGCTGCGACGCCGACTGAGACGCCGACTGAGCCAGATAGGGGTAGATATAGGCATAGAGAAGGCAGCAGATCCCCGAATCGACAGTGGCAGCGACTGAGACGACTACAAAAATGCTGACAGAGGCTGCGACACCGACTGAGGCAGATAGGTGTAGATAAAGGCATAGAGAAAGCAGCAGACCCCCAACCGACAGTGGCAGCGACTGAGACGCCCACAGACACGCTGACAGAGGCTGCGACGTCGACTGAGACGCCGATGAGGGACAGAGGTGTAGATATAGGCATAGAGAAGGTAGCAGACCCTCCAATCGACAGCGGCAACGACTCAGACGCATACAGAGGCGCTGACAGAGGCTGCGACGCCCACTGAGGGAGATTGGGGTAGATATAGGCATAGAGAGGGCAGCAGACCCCCCCAATTGTTAGCGGCAGCGACTGAGACGCCTACAGATACGATGACAGAGGTTGCGACGCCGACTGAGACGCCGACTGAGGAAGATAGGATTGGATATAGGCATAGAGAAGGCAGCAGACCCCTCAATCGACAGCGGCAGCGACTGAGACGCTTACAGATACGATGACAGAGGTGCGACGCCGACTGAGACGCCGACTGAGGCAGATAGGGGTGGATATAGGCATAGAGAAAGCAGAAAACTCCTCAATCGACAGCGGCAGTGACTGAGACACCTACAGAGATGCTGACAGAGGCTGCGTCGCCGACTGAGGCAGATAGGGGTAGATATAGCCATAGAGATGGCAGCAGACCCCCCAATCGACAGTGGCAGCGACTGAGACGCCCACAGAGACGCTGACAGAGGCTGCGACGCCGACTGAGACGCCGACTGAGGCAGATAGGGGTAGATATAGGCATAGAGAAGGCAGCAGACCCCCAAATCGACAGCGGCAGCAAATGAGACGCCTTCAGAGACGCTGACAGAGGCTGCGACGCCGACTGAGACGCCGACTGAGACGCCTACAGAGACGCGAACAGAGGCTGCGACGCCGACTGAGACGCCGACTGAGGCAGATTGGGGTAGATATAGGCAAAGAGAAGGCAGCAGACCCCTCAATCGACAGCGGCAGCGACTAAGACGCCTTCAGAGACGCTAACAGAAGCTGCGACGCCGACTGAGGCAGATAGGGGTAGATATAGGCATAGAGAAAGCACCAGACCCCCAATCGACAGCGGCAGCGACTGAGACGACTACAGAAACGCTGACAGAGGCTGCGACGCAGACTGAGGCAGATAGGGATAGATATAGGCATAGAGAAGGCAACAGACCCCCAATCGACAGCGGCAGCGACTGAGACGCCTACAGAAACGCTGACAAAGGCTGCGACGCCGACTGAGACGACGACTGAGGCAGATAGGGGAAGATATAGGCACAGATAAGGCAGCAGACCCCTCAATCGGCAGCGGCAGCGACTGACACTCCTTCAGAGACGCTGACAGAGGCTGCGACGCCGACTGAGACGCCGACTGAGGCAGATAGGGGTGGATATAGGCATAGAGAAAGCAGAAAACTCCTCAATCGACACCGGCAGTGACTGAGACGCCTACAGAGATGCTGACAGAGGCTGCGTCGCCGACTGAGGCAGATAGGGGTAGATATAGCCATAGAGATGGCAGCAGACCCCCCAATCGACAGTGGCAGCGACTGAGACGCCCACAGAGACGCTGACAGAGGCTGCGACGCCGACTGAGACGCCGACTGAGGCAGATAGGGGTAGATATAGGCATAGAGAAGGCAGCAGACCCCCAAATCGACAGCGGCAGCAACTGAGACGCCTTCAGAGACGCTGACAGAGACGTGAACAGAGGCTGCGACGCCGACTGAGACGCCGACTGAGGCAGATTGGGGTAGATATAGGCAAAGAGAAGGCAGCAGACCCCCTATCGACAGCGGCAGCGACTGAGACGACTACAGAAACGCTGACAGAGGCTGCGAAGCCGACTGAGGCAGATAGGGGTAGATATAGGCATAGAGAAGGCAGCAGACCCCCCAATCGACAGCGGCAGCGTCTGAGACGCCTTCAGAGACGCTGACAGAGGCTGCGACGCCAACTGAGTCGCCGACTGAGTCGCCGACTGAGTCGCCGACTCACGCAGATAGGGGTAGATATATGCATAGAGAAGGCAGCAGATCCCCCAATCGACTGTGGCATTGACTGAGACGACTACAGAAACGCTGACAGAGGCTGCGACTCCGACTGAGGCATATAGGTGTAGATATAGGCATAGAGAAAGCAGCAGACCCCCAACCAACAGTGGCAGCGACTGAGACGCCCACAGAGACGCTGACAGAGACTGCGACGCCAACTGAGACGCCGATGAGGGAGAGAGGAGTAGATATAGGCATAGAGAAGGTAGCAGACTCTCCAATCGAGAGCGGCAACGACTCAGACGCCTACAGATACGATGACAGAGGCTGCGACGCCGACTGAGGCAGATAGGGGTGGATATAGGCATAGATAAGGCAGCAGACCCCTCAATCGACAACGGCAGCGACTGGGACGCCTACAGATACGATGACAGAGGCTGCGACGCCGACTGAGACGCCGACTGAGACGCCGACTGAGGCAGATAAGGGTGGATATAGGCATAGAGAAGCAGAAAGCTCCTCAATCGACAGCGGCAACGACTCAGACGCCTACAGAGACGCTGACAGAGGCTGCGACGCCTACTGAGGCAGATAGGGGTAGATATAGGCATAGAGAAGGCAGCAGACCCCTCAATCGACAGCGGCTGCGACGCCGACTGAGACGCCGACTGAGGCAGATAGGGGTAGATATAGGCATAGAGAAGGCGGCAGACCCCCAAATCGACAGCGGCAGCAACTGAGACGCCTTCAGAGACGCTGACAGAGGCTGCGACGCCGACTGAGTCGCCAACTGAGGCAGATAGGGGTAGATATAGGCATAGAGAAGGCAAGCAGATCCCCCAATCGACAGTGGCAGCGACTGAGACGCCTACAGATACGATGACAGAAGCTGCGACGCCGACTGAGACGCTGACTGAGGCAGATAGGGGTGGATATAGGCATAGAGAAGGCAGCAGACCCCCAACCGACAGTGGCAGCGACTGAGACGCCTACAGATACGATGACAGAAGCTGCGACGCCGACTGAGACGCCGATGAGGGAGAGAGGAGTAGATATAGGCATAGAGAAGGTAGCAGACCCTCCAATCGACACCGGCAACGACTCAGACGCCTACAGAGACGCAGACAGAGGCTGCGACGCCGACTGAGACGCTGACTGAGGCAGATAGGGGTCGATATAGGCATAGAGAAGGCAGCAGACCCCTCAATCGACAGCGACAGCGACTGAGACGCCTACAGATACGATGACAGAGGCTGCGACGCCGACTGAGATGCCGACTGAGGCAGATAGGAGTGGATATAAGTATAGAGAAAGCAGAAAACTCCTCAATCGACAGCAGCAACGACTGAGACGCCTACAGAAACGCTAACAGATGCTGCAACGCCGACTGAGGCAGATAGGGGTAGATATATGCATAGAGAAGGCAGCTGACCCCCAAATCGACAGCGGCAGCAACTGAGACGCTTTCAGAGACGCTAACAGAGGCTGCGACGCCAACTGAGGCAGATTGGGGTAGATATAGGCAAAGAGAAGGCACCAGACCCCCAATCGACAGCGGCAGCGACTGAGACGCCTACAGAAACGCTGACAAAGGCTGCGACGCCGACTGAGACGCCGACTGAGGCAGATAGGGGTAGATATAGGCACAGAGAAGGCAGCAGACCTTTCAATCGGCAGCGGCAGCGACTAAGACGCCTACAGAGACGCTGACAGAGGCTGCGACGCCGACTGAGACGCCGACTGAGGCAGATAGGGGTAGATATAGGCACAGAGAAGGCAGCAGACCCCTCAATTGACAGCGGCAGCGACTAAGACGCCTACAGAGACGCTGGCAGAGGCTGCGACGCCGACTGAGACACCGACTGAGGCAGATAGGGGCAGATATATGCATAGAGAAGGCAGCAGACCCCTCAATCGACAGCGGCAGCGACTGAGACGCCTTCAGAAACGCTGACAGAGGCTGCGACGCCGACTGAGGCAGATAGGGGTAGATATAGGCATAGAGAAGGCACCATACCCCCAATCGACAGCGGCAGCGACTGAGACGACTACAGAAACGCTGACAGAGGCTGCGAAGCCGACTGAGGCAGATAGGGGTAGATATAGGCATAGAGAAGGCAGCAGACCCCCCAATCGACAGCGGCAGTGTCTGAGACGCCTTCAGAGACGCTGACAGAGGCTGCGACGCCGACTGAGTCTTCGACTGAGGCAGATAGGGGTAGATATATGCATAGAGAAGGCAGCAGATCCCCCAATCGACTGTGGCAGCGACTGAGACGACTACAGAAATGCTGACAGAGGCTGCGACACCGACTGAGGCAGAGAGGTGTAGATATAGGGATAGAGAATGCTGCAGACCCCCAACCAACAGTGGCAGCGACTGAGACGCCCACAGAGACGCTGACAGAGGCTGCGACGCCAACTGCCCCGCCGATGAGGGAAAGTGGAGTAGATATAGGCATAGAGAAGGTAGCAGACCCTCCAATCGAGAGCGGCAACGACTCAGACGCCTACAGAGACGCTGACAGAGGCTGCGACGCCGACTGAGACGCCGACTGAGGCAGATAGGGGTGGATATAGGCATAGATAAGGCAGCAGACCCCTCAATCGACAACGGCAGCGACTGAGACGCCTACAGATACGATGACAGAAGCTGCGACGCCGACTGAGACGCCGACTGAGGCAGATAGGGGTGGATATAGGCATAGAGAAGGCAGCTGACCCCTCAATCGACAGCGACAGCGACTGAGACGCCTACAGATACGATGACAGAGGCTGCGACGCCGACTGAGATGCCGACTGAGGCAGATAGGAGTGGATATAGGTATAGAGAAAGCAGAAAACTCCTCAATCGACAGCAGCAGCGACTGAGACGCCTACAGAAACGCTAACAGATGCTGCGACGCCGACTGAGGCAGATAGGGGTAGATATATGCATAGAGAAGGCAGCTGACCCCCAAATCGACAGCGGCAGCAACTGAGACGCTGTCAGAGACGCTAACAGAGGCTGCGACGCCGACTGAGGCAGATTGGGGTAGATATAGGCAAAGAGAAGGCACCAGACCCCCAATCGACAGCGGCAGCGACTGAGACGCCTACAGAAACGCTGACAAAGGCTGCGACGCCGACTGAGACGCCGACTGAGGCAGATAGGGGTAGATATAGGCACAGAGAAGGAAGCAGAACCCTCAATCGGCAGCGGCAGCGACTAAGACGCCTACAGAGACGCTGACAGAGGCTGCGACGCCGACTGAGACGCCGACTGAGGCAGATAGGGGTAGATATAGGCACAGAGAAGGCAGCAGACTCCTCAATTGGCAGCGGCAGCGACTAAGACGCCTACAGAGACGCTGGCAGAGGCTGCGACGCCGACTGAGACACCGACTGAGGCAGATAGGGGTAGATATATGCATAGAGAAGGCAGCAGACCCCTCAATCGACAACGGCAGCGACTGAGACGCCTTCAGAAACGCTGACAGAGGCTGCGACGCCAACTGAGGCAGATAGGGGTAGATATAGGCATAGATAAGGCACCAGACCCCCAATCGACAGCGGCAGCGACTGAGACGACTACAGAAACGCTGACAGAGGCTGCGAAGCCGACTGAGGCAGATAGGGGTAGATATAGGCATAGAGGAGGCAGCAGACACCCCAATCGACAGCGGCAGTGTCTGAGACGCCTTCAGAGACGTTGACAGAGGCTGCGACGCCGACTGAGTCGTCGACTGAGGCAGATAGGGGTAGATATATGCATAGAGAAGGCAGCAGATCCCCCAATCGACTGTGGCAGCGACTGAGACGACTACAGAAACGCTGACAGGGGCTGCGACGCCAACTGCCCCGCCAATGAGGGAAAGTGGAGTAGATATAGGCATAGAGAAGGTAGCAGACCCTCCAATCGAGAGCGGCAACGACTCAGACGCCCACAGAGACGCTGACAGAGGCTGCGACGCCGACTGAGACGCCGACTGAGGCAGATAGGGGTGGATATAGGCATAGAGAAGGCAGCAGACCCCTCAATCGACAGCGACAGCGACTGAGACGCCTACAGATACGATGACAGAGGCTGCGACGGCTGCGGCGGCGACTGAGGCAGATAGGGGTAGATATACGCATAGAGAAGGTAGCAGACCCTCCAATCGAGAGCGGCAACGACTCAGACGCCTACAGAGACGCTGACAGAGGCTGCGACGCCTACTGAGGCAGATAGGGGTAGATATAGGCATAGAGAAGGCAGCAGACCCCTCAATCGACAGCGGCTGCGACGCCGACTGAGACGCCGACTGAGACGCCGACTGAGACGCCGACTGAGGCAGATAGGCGTAGATATAGGCATAGAGAAGGCAGCACATCCCCCAATCGACAGTGGCAGCGTCTGAGACGACTACAGAAATGCTGACAGAGGCTGCGACACCGACTGAGGCAGATAGGTGTAGATATAGGCATAGAGAAAGCAGCAGACCCCCAACTGACAGTGGCAGCGATTGAGACGCCCACAGAGACGCTGACAGAGGCTGCGACGCCGACTGAGACGCCGATGAGGGAGAGAGGAGTAGATATAGGCATAGAGAAGGTAGCAGACCCTCCAATCGACAGCGGCAACGACTCAGACGCCTACAGAGACGCTGACAGAGGCTGCGACGCCCACTGAGGCAGATAGGGGTAGATATAGGCATAGAGAAGGCAGCAGACCCCCCAATCGACAGCGGCAGCGACTGAGATTCCTACAGATACGATGACAGCGGCTGCGACGCCGACTGAGACGCCGACTGAGGCAGATAGGGGTGGATATAGGCATAGAGAAGGCAGCAGACCTATCAATCGACAGCGACAGCGACTGAGACGCCTACAGATACGACGACAGAAGCTGCGACGCCGACTGAGACGCCGACTGAGGCAGATAGGAGTGGATATAGGCATAGAGAAAGCAGAAAACTCCTCAATCGACAGCAGCAGCGACTGAGACGCCTACAGAAACGCTAACAGTTGCTGCGACGCCGACTGAGGCAGATAGGGGTAGATATAGGCACAGAGAAGGCAGCAGACCCCTCAATCGGCAGCGGCAGCGACTAAGACGCCTACAGAGACGCTGACAGAGGCTGCGACGCCGACTGAGACGCCGACTGAGGCAGATAGTTGTAGATATATGCATAGAGAAGGCAGCAGAGCCCCCAATCATCAGCGGCAGCGACTGAGACGCCTACAGAAACGCTGACAAAGGCTGCGACGCCGACTGAGACGCCGACTGAGGCAGATAGGGGTAGATATAGGCACAGAGAAGGCAGCAGATCCCTCAATTGGCAGCGGCAGCGACTAAGACGCCTACAGAGACGCTGACAGAGGCTGCGACGCAAACTGCCCCGCCGATGAGGGAAAGTGGAGTAGATATAGGCATAGAGAAGGTAGCAGACCCTCCAATCGAGAGCGGCAACGACTCAGACGCCTACAGAAACGCTGACAGAGGCTGCGAAGCCGACTGAGGCAGATAGGGGTAGATATAGGCACAGAGAAGGCAGCAGACCCCTCAATCGGCAGCGGCAGCGACTAAGACGCCTACAGAGATGCTGACAGAGGCTGCGAAGCCGACTGAGTCGCCGACTGAGGCAGATAGTGGTAGATATATGCATAGAGAAGGCAGCAGATCCCCCAATCAACTGTGGCAGCGACTGAGACGACTACAGAAACGCTGACAGAGGCTGCGACACCGACTGAGGCAGATAGGTGTAGATATAGGCATAGAGAAAGCTGCAGACCCCCAAACAACAGTGGCAGCGACTGAGACGCCCACAGAGACGCTGACAGAGGCTGCGACGCAAACTGCCCCGCCGATGAGGGAAAGTGGAGTAGATATAGGCATAGAGAAGGTAGCAGACCCTCCAATCGAGAGCGGCAACGACTCAGACGCCTACAGATACGATGACAGAGGCTGCGACGCCGACAGAGACGCCGACTGAGGCAGATAGGGGTGGATATAGGCATAGAGAAGGCAGCAGACCCCTCAATCGACAGCGACATCGACTGAGACGCCTACAGATACGATGACAGAGGCTGCGACGGCTGCGGCGGCGACTGAGGCAGATAGGGGTAGACCCCCATTATCGACAGCGGAAGGGACTGAGACGCCTACAGAGACGCTAACAGAGGCTGCGACGCCGACTGAGGCAGATAGGGGTAGATATACGCATAGAGAAGGTAGCAGACCCTCCAATCGACAGCGGCAACGACTCAGACGCCTACAGAGACGCTGAAAGAGGCTGCGACGCCTACTGAGGCAAATAGGGGTAGATATATGCATAGAGAAGGCAGCAGACCCCTCAATCGACAGCGGCTGCGACGCCGACTGAGACGCCGACTGAGGCAGATAGGGGTAGATATAGGCATAGAGAAGGCAGCAGATCCCCCAATCGACAGTGGCAGCGACTGAGACGACTACAGAAATGCTGACAGAAGCTGCGACACCGACTGAGGCAGATAGGTGTAGATATAGGCATAGAGAAAGCAGCAGACCCCCAACCGACAGTGGCAGCGACTGAGACGCCCACAGAGACGCTGACAGAGGCTGCGACGCCGACTGAGACGCCGATGAGGGAGAGAGGAGTAGATATAGGCATAGAGAAGGTAGCAGACCCTCCAATCGACATCGGCAGCGACTCAGACGCCTACAGAGACGCTGACAGAGGCTGCGACGCCCACTGAGGCAGATAGGGGTAGATATAGGCATAGAGAAGGCAGCAGACCCCCCAATCGACAGCGGCAGCGACTGAGACGCCTAAAGATACGATGACAGAGGCTGCGACGCCGACTGAGACGCCGACTGAGGAAGATAGGGGTGGATATAGGCATAGAGAAGGCAGCAGACCCCTCAATCGACAACGGCAGTGACTGAGACGCCTACAGATACGATGACAGAGGCTGCGACGCCGACTGAGACGCCGACTGAGGCAGATAGGGGTGGATATAGGCATAGAGAAAGCAGAAAACTCCTCAATCGACAGCGGCAACGACTCAGACGCCTACAGAGACGCTGACAGAGGCTGCGACGCCTACTGAGGCAGATATGTGTAGATATAGGCATAGAGAAAGCAGCAGACCCCCAACCGACAGTGGCAGCGACTGAGACGGTGCGACGCCGACTGAGACGGTGCGACGCCGACTGAGACGCCGATGAGGGAGAGAGGAGTAGATATAGGCATACAGAAGGTAGCAGACCCTCCAATCGACAGCGGCAACGACTCAGCCGCCTACAGAGACGCTGCCGGAGGCTGCGACACCCACTGAGGCAGATAGGGGTAGATATAGGCATAGAGAAGGTAGCAGACCCCCCAATCTACAGCGGCAGCGACTGAGACGCCTACAGATACGATGACAGAGGCTGCGACGCCGACAGAGACGCCGACTGAGGCAGATAGGGGTGGATATAGGCATAGAGAAGGCAGCAGACCCCTCAATCGACAGCGACATCGACTGAGACGCCTACAGACACGATGACAGAGGCTGCGACGGCTGCGGCGGCGACTGAGGCAGATAGGGGTAGACCCCCATTATCGACAGCGGAAGGGACTGAGACGCCTACAGAGACGCTAACAGAGGCTGCGACGCCGACTGAGGCAGATAGGGGTAGATATACGCATAGAGAAGGTAGCAGACCCTCCAATCGACAGCGGCAACGACTCAGACGCCTACAGAGACGCTGAAAGAGGCTGCGACGCCTACTGAGGCAAATAGGGGTAGATATAGGCATAGAGAAGACAGCAGACCCCTCAATCGACAGCGGCTGCGACGCCGACTGAGACGCCGACTGAGGCAGATAGGGGTAGATATAGGCATAGAGAAGGCAGCAGATCCCCCAATCGACAGTGGCAGCGACTGAGACGACTACAGAAATGCTGACAGAGGCTGTGACACCGACTGAGGCAGATAGGTGAAGATATAGGCATAGAGGAAGCAAAAGACCCCCAACCGACAGTGGCAGCGACTGAGACGCCCACAGAGACGCTGACAGAGGCTGCGACGCCGACTGAGACGCCGATGAGGGAGAGAGGAGTAGATATAGGCATAGAGAAGGTAGCAGACCCTCCAATCGACAGCGGCAGCGACTCAGACGCCTACAGAGACGCTGACAGAGGCTGCGACGCCCACTGAGGCAGATAGGGGTAGATATAGGCATAGAGAAGGCAGCAGACCCCCCAATCGACAGCGGCAGCGACTGAGACGCCTACAGATACGATGACAGGGGCTGCGACGCCGACTGAGACGCCGACTGAGGAAGATAGGGGTGGATATGGGCATAGAGAAGGCAGCAGACCCCTCAATCGACAGCGGCAGCGACTGAGACGCTTACAGATATGATGACAGAGGCTGCGACGCCGACTGAGACGCCGACTGAGGCAGATAGGGGTATATATAGGCATAGAGAAGGCAGCAGACCCCCAAATCGACAGCGGCAGCAACTGAGACGCCTTCAGAGACGCTGACAGAGGCTGCGACGCCGACTGAGACGCCGACTGAGACGCCTACAGAGACGCGAACAGAGGCTGCGACGCCGACTGAGAAGCCGACTGAGGCAGATTGGGGTAGATATAGGCAAAGAGAAGGCAGCAGACCCCTCAATCGACAGCGGCAGCGACTAAGACGATTTCAGAGACGCTGACAGAGGCTGCGACGCCGACTGAGACGCCGACTGAGGCAGATAGGGGTAGATATAGGCATAGAGAAGGCACCAGACCCCCAATCGACAGCGGCAGCGACTGAGACGACTACAGAAACGCTGACAGAGGCTGCGACGCCGACTGAGGCAGATAGGGGTAGATATAGGCATAGAGAAGGCAGCAGACCCCCAATCGACACCGGCAGCGACTGAGACGCCTACAGAAACGCTGACAAAGGCTGCGACGCCGACTGAGACGCCGACTGAGGCAGAGAGGGGTAGATATAGGCATAGAGAAGGCACCAGACCCCCAATCGACAGCGGCAGCGACTGAGACGACTACAGAAACGCTGACAGAGGTTGTGACGCCGACTGAGGCAGATAGGGGTAGATATAGGCATAGAGAAGGCAGCAGACCCCCAATCGACACCGGCAGCGACTGAGATGACTACAGAAACGCTGACACAGGCTGCAAAGCCGACTGAGGCAGATAGGGGTAGATATAGGCATAGAGAAGGCAGCAGACCCCCCAATCGACAGCGGCAGCGTCTGAGACGCCTTCAGAGACGCTGACAGAGGCTGCGACGCCGACTGAGACGCCGACTGAGGCAGATAGGGGTGGATATAGGCATATAGAAAGCAGAAAACTCCTCAATCGACAGCGGCAACGACTCAGACGCCTACAGAGACGCTGACAGAGGCTCCGACGCCTACTGAGGCAGATAGGGGTAGATATATGCATAGAGAAGGCAGCAGACCCCTCAATCGACAGCGGCAGCGACTCATACGCCCACAGAGACGCTGACAGAGGCTGCGACGCCAACTGCCCCGCCGATGAGGAAGAGAGGAGTAGATATAGGCATAGAGAAGGTAGCAGACCCTCCAATCGAGAGCGGCAACGAATTAGACGCCTACAGCGACGCTGACAAAGGCTGCGACGCCGACTGAGGCAGATAGGGGTAGATATATGCATAGAGATGGCAGCAGACCCCCCAATTGACAGCGGCAGCGACTGATACGCCCACAGAGACGCTGACAGAGGCTGCGACGCCAACTGCCCCGCCGATGAGGGAGAGAGGAGTAGATATATGCATAGAGATGGCAGCAGACCCCCCAATTGACAGCGGCAGCGACTGATACGCCTACAGATACGATGACAGAGGCTGCGACGCCGACTGAGACGCCGACTGAGGCAGATAGGGGAGGATATAGGCATATAGAAAGCAGAAAACTCCTCAATCGACAGCGGCAACGACTCAGACGCCTACAGAGACGCTGACAGAGGCTCCGACGCCTACTGAGGCAGATAGGTGTAGATATAGGCATAGAGAAAGCAGCAGACCCCCAACCGACAGTGGCAGCGACTGAGACGCTGCGACGCCGACTGAGACGCCGATGAGGGAGAGAGGAGTAGATATAGGCATAGAGAAGGTAGCAGACCCTAAAATCGACAGCGGCAACGACTCAGACGCCTACAGAGACGCTGACAGAGGCTGCGACGCCCACTGAGGCAGATAGGGGTAGATATAGGCATAGAGAAGGTAGCAGACACCCCAATCGACAGCGGCAGCGACTGAGACGCCTACAGATACGATGACAGACGCTGCGACGCCGACTGAGACGCCGACTGAGGCAGATAGGGCTGGATATAGTCATAGAGAAGGCAGCAGACCCCTCAATCGACAGCGACAGCGACTGAGACGCCTACAGATACGATGACAGAGGCTGCGACGGCTGCGGCGGCGACTGAGGCAGATAGGGGTAGACCCCCATTATCGACAGCGGAAGGGACTGAGACGCCTACAGAGACGCTAACAGAGGCTGCGACGCCGACTGAGGCAGATAGGGGTAGATATACGCATAGAGAAGGTAGCAGACCCTCCAATCGACAGCGGCAACGAATCAGACGCCTACAGAGACGCTGACAGAGGCTGCGACGCCTACTGAGGCAGATAGGGGTAGATATATGCATAGAGAAGGCAGCAGACCCCTCAATCGACAGCGGCCACGACGCCGACTGAGACGCCGACTGAGGCAGATAGGGGTTGATATAGGCATAGAGAAGGCAGCAGATCCCCCAATCGACAGTGGCAGCGACTGAGACGACTACAGAAATGCTGACAGAGGCTGCGACACCGACTGAGGCAGATAGGTGTAGATATAGGCATAGAGAAAGCAGCAGACCCCCAACCGACAGCGCCAACGACTCAGACGCCTACAGAGACGCTGACAGAGGCTGCGACGCCCACTGAGGCAGATAGGGGTAGATATAGGCATAGAGAAGGCAGCAGACCCCCCAATCGACAGCGGCAGCGACTGAGGCACCTACAGATACGATGACAGAGGCTGCGACGCCGGCTGAGGCAGATAGGGGTGGATATAGGCATAGAGAAAGCAGAAAACTCCTCAATCGACAGAGGCAGTGACTGAGACACCTACAGAAATGCTGACAGAGGCTGCGAAGCCGACTGATGCATATAGGGGTAGATATAGCCATAGAGATGGCAGCAGACCCCCCAATCGATAGCGGCAGCGGCTAAAACGCCTACAGTTACGCTGACAGAGGCTGCGACGCCGACTGAGGCAGATAGGGGTAGATATAGGAATAGAGAAGGCAGCAGACCCCCAAATCGACAGCGGCAGCAACTGAGACGCCTTCAGAGACGCTGACAGAGGCTGCGACGCCGACTGAGAAGCCGACTGAGACGCCTACAGAGACGCGAACAGAGGCTGCGACGCCGACTGAGACGCCGACTGAGGCAGATTGGGGTAGATATAGGCAAAGAGAAGGCAGCAGACCCCTCAATCGACAGCAGCAGCGACTAAGACGCTTTCAGAGACGCTGACAGAGGCTGCGACGCCGACTGAGACGCCGACTGAGGCAGATAGGCATAGAGAAGGCACCAGACCCTCAATCGACAGCGGCAGCGACTGAGACGACTACAGAAACGCTGACAGAGGCTGCGACGCCGACTGAGGCAGATAGGGGTAGCTATAGGCATAGAGAAGGCAGCAGACCCCCAATCGACAGCGGCAGCGACTGAGACGCCTACAGAAAATCTGACAAAGGCTGCGACGCCGACTGAGACGCCGACTGAGGCAGATAGGGGTAGATATAGGCACAGATAAGGCAGCAGACCCCTCAATCGGCAGCGGCAGCGACTGAGACTCCTTCAGAGACGCTGACAGAGGCTGCGGCTCTGACTGAGGCAGATAGGGCTACATATAGGCATAGAGAAGACCCCCCCCCAATCCACAACGGCAGCGACTGAGACTCCTACAGAAACACTGACAGAGGCTGGGACGCCGACTGAGTCAGATAGGGGTGATATAGGCATAGAGAGGGCAACAGGCTCCAAATCGACAGCGGCAACGACTGACACGCCTACAGAGACGCTGACAGAGACTGCGACGCCGACTGAGACGCCGACTGAGGCAGTTAGGGGTAGATATAGGCATAGAGAAAGCAGCAGACCCCTCAATCGACAGCGGCAGCGAGTGAGACGCCTTCAGAGACGCTGACAGAAGCTGCGACGCCGACTGAGTCGCCGACTGAGGCAGATAGGGGTAGATATATGCATAGAGAAAGCAGCAGATCTCCCAATCGACTGTGGCAGCGACTGAGACGACTACAGAAACGCTGACAGAGGCTGCGACACCGACTGAGGCATATAGGTGTAGATATAGGCATAGAGAAAGCAGCAGACCCCCAAACAACAGTGGCAGCGACTGAGACGCCCACAGAGAGGCTGACAGAGGCTGCGACGCCAACTGAGACGCCGACTGAGGCAGATAGGGGTGGATATAGGCATAGATAAGGCAGCAGACCCCTCAATCGACAACGGCAGCGACTGAGACGCTTACAGATACGATGACAGAGGCTGCGACGCCGACTGAGGCAGATAAGGGTGGATATAGGCATAGAGAAAGCAGAAAACTCCTCAATCGACAGCGGCAACGACTCAGACGCCTACAGAGACGCTGACAGAGGCTGCGACGCCCACTGAGGCAAATAGGTTTAGATATAGGCATAGAGAAAGCAGCAGACCCCCAACCAACAGTGGCAGCGACTGAGACGCCCACAGAGACGCTGACAGAGGCTGCGACGCCAACTGAGACGCCGATGAGCAAGAGAGGCGTAGGTATAGGCATAGAGAAGGTAGCAGACTCCCCAATCGACAGCGGCAGCGACTGAGACGACTACAGAAACGCTGACAGAGGCTGCGAAGCCGACTGAGGCAGATAGGAGTAGATATAGGCATAGAGAAGGCAGCAGACCCCCCAATCGACAGCGGCAGCGTCTGAGACGCCTTCAGAGACACTGACAGAGGCTGCGACGCCGACTGAGTCGCCGACTGAGGCAGATAGGGGTAGATATATGCATAGAGAAAGCAGCAGATCTCCCAATCGACTGTGGCAGCGACTGAGACGACTACAGAAACGCTGACAGAGGCTGCGACACCGACTGAGGCATATAGGTGTAGATATAGGCATAGAGAAAGCAGCAGACCCCCAACCAACAGTGGCAGCGACTGAGACGCCCACAGAGACGCTGACAGAGGCTGCGACGCCAACTGAGACGCCGACTGAGGCAGATAGGGGTGGATATAGGCATAGATAAGGCAGCAGACCCGTCAATCGACAACGGCAGCGACTGAGACGCCTACAGATACGATGACAGAGGCTGCGACGCCGACTGAGGCAGATAAGGGTGGATATAGGCATAGAGAAAGCAGAAAACTCCTCAATCGACAGCGGCAACGACTCAGACGCCTACAGAGACGCTGACAGAGGCTGCGACGCCCACTGAGGCAAATAGGTTTAGATATAGGCATAGAGAAAGCAGCAGACCCCCAACCAACAGTGGCAGCGACTGATTCGCCTACAGAGACGCTGACACAGGCTGCGACGCCGACTGAGACGCCGACTGGGGCAGATGGGGATAGATATAGGCATAGAGAAGGTAGCAGACCCTCCAATCGAGAGCGGCAACGACTCAGACGCCTACAGAGACGCTGACAGAGGCTGCGACGCCTACTGAGGCAGATAGGGGTAGATATAGGCATAGAGAAGGCAGCAGACCCCTCAATCGACAGCGGCTGCGACGCCGACTGAGACGCCGACTGAGGTAGATAGGGGTAGATATAGGCATAGAGAAGGCGGCAGACCCCCAAATCGACAGCGGCAGCGACTGAGACGCCTTCAGAGACGCTGACAGAGGCTGCGACGCCGACTGAGTCGCCGACTGAGGCATATAGGGGTAGATATAGGCATAGAGAAGGCAAGCAGATCCCCCAATCGACAGTGGCAGCGACTGAGACGACTACAGAAATGCTGACAGAGGCTGCGACACCGTCTGAGGCAGATAGGTGTAGATATAGGCATAGAGAAAGCAGCAGACCCCCAACCGACAGTGGCAGCGACTGAGACGCTGCGACGCCGACTGAGACGCCGATGAGGGAGAGAGGAGTGGATATATGCATAGAGAAGGTAGCAGACCCTCCAATCGACAGCGGCAACGACTCAGACGCCTACAGAGACGCTGACAGAGGCTGCGACGCCCACTGAGGCAGATAGGGGTAGATATACGCATAGAGAAGGCAGCAGACCCCCCAATCGACAGCGGCAGCGACTGAGACGCCTACAGATACGATGACAGAGGCTGCGACGCCGACTGAGACGCCGACTGAGGCAGATAGGGGTGGATATAGGCATAGAGAAGGCAGCAGGCCCCCAATCGACAGCGGCAACGACTGAGACGCCTACAGAGACGCTGACAGAGGCTGCGACGCCGACTGAGACGCCGACTGAGACGCCGACTGAGGCAGTTAGGGGTAGATATAGGCATAGAGAAGGCAGCAGACCCCCCAATCGACAGCGGCAGCGACTGAGACACCTACAGAAACGCTGACAGAGTCTGCGACGCCGTCTGAGGCAGATAGGGGTAGATATAGGCATAGAGAAGGCACCAGACCCCCAATCGACAGCGGCAGCGACTGAGACGACTACAGAAACGCTGACAGAGGCTGCGACGCCGACTGAGTCGCCGACTGAGGCAGATAGGGGTAGATATATGCATGGAGAAAGCAGCAGATCCCCCAATCGACTGTGGCAGCGACTGAGACGACTACAGAAACGCTGACAGAGGATGCGACACCGACTGAGGCATATAGGTGTAGATATAGGCATAGAGAAAGCAGCAGACCCCCAACCAATAGTGGCAGCGACTGAGACGCCCACAGAGACGCTGACAGAGGCTGCGACGCCTACTGAGGCAGATAGGGGTAGATATAGGCATAGAGAAGGCAGCAGACCCCTCAATCGACAGCGGCTGCGACGCCGACTGAGACGCCGACTGAGGTAGATAGGGGTAGATATAGGCATAGAGAAGGCGGCAGACCCCCAAATCGACAGCGGCAGCGACTGAGACGCCTTCAGAGACGCTGACAGAGGCTGCGACGCCGACTGAGTCGCCGACTGAGGCATATAGGGGTAGATATAGGCATAGAGAAGGCAAGCAGATCCCCCAATCGACAGTGGCAGCGACTGAGACGACTACAGAAATGCTGACAGAGGCTGCGACACCGTCTGAGGCAGATAGGTGTAGATATAGGCATAGAGAAAGCAGCAGACCCCCAACCGACAGTGGCAGCGACTGAGACGCTGCGACGCCGACTGAGACGCCGATGAGGGAGAGAGGAGTGGATATATGCATAGAGAAGGTAGCAGACCCTCCAATCGACAGCGGCAACGACTCAGACGCCTACAGAGACGCTGACAGAGGCTGCGACGCCCACTGAGGCAGATAGGGGTAGATATACGCATAGAGAAGGCAGCAGACCCCCCAATCGACAGCGGCAGCGACTGAGACGCCTACAGATACGATGACAGAGGCTGCGACGCCGACTGAGACGCCGACTGAGGCAGATAGGGGTGGATATAGGCATAGAGAAGGCAACAGGCCCCCAATCGACAGCGGCAACGACTGAGACGCCTACAGAGACGCTGACAGAGGCTGCGACGCCGACTGAGACGCCGACTGAGACGCCGACTGAGGCAGTTAGGGGTAGATATAGGCATAGAGAAGGCAGCAGACCCCTCAATCGACAGCGGCAGCGACTGAGACGCCTTCAGAAACGCTGACAGAGTCTGCGACGCCGTCTGAGGCAGATAGGGGTAGATATAGGCATAGAGAAGGCACCAGACCCCCAATCGACAGCGGCAGCGACTGAGACGACTACAGAAACGCTGACAGAGGCTGCGACGCCGACTGAGTCGCCGACTGAGGCAGATAGGGGTAGATATATGCATGGAGAAAGCAGCAGATCCCCCAATCGACTGTGGCAGCGACTGAGACGACTACAGAAACGCTGACAGAGGATGCGACACCGACTGAGGCATATAGGTGTAGATATAGGCATAGAGAAAGCAGCAGACCCCCAACCAATAGTGGCAGCGACTGAGACGCCCACAGAGACGCTGACAGAGGCTGCGACGCCAGCTGAGACGCCGATGAGGGAGAGAGGAGTAGATATAGGCATAGAGAAGGTAGCAGACCCTCCAATCGAGAGCGGCAACGACTCAGACGCCTACAGGGACGCTGACAGAGGCTGCGACGCCCACTGAGGCAGATAGGGGTAGATATAAGCATAGAGAAGGCAGCAGACCCCCCAATCGACAGCGGCAGCGACTGAGACGCCTACAGATACGATGACAGAGGCTGCGACGCCGACTGACACGCCGACTGAGGCAGATAGGGGTGGATATAGGCATAGATAAGGCAGCAGACCCCTCAATCGACAACGGCAGCGACTGAGACGCCTACAGATACGATGACAGAGGTTGCGACGCCGACTGAGACGCCGACTGAGGCAGATAGGGGAGGATATAGGCATATAGAAAGCAGAAAACTCCTCAATCGACAGCGGCAACGACTCAGACGCCTACAGAGACGCTGACAGAGGCTCCGACGCCTACTGAGGCAGATAGGTGTAGATATAGGCATAGAGAAAGCAGCAGACCCCCAACCGACAGTGGCAGCGACTGAGACGCTGCGACGCCGACTGAGACGCCGATGAGGGAGAGAGGAGTAGATATAGGCATAGAGAAGGTAGCAGACCCTAAAATCGACAGCGGCAACGACTCAGACGCCTACAGAGACGCTGACAGAGGCTGCGACGCCGACTGAGGCAGATAGGGGTAGATATACGCATAGAGAAGGTAGCAGACCCTCCAATCGACAGCGGCAACGAATCAGACGCCTACAGAGACGCTGACAGAGGCTGCGACGCCTACTGAGGCAGATAGGGGTAGATATATGCATAGAGAAGGCAGCAGACCCCTCAATCGACAGCGGCCACGACGCCGACTGAGACGCCGACTGAGGCAGATAGGGGTTGATATAGGCATAGAGAAGGCAGCAGATCCCCCAAGCGACTGAGACGACTACAGAAATGCTGACAGAGGCTGCGACACCGACTAAGGCAGATAGGTGTAGATATAGGCATAGAGAAAGCAGCAGACCCCCAACCGACAGCGGCAACGACTCAGACGCCTACAGAGACGCTGACAGAGGCTGCGACGCCCACTGAGGCAGATAGGGGTAGATATAGGCATAGAGAAGGCAGCAGACCCCCCAATCGACAGCGGCAGCGACTGAGGCACCTACAGATACGATGACAGAGGCTGCGACGCCGACTGAGGCAGATAGGGGTGGATATAGGCATAGAGAAAGCAGAAAACTCCTCAATCGACAGCGGCAGTGACTGAGACACCTACAGAAATGCTGACAGAGGCTGCGAAGCCGACTGATGCATATAGGGGTAGATATAGCCATAGAGATGGCAGCAGACCCCCCAATCGATAGCGGCAGCGGCTAAAACGCCTACAGTTACGCTGACAGAGGCTGCGACGCCGACTGAGGCAGATAGGGGTAGATATAGGAATAGAGAAGGCAGCAGACCCCCAAATCGACAGCGGCAGCAACTGAGACGCCTTCAGAGACGCTGACAGAGGCTGCGACGCCGACTGAGAAGCCGACTGAGACGCCTACAGAGACGCGAACAGAGGCTGCGACGCCGACTGAGACGCCGACTGAGGCAGATTGGGGTAGATATAGGCAAAGAGAAGGCAGCAGACCTCTCAATCGACAGCAGCAGCGACTAAGACGCTTTCAGAGACGCTGACAGAGGCTGCGACGCCGACTGAGACGCCGACTGAGGCAGATAGGCATAGAGAAGGCACCAGACCCTCAATCGACAGCGGCAGCGACTGAGACGACTACAGAAACGCTGACAGAGGCTGCGACGCCGACTGAGGCAGATAGGGGTAGCTATAGGCATAGAGAAGGCAGCAGACCCCCAATCGACAGCGGCAGCGACTGAGACGCCTACAGAAAATCTGACAAAGGCTGCGACGCCGACTGAGACGCCGACTGAGGCAGATAGGGGTAGATATAGGCACAGATAAGGCAGCAGACCCCTCAATCGGCAGCGGCAGCGACTGAGACTCCTTCAGAGACGCTGACAGAGGCTGCGGCTCTGACTGAGGCAGATAGGGCTACATATAGGCATAGAGAAGACCCCCCAATCCACAACGGCAGCGACTGAGACTCCTACAGAAACGCTGACAGAGGCTGGGACGCCGACTGAGTCAGATAGGGGTGATATAGGCATAGAGAGGGCAACAGGCTCCAAATCGACAGCGGCAACGACTGACACGCCTACAGAGACGCTGACAGAGACTGCGACGCCGACTGAGACGCCGACTGAGGCAGTTAGGGGTAGATATAGGCATAGAGAAAGCAGCAGACCCCTCAATCGACAGCGGCAGCGAGTGAGACGCCTTCAGAGACGCTGACAGAGGCTGCGACGCCGACTGAGTCGCCGACTGAGGCAGATAGGGGTAGATATATGCATAGAGAAAGCAGCAGATCTCCCAATCGACTGTGGCAGCGACTGAGACGACTACAGAAACGCTGACAGAGGCTGCGACACCGACTGAGGCATATAGGTGTAGATATAGGCATAGAGAAAGCAGCAGACCCCCAACCAACAGTGGCAGCGACTGAGACGCCCACAGAGATGCTGACAGAGGCTGCGACGCCAACTGAGACGCCGACTGAGGCAGATAGGGGTGGATATAGGCATAGATAAGGCAGCAGACCCCTCAATCAACAACGGCAGCGACTGAGACGCCTACAGATACGATGACAGAGGCTGCGACGCCGACTGAGGCAGATAAGGGTGGATATAGGCATAGAGAAAGCAGAAAACTCCTCAATCGACAGCGGCAACGACTCAGACGCCTACAGAGACGCTGACAGAGGCTGCGACGCCCACTGAGGCAAATAGGTTTAGATATAGGCATAGAGAAAGCAGCAGACCCCCAACCAACAGTGGCAGCGACTGAGACGCCCACAGAGACGCTGACAGAGGCTGCGACGCCAACTGAGACGCCGATGAGTAAGAGAGGAGTAGGTATAGGCATAGAGAAGGTAGCAGACTCCCCAATCGACAGCGGCAGCGACTGAGACGACTACAGAAACGCTGACAGAGGCTGCGAAGCCGACTGAGGCAGATAGGAGTAGATATAGGCATAGAGAAGGCAGCAGACCCCCCAATCGACAGCGGCAGCGTCTGAGACGCCTTCAGAGATACTGACAGAGGCTGCGACGCCGACTGAGTCGCCGACTGAGGCAGATAGGGATAGATATATGCATAGAGAAAGCAGCAGATCTCCCAATCGACTGTGGCAGCGACTGAGACGACTACAGAAACGCTGACAGAGGCTGCGACACCGACTGAGGCATATAGGTGTAGATATAGGCATAGAGAAAGCAGCAGACCCCCAACCAACAGTGGCAGCGACTGAAACGCCCACAGAGACGCTGACAGAGGCTGCGACGCCAACTGAGACGCCGACTGAGGCAGATAGGGGTGGATATAGGCATAGATAAGGCAGCAGACCCCTCAATCGACAACGGCAGCGACTGAGACGCCTACAGATACGATGACAGAGGCTGCGACGCCGACTGAGGCAGATAAGGGTGGATATAGGCATAGAGAAAGCAGAAAACTCCTCAATCGACATCGGCAACGACTCAGACGCCTACAGAGACGCTGACAGAGGCTGCGACGCCCACTGAGGCAAATAGGTTTAGATATAGGCATAGAGAAAGCAGCAGACCCCCAACCAACAGTGGCAGCGACTGATTCGCCTACAGAGACGCTGACACAGGCTGCGACGCCGACTGAGACGCCGACTGGGGCAGATGGGGATAGATATAGGCATAGAGAAGGTAGCAGACCCTCCAATCGAGAGCGGCAACGACTCAGACGCCTACAGAGACGCTGACAGAGGCTGCGACGCCCACTGAGGCAGATAGGGGTAGATATACGCATAGAGAAGGCAGCAGACCCCCCAATCGACAGCGGCAGCGACTGAGACGCCTACAGATACGATGACAGAGGCTGCGACGCCGACTGAGACGCCGACTGAGGCAGATAGGGGTGGATATAGGCATAGAGAAGGCAGCAGGCTCAAAATCGACAGCGGCAACGACTGACACGCCTACAGAGACGCTGACAGAGGCTGCGACGCCGACTGAGACGCCGACTGAGGCAGTTAGGGGTAGATATAGGCATATAGAAGGCAGCAGACCCCTCAATCGACAGCGGTAGCGACTGAGACGCCTTCAGAAACGCTGACAGAGTCTGCGACGCCGTCTGAGGCAGATAAGGGTGGATATAGGCATAGAGAAAGCAGAAAACTCCTCAATCGACAGCGGCAACGACTCAGACGCCTACAGAGACGCTGACAGAGGCTGCGACGCCTACTGAGGCAGATGGGGGTAGATAGAGGCATATAGAAGGCAGCAGACCCCCCAATCGACAGCGGCAGCGACTGAGACGACTACAGAAACGCTGACAGAGGCTGCGACGCCGACTGAGTCGCCGACTGAGGCAGATAGGGGTAGATATATGCATGGAGAAAGCAGCAGATCCCCGAATCGACTGTGGCAGCGACTGAGACGACTACAGAAACGCTGACAGAGGATGCGACACCGACTGAGGCATATAGGTGTAGATATAGGCATAGAGAAAGCAGCAGACCCCCAACCAACAGTGGCAGCGACTGAGACGCCCACAGAGACGCTGACAGAGGCTGCGACGCCAGCTGAGACGCCGATGAGGGAGAGAGGAGTAGATATAGGCATAGAGAAGGTAGCAGACCCTCCAATCGAGAGCGGCAACGACTCAGACGCCTACAGGGACGCTGACAGAGGCTGCGACGCCCACTGAGGCAGATAGGGGTAGATATAAGCATAGAGAAGGCAGCAGACCCCCCAATCGACAGCGGCAGCGACTGAGACGCCTACAGATACGATGACAGAGGCTGCGACGCCGACTGAGACGCCGACTGAGGCAGATAGGGGTGGATATAGGCATAGATAAGGCAGCAGACCCCTCAATCGACAACGGCAGCGACTGAGACGCCTACAGATACGATGACAGAGGCTGCGACGCCGACTGAGGCAGATAAGGGTGGATATAGGCATAGAGAAAGCAGAAAACTCCTCAATCGACAGCGGCAACGACTCAGACGCCTACAGAGACGCTGACAGAGGCTGCGACGCCCACTGAGGCAGATAGGTGTAGATATAGGCATAGAGAAAGCAGCAGACCCCCAACCAACAGTGGCAGCGACTGAGACACCCACAGAGACGCTGACAGAGGCTGCGACGCCAACTGAGACGCCGATGAGGGAGAGAGGAGTAGATATAGGCATAGAGAAGGTAGCAGACCCTCCAATCGAGAGCGGCAACGACTCAGACGCCTACACAGACGCTGACAGAGGCTGCGACGCCCACTGAGGCAGATAGGGGTAGATATAAGCATAGAGAAGGCAGCAGACCCCCAATCGACAGCGGCAGCGACTGAGACGCCTACAGATACGATGACAGAGGCTGCGACGCCGACTGAGAAGCCGACTGAGGCAGATAGGGGTGGATATAGGCATAGATAAGGCAGCAGACCCCTCAATCGACAACGGCAGCGACTGAGACGCCTACAGATACGATGACAGAGGCTGCGACGCCGACTGAGGCAGATAAGGGTGGATATAGGCATAGAGAAAGCAGAAAGCTCCTCAATCGACAGCGGCAACGACTCAGACGCCTACAGAGACGCTGACAGAGGCTGCGACGCCTACTGAGGCAGATGGGGGTAGATAGAGGCATAGAGAAGGCAGCAGACCCCTCAATCGACAGCGGCTGCGACGCCGACTGAGACGCCGACTGAGGCAGATAGGGGTAGATAGAGGCATAGAGAAGGCAGCAGACCCACCAATCGACAGCGGCAGCGACTGAGACGCCTTCAGAGACGTTGACAGAGGCTGCGACGCCGACTGAGTCACCGACTGAGGCAGATAGGAGTAGATATAGACATAGAGAAGGCAAGCAGATCCCCCAATCGACAGTGGCAGCGACTGAGACGCTGCGACGCCGACTGAGACGCCGATGAGGGAGAGAGGAGTGGATATAGGCATAGAGAAGGTAGCAGACCCTCCAATCGACAGCGGCAACGACTCAGACGCCTACAGAGACGCTGACAGAGGCTGCGACGCCCACTAAGGCAGATAGGGGTAGATATAGGCATAGAGAAGGCAGCAGACCCCCCAATCGACAGCGGCAGCGACTGAGACGCCTACAGATACGATGACAGAGGCTGCGACGCCGACTGAGACGCCGACTGAGGCAGATAGGGGTGGATGTAGGCATAGAGAAGGCAGCAGACCCCTCAATGGACAGCGACAGCGCCTGAGACGCCAACAGATACGATGACAGAGGCTGCGACGCCGACTGAGACGCCGACTGAGGCAGATAGGAGTGGATATAGGCATAGAGAAGGCAGCAGACCCCTCAATCGACAACGGCAGCGACTGAGACTCGTACAGAAACGCTGACAGAGGCTGGGACGCCGACTGAGACGCTGACTGAGGCAGTTAGGGGTAGATATAGGCATAGAGAAGGCAGCAGACCCCTCAATCGACAGCGGCAGCGACGGAGACGCCTTCAGATACGCTGACAGAGGCTGCGACGCCGTCTGAGGCAGATAGGGGTAGATATAGGCATAGAGAAGGCACCAGACCCCCAATCGACAGCGGCAGCGACTGAGACGACTACAGAAACGCTGACAGAGGCTGCGAAGCCGACTGAGGCAGCTAGGGGTAGATATAGGCATAGAGAAGGCAGCAGACCCCCAATCGACAGCGGCAGCGTCTGAGACGCCTTCAGAGACGCTGACAGAGGCTGCGACGCCGACTGAGTCGCCGACTGAGGAAGATAGGGGTAGATATATGCATAGAGAAAGCAGCAGATCCCCCAATCGACTGTGGCAGCGACTGAGACGACTACAGAAACGCTGACAGAGGCTGAGACACCGACTGAGGCATATAGGTGTAGATATAGGCATAGAGAAGGCACCAGACCCCCCAATCGACAGCGGCAGCGACTGAGACACCTACAGATACGATGACAGAGGCTGCGACGCCGACTGAGACGCCGACTGAGGAAGATAGGGGTGGATATAGGCATAGAGAAGGCAGCAGACCCCTCAATCGACAGCGGCTGCGACGCCGACTGAGACGCCGACTGAGGCAGATAAGGGTAGATATAGGCATAGAGAAGGCGGTAGACCCCCAAATCGATAGCGGAAGCGACTGAGACGCCTTCAGAGACGCTGACAGAGGCTGCGACGCCGACTGAGTCGCCGACTGAGGCAGATAGGGGTAGATATAGGCATAGAGAAGGCAAGCAGATCCCCCAATCGACAGTGGCAGCGACTGAGACGACTACAGAAATGCTGACAGAGGCTGCGACACCGACTGAGGCAGATAGGTGTAGATATAGGCATAGAGAAAGCAGCAGACCCCCAACCGACAGTGGCAGCGACTGCGACGCTGCGACGCCGACTGAGACGCCGATGAGGGAGAGAGGAGTGGATATAGGCATAGAGAAGGTAGCAGACCCTCCAATCGACAGCGGCAACGACTCAGACGCCTACAGAGACGCTGACAGAGGCAGCGACGCCCACTGAGGCAGATAGGGGTAGATATAGGCATAGAGAAGGCAGCAGACCCCCCAATCGACAGCGGCAGCGACTGAGACACCTACAGATACGATGACAGAGGCTGCGACGCCGACTGAGACGCCGACTGAGGCAGATAGGGGTGGATATAGGCATAGAGAAGGCAGCAGACCCCTCAATCGACAGCGACAGCGACTGAGACGCCTACAGATACGATGACAGAGGCTGCGACGCCGACTGAGACGCCGACTGAGGCAGATAGGGGTAGATATATGCATAGAGAAGGCAGCAGACCCCTCAATCGACAGCGACAGCGACTGAGACGCCTACAGATACGATGACAGAGGCTGCGACGCCGACTGAGACGCCGACTGAGGCAGATAGGGGTGGATATAGGCATAGAGAAGGCAGCAGACCCCTCAATCGACAGCGACAGCGACTGAGACGCCTACAGATACGATGACAGAGGCTGCGACGCCGACTGAGACGCCGACTGAGGCAGATAGGGGTAGATATATGCATAGAGAAGGCAGCAGACCCCCCAATCGACAGTGGCAGCGACTGAGACGACTACAGAAATGCTGACAGAGGCTGCGACACCGACTGAGGCAGATAGGTGTAGATATAGGCATAGAGAAATCAGCAGACCCCCAACCGACAGCGGCAACGACTCAGACGCCTACAGAGACGCTGACGGAGGCTGCGACGCCCACTGAGGCAGATCGGGGTAAATATAGGCATAGAGAAGGCAGCAGACCCCCAATCGACAGCGGCAGCGACTGAGACGCGTACAGATACGATGACAGAGGCTGCGACGCCGACTGAGACGCCGACTGAGGCAGATAGGGGTGGATATAGGCATAGAGAAAGCAGAAAACTCCTCAATCGACAGCGGCAGTGACTGAGACACCTACAGAGATGCTGACAGAGGCTGCGACGCCGACTGATGCAGATAGGGGTAGATATAGGCATAGAGAAGGCAGCAGACCCCCCAATCGACAGCGGCAGCGACTGAGACACCTACAGATACGATGACAGAGGCTGCGACGCCGACTGAGACGCCGACTGAGGAAGATAGGGGTGGATATAGGCATAGAGAAGGCAGCAGACCCCTCAATCGAAAGCAGCAGCGACTGAGACGCGTACAGATACGATGACAGAGGCTGCGACGCCGACTGAGACGCCGACTGAGGCAGATAGGGGTGGATATAGGCATAGAGAAAGCAGAAAACTTCTCAATCGACAGCGGCAGTGACTGAGACACCTACAGAGATGCAGACAAAGGCTGCGACGCCTACTGATGCAGATAGGGGTAGATATAGCCATAGAGATGGCAGCAGACCCCCCAATCGATAGCGGCAGCGGCTAAAACGCCTACAGTTACGCTGACAGAGGCTGCGACGCCGACGCCGACTGAGACGCCGACTGAGACGCCGACTGAGGCAGATAGGGGTAGATATAGGCATTGAGAAGGCAGCAGACCCCCAAATCGACAGCGGCAGCAACTGAGACGCCTTCAGAGACGCTGACAGAGGCTGCGACGCCGACTGAGACGCCGACTGAGACGCCTACAGAGACGCGAACAGAGGCTGCGACGCCGACTGAGACGCCGACTGAAGCAGATTGGGGTAGATATAGGCAAAGAGAAGGCAGCAGACCCCTCAATCGACAGCAGCAGCGACTAAGACGCTTTCAGAGACGCTGACAGAGGCTGCGACGCCGACTGAGACGCCGACTGAGGCAGATAGGCATAGAGAAGGCACCAGACCCCCAATCGACAGCGGCAGCGACTGAGACGACTACAGAAACGCTGACAGAGGCTGCGACGCCGACTGAGGCAGATAGGGGTAGATATAGGCATAGAGAAGGGAGCAGACCCCCAATCGACAGCGGCAGCGACTGAGACGCCTACAGAAACGCTGAAAAAAGCCTGCGACGCCGACTGAGACGCCAACTGAGGCAGATAGGGGTAGATATAGGCACAGATAAGGCAGCAGACCCCTCAATCGGCAGCGGCAGCGACTGAGACTCCTTCAGAGACGCTGACAGAGGCTGCGGCGCTCACTGAGGCAGATAGGGCTACATATAGGCATAGAGAAGGTAGCAGACCCCCCAATCGACAACGGCAGCGACTGAGACTCGTACAGAAACGCTGACAGAGGCTGGGACGCCGACTGAGTCAGATAGGGGTGGATATAGGCATAGAGAAGGCAACAGGCTCCAAATCGACAGCGGCAACGACTGACACGCCTACAGAGACGCTGACAGAGGCTGCGACGCCGACTGAGACGCCGACTGAGGCAGTTAGGGGTAGATATAGGCATAGAGAAGGCAGCAGACCCCCCAATCGACAGCGGCAGCGACTGAGACGCCTTCAGAAACGCTGACAGAGGCTGCGACGCCGTCTGAGGCAGATAGGGGTAGATATAGGCATAGAGAAGGCACCAGACCCCCAATCGACAGCGGCAGCGACTGAGACGACTACAGAAACGCTGACAGAGGCTGCGAAGCCGACTGAGGCAGATAGGGGTAGATATAGGCATAGAGAAGGCAGCAGACCCCCCAATCGACAGCGGCAGCGTCTGAGACGCCTGCAGAGACGCTGACTGAGGCTGCGAAGCCGACTGAGGCAGATAGGGGTAGATATAGGCATAGAGAAGGCAGCAGACCCCTCAATCGACAGCGGCTGCGACGCCGACTGAGACGCCGACTGAGGCAGATAGGGGTAGATATAGGCATAGAGAAGGCGGCAGACCCCCAAATCGACAGCGGCAGCGACTGAGACGCCTTCAGAGACGCTGACAGAGGCTGCGACGCCGACTGAGTCGCCGACTGAGGCAGATAG